>JAABKJ010075445.1:240692315-241306577 GCA_011634705.1 Andricus grossulariae | reverse complement strand
AAGTTGAACCGCTTTGTTAAAAATTTATTTTTTTGGTTTTTTATTTAATTTTGAACTATTTGGTTAAAAAAATCGTTTTTTTTTGTTGTTGAAAATTAATCTTTTTTTTTTAGTTGAAAATTAAACTTTTTGATTGAAAATGCGTTTTTTTTTGTAGAAAATAAATTTTCTTGGCGCAAAACTAATTTTTTTTTTTTTTCAATTCAATTACTTGGTTTAAAGTTGAACCGCTTTGTAACATTTTTTTTTCTTTTTTGGTTTTTAGTTTAAATTTGAACTATTTTCTTAGAAAATTCGTTCTTTTTTGTTAAATATTAATGTTTTTTGTAGTTTAAAATTAAACGAACTTTATTTTTTTTCAAACTTCATTTACTAGTTTGCAAGTTGAACCGCTTTGTTAAACGTTAATTTTTTGGTTTCTATTTTAAGTTTGAACTATTTCGTTTCAAATTTTTTTTTTGTTGGAAATTAATTTTTTTTTAGTTGAAATTTAAACTTTTTGGTTAAAAATTCATTTTTTTTTTTGTAGAAAATAAATATTCTTGATGCAATACTAATTTTTTGTCAAAGTTAATTACTTGGTTTAAAGTTTTTAAAAGATTCCAAGACATTTTCAAAAGCTCTGAAACGTTTCTAAGGATTTAAAAAGATTTCGAATGATTTAAAATATGTATTTAGGATATTTCAAAAGATTCCAATGAATTTTCAATTGATTTCAATAATTTTAAGGAATTTCAAAGAATTTTAAAGATTTTAGAGTGTGTTTAAAAATTCCAAGAAATTTTCAAGAGCTTTAAAAAATTTCAAGGGATTTCAAGAAGTATTCTCAATAAATTTAATCATTCCAAAGATTTTATTTCAACAGATTTGAAATATTTGAGGGTATTTTAAAAGATTGCAATAAATTTTCAATTTATTTTATTAATTTAAGGGAATTTCAAATGATTTAAAATACTTTAGGGTATTTTAAGATTCCAAGATTCAAGAGACTTAAAAATGTTACGAGATTTTTTAATTCGCCATGAATTCTTATGAATTTCATCAAATTTTTCTCATTTACCTTAAATTTCTCTAAGTTCACGTAAATTTTACTGAAATAAATAGAATTTTTGGGATTTTTTCATTTTTTTCAAGCATTCTTAAGAATCCTATAAAAAATTATGAGAAAATGAACGGAGGAAAGTCTATTTATATGTTCAAAAGTACCGTTTTACTCTGATAGTGGGCGTAGCCCATTCCACCGCTTGCGGCCCCCCTTAATTAAATTAAAATAGTATTTAAGTATGGTTTGAAAGATCGCAAAATATATACGAGAAATTGATTTCAATTATTTGAGAGGATTTCAAAGAATTTAGCAGATTTGAGGGTATTTTTGAAAATTCCAACAAATTTTAAAAGGTTTTAAGGGACTTCAAATCTTTTTGCAGGGTTTGAAATATCTTAGGATATTCTCAGTAGATTTTAATAATTTGAACTGTTGAAGATTTTTCATTTCAATTGAAAATTCATCTCTTTGGTTGAAAAATGAGCTATTTTGTTGAAAATTCTTTTTTTCTTCAGCTGGAAATTAATATTATCTAAGAATTGATTTTTTTAAACTGCAAATGTAATTATTGAAGTTGAATATTCCATAATTTTAGTTAAAAATGCATCTCTTTAGTAGAAGATTCTTTTTTTATAAAAAGTTAATCATTCATGTTTTTATTGAAAAATTACCTTTTTTTATTTGAAAACTCGGTTTGTTTGGTAGAAATTAATCTTCTCGGTTGAAAATACGATTTTTTGTTAAACATTAAACTATTCCAGTTAAAGATTCATCATTGAATATTCATCAGTCTGGTTGAAAATTAATTTTTTTTACAAAAAATTTAACTTTTCCATTTTTGATTGAAAAATAATCTTTTTTAGTTCAAAATTAAACTATTTGGTTGAAAATTTGCCTCTTTTAGTTGAAAATTCAACAATTTCGTTGAATATTCATGTATTTTGTTGAAAGGTCGTCTTTTTTGGAAGAAAATTAATCCTATTGTTTGAAAATTCATCTTTTTGGTTGAAAATTCAAGTATTTCAGTTAGATATTCCTCAATTTAGTTGAAAATTCATCTTTTTGGTTTAAAATTTATCTATTGCAGTTGAAGACACATAATTTTAGTTGAAAACTCACCACTTAGGTTCACATTTTTTGTTTGGAAAATTAATGTTTTTAACTGAAAATTAAACTCTTCAATTTTTTGTTGAAACCTGAGCTTTTTTGTTCAAAATTCAACCATTTGGTTGAAAATTGATGTTTTTTAGTTGAAAATTCAACTATTTGGTTGAGATTTTATTTATTTTGTGGAAAAATCGTCTTTTTTGGTAGAAAAAAAAAACATTAATTTTCAATAAAAAATGAATTGTCAACAAAATAGTTAAATTTTCTAACGAAGAAATGAATTTTCAACCACAAAAATAAATTTTCAAAAACACAAATCAATTTTCTGCAAAAAAAAGTCAATTTTTAACAAAATACATGAGTTTTCAACCACAAAAATAAATTTTTCAATCAAATAAATGAATTTTAATTAAAATGAAGAATATATAAGCAGAAAAATAAATTTTTAACCAAATAACTGAATTTTCGATTAAAAATATGAATTTTCAACCAAGCAGATTAATTTTCTATTTAAAAAAAAACGAATTTTCAACATATAATACATGAATTTTAAAATTAAAAGGATACATTTTCAACCCAGAATCTAATAGTTATATTTTCAGTTATAAAATTGAATTTTTAACAAAATAGTTCAAGTATCCACCAAAGATATGAATCTTCAATCAACAAGATTAATTTTCTACCAAAAAAGACGAATTTTCAACAAACTAGTTACACTTTCCACCAAAGAAATGAATTTTTAACTAAAATGATGAGTTTTTAACCCAAGAAGACGAATTATCAACAAAGTACATATATTTTCAAATACAAATGGAACAATTAAATCTTCAGTTAAAAAAAGTACATTTTCAAAAAAAAAAAAAAACTATTTTTAAAAAAATATAAACAAAACACATGAATTTTTAACCAAATAGTTAAATTAAAACAAAATTCATCCAAAAATTGAACATTAAATTTTTAGTTATAAAAATTAATTTTCAACTAAAAAAAATTAATTTTAAGTAAAAGAGATGACTTTTTAACTAAAATAATGAATCTTCAACAGAAAGGAGGAACTTTCAACAAAATAGTTTCATGTTAATGCAAAACAGATTGAGCTATTTACAACAAAATAGTAATATTTTTAGTTAAAAATTTATTTTCCAACAAAAACGCGAATTTTTAACTAAAATTATGATTTTTGAAACAAAAAAAAATAACTTTTAAGAAAGTAGTTTAATTTTCAACCATGGAGTTGAATTTTCAACCTAAAAAGATAAGTTTTTAACGTAAATGTAATAGTTATATATTTTACCAAAAAATTGATTTTTTATCAAAACAGACGAATTGTCAACAAACTACGACAATTTTCAACGAAATAGATCATTTTTCTACAAAATTGTTGATTTTTCTAGCCAAAAACATGAATTTTCTACAAAACAGTTTATTTTTAACAAAAAATTTAATTTTCAACCGAAACAGATTAATGTTTAATCAGACGGTTGCATTTTTAACTAAATAAGGTAACATTTCTACTAAAAGAGATGAATTTTCAAACCAAAAAGATGATTGTTTAACAAAATACTTTATTTTGCAATCAAACAAAATTTGTGAGTCAAGAAAGCAAATGAATTTCAATCAAATTGTTGAATTTTTAAGCAACAAGATTCATTTTCTACTAGAAAAGAATTTTTGATAAAAAATTTAATTTGCAACCATAAGTTGAATTTACAACAAAATAGTCATATTTCTGATTGAAAAATTTAGTTTCGAACAAAAAAACTAATTTTTAATTAAAATTATGATTTTTCAAACAAAAAAATAAACTTATAAGAAAGTAGTTTAATTTTCAACCTAAAAAGATAAGTTTTTAACGTAAATGTAATAGTTATATATTTTACCAAAAAATTGATTTTTTACCAAAACAGATGAATTGTCAACAAACTACGTCAATTTTCAACGAAATAGATCAATTTTCTACAAAATTGTTGATTTTTCTAGCCAAAAGTTCAAAAGTACGTATTTTTGTTGATAGTAGTATTTCAAAGAGGAAATATTTCTGAATTGTAAAAAAAATTTTTTTTGCATTGTTCATTTAAATTCATTTTAATTTTACGGAAATCAATGGAATTTTTTTTGATTTGAAAAGTTTGTTTCAATTAATTTGAATTCTTTAGAATGCTCTTGATTTTTCTTTTAATTTACTTGAATTCTTCTAAATTTACTCAATTTTACCTAATTCAATGGATTGTTTAAAATTTTTAAAAGTTTTTATTTAATTGATCCTGATGTTTTTTAATCTCACCATGAATTCTTAAGAATTTCATCAAATTCTTTTGAATTTTCTTGAATTTTTCTAAGCTCATTTAAAAATTCCTGAATTCAATTAAGTTTCTTCACAATTTTAAATTGCTTTCAATTAATTTAAATTTTTTAATTTACCCAGAATGGAATGTTTTTTATTACAACATTTTTTTGCAATCATTTGAATTCTTTCGAATTCAACTTGAATTGTTTTGAAGTCTTATGAATTTATCCTAAATTTGAGCAAATTTTAACAAACAAAAAATTAAATTTCTTTACGTAAAATTGGAATAAATTTAGAGAAATTAAGGGTAAAAGAGAAGAATTCAATGAAATTCATAAAAATTCAAGGCGAATTAAAAAAAAATCAAAATGATTGAAAACAATTTTAAAATATGAAAAATCTTCACTGAATTCAGTAACTTTGAAATGAGGTTCGAAAAATTCAAGGGAATTCAAAAGAATTAAATAAAATGGTTAAGAATTGAAGGTGAGGTTGAAAGACTTCAGGATCAATTGAATAAATTTTTTTTTAATCCATGAATTTAAGTGAAATTGAGTAAATGTAGATGAATTCAAGTGAATTAAAATTATAGTTAAACTATTTTGTTGAAAATTAATTTTTTGGTTTAAGTTTCATCATTTTAATTAAAAATTCATTTCTTTAGTTGAAAAATCAGCTATTTGATTAAAAACTTGTTCTTTCTTTGGATGAAAACGAATTTTTTTGCTGAAAATTGAACTATTTTGTTGAAAATTTGTTTTTTTTTTGGTTGCAAATTTTCCAGTTGAACATTCATTTCTTGACTCAAAATTTAATTATTCAATTTTCGGTTGAAAAATGATTTTTTTCAGTTGAAAATTCGTCATTTTTGGTTAAATCTTGATTTTTTTTAACTTAAAACTTATTTATTTATGTTTTGGTGAAAAATTTATCTTTCTTAGTAAAAATTAATTTTTTTGGTTGAAAAATCAACTATTTCAGCTGAATATTTAATGTTTTAGATAAAAACTCAACTTCTTTGGTTTAAAATTCAATTATTCCAGTTGAAGATTCATCATTTTAGTTAAAAATTCATCAGTCAGGTTGAAAATTAATTTCTTCAACTGAAAATTTAACTGTTCCATTTTTGGTCGAAAATTCATCTTTTTCAGTTCAAAAATCAACAATTTGGATGAAAATTTGTCTTTTTTAATTGAAAATTCAACTATTTCGTCGAAAATTCACGTATTATGTTAAAAAATCGTTTTTTTCTTTTGGGTAGAAAATGATCTTTTTATTTAAAATTTAATCTCCTTGTTTCAAATTTTTTTTTCGGTTAAAAATTCTATATTCCATTTAAATATTTATCATTTTAGTTGAAAATTCATCGTTTAATACGGAAATAAAATTACTTTGCTTATAGTTAAACTATTTTGTTGAAAATTAATTTTTTGGTTTAAGTTTCATCATTTTAATTAAAAATTCATTTCTTTATTGAAAAGTGAAATATTATATTTTTGTTTCCGAACTAATCTCTTTTGGTTATAAATTCTACTATTTGGTGGAAAATTGTCTGATTTTGTTGAAAATTCAACTATTTTGTTAAAAAGTAATATTTTTTTGTTTGAAAGTTAGTTATTATCATTTCAAGATATTACTGTTATATTTTTGGTTCAAAATTCATCGTTTTTACTTAAAAATTAAACTATTTTGTTGAAAATGCAACTATGGTGTTGAAAAGTATTTTTTTTTAAAGTTAATTATTTGTATTTAAATAAATTTTTATTATATTTTTGGTTTAAAATTCATCTCCTTTGATTTTCGAAATAAGTTTTTCATTTTACATGTCCATATAATTGAATAGAAACAGAATTTTGCTGCAGCTACCCACTTTCATTTTTTTTTCTTTCTGACTAATTTTCCCTATTTTTTCTATTTTTTCCAGAGATCTGGTTTTTGGCATGAAAAATTCCTTGAGCGTACATTTTCAGATTAAAGTATTTCAAAACACAGTTTGAAAGACTTAAACAATAACAAATTAAGTTTATTTGAAATTTAAAACTTTTGATAAAATAACCTTTTAATTTGATCAATTGTAAATATAAATTGATTCATAATTTTCAAATTGAACTGCAGTTCGAATATTAAAAAATACAATAGTTGATTTTAAACACGATTCTGAATCTGCCTAATAATAAAAGGCTTTTATTCAATTTCAAAATCTATTTAATTATTGTTCCACTGTGAAAGATTCCATTTTGAATACAATAAATTGGAGTTTTTTAATAAAAAAAGAGAACAATTCTTTTTTTCATTCAAAAACATGTTAAGTTATAAGTCAAACTTTTGAATTTTGATGTACAAATGGCAATTGAACGTCTATAAATTAATTTTCAGTTTAAAAAATACATTTTTAACAAAAAAAAACAAATTTTGAACAAAAAAGTTAAATTTTCAACCAGCGATGGATACTCAACTAAAAAATGAATTTTTAACAACGTAACCAAATTTTCAACCAAGTAGTTGAATTTTCAACCGAAAAAATGTATTTTCAAATAAGAAGATTAATTTTCTACCAATAAAGAGAAATTTACAACAAAATAGGAAAATTTTCCACCAAATTGTTGAATTTTAAACTAAAAACTATTAATTTTCAGTCAATAATGGAATAGTTAAATTTGTAGTTAAAAATTTTATTTTCAACCAAAAAAGAAGGAATTTTCAACTAAAAACTATCAATTTTTGACCAAAAATGGAAAAGGTAAATTTTGAATTAAAAAAATTAATTTTCAACAAAAAGAGAACGAATTTTCATCAAAATTATTGAATTTCCATCTGAACAACATCAATTTTCAGTCACTAATGGACTAGTTAAATTTTTAGTTACAAAATTTATTTTTAACCAAAAAAGAGCGAATCTTCAACAAAAAACGATCAATTTTTAACCAATAATGGAATAGTTAAATTTACAGGTAAAAAAAATTAATTTTCATCCAAAAAAGTACGAGTTTCCAACAAAAGAGTTAAATTTTCAACCAAAGAGATGGATCTTTAACTAATAAAATAAATTTTCAACAAAGTAGTTCAACTTTCAACCACGTGGTTGAATTTTCAATCAAGAAGAATAATTTTCTAGCAACAAAGAAGAATTTACAACAAAATACGTCAATTTTCAACCAAATTGTGGAATCTTCAACTAAAAACGAACAATTTTTAACCAATAATGGAATAGTTAAAGTTTTAGTTAGTAAATTAATTTTTAAACAAATGACAAAAATTTCACATTTTAAATTATTTGCGAAAAAAGACATTCAGAAGATTTGAAAAGACTCAAAATTCATTTCAAATTAAAAAAAAAAATGTTCAAGAAGTTAAAAAAATGTACATTTTTCAGTATTTATGAATAAAAATTTTAAGGCTTCTTAAGCATTTTTAAAGGTCTCACTATAATAAAAAATATTTGAAAAATTCATGGGATAATTTTATTTTTTATTTTTAAAACTTAATTTCAAGAGGATAGTTAAAAATACTTTAAAACATTTCAAAATACTTCCAAAATTGTCAAACAGAATCTGGAAGATTTAAAGTCAATTTTGTTAATTTTTCAGAATTTTAGGAAAATTGTTTGAAAAAATTGAAATATTTTAAAAAGATATTTAGAAGGTTTAAATGTTTCGAAAATGAAACCAAAATAATATGAAATTTGAATAGATCTAAAATAATTTAGAATAAATGTAAATTTTTGAAGATTTCGAAAAAAATATCCAAGCTTTTCAAGAAGTTTGAAAGGCTTCAAGAAAACAAAAAACTTTTTTTGAGATTCCTGTGAAAATTGTTAATGTCTTTTCAATTTGAAAAGTTAATTTTCAAGAAAATTTAAAAAGGTTCCAAAACATTTCAAAAGATTTCTACAACTTTCGAAAAAAATCTGTCAAATTGAGTGGGAATTTGTTTAATTTACAAAGATTTTTCAAAATTTTAGGAATAATTTGATTCAGTTTGAAAGATAATTATTTTAAAAAATTCTGAAAGTCCTGCGTATATTTTGAACTGACTCGAATTTTTCCTAAAATTTTATAAAATCCTGCAAAATTGAAAAAAAAAAACTTTTTTGACAGATCTGAAATCTTCAACAAATTTTTTTGTATTTTTTTCGTATTAAATGTAAACTTTCCTTGAAGTATTTACCGAAAGCCTTTTTGTTTAAATTAATATAAATATTTAATATTTGTTCCTCACTCGCATTAATTATTAACACACTAAGTAAAAAGTTGACAAAAAGTTGAAAAATTCAGAAAAAACCGCAACTTTCTAGCCTAATCATAGGCGGAGATTGTTTATAATTTATTAGTTTGTTTAAAGAATTATGTTAGTTACATTTCAATAATTATTACCAAACTAAAAATGAGCACTGGAAAGAAAGTTGAATATTTCAAACGAAACCGCAAATTCATAACATTATTCAATTATAATATTATTTAAAATAATAGTAAATCATTTAAACAATTAATTTTGTGAACTTTAGCAAATTATTTACGTCACTCTAATTGAAAATTGGACAAAAAGTGGTACATTTTTTTAAAAAACCGCAACTTTCTAGCTCTATTCAAAGAGAAAATTGCTCAAAACAATAATAAATTGTTTAAACAATTTATATAAACATCTAATTATCAGTATAAAGTAGTATTTTGTATATTAGAAACATTGTTAAAAAATCATAATTAGCACCAAAAATAAATAATAATAAATAAATAATCTAGTCTGTAAATAACAATTTCTATAACGTTTAATTAAAACTTCCCTATATACTTTATGGAAACTTTATGTCTAAAACATTTTATTCTTTATTTTATTTAAGGGAATCATACAGTAAATGTTAACTTATGCTCATTTTTCGTTATAAATTATGATTCTTATGAAAAAATCTTAGTAACTAGCCTGAAACGAACAATTTTTTCTATTAGAAAAAAAGCACTAATAAGAATTTGTTTATAAAAATTGTTTATAATTAGGTTAAATTTTCTCAGAATTAGTTTTGTTCTCCACAATGACCTGCTCCGGAGAGGTGGGAGCTTGAACACCCAGGTACTGCCTCTGTTCTTTAGGCAGGAAATAAGTTCGCTGCAGGTGGGGACTTTCGCGTATTGCCCTGAGGTAGCGTTTGCCAGGATGATGAGTATAAAACTCTGAGTCCAAAATAATAACTGGAAGGTGAGATTAGTAAAATCAGAGCAAAACTGGAACGGTTTTATCAATTTCGAAACGGCAATCGGTCTCAGTGAGTAATACCCGTCTAGAAAAGGGCTGAGTTGCACGGTTGCCTGGGGTAAACAATCTATTCATCTCAGCGTAAAAATTACCTCGCATCCTGAAGAGGGCTAAGAACTGGGAAGTGCCGGGTGTGGATTAAGTGCAAAGCTTCTGGTACAAACACCTGGAGGCTCTGCAGCGCTTTCGTACTAGAGGCCTTCAAAATATCTTTGAGAACCCAGATCACTTGGCATCTTTCACGACGAAAGGCCTATCGTATATGATTCTCAAAAATTTGCATGCTAATAGTTCTAGTGATTAACGAACAATCACTTGCCTATCGAACCTCTATAATTGTCTCACGTGAGAAAACGTCCACTCCAAAAAACAAAAAGATGGCTGTCAAATCTATGTACTTAAAAGAGCAATGGGCACTGGACTTCCTCGAATACGAGTTCGAGGTCGTACACCGAAAAGGAGCTGTGCTGGTAGTTCCCCTAAACCCCTGCATGCCCGGGGTACTGCAGAAGGACACCGATGGGACGTGCGCCCGTACCCGGGACACTTCGCACGAAGGGCATATATTCTTTTCATATGTATCCCTGAATAGGACTAGTCAAATGAATAAATAGAATAGTACCCAATAGTCTTATTTCATTCACGGGTACCCAGAATTAAGGTCTGTTTTCGAATGAATTCTGCTGTATTTTTATATTCATACATATTTTCTGTACAAAAATTGAATTTTTAACCAGAAAATATGAATTTTCAGAAGAACAAAAAATAATTTCAACGAAATAGTTAAATTTTCGACCATCAGAGATAAACCTTCATTCAAAAAACAAATTTGTAACAATGTAGTTCAACTTTTACCTATGCAGTTGAATTTTCAATTAAAAAATGTCAGTCTTTGACAAAATAGTTGAACTTGCAACCAAAGAGATGAATTTTCAACTAAAAATATAAATCTTCAATAAAAAATAGATTTCTCAACAAAGCGGTTTAACCAAAATTTTCAAACATAATAGTTGAATCCTCAAGCAAAGAAGATTAATTTTCAACCATACAGTTGTATATTATCCAAGAAAGATGACATTTCTACTAAAATAGATGAAATTTTGAATCAAAAAGACAAATTTTTCGATAAAATATTTGAATTTTCATTTAAAAAAGATGTTAGATTGAATTTTCAACACCAAATATGAGTATTGAAGAAGACTCTTTAACAAAATTGTTGAATATTCAACCAAATAGTTGAATTTTTGTCCTGAAAAGATGTAATTTCTACCAGAATAGATGAATTTTTAAATTAAAAAGGCAAATTGAAGAAAAAATATATTGTTCAATTTTCATCCAAAAAAGATTTCAGTTTGACTTTTCAACATAAAAATATAAGTTTTAAGTAAGAAGTAAATTTTCTAGAAAATAGTTAAATTTTCAACAAAACAACTGAATTTTCAACAAAACAACTGAATTTTCAAATAAAAAGGATGACTTTTTAACATAATTGTTGAATTTTCAACCAAACAGTTGCATTTTAATCCTAAAAAAGATGAAATTTCTACTCTTTTGGTACAAATTTTACCCATTTTGGTGAAAAATTCTTCAAAATTTGTAGTTTCAAATTAATATGTTTTGGTTGAGGTTTAAACTGTTATGCGGATTTTTCTTAAAAGTTATTTTCTAACTGAAAATTCCAAGATTTTATTTTCAGTTTGAAATTGATCTTTCTTAGAAGAAAATTTCACTATTTGGATAAAAATGCAATTACTTTTTCGAATTTTTTTGTTTTTTGGTTAAAGATTCATCATTTTAGTTGAGAATTTATTTCTTCGAATAAAAATGTGTCTATTCAGTTAAAAAGTAACTTATTTAGTTGAAAATTTATATCTTCGTGTAAAAATTCAAATTTTCTGTAGACGTATTTTTCTCAGTTGAAAATCTTATTTATTTAAATATATTAACTTAAAATTGAAATCTTCTTTGGTTGAAATATCAACAGTTACATTTTTCTTCAAAAATTTATCTATTGGGACAGAAATTCGCCCCTGTGTCAAAACTTAATTTTTTATGAAGATTCAAGATTTTCGTTGAAAATTCATCGTTTAGAGTCGAAAATTCAATAGTTTCTTGCAGAACATTTTGCGTTTTTTTATTTGAAGATTCACTTTCTTCTATTTTAGTTAAGAATTTATCTTGTTTGTCATAAAATTAATCTCCTTATTTCTCCTTTTTTTTTAAATCGCATTTGATGAGTTAATATTTCATTCATACAAGATTAAAATAGTAAAATATCGTTTCGAAAGATTAATCTTTTAAAAAGAAAATCTATTTTGAAGAAAGCGAAAAGAAATTATTCATAATTTGATTTAATAAGTGAACAATCAATTGAAAATATCAATCTCCTGACTAAAAATGAACGATCCCCAGAGAATCTATTCAGAATCGAACATATATCTCAGAATGACAAGTTTGATGCAATATAATCCATGAGATAACGACTTTAGTATATGGGTGAAAATGAAAAAAAGTTGAAATTATTCGATTTTAAACTGAATAGAAAATAATTATTTCAGATCAACATGCAACATTTTTTTCGTTTGATATCAATTACAATAAGTGTACAAATAATAATTTTCGAGATGAAGAAGCGCATTTTTATTTTATAATTATAATTTTTCTGTTCTTAATGACTTAATTATTCTAATAATACCTTTTTTCGTCATTGCAAATAACTTTTGAGTGTTCCGGATGACGAGGTGTTTCAAACAAAATAATTGGATTTTTTTCTGAATTAAAAAAAAAATTGCCTTCAAATCTTCCAGATTCTTTTTTGACAATTATTGAAATTTTTGGAAATTTTTGACAATAATTTAAAAAAATTTAATCTTCTCTGAATCTAAATTAATTATAAATTGTTCAAAAACTCCAAAAGCTTCTCAATATCTTTTGAAATAATTCAAATTTATCGTAGCATTCTTAACAATCCCACAAAATTAAACAAAAATTCGTAAAATCTTAGATTCTATTTGGACATATTTTGTCATGTTTGAAACTTAAAATGAATCTGTTAAAATAAGACCTGAATGATATTAAATTTTCTGAAAAGTCTTATTGTCGATGCAGGTACTGGTAAATTAAGATATTCTAAGATTTTGTCTAGAATTTTATTTTTCTTATCTCTTTAAAAGTATTCAAAAAAAGTTTTTCTGGAAATCTTTCAAAATTCTGAAAAAACCTTCTTTTTTTCTCAATCTTCACAAATCTGGATTTTGCTTTGAATCCTGTAAAACCTTTTTCAATTTTAAAGTGTTTATCAATCTACTCAAAAGTCTAAACCGAGTTAAAAAATTCGGTATTTGATTTTTCATTTAAAAAGCTTTTAAATTGAAAACAATCATGAGATATAATCAAGATCAATGGAAAATACGAAAATTTTTAATTTAAAATTAAAAGTCACAATAAGTTGTAAAGTTTTGTTTAAAGCGTTCGAAATTCAACAGCTGAATAATTTTTAATTGAAAATGAATGAAATTAGACCATTTTTAATTAAAATCTCTCTAACTTGAATAATTTCAAATTGCAAGTGTTTGTGATTAAAAGTTCTTAAACAATTTTACATGGAGCCTTTCAAAATTTAATGATTTCAGATTAAATGTTTCAAAATACGAGCATTTGAAATTTAAAATAGTCAAAGTTTATTAATTTTTTATCAAAAGTACTTAAAACTAACTAATTTTCAATTAAAAGTATTCAGATTTTAGGAATATTTTACATTGATATAAAATCGTTCGAAATTTTGCAAGTCAAAGAACCTAAAATTCAACCTTAATTAATTTGTAAGCTTTTAATTTGACATTTTTCAATTAGAGTTCAAATACAAATTTTTCAGTTTAGAATTCTTAGTATTAAAATTATTTAAATATTACAGACTAAAAATAATTTTTTGTTGGCTATCAAGTTGGCAGTGTTTAATTTAAAAAGCTTCTGATTTGCGAAATTTTAAATTTTTAAGGCTTTAAAGTTGAATTTAATCAATTTTTAAGGCTTTGAATTTGTTGTGCTTTTTTGCATTTTGAAAGCCCAAATTTTAAAATGAAAATTGGAAAATATAAAAACTGATTGGGTTCTAATTAATCAGTCTGATTTTAAGAAGTAAAGTTTGGCAAAATAGGGTATGAAAAGGAGAATTTTAAAAAGAAGTTCAAAAAACAAGAATAGGGGAAAAAATGATGGGGGGTTGAATTTATGTTGAAAAAAAGAAAACCATTTTTTTTCATACACAAACTATTCCAATTTTTTTTTCGCGTTTGAAAATTGATTTTTACAGCTAAAAATTAAAATATTCCATTTTTGGGTTGTAATACAAGATTAGATAACCAACATCTTTGCTGAAAATGGGCTTTTTGTAAACAAAATTCTTAAAAAATCAAAAAATAGTATGCTGAACGGATTTGTTTGAAATCTCATTTTTAATATAGTAATGAAAAGAATGGCAATCCGAAACCAGATAATTGATGTTCTACTTGTCTCCCGTTTGTTCTTCTTTTTTTCTGACTTCCTATCATCTTACCTTTTTTAAACCATTTTTTGACCATATACCGCTTCCTAAAATTTCTTAATTACAGAAAAATAATAAAATACTTTCTTCGAAGAAAATCCCTTCGAATAAATATTTTTTCCACTTTCCTCAGCATAAAAGTACAAATCAAATTCGAACCCAAAATCTTAGATCTTCATTTTCTACACAAAGCCAATTTTATAAGGTTTTTTCTACTTTACTTTTTGAATTGTGGTCAGAAGAGATTCGTTTTTAATTATTAATATTTTATTTATGAAGAAACATACCTTTCTTCTTATTATAGACCTTTCGGCAAAAAATTGTAAACTTCCATATCGTATTTCTCCAAACTGGATAATTTTTTTTATCATACTTTTTTGGCCTCAATTCAGAAATACTCCAGGTCAGAAGTGAACTTTTTCTTTATCTTTAAATGGCGATTTCGACTTTACAGAGTATTATTTCGCTCTTCTGCGAAATTCCGATTTTGTTGATTATCTAATTCTGTACTACAACCCTTAAATTATGAAATCAGATTTCAAAAAGGGTTTTCGAACCCAATAAAAAAATCTAACTATTATTTATTAACTGTTCATTCTGTTTGTTTGGAAAGCTGACTATGAAATTTTTTGTTGAGAATTCATCCTCTTTGGTTAAAAATTTGTTATTTTGTTAAAAGTTCGACAATTTTGTCAAAAAGTCATAGTTTTTAGTTGGAAAATTCAACTTTATTGTTGAAAAATTTTCTTTTTGGTTTGAAAATTCAACGAAATAATCGAAATTCTCCTTCTTACTCGACTAGCAAATTTTTTTTCATCAAAAATTCAACTATCATGTTGAAGATTTATCTTTTCGGTTTCAAACATAATCTTTTTTTTTGTAGAAATTCTACATCTGTTTCGGTTCAAAATCAATTTTTTTGCTGAAAACTGATAATTTTTGCAGAAAATTCGAATCTTTGACTCGAAAATTCAACAATTTGGGAAAATTTAACTAGTTGGTTGCAAATTCATATACTTTGTTGGAAAAATTCCGTTTTTTGGCTTGCAAATTCAACAATTTGATTGAAATTTTTTTTTTTTTTGAGTAAACAATTTTGTTTTTGCTGAAAATTAAACTATTTTGTTGAAATTTCATAATTTTAGGTTAATATTCGTATATTATTTTTATTGAAAATTCATTGTTTTACCTAAAAATTTTAGTATTTTGTAGCAAATTCAACTGATTATTTTGAAAATTGAACTATTTGGTTAAAAGGTTATGTATTTTGTTGAAAATTCGTCTTTTCCTCTACTAATTAATCTTCCTGGTTCTTAATTCAACTATTTGGTTCAAATTTGATGTATTTTGTTGAGAATTTATATTTTCTGGTAAAAAATCAATCTTCTGTATTGAAAAATGATATTGGTGTTTTAAAATGTAACTATAGTGAAACCTGGAGCCGGGCTACCCCTGGTTGGGTTTCATGGTCGGGAGCCGCCCGGTTACCGGCCGGGCCAACCCTGGTTAGATTTCATGATCGGGAGCCGACCGGGCACTTATCATGATACTTTTTTTTTTAAGAAATTACGCATTTTTTAAGAGCCGTGACATTATCAAAGACGTACTTACGGATTGATTGGATCAGTAAAACAGAATTTAGCTTTTTCAAATTCTTAAAAAAAAAACATTTTATTTCTTCCCAATGTTTTAACTCATTAATTAAAACTGTTATCGATTCTGCAATGTGTATTAGCAGAATTGTTACAATTTTTACAATTTTTTCTATTTTCAGAAAATTTTTACTCTGTACACTTTCAAATTCATCGCCATGTCTGACGGCTTCTGCGCCTGGCGTCGGCGTAGACACTTGCAAGTTTCAGTTTTTCACAGTGATTGGGAGCGAAATGCTGGGTGAACGCTCTATGCGTTCCAAACGTGCTCCTCCCATGTTCAGATTTTCCGAGTGTTACGAACTAAGAGGTCCATTTGCGCTACCCGTGGTAGGAAGAGTCGTGTCGTGAACGGAGAGTGAATGGTCGTGGCTGCCCGAAAAGTAGGCATCTTGCATTCACGCGGACCACGTGAACACGTAGAGAACGGTTAGGCCAGCAGATCAGAACATATGTGAGCAATCGTGTTCGTGTTCACCACTGGCGGCCGCCTACTTCTGCTCACAGATAGATGTTCACTGTCAGGCAGCTTCGAAGAGCTTCACGCGAGCAAATGCGTGAGGAGGAGAAACGTTTCTGCGTTGTGAATGCTCACTGGACAATATATATTTCACCAGGTGGCGCTGCGTCACATGCTATATAGTTCAATACATAATATCATTCTTGGGATTTATTTTTGGAGAAAAAAGGATTCCGTAGCTGAAACGATAGTCGGAGGAGAATCATGTTCTGTGGGAGAACCCCCATCAAGACTGTTATTCTGGCAGGTGATCTGTACCCTAATTTTCGGATACACTTTGTCATTTTTCGTCTTTTGCTGTGAACTAGTCGTAGACTTCATTCGAGTTCATATATTGAATAGAAATGGCAAAACTGAGTAAAAGTTTTTATTTGACTAACTGTGCAGTTGATGTCAATCTATGGTAAACAATAATTATTGTATGATTTTAAATGTACTATTATTGTCCTGCAATAATGCTTGATATTTGTTAATGTCATTTAAAAACAGTAGGATGAATATGCATAGTATTATTTTCTAATATTTCTCTATATCATATCATTATATTTGTAATTTTTCAATATTAACTTAGTTACATAGGGAAATGAAATGAGTGATGAAGGTTCAAAAGTAAAATTGTGAACCTCCTAGAAACCAATATTGGGCCTTTTGAGCTTTCCCTGCCAGTCCTATATACTAGAAAAATACACCTCACAACTCAGTAGCTCAGGCGGTAGTTCCGGTTTTTTAACCAGAAGGTTGTGTGCTTGATTGTCGCTGCTTACACTTTTTTGTCATTTTTGTACATTTCATTTACTAAAATGTTTAAATATCTAATTCACTCGCAAATTTACTTTTATTTTTGCAAAAATAAAAATTTTAAATGCTTTCTTCAATTGAAACACTCACTTCTTGGAATTTTTTTTCCCAAAAATCTATTTTCTGTGAACTTTATTAATTTTTTCATTTGGTTTGAAATTAACAAATATTGGAAGATGACAATAAGAAAGAAAAAAGGTATTTCCAAGAAGATTTCATTTACTATGATTCTCTTATTTAAAGTTAGACCTTTTGTGAATTAAAGTATGGTCACCTCTTGAGGAGTATTCAAGGAATAATTTTCACACAATAACTTTCAATCTCGAAAATCCAAATCCTCTTTTATTGTGCCCGGAAAATGCCCTAAAAATGTAAAGAAGCAGTTTTCTATCAAATTCGTGCTGAAGACGGTATTTTTTGAAATTTCGTCAACATCAATTATTTATAATCGGCGAGTGTTTAGTTTTGAAGTATATTTTGAATAATTTGAATTGTTTAAGCAATTTTTTTCCCCTTGGAAATCGTGAAAAATATTATCTTCGAGGATAAATTATACAAAGTTGATGAATGTCAAGAAAAGTAGTTCTGGTTTGAAATATTTGTTAATTATTCAAACAATTTTCATGGGTTGAAACAAGTTTTTCTTCCGGAAATCGCAAGAAGTTATTATTTTCTGTAATTCATTATACAAAATTTAACGATTGTCGAAAGAAATATATTTTTAAAGAATATTTGGTGATTATTTAAACAATTTTCATTTGCCTCAATAATCTTTCCCTCTGTAAAGCGAGATAAGTTATCATTTTCTGGAATTATTGATACAATCAACGAAAGTTAAGAATAATATTTTTTTAAATATTTATATATTACGTCGTAATATATACGATTTTACGAATGTACGTTGATACTTATTACCCGAGATTCATTTGAAAAATTATTCATTTTAACGAATACGATGAAAAAAAAAAAATTTTAGAACATATTGAAAAAATAGTTTATATTATTGATTATTAATGATTATTAATAGTACAAATAATTTCAAGATATCTCAAGCAAAAAAATATTATTCCTGAAATTGTTTAATTGTGTCATTAATTGCTGAATAGGATAAATTTTCACGATTTACAAAAAATTTTGTTGAAAAATCTTTTTTTTGTGGTGATTAATTTTTTGAACTGAAAATGCAACTATTCCATTTTTGGTTGAGATTTTATATTTTTTAGTCGAAAATTCTACTCGTTGGTTGAAAATTAATAAAAAGTTAATCATCTTGGTTAAAACTTCATCTTTTGGGTTAAAATTTTTACTATTTTGTTAAAAATTCTTGTCTGTTTTTTTGGAAATTAATTTTTAAACTGAAAATGTAACTATTCCATTCTTTGTCAAAAATTTATATTTTTTAGTTGAAAATTCAACTAGTTGGTTGAAAATTCACGTATTTTACTGAAATTCGTCTTTTATTGTTGAAAATTATTCTTCTTTGTTACAAATTCTTCGTTTTGTTTCAAAATTTAACTATTTTTTTTTAAGAATCTTTTTTCTTTTGGGGCGATTAATTTTTTAAACTGAAAATTTAACTATTCCATTTTCAGTTCAATTTTATCTTGTTTAGTCGAAAATTCGACTAGTTGGTTGAAAATTCATGTATTTGATTAAAATTCGTCTTTGATGGTTGAAAATTAATAATCCTGATTTAAACTTAACCTTTTTGGTTGAAAATAGAACCCTATTTTTCGTGGGTGGTTCTGAAACCAATCCATTCAGATTACTAAATTTTTCAATAAGAAAAAGAAAACAATCCAAAATATTTTATTTCATTTCTAAATAAATTTCTAAAATCCAAACCATTCTTTTTACAAAAATTTAAATAAAAAGAAGACTTCTTTCAAAAAAATTGAGGTAAAATATATATTCTTTTTATTGGTCAAAAATCAATTCTTTTAACTCAAAAAATTTAACTATACCAGTTAATCTATTTGATCGAAAATGCAATATTTTACTTGAAATATTATAATAATCGATAGAAAAAATCATTTTTCTTGATTAAACATTCATCTTGCTTGCTTTAAAATGAACTTTTTGTTGAAAATTGATCTATTTGGTTAAAATTTCAACTATTTTGTTGAAAATTAGTCTCTTTGGCTTAAAAAATCAACTATTTAGTTTGTAATGCAATTTTTTGGTTATTAATTCATTTTTTTCTTCAAAATTCGCCCTTTTAAGTTAAAAGTTCATCTCTTTTGTTAAAAAATCTTTGTTGATTGAAAATTTAACTATTTCGTTGAAAATGTAATCTCAAGAAATAAAAGCAATTACTAATAATTTTCTATCAAAAATTAATTTTTTTACTGAAAATTAATATTTTTATTGTAGATTTAAAAATTTAACTTTTTTGCAAAAAATTCTTTTTTTTAACTCGAAAATACCACAATTTGGTGAAAAATTCCACTATTTAGTTGCAAATTAACTTTTTTGTTAAAAATTAACTTTCTGATTGAAAATGTATAATTTCAGGTTCATAACTGTTTGGTAGAAAATAATTCTACTTTGTCTGAGAATTCGAATGCTTGGCTGGAAATTAACATTTTTGTTTAAAATTTATATTTTCAGATTAAAAATTCAATTCTGTTATTAAAAATTCGTCCCCTTGCTTTGAAAATTGATTTTTTTTTTGTAGGAATTCAATCCTTTTTGGTCAAACATGCAACAGTTTTGTAGAAAATTCAAATATTTTGTTTGAAAAAATCGTCCTTTTGAATTGAAAATTCATCTTGGTGGTTGAAAATGAACACCAGTGTTGAAAATTCAACTTTTTTCGAAAAAAATTCATTTATTTTATTCAAAATTCGTTTTTGTAGGTTCAAAATTCAAATATTTTCTTTAAAGTTTGTATCTTCAGCTTCAAAAACTTCGTCCAATTATTAGTTTTTGGTACAAAGCACATCTTTTTGATTGCAAATTTTTTGTTGTTGTTGAAACTAAATTTTTTTTTCATTGAAAATTAATTTTAAAAAAAACGAAACTATACATTTTAAGCCAAACAACGCACGATATGAAACAAATGAAAAATTAAAATGTTGAACGCACCAAAAATAATCAAAGATCAAAAATTCCATTTTGCGATCAGACTATGCAAGATACGAAAGAGAAATGAAAAGACAGAAGCTTTTCAACCAAAAAAGTTCTACAAATTTGCTAGGATGCTTATTTTTCATTTAAGTCGTGAAAAATAACATTTAAAATGAACAAAATTAAATTTATGGAAAAACAATCTTGTTGGTTGCAAATCTGACTACTGGATACTGCTAAATTTGGATTATTATTAAAACTTTCGTATACTCAAGCTCTTAAAAATATTAATTATTTTGAGAAAATTTGAATTTTTTAGAAATGAACAATTTTAAAATTGTTAATTATACCTTTCGGAATCAAACAATTACAATTTTTAATGTTGAAACTTATGAAATTCTTCTTTTTAAATTCGAATCGTTTGATTTTAAACACTTCCCTCAGATTTTTTATTCATTCATAAAATTCTCCTAGCGAATATTTGCGAATTGTCATTATTTTTCCTTTAATTTTCAACTGCAATTCAGAAAAAAAATAAAAGCCAAAGTTTCATCCCTTCCACTTCCCAAATGTATTGTTTTAATTTTAAAAAAATGCTTAAATTGATAATCTTGCCTCCTTCAACTGAATTTGAAAATTCTTCAAAATGTTAAAACTTCAGAAAGTCACACTTTTAATACAGAAATAAAAGTGTCAAGTTTTAAAGTGGAATTTGTCGTATTAGGAACTAATTGTGAAAAATATATTCAACAAATTAACAATGCAGCAGCTAGAACAAAAACGAATGAAAGATAAATTTTGGGGGATGACATCACTTCTAAAACTAAAAGGACGAGGAGCCGGCTCTATAAGAATAGATAATGTTGCCAAATACGAGAATTTGTATAATAGACTAGGAATCCTATTTAGATAAAGAGAGACCTACACTTTTCTTAATCGACAACGATAAACTTATCTAATGAGATCGAAAATCTCTAAAAAGAAAAGCATTTGTATAGCTTATGATATCGCAGCAATCAGAACAAGAAGAGAATTGGAAGAATCGGTAGGGGACGAAGCGACGACCATGACTCTAGGTCTAGCACGCATGCATATCTAAAAATGGAAGGTAGTTAAAGCTCATTTTTAGTAGATGCAGGAGCAAATACTTCTGCAATTAAAGAACATTTGTTATGTGCCAAATTCGAGGCACTTAGTCCAAAAAACTAATAGCCATCACAGATGATATCATGCTTTCAAAGTATGCAATTAAAGTACAGCATTTTGGCAAAGTAAATAAATTTCAAATATTCGATGCAAGTAGCAACCTCCCAGCTGATGGTATTCTAGGAATGGACATTTTAGAGAAACATGGATTCATGTATGCCAAGATCAAGGAAAAAAGTCGATATAGGTCGTAAGACCTTTTAACTTAAAAGATCTCAAGAACAAATTAGGAAAGATAAAGCGTTGGTCAATTTTACTAACGGAATCAGTATGATCACTTACTTCAAAGAAAATGTTCAACCCTTGGTACCTTATTATTTGAAAAAAGAAATCGATAATTTGTATCCTATTGATGAAAAAGAGTTTAATGAAACTTCAGTAAATTTTATCAACCAGCAGTATGTTTTTAATTGTTCTTTCACAAAAATATCTTATCTGCCATAGAATAACATCATAAAATCAATTAACAAAAAGTTCAATGTTCTCATTAGTGTAAAAAGTAATACACTGTCACTAGCTTTAGGAGTTAAATTACTCATAACTTTATCAAAACGAAAATTCCACCGGATTAAACAAATTTTGAACAAAAAATTAAAGAATTATATTTTCATTTAAAATAGTTAATTTTCAAACTAAGAAAAGAGGAATTTTCAACTAGTTAAATTTTCAACCAAATTGATGAATTTTCGATAAAAAAATTAATTCTTTATAAAAAATGACTAATTTTCAAACAAAAAAAAAAGCATTTAAAAAAAAAGATGAATTTACAATCCAAAAATATACATTTTCAACCTGAATTATGAATTTGCTACAAAAAGAAACTTTTCAAGAAACTAGATGAATTTTCGACAAAATAGTTAAATCTTCAACCAAACAGATCAATTTTCAACTAAGAAGATTAAATGTCTACCAAAAAAGGTAAATTTTTAGTTCAAAAGATTAATTTTCAATAAAAAACAACTAATTTTCAATGAAAAAAATGAATTTTCAACATCATGGTTAAATTTTGAACCAAAAAAATGATTTTTTAACCGAGAAGATTGAATATCCATAAAAAAGACTAATTTTCTACCAAAAAAGAATAATTTTAAAGAAAATACATGAATTTACAACCTAATATTTTAATTTTTAATGGAATTTTCAACCTAATAGTTGAACTTTCAAACAAAAAGTTCAATTTGCTACCAAAAAAAGACAAAATTTCAACAAAATAGATGAATTTACAATTAAAAAACATAAATTTTAAACTAAAAAATATTATAGTTTAATTTTAAGTTAGAGAAATAAGTTTATTCTAGCAATTAATTTAAAATGTTCTTAAACTTTGCGAGTTCAAACTTCAAAAATTTGGCAGAGTTTTTAAACAATAGGATCCTTTTGTACAATATTTGAATTTATTCGGGACTATATATTATATTAATTGGACTAACGTTATGCGAATGGAAAATGTGACAAATGAAGCCGATTAAAAAAAAACCTGAGTATGTAGAATGTTTAACTTCATTGAACCAATAAGAAGAACATATTTTGAAACGTGTGAGAAGGCTACGTCATAATGATTATAATGAGAGGGAAAAGTGGGGCTAAACCGACTGCGTCCTCATCTTTTATATATCATCGTCCACTATAATTAAGGTATATTCATCTGACACGAAAAAAGCTGCTGAACCTAAATGTGTTGTTAAGTTTTGATTTTTCGATGACTTTCAATTATTTTTGGACCCCAATGTACGTAATTGATGAATTCAGCTATGCTGACATATATACAGGCATAGCTACAGACAGACAGATACATTTGCAAAAATAGTTTTTATGAATCCGGGGGTCTCGAAACGTGAAGATATGATGAAAACCAACGAAATCCAATTTTACATGAAACTAATGCCTTCTAATTATAGGATGAGAATGTAAAAAAATTTGATTTGACAACCTATTAGGCATTTTCGGATTAAAAGCAACATTTTGTAGCAAACTAAATTCTCGATTCAACGATAACCAATACGTTTTTAGACCAATTTATCTCTAATTAAAAAACGACTTTGAAAAAAAGTGTCGGCTTAGCCCCACTCTCCCCCAATAAATTATTATTATTAAGACACCAGATTGAGCACTCTATTGCGAATCCATTCATATCAAAAACTAATTTTTCATGCAAATTTAGCGTGTATCTTTTTAGTTAATTGAAAAAACATAAGATTATGGATAATCGTAGAAAAAATTCTTTCAACAAATAATTTGTTTATAACCAATTGTTTCGTTCATAATATGATATTGTAACGTCTCCAACTAATGTGATGTTTGTTTATTCATACAAAAATTGAAAGCCTAATATGACAATCAGTTTTGACAACTCTTTTAGAAATCTTATCAGCTTTTTTTTTAAATTATTTTTGTCCAAACCGGTCATGAAAAAACAAATATTCTATTTTGTGGTCAAACTATGCGAGATACAAAAAAATATGAGAGAACGAAACTTGTGCTCCCAAAAAAGATAAACAAATTTGTTTATAATCACTTCTTGATAGACCGCGTAGTTTTTGTTTTATTCGTGAAAAATAACATTGAATATAAACAAAAATTTAAGTTTGCTGGAAAATTTTAAACGATTTCTTAATTTGAAAAATTAATTTTAAGAGAATATTTAAAATGATTATAAAAAATGTTTTGATTGATAAATGAAAATTAAGCAGTTATGAAAAAAAAAAAAAATAATCCAGCAAGTTTAAAATAAATTTAGAAGTTTTGAAAAGATTCCAAAATAATTTGAAAGGCGAAAAGATTTCGAACAATTTAGAAGACAATGCAGATTTTTAAAGATGTCGAACACATAATTCATCAGCTTTTCAAGCATTTTGACAGTTTTCAAATGAATAAAAAATTTGTATCAAAATTCCTGAAAAAACACAATAATTTTTTATCGACGTTGAAAAATGAATTAAGATTTCCAAAATTTTCACAAAAAAATCTAAATCATTTTGAGGCAGTTTTTTACTTTTGCTGGATTAAAAAAAATTGTAGGACAAATTCAATTTCCAAGATAATAGAATCATTATTAGATTCCTGGAGAATATAAATGTAACTGTTTCATACAAAATTTGTCATCTTTCCTTGAGAATTAAACTATTTTGTATGAAAATTTTGGTTGAAGCACTTTTTAAAGAAATGATTTTTTTTCAAAGATTCATATTTTTAGTTGACAATTAATTTTTTTGATGAAAATTCATATTTTTTGGTAGAAAATTCACTTTTTGTTCAGAAAATTCGTCTTTTGGCTTGAAGGTTCAACAGTTTAGGTGATAATTTTTTTCTTCCATGTTTGACAAATGTTTACTTGTTGAAAATTCGTTATTTGGTTTTGAAATTCATTTTCTTTTTTAATGAAATTTGATCTCTTTTGGTTTAAATATCAACTATTACAATTTTTTGTTGGGAATTTATCATTTTAGGTTGAAAATTTAATTATTTTGTTAAAAATTTAATTACTTTCTTGAAAATTCAAGTATTCTGTTAAAAAGTCATCTTTTGTGGTAGCAAAGTCTTTCTTTAATAAATAAATAAATTTGAAAATTTTAAATTTGCATCTGGATTATTGTTTTATTCAGTTTTTTCATAAATTAATTTTTAGATAATTTTGTAAATTTGGAATTTTAAATTTCACAATATTTTAGTTTCAAAAACAAATATTCAAAATGTCAGGACAATTTGGCAATTAAATATTTGAAAATTTCATATTAAAAGCCTCAATAGTCAGTTTTGAATTTAATCATTTTTAATGTAAATATAAAGCAATTTCGAATTAAAAGCTTAAAATTGTATGATTTCAAAAATTGGAATCATATTACAGCAATCTTGTTTTGTATTATTTTTTTTTATTCTTAAATTAATATCTTAAAATTGTACAATTTTTGGGTAAAGATTTAAACAAATAAATAATTTCAAACTGAAAAATATTGAGCTGAACAGTGCACTTCAAAATTTAGACGTACACTGATGGTACCTCCTAAAAAAATAACATTTACACTATAGCATGGCCCAAGAAAATAAAAGTTTCGAATTTCTTTGACGGCATCCTTTCCTACTTTGTTGGGTTCTCAAAAAAAGTTAATACGGTTTATTTTTTTTTTTTTTAAATATTAACGGGTGCTGCCCGTAACCTGAGTTTACTATGAGAATAACACGGGGAAAACACATTTTTGTAAATTCCGTCCATAACATGAAAATCTATGATAAAGTATGGGCTTTACTTTTATGATCTCATTAAAACTCTTAAAAAATACGAATCAAACATAATTTTTTGATTTTAACCCCCCATCCACCAGAGCCAGTTTCATGGGTACCCAAAAAGTACCCCATGGAATTGTTATAAAGATTTTTCGGAATATTGCCCTTAATTATTATTTTCTTCTTATTTTTACATTCTCATAATAATCAGATCCGAAAAAACGATTCTACGGACCAAAAAGAAATTTCGAGTTCGTTAACCAGCTATTTTGGATGAAAATTTTAAAAGTTAGAGCATTTTCCAAATTTTCGATACGTTTTTTTCAAGACATAAAAATTATGGCTATCCGTAGTACTTGGCAAGTCGAACAGCTTATCCCTATGACCTTTTTTCACAATACTTTTTAGTTCTTTAAACCCTTGTTGTTCATTTGTACAATTTTATTTCAATAGAATATCGCGAATTGAGTTATTTCATTAATACAATGGTCTATATTTAATGAAGTTGCAGGGCGTATTTTTTTATTCAAATCGTTTGCTCATTATTTAAACAATTTATTTTGGCTTAAATCCAACTTTTTGACGGAAAAAGCTAGAAAATCGAACTTTGTTGCAAGTTTATACATTGAAGTTCTCTACAAAAAAAAAAAAACGTTTAAATCCCTAGATATTTTTGAAATCTATATCAATCCTTGGAGATTTAATAAAATCATTTAAATCTTTTGAAATTGTAAAAATCCATAAAAATATTTAATTCACCCTTTATATCGCGTGAAATTGCTTGAAATACCATAAAATCTCTTAAAATATTTGGAATCGCTACGAATCCCTTAAAATTTAATTTAATTTATTTATTGATCATAGTTCCCTAGAAATATCTTTAAATCTTTGAAAATCTTTAATATCCCTTTAAATTTTGGAAATCCGCGGAAATTTTTTTTAAATCTCTTGAAAACCGATGAAATTCTTTAAAATTAGTTGAAATGTTTGGAAAACCCATAAAATCTTTTTAAAAACCTTAAAATCAGTGGTGGTCCTTCGAAATCCTTTGGAATCCCTTACAATCTCCTGATATGTTTGAAAATCTTTCAAATCCTGTGCATTTTTATGAAATCTGTTAAAACTCGTAGAATTCCCAAGAAATTTTTTAGCTTCTTTTGAATTTTTCAAAATCTTTAAATAATCAGAGGTCCTATAAAATCCCTTAAATCTTGTGGAATTTTTGGAAATTCCGTTAAATCTTCAAACATTCGTTAAAACCCCTTGAAATTCATTGAAATCTTTGCCAATTGTAAAAATCAATTAAAACTAGAAATTATTTGAAATCTCTTGAATATAAATTAAACTTATTCATTAAATATTTGAAAAAAGACCGTTCAAATCTCTAAAAAAAATGGGATCCCTTATAATACCCGAAAATGTTTGGATGTCCCATAAAATATTTTTAAAAGACTCAAAATAACGAAGGTCCTTCTAAATATTTTGAAATCCCTTAAAATCTCATGTAAAGATTGTAAAAACTGAATGTTTTTGAGTAAATTTTACTATTTTTGCACAATAAATATGCATCAACATTCAATATCCTGCTTTTTCTACGGAATCATCTGCATGAGTGACTGTAAAATATTGTCATTATTCAGGTCTTCAAATAATTCAACCTTTTGAAGCCGCCGTCAATGGGTCTATATTTTTCCGAAGGTCATAGTGTAATCTTTAAAACCTGGCTATGATTTTTTTTTAAATTTATTTGTTGTAGAATTAAAAATTTTTTTCACAAGTATTGATTTTTTTCTATATTTTCACCAAATTTCAATGTTTATTTTACAAAGTTTTCAACGATTGACACTAAGAACAATTGGATCGTGTAGCAGACACTGCAAAAAATAACCCTGAATTTTACTCAATTTTTTGAAAACCATAAACTGTTCAAAAAGGAAATGGGACTTAAAAGACCCTGTGTGTAAACGGAAGGTGAGGGAAAAAAGTGTGTAAACGGAGGGTTAAAGATTCTGAAAGACTTGTACCTTCCCGAGGATCGTCAAGGCCAGAAAGAACATCTGCGACAAACGATAAACAGTGAATCGTCAACTGTGGGATACCACAATAAAAGATAAATTGGTGCGTTTCTGTTATAAAAGCACGAAGTATGAAACCAAAAGAGAAAAGGGATACAACTGCAGGACGAAGTTTGCTGCATAGTATCCTTACATACAGAAAGTTTCATTCAAAAACAAATTTGGTAAAATGAAGGATATCAGGGTTAATCTTCTTATCTCAGATGACCGAAAAATCAAGATTAAATGGCATGTTGATTTGGCATTAAGAAACGTCGACAATAAGCTTCGGTTAAAGGAAGCTGCATCACGCATTGAAGAAGTGGCAGTTGATGTACCAACTTTCATTTAGAAAGAAAGGTTTGTATCCTACTCACTCTAGTAGTCTTAGAAACATTATACAGAAGGTTTCCTGTACATTTTTTTTTAATTTACTTTGAAACAGAAAAAGCTATAACATTTTTATCCAAAGAAAAAAATGTGCAATTAAATTTCCTATGTAAGAATATGTACTTTTGAGTTCAAATTCAAAACTTTTTTTAAAAGCCTTTAATGGTTAAAGCCATTCAGTGAGAAAATTTATTCGTAGTTAGATCATTGAATTCTGATTTTCTTTCTGAATAAAAATTTGATCTTAGTTCAAAAAAGTTATAATATACCGATAGGCTTGGACCAATGATTTGACCAATGGCAAAATGGATTACTGCTACTACTACTGCGGCTGCTGCTATTATTAATATTACGTATTATATTGCCTATATATATACTATTATTACTGTTTATTAACTATTGACCGCAAAAACTTTTTCCGGTTCACTGTCAAACCTCTGGCCTAGCAGTGCTCCAGTTGGGTGTACTGGTTTTAAAGATACGTGACGATAGGTTTAGTATTTTATTTTTTTCAATGGCTTTTAAATCTATACAGGAAAAACGCATACAAAAAATTTGAGACACACACTGCATTTTTCACAAGAAGCCTGTTGAAATTCAAAATCAGGTTCAACCATCAGAGTCTTCAGAATCTTCATGCGTTTCCCTCAAAGTACTGGTCGAGGACCCTCCTGGATTTGGATGCGAATGCTGCATATTATATGGCGGAAGCTGATAATCTGTAAAATATAATATAGGGATTTTTATTCAAGAGCTCTTAACGAACCCCAAAAGTTTACTATTGGTCCAAAATAAAGGTAGCCCAAGTGTAATTACAAAGTCAGTTATTATTAACAAACCAAAGAGATGAATCTTCAACAAACAACATAAAATGTAATACTTAATATTTCAACCAAAAATTATTTTAAATTAAAAGCCGTTGAATTCTAACAAGAAAGACGAATTTTAAATAAAATACTTAATTTTTAAGTTCGCAAATCAATTTTCAGAAAAAAAACAATCAATTTTAAATAAAATAGTTAAATTTTCATCGGAAGAAATTAATTTGCAAATGAAAAAAAATTAATTTTAAAACAAAAATGAAGTAGTTCAATTTTCAGTTAAAAAAATAATTTTTGACCAAAAAACGGAGGTTTGAACAAAATACTTAAATTTTCAACCAAAAGTAATGAATTTTTAACTAAAAAGATGCATTTTTAACTAAAAAATTAATTTTTAACAAACAAAAAAAATATTTTTAACATAGCAGTCCATTTTTTAACGAAGTAGTTTAATATTTAAACAAAAAAATGAATTTTCCACCAAAATAAATGAATTTAAAACAAAAAGAATAATTTTCAAAAAGAAAGTGAACTTTTACACACATAGTTGAATTTCCTACTAAAAAGATCAATTTTCAAGAAAAGAAAAACGAATTTTTAAAAAATTAGTTACAATTTTAACCGAAAAATGATTTTTCAACAAAAAAGATTAACTGTTAAGCATAAAGATTAATTTTCAACCAGAAAATACGAATTTTCAATAAAATACATATATTTGCATCAAAATGGTTAATTTTTAAACTAAAAGAGGCGAATTTTTAACAAAAAATTGAAAGTTAAATTTTTAGTTAATCAATTTTCAACAAAAACAACTGATTTTCACCCAAATAGTTTATTCTGAAACAAAGAGATGAATCTTCAACAAACAACGTAAAATGTAATAGTTGATATTTCAACCAAATCAGAAGTAAAGTTTTGAAATCTAAATCTTCCAAATTGGAGGAACTTCGAATGTAAATCAACAAAATTACAGAATTTTTTATTTTAAAACTCAAAATTTGCATAATTTCTAATTGTAAATTGTAAAAATAAAAAATTCTTCAACTTTGAAGATTTAAAATTCAAAGCTGTACATCGCTCACCATTTGCAACTTAAAATTGTTTAATTGTAAAAATTCACAATTGAGAACTCTTAAATTTTAAAGATGTATAAATAAAAATTCTTAAATTTGGATAATTTTGGAATTAAAAAGTCAATTTTTCAATTATAAATGTTTCAAATTGAGGAAATTTCGAATTTAAAGCATAAAAATTACAGAATTTTGAATTATAAGACTTGAATTATAATGCTTGCATAAATTTTATTTGTAAATTGTCAACATTAAAATCTCTTCAATTTTAAAGATTAGCATTAGCGATTTAAAATTCTTCAATTTTGAAGATTGAAAACTGCTATATTTTAAAGACGTATAAATAAAATTCCTTAAATTTTGATGACATTGTACATCAAAAGTCAAGTTTTCAATTCTAAATCTTCCATAATTTTTAATTGAAAAATTTCAAAATTGAAAACTCTTCAATTATAAAGATATACAATTCAAAGTGCTACAATTCTGAAAAGTCACAATTGAAAATACTTGAATTTTGAAAAAATAGAATGGCAAATTATTCAATATTCAAGATTTATATTTTAAATGTATGTAATTTTGAATGATGTTTGGAATAGTTTCATTTAGAAGATTTACAATTAAAAATTCTTCCATTTTAAAGATTTATAATTTGAAGTTCTTCAATTTTGAATATTTGCAATTGAAGTTTCTTTAATATTCAATATCTATAATAGAAAATGTGACCTTTGGTGACCTTTTCGGAAGTATACCCAGCTTTTATTAATACATTCTCATTCATGAGAGTATTATGTAATCATCAAAATTTTCGATTGCTGGTTCTTAACGGATCTTTACCTCTCGGCACTCACAGAGTCCGAAAGTCATAAAATTTTGTCGGTGTCTGTCTGTCTGTATGCCTGAACGTTGTAGCCACGATAACTTTTGAAGGATTTGTCGAATCGTATCAGCCTTTGATAAACTTTTTGAGGGTCCTAAAATGAAGGTCAAGTTTGATTTTACACAATTTTCGGATTTCTAGATGGAAAATGTTGCCTTTTTTCTTGTTAGGAACATCAATGCCTTTCATGAGAGACTGGTTGCATGTATTTTTCACTTCGTCGGACTGAAACGAAACGTCTTTGATGATATGCATGTGGTTGCTCCAAATGCCCGGATTTTCCTCATTCAAAGTTGTTATTTTTAAATCTTCACGTATTTCAGGGTCTCTATCTTCAAAAATTTTTGTTTCAGAAAGAGCTGGTGTAGTGTGTGTCATCTGTTAACAAATAAATACCCTTAATTCTAATTTCTATTTTCTAAATCGCGACATTTTATCCACTTAGATTCTTTGTACCGAACGAAATGACGTATTCCACTTGGGTGTCTTCTTTCCTCCAATAATTATTATAAATTTGGAGAAAAATATACTTTTTCAAAAACTGTGAGCGTGTGTTGCCGTTAGGCTTGTAACGGTTCAATTGGATTAATAATTTCGTCAGAATCAGGAGCATTCTGAGTACTCCGCCCGCCAGAAACCAGAAGAACCAGGAACCACCAGAAGATCCAGAACCAGGAAGCAGCTGCCGAAGTACTACCTTTCAAGTACCGCCTTCTGGGAAGGCAATCAAAGTGGATTCTTTTATTGAGGAAAAATGTGGGCCCTAATCGGCATACTGTGTCTCATCTTAGCGATTTGGCTCAATCCTATTGGTAAATATAATATCTATGAAATTATTATTTTGTTGAAAATTCTTCTTTCCTGGTTTCCTGAATTCCTAAATTCCAGAAATTGAATGGATCTAAAATACATAACTTAAAGAATTCACAATATCTAAAAGAGTTCTGAAGAATTAAAAAGAATATTTTTTCAAGTTTAGATTTTAAGTAATCCCTAATTTTTTAATTGAAATGAATTTGAATGAATTCAAAGAAATTCAAACGAATTACACGAATAAATTAAAACAAATTCTAATAATTTACGCAAGATTCGAAAAACTTTGACGAATTCAAAATCAATAATAAGAATTGAACGAATTTAACAGAAAAAATAGATTTCATAAGTAATACAAAAAATTGTATTTTGTGGGAACTTGGTCCTTATTGAACGAAAATTCATCTTTTTCGTTCCAGATTCATCATTTTGCTTGAGAATTTATTTTTTTTGTAGCAAATTTATATTGTTTTGTTCCAAAAAAATTTTATTTTGTTAAAGATTCAACTTGGTAGAAAATTAATATTTCTTGGTTGAGAATATAGATTTTCGTTAACAATTATATACTATTTGTTATACTATACTGACTTTTTTAGTTGCAGATTTATCATTTTGGTTAAAAATTAATTTCTCGGGTTAAGAATTTAACTATTTTGTGGCAAATTTTTTCAAATAATTGGTACAAAAGTTTTTGAAGGGTTTGAATAGTATAATGAATACTAAGATATTCAATAAATTAAAAATAATTGAAAGAGTGCACAATTTTGTAAAGTTTATACGTATCTATTAAAAGTCATTCAAAAGGAGTGGAAAGGAGAAAATCCGAGGGTAGACGATACTTACGTTTTCTTGTAAAGTATCACACTGGAATGAAAAATTTCAAGATCTCACGGGATTGCAAATGATTGCAAAAAATTTCGTGGATTATAATAAATTCATTGCAGAAAATCATCATATGGTAAACAATATTAGGATAGTCAGCATAGAAATAAATAATAAATTCAATGTATCAATAACCTTCAAAATTTGAATTAATAATAAGCTTTCAAACTAATTCCATAGGGAAGGAAAATATATGTACATATAGTATAGAAAGCAGAGTTCCGATACTTATTTCACAACATCACAATTAATTAATATATTAATTAATATATTATCTGTTATTATAAAAATTATAGCCAATATCCAATTGCATAGCCTTAAAGTAAATAATCAATTTATGTACCCTATTTAAACAAATTAAAATTCAATCTGTATTTAATTAGATAACCTTAAAGTAAATAATCAATTTATGTTCTTAATTGAAACAAATCAAAATCAATCTTTATGTAATTTAATATTGTAAAAAAAATTAATCAGCTGAAAAATAATCAATCAGTTCAAAAAATAAGAAGTATCAAACTTTAACTTTCACTAACCCCTTCGTTGGCATTGACTCAAAATGCGTCAAAATTTTCCGTGCCCTGTGTGGCATTGACGCAAAATGCGTCAGTCTTCTTTTTTCCTATTCAACTTACTCGGATTTTGTATTCAAGTCTTATTCCGGGATTTTTTGGGTCGCTGAATCTGAAGTCAAAATTCTAAAATTCAAAATGGCGAATGCAATATGGCGGGCGAAAATACAAAAAAACAGCTCGATTTGGATACATGACAGTACTTACGGTTTTTTGGGTCCGCTGAACCCAAATCAAGTTAAGAGATAAGAACTTTTTACAATCTTAAAATGACAAGAGATCAATGGGCTCCAAGCTAATTATAGACATTCAGGGTCTTCATACGCTACTTTTCAACACAGTTCTGTTTTCGATTTTCAAAATTTTTTTCCGATGCACATTTTTCTAATTTTCCATTAAAAATTTCAATTATTTAGAAAACTTAGTAAAAATGATTTGCCTTTAATAAGGATGATCTTGAGTGCCTAAAGAAGTTTATTTTCATTTTATAGATTTTTTCCCCACGTTGAAGATACTTTATTTTCTCTCTGCATAAAAATTTTATATTTGTAATATAACATAAACGTAATACTTTCAAATGCGATGATTAAATTTATTTTATTTTCACAGAATATCTTTAATTTCAAAATTTTATTCTGAAATTCAGAGAATTGTCAATTTCATAATTAAATTCCACTTCTATACTAATAATGCAAAAAAATCTTACACTACCCTCCCGCCTCATAAGAAACACCAAGATTTGACGAATTCCTCCAACCCTTAAATTGTCTTACGTGATTTGAGGATGATCCCTTATCGTTAGATTCGGCTTTTGAAATTTTCAATATCTAACATGTTTCTCGGTTTCATAACTTATTTTGAAAATTTGAGATACAAAAGCTAGTGAACATTCGAACCTCAATTTTCTGATTGGTTTACTAGCGTCCTATTAATTTTTCCAGAATAAGCTATCTTGAAACGTCTGTTTAACAAAAACGATGGCCGAAATAGCGCACAAATGTCTCATACACCCTATCAACTGAATGTTGAGTTTTTCGAAAATTTGAAGGGTCATGAATTGGGCATTAGAGGCTTAGCGCCTCGCGGATTATATAATGTTGGCATAATACAAGAGTACGTGGTTGTTAGCATTTTACACCACAAATTGATATTTTAAAACAAAAATCATTATAATTCGAACAAGGTTTAGAGTCTTGTAACAATTTTGGTTTATGTCAGTGCTTTTCGTCGGAAGTTGGTATTTTTAATAATAGTAAAAAATTGTTTAAAAATATTCCGAAATTTAAACAATTTTATGTTATGTTAGCGTTTTACATCAAAAATTGATAGTTTACGTATTTTAAACCGGAAATTATTATAATTTGAATAATATTTATAATCTTCTAAATTTTAGATTATGTTAGTGTTTTTCGACGTAAATTGGTACGTTTAATATAGAAAAATAACATGTCAAAGAAGATTTATAACCTAAAAAATTTCGGGTTATATTAGCGTTTTACGCCAAAAATTGTCATTTAAAAAATAAATCATTATGATTCGAAGAAGGTTTGGAATCTTTTACCAATTTTGGATTATGTTATTGTTTTTCTTTGAAAATTTGTATTTTTAATAATAAAAATATATGTTTTGAAGAATATTCTCGAATTTGAGGTTATGTTAGCGTTTTACATTAAAAATTGGTATTCTACGGATTTTAAACCGAAAATCATTATAATTTGAACAAGATTTACAATCTTTCAATAATTATGGATTGTGTTAGTGTCTCTCGACGTGAATTAGTATTTTTAATACAAAAAAATTAATATTCAAAGAAGACTTATAACTTTTAACAATGTTGGGTTATGCAGAAGCGTTTTACACAAAAATGTGTATTTTAAAAAAAAATCATTATTCGAACAAGATTTTGAATTTTTCAACAATTTTGGATTATGTTATTGTTTTTCGTCGGAAAATGGCATTTTTAATTAAAAAAAAAAAAAAGATTTTACAGAATATTCACAAATTTTAACACAAAAGTTCTTAAAAATTTAGGAAAATTGACAAAATTGTCCATATTTACGTTTTCCAGGGCTCTGAATCCAAATCTGACGTCAGAATTTCAAAATAAAAAATTGCTGATCCAATATGGAGGAACAAAATTTGGAAAACATAAAACAATTCTTTTTAAACATAATTGTTTCAAACATAATCATATTACCGTGAACATAATCTTTGGCGACAAACTTTAGGAAATAATGTGACAAATACATTTTATTTTTCGATTTTTATTTCACTCAATCCGACCCATCATTTTTAATATTCAATTTTTTAATTTTATTATCAGATTTGGATTCAGCGACCTTGAAAACGTAAATATGACTCATTTTGTAAAGTTGCCAAAATTTTAGCAATTTTCGTTCCTCCATATTCTATCAGTCATTTTTTATTTTGTAATTATCACCTTAGATTTGGATTCAACGATCCTACAAACCTAAAGATAATAAACTATGTTAAGTTATCATCATGTTTCCGACTTGTGTCTCTCCATATTGGAGTTTTTATATTTAACCGCATTTTTCTCGGAAAGGAAATACGCTTCGCTATTTTTCCTGGCAGATTTGAATTCAGCATTAAAAACTCTATGAAATGTGATATCCCGTGCAGAGATTGCCCCGGTTGGCCCAAGTACAACAAGGTTTCTGGTCGGATCCCGGCCGGGCTACCCTGGTTGGATTTCATGGTTGGGAGCGGACCGGGTACTGGTCAGGATACTCGCTTTTGTAGAAATTACAAATTTTTTAAAAGACGTGAAATTATCAAAGATGTACTTACGGATGCTGGATGAATTATTATTTGAAAAATATAATTTAAAGATTTATTAGATCAGTAAAACAGAATTTAGCTTTTTCAAATTCTTGCCTTAATGCAAGAATATCCGATTTTCGGGCTTTTTGTGGGCTTCCTGAAACACTTAAAAATTATTTTAAAGCATCAGTCCCAAGATTTTGAAAAATAGCCCAAAGGAAAAGATATGAAAAAAGTACGAGGAAACATAGCATAGGTCCGAGCTAGTTTAGAACTCACTAAAAATAAAAAATATAAATTGTTTCAAAACTACTCATAACAGTAACACCTATCCTGAATTGAAAATATAGATATTAAACAAACCCAAAACTCACATAAATAAAGAGTAAATGATTTAGTGGGATTGAAAAAACACTGCCGAAAATTTTCAAATTGAAAAAATCATACTATTCACATTCACGAACCTCTAAACTATCCTTACAAGCCCACAGTAATAATGAAGAAACCAACGAAGCAAAACAACTCTGAAGCATTCAGCCAACCCTGCTCGGCTGCTTTCAGCTAAAAAATCCAGAAATATTTCATTCAGGAGTATTCATCACAAACACTTTCCCATAACACTTTTTTATATCCTCTTCTTCACAGTAACATTGAACAACCTTCAAGAACTACTCCTTTTACATTTAACGAACCATTTGTCGCCTGCCTACAACTGAAACCGCCAAAAAAATTTCAAATTACAAAAATCACCCCAAAAAACTTTTCAACAACTCAAACGTGTCTCCCTGACGCAAGCACAATAGTTCAGGAAGCTACGTTTGGGACAACTGGCTAATTTTTTGACTATGCTAACTATTTGATAGTTAAAGGGTCAAGTTGCATAGCTGCAGTGACCAAGGAACACACACCCATTTAACATGGGCATTGTGTCTAACGGACTTGGCTTGTCTGTCTATCTGAGCAGACGTTCTGACCAACTATTGCCTAACCAACAAAAAACTACAACATTCAGGTAACCATACATACAGACATACAGACAGACAGACACCGACAAAATTTTATGATTTTTGGAATCTATGAGTGCCAAAACGTAAAGATCCATTAAAAACCAGAGATCGCAAATTTGGATGATTACATTACACTCTCATGAATGAGAATGTAAAAATGAAATAAGATTGATATTTCGCGAAATAAACCTTCTCGCATATTTCGGAATTTATTGAGAATAGCCCCCGCATAAAAAGTGAGTTTTAGCATTTTGGTAAATAATAGAAAAAAATAAAATTAGAGTCAAAATAGAAGTATATACTGCTGTTTAATTTTAAAAAGTTGTGGTAAAAATTTGCAGTTAGTAAATACAATGGACGAAGATATAATTATCCAATTTAGTGATTTTTTGTTGGAAAATTTTCCAGATTTTTTTAGCTTTTTCTTGTCTGTTCTGTGAAGCCTGCATTCTTTCTGTTTGGGAAGCAGCTTTTACAGGAGACTCGGTTAGAATAGCAGTTTGTCGCCGCTTTCTTCCTCGTTTTCCAGTTGTTTCAGCCTTTCTTTGAGGTACTTTGGTAACAGCCTTCCATTTTTCAGGCGAATAATGTGTTTCAGCCCGCCCAAAACGCAATTTACAAAAATATGTACAAAAAAAATTGCAAAATTGAGGTTAGAAATTTGGCTCTTGCCTATTTTCTTGAGCGTATTCAATCCGGACCTAAAACAAGTACGACTTACAAAATGCAGGTATCTTATAACAACTGCAGAACGAAATATCTAAGTGAACTAAAATATACCTGACCTGCATAAAATGGAAAAAAGCGTTATATTTTCCTCCAATAAGAGACGAAAACAACAAAAACTCGTTTGGTGAACGGTCTCTAGCAGACTCGCGAATTTTTGAAACGAAAGTTTCATTTTTAACCCGAAAAGTTGAATTTCAACAAAAAAGATCATTTCCAACCGAGAAAGACGAATTTTCAACAAAAGTGTTGAATTCTCAACCGTAAAATATTTGTCAGTCAAGAGAGAACAACAATTTTAACCAAACTCGAGACCAAACTGTTGAATTTTTCAAGCCAAAAAACGAATTTTCTACAAAACATTTGACTTTTAAGCTTGAAAGATGAATTAAAAAATAAAAAAATTCATTGTCATCCAAAAAAGATCAATATTAAACCAGATAGTTGAGTTTTCAACCAAATAGTTGAATTTTCAACAAAAAAGCTTTAAACAAAAGTTGTAAGTTTTAAACAAAAAAGTTAAATTTTTCCCCAAATAGTTGAAATTTCAAACAAAAAAAGAGTAAACTCCAACCAAATAGTTGAAATATCTACCAAATTGTTGAATTTTTGTAGTCAAAAAGAAGAATTTTCTACAAAACATTTGACTTTTAAACCCACAAAGATGAATTTTTAACAAGAATGATAATTTTTAACAAATAAAGATCAATTTTCAAGAACATTTTTTTAAAATTTTTGACAAAACATTTAAATTTTCAACCAAATAATAAATTTTTCAATTAGAAAAAATAATGTTCAGACGATAGTTGAAATTCTAACCCCAAAAGTTTAATTTTCAACAAAAAGTTCATTTTCAACCAAGAAAGCTGAATTTTTCACCAAAATGGATGAATTTTTTACAAAAAAAGTTTAAACTTTTATCTAAGCAGAGTAAATTTCTATTCAAGAAGGCGGATGTTTAAAAAAATAGTTGAATTTTCAACAAAAAGGTCAAATTTTCAACAACAAAATATTACGACCAAGTAGTTGAGTTTAAAAAATGCTCATTGAAAAACTTGTGTCTTTGACCGAACTTTTGATTCTAAGCGCTTTTATTTTTTATTCTTATCGCTTTTATCTGCTATTCTGATCGCTTAAATGATAAGATTTGAATAAATATCTAGAATCATCTTCTCCTCAGAAAAATATTCTCTACCCCTTTGCTCCGTCCCAATTAAATCATTTTTTAATGCCTCGAATCATCAGCGAATAATTTTAAAAAGAAAAGCATAATAAAATTTGACGATAATTTATTCATTTTTAAAAACTGGATGTGACAAAACCGTGCAGAATCTTTCTGGAGAAAATAAGCTTTCATTCAATAAAATAAATCATTTTTTTTTCAAATTTGGCAAGGAGCGATAAGGAAAAAAGGGACTATTAAAAAAATACGTGAATTATTCAGGACTGACCGTCTGTCAACGTACCACTATCCATGTTAAGAACAATATAAAATGCATCACCTCCTTCCAAGAAGACAATTGAACCGTTTCACAAAGGGTTAGGAATAGATTTTCTTGGACGAATTACGCTGTAGGTAGAAATATATGCCAATTCATGGCATGCTTAAAAAAATTAGAAAATTTGGTGGAACAGACCCAAATAGAGTTTGAAAAATAGTGAGAATTGAAACAGAAACGGATTACGTCAAACTAATTGTTATTTGCTGGAAGTTGATAAAGGTTTTTAAAATTATAGGTATATTATATTATTATATTCACCGATAGCATAAAGAATGGCTATCAAGGTAGATAGCAGAGTATAAGCCATGCCCATTTTTCGCAATGAGGTGAAGAACTGATTATTGCGTTGATGAAGACGTGGTTCGACAATGTAAGTCGTGCTCGTTATGTAGTTTTATCAGATGAATTCTACAATTCTCATCTCATCCTGTAAATATAGGAGAAACGAGAAAACATTTGCTGGAGCCCCGGTGGCATAATTGGTCAACGCTCAATTCGTGCATAGTAACGTTCCGCGTTCAAATCCGGGCCGAGGCAGATTTTTTCTCGTTTCCCCAGGAAATTATTTGACCAGTAATCGGCAATATCTAACATCAGAAATTGATCAATCAATTACCCTGGTCGACAAATTATCATCATTTATTAAATTATATTCAGATTCGGTTAATTTATTCAGACGAGAATTCATTAGTACAATTTTACAGATTACCAAGATGCAAAACCGCGTCATTCGGTGGTTGACGCAATCTTCTTTTATGTAATAACTTCGAATTATCCAAATGAAAACAAAAATTTCAAAAAATTTCGATGTTAATTTATGATTTCATATTCATTAACATAACAAAAATATATATGAATATAATAATGTGATTATATGATATTTATATTGGAAGCTTCGACTTTAAAACATTCAATTTAGATATTAATTTCAAATTGTCAAATTTCAGTCACTTCGAACTGAAAATGATGTAACTTCCAAAGATTTAAATTTCAAATTATTCAATTTCGAAGGGTTTCAATTCGGAAAAATACAAATTTTGTTCTGTCGAATTTCAAAAAATTAAATTTTTTAAAATTTAAATCTAAAAATATTAAATTTTTTAACGTTTTGAAATTATTCTATTTTCAAAATTCTAATATGAAATCACTTAAATTGGAGATTAATTCAATTCAAAACAAAATTGTTTATTTCCAAATGCTTTAAATCAGAAATTATTGAATTTCAAATCCTTTGCGATGAAATTATACTATTTTTAAAATTTCATTTTGAAATGTTTCAAATCTGAGTTTCTGATCACAAAATTTTCTATTTGTATTTATGTCATTAATTGGGTATTCACGTGGTTATTTAGGTACTTAGTTAAGAGGTTAATTTCCTATTTAAGTGCTGATTTAAGTGGTCAATTGAGTAATTACGTGATTATTCAGTTAGTTTATTAGGTATTTCAGTTGTTATTTAGGTGGATAATTGGGTATTTAGGTGGTAAAGTCGGTATTTAGGTGTTTGATTGGATATTTGTGTAGATTATCAGGCATGCAGGTCGTTTATAGGTATTACGGTGATTAATTGTGTATTTAGATGGTTAATTGGGTATTTAGGTGGTTAATTAGGAGCTTCATTGGGTATTAAGGTGGTTATATAGGTATTTAATTGATTATTTAGATGGTTGATTGGGTATTTTGGTGGTTGTTAAGGTGGTTAATTGGGTATTTAGGTGGAAAATTGAGTATTCAGGTAGTTATTTAGGTGGTTAATTACGTACTAAGGTGGTTAATTGGATATTTATATGGCGAATTGGGTATTCAGATGTTTAATTGAGTATTGAGGTGAGTAATTGGATGTTTAGGTGGGTAATTGAGTATATAATTCGCTATTTAGGTGGTTATTTAGGAGGTTAATTGGGTATTTAGATGCTCAATTAGGCAATTACGTGGTGATTTGGGTAGTTATTTGAAAGGTTGATTTGGTACTCAGGTTCTCATTTAAATGGTTAATTAAGTATTGAGGTGGTTATTTAGGTGGATAATTGGGTATTTAGTTTTCATTTCATTATTATTATTCCTTATTGTTATTTTATTTATTATTATTTATTATTATTATTTATTATTATTTACTTCTTAATATTATATACAATAATATAACACATATTTTTATATTTATCATTTATTTATTCGGGTTAATTGGGTGTTTAGTTGATTTTGAACACCCTATAATATTTTTAGGAGAATTCGAGTCAGTTTAGGAGATATTCAGGAATTTTCGAAGCATTTTTTTTTAATGTATGTAACTATAAAATCAAAGTGATAATCCTTATTATGTTCTTAGATCTTAGAATGTAGTTTTAGCTCAAATTTAAGTATTTAAAAACTTAGAAAAAAAATTTAATCGAAATCCGTGTTTTGTTCCAAAAAATTTTTTTCTTCTTAAATAAAAGAAAATTATTTGCGCGTAGCGCGCGATTGATGCTAAAAATAATTAAAATTTTGATTTATTCTCAATTTAATTTTTTAAATTTCAATTATAATCTTACTGCAGGAAATAAAAAAAAATAAAGTGGTATTAATTTATAAAAAGAATGTTAATAACAATTTTGAAATATTCTGAAAAATATCATTTGTAATCGTATCAAGATCCGGGGATTCTGATGCTACACGGATTTTTGATCCTATAATATTTTCCACTCGTGTGCCTTTCATAGTAATGTAGCCGGGCATCGCAGAGGAAATCCACTTTTATTTTTAGAAAGGGAGTGACTGCAAATGGGTGATTTTTTTCAAATTGTAAAATCGCTTGATGCGTTAGTTATTATTTATTCAACAGGGTAAATATTTAAACAGTAAAAAATGTTTCACATTTTGGTAGGACTGAAAAATCCCCAAAAATAAATATCCCGACACTGTAAAATTAAAAAAAAATGTCGAATTCGAAAATTCCCGAATAATAAAATTCCTAATTGTTTATAATATTGCTGAATTTGAACATTTGAAAACAATAAAATTTTCGACAAAAAATTCTGAATTATGAAATACCTAATACTGCAAAATTCCCGACACTAGAAAATTATTAAATTTAAGCAACTGAAAAATGTTGAGATTTGTGTGAAATTTGACCCCCTCTGTTTTTGTCAAATGTTGTTCACTCAAACAAGGGATACAAATTTTTCATTCAATATTTTCTGATAGGACGCTTGGTTTTTTTTTCATTTGTAAAAAACACGATTGAAAAATAAAAAATTGAATTTTTGGACAAACGACACACGGTGGACTTGAATTAAGTTCAACCCAAAAGGGCTTGCACTTCTCTTTTTTCTTCTGAAATCATTACAGTGTTGCCTTACGATTATTTTGAGGCCAAAGAGAAAGAAATCGCTGGAAGGATTTTTAATTGAACACAATTTTTATTTTTACGTTATTATGTATATTTTTGTAAAAATAACTCAAATGTGGTACTTCTTCTGTGTAAACTATGTAAACTAAAAAACAGGAGATCTTACCTTATGTAGTTTGGGAGATACTCGGTATAAGTTGAAGAAGACTTAATTTTAAGAAAATTAAGAACACATTACAATATTATAGCTTGCATACGTACAAAGTTATAGCGCCTCAAAAAATACCAACTTTGATGGAAGTTCGCTGCAATGTAAATTTTTTTAAATAGCACATTTCTACTGCACTTTGTGTTAAAAACTGCTCTTATATTAATAAAAGTACAGGAAATCATTCACAAACCTGAAAAACTATAATAATTTCTGGGATATATCAATAAAAATTTGTTTTCTTTTGGAAGTTTATTTAGATTTGATGAGATTTGAAAAGTCTAGAGACTTCGTATTTCTTCCAAACAGTTGCAAAATCTGAGTGTGCTTTCTCCAACGCTTGTTCGTTGAACAAGCCGGAGCCCGTCTGCATTTCTGTGCAGAAATCAAGTACTTTTGGGGTAACAGAGATATGTAGTTCTAAGTAGCTTTTTCTATTCGGCGGGCCACATAGGTATCCAGAGCTTTTGCCTCAAAGGACTATAGATACAGGCTTTTGTCAGATGTCAAGACACTAAATAGCTTGTAACTGGTGCTTAAACAAGCTATGGGGCCGTAGTTTTTTGGACTTGATAAATCTCGGGTCTTGGGGATCAATACTGTGCGTCCTTCTACAAGCAACTGCGAAATGGGTTGTTTTCCGTATAAGAAAGCAGTAAATATACGAGATAGATGTTGGTGCGTAGGAGTAAACTTCTTCCACCAAAAGTTGTTGAGTTTAACTGGCCCTGGCGCTGAAAAGTTCTTAGTTCTAGCGGAAACTTTCTCCACTTCTGCAGCAGTAATTAGTGAACACTCTTCCTCTGGACTTTGCCACCTTTGCCTTTGGCAAAAGTTACGAAAGAGTGATTTATCTGAAGCATCTCCATTTAGCTGATAAGTATCTACATATACTTCCACTCACCAGGCTCAAATCTCTTCTCAGGTAGGTGGATTTTTAGGAGCTCGTCACGTTTTATTCAACAGACGGGCAGGCTGAGTAGAAAAGGTGGAATTTTCCTCGAACTCACCGTTCAAAGCGCTAGTTCGCTGTTGAAAAAGATCTTATTTTTTGCGTCTAGTGCTGCTTGATGGTCAACAGTTTACATTTGTTTAGAGTGTGATTTGCTTCTCTTAAGTTTCAAGCAAGTGATGTGATCTGTTTAATTCTAAAAACCTTTGCAAATGCCTTCATTAGTTTACTTGTAAAAATTTTTCCTTGATCAGTTAAAAAGGCTCGAGGTGTACCAAATTTGCAAATCAGGTTTACAACATTTTCTCTATCGATTCGTTTAGCTGATGTGTCTGTGAGTGCCGACACTATGCAGTACCGCGAAAAATTATCCTGAGTACGAATCCAGAGTCGTTGTGGTTCTATGACGTCACGCTTCGTCCCTAACCTCAAAGGAAAACGGTGAATTGGTAATTTTATGTGAAACATGTATTTTTTAAATGTACCACAACAACTACGAATTCGTACTCAGCGACCGCGAAAACATGGGATATGATCACTTTGCTTTGAAAAAATATATGTTTCTCATACAATTACCAATTCACCGTTTTTCTTAGAGGTTAGGGACGAAGCGTGACGTCATAGAACCACAATGACTCCGAATTCGTACCCAGCGACAACGACAAACACCGACGCAAAAACTATTTTTTCTGACTCGGGGGGCCTCAAAACGTCGACATTTGATGGAATCCACTAAAGTCATTTATCACATAAAATCAATACGTTCTCACCAGGATGAGAATGTAAAAAAATCAGTGACAGTTGATTCCGCCGCCATTTTTAACCAACTTCAACGTCAGATCTGATGTTGTGCAAATTTCAGATGTGATAAGAAGATTTCCCGTTTGCATAACATTGAAAATGCATTATGTAACCAAGTAGCAAGTAAATTACAGATATTAAGAACAAACCCGGATAGGATGAGGATCAAATCGAACACTTGTTGTATCTAGAAATGAACAAAATTTACCTGAAGAGATATATATTGTGACGGAATAATTTATACCTCTCAAAATACATTTAAAAACTATAAAATTTAGCTTCAAAATCACCTTACTGGGGATATGAGTATGGAATCACGGATCAAATCCACGGGCTGTCTGCGAACAGTACTATACTAGCCGAGAATATAAAAGATCTATAGCTAGTATTCAGAAGAACTCTAGTCTTGTTTGTAATTTCGTCATTACAGTTAATTTTAAAAGATTGCTAACTTCGATCCTTTTTCTCCATATTTTTAAATCCTTTCTCATTTACCTCTTTTTCTCTTCAAATTCCTCATCCCATGCACTTCTATTCCCTCCTTTGATTAAATTTTTTTCTCGTACAGTCTGATACTCTTTATTTCTCCTATCATTATTTCAATCTTCTCGTTTTCATTCCCCTTTCCTATTTTATTATTCCTGCCTTTTTCTTAAACTGTATTTTTCTATCCATTGACCAATCCCCTCTTTCGGCTCTTTCTACCTATGCTTTCTCTTTAGGCCTATTTTTATTATTCTTTTGTCCCTCTAATGTCACTATCATGGAAAAGTTACAAAAATCTATATAGTTTCTCACCTCTAGTTTCTTCAACTTTTCCCTTACCTCGTCGTCCATTATCACATAATCCAAGATCCTTATCTTTAGAACGCTAAAGTACAAATAATTAAGAATATAAAACTGCTAGGGTTTTTGAACAAATTGCCTTTCAACATTTTCAGAACAGTTAAAAAGTTTTCAAAGAAGTTTTCGACAGATTTAGGAACAAAACTAAAAATTATATCATACGCAGTACGGAAAAATTAAATTCCTGCATTAGTTTAAGCCAAACGACACTTTAAATATCAACAACTTATTTTGATAGTCTGCATCATCTGCATTATAAAAGTTAGATAATTATAACTTTGTCAACAAAACACACAAAAAAAAAGAATATTTAACCAAACAGATGAATTCAGAGTACTGTAAAACTTTTTTTATTGAAATATGGTTTTCTCTCAGTTTCGCCCTTGAGTGCAGGTATTTATAAGGGAGAACACCTTATGTCGTTAGCAGTTCAACTTTCTCACTCTTAATTCCAGAAAACAGAACTCACAATTTTATGTTCGTTGAGGGACGAGACAAATTTTTTCATTATTGTTAAATAAATTCCTAAAAATTATAAACAATATAATTGTTTAAAAACTGACTTTTTTCGAAAAAATGAAAGAAATACACCTGGTGATATTTTTGAGATGAATATAGGGGTGTCTTCACTTTTTCAATACTACCAATAGTTTTATTTATAATAATGGCTCAATTTGCAAATCTATATGCTGCATGGCTTAGCGTGAAGGAGTGAACGTGGAGCGGGTAAAAACAATGTTTAAACTAACTTTTTTTCATTATTTAAATTTGTTTTCAATGGCGATACCTTAGGGTACATTTTGTTTCAGTAAGTAACTCTTATATTATTCCCATTATTGTGAAATCAATTCCTAAAAATTATAAACGATATGATTGTTTAAAAAATGACCCTTTTCAACAAATAAAAATGCACCTGGCCATATTGCCGAGATGATGAATGAAAAAAAGTTAGTTTAAACATTGTTTTTACCCGCTGCACGTTCACCCCTTCACGTTACGCCATGCAGCATATAGACTTGAAAATTGAGCCTTCATTATAAATAAAACAATAAGTCCTATCGAAAAAGTGGAGATACCCCTATCTTCATCTCAGCTTTATCTCCAGGTGTTGCTGATTCACTTTTTCGATAGGACTTATAGTTTTATTTATAATCAAGGCTTAATTTTCGAATCTATATGCTGCATGGCGTAGCGTGAAAGAGTGGACGTGTTGCGGGTAATAACAATGTTTAAACTAACTTTGTCTCATTATTAAAATTTTTTTTCAATGATGATAATCGAGGGTACGTCATGTTTCAGTGAGTAACATTTTTTTCATTATTGTTAAATAAATTCCTAAAAATTATAAACAATATAATTGTTTAAAAACTGACTTTTTTCGAAAAAGTTGAATTTTGATTGAAAATTGATTTATTTGGCTCAAAATTCATGTATTTCCTTGATATTCATTTTTTTCATTCATCCTGAATCTTATGACGGTTGTTAATAAAAGTCTTTGAAATAAATTTAGAAAGTAACATTGTCATTGCATTAACATTATTGATCTCCTAGGTTGAAGACTGTTTTTATTCCTGAAGCAAACATGTGCAACGGTCAGGAAATATGAAGGTGTGATCAGGGAAAATTCAGACAAAGTCGAGGAATTTCGAAATTGTTATTTTGTATTAAAAAAGGGTGAGAAATTGGACAATTATTTGTTTCCATAATGTATTTATCTCTTCGGAAGAGAGAAATGTACCCAAAGAGAAAAATAGGCCGGGAGAGAAAATTAAATTCCGGCGAAATACACTGGAATAGAAAATTAAAGCGCACGCCTATTGAGTACCTAACTTCAATTCGCTAACGAAAGTACTATATTTCAGTTACTTTGGCGCTTCGGTACATTACGTCTTGCGCTATATAAACTAATTTCGGTATAATTTTCCCACAAAATTGGTACCTAAAGTTCCCTAGGTCTCCTTTGAAGTTATTTTCTAAAAGCGTGGTTTTCTCAACGATTTTTTGGCTCCCGTTGTCCTACCTAGTGTCTGATTTAGTTTTGATAAAAGTAGAACGACATCTTGATGTTTTTTTTTATTTTGAGGATGTTCCTTTTTAATTCCTTATCTCTCTTTTCTTTGTATTGGCGCCATTCTTCCGTAATAGCTCTGGCCTCTTCTTGTTCTTTGATTTCACGTATAATAGCCTTTTCTTGTGGGTAGCCTTCTAGCCTTTCTTGATAGCCTTGTCTTTCTAGGTTTTCCCTCACTGTAACGGTGTTGTGCCAGGAAAGAATCAAATATTGAGTATGGAAATTACGTTTTGTATGGCACAATGCATCATTTATAATTTCAATAAATACTAGATCGTCAACCTCAAAATCTGTAGAGATAACGAAAATTGCTTTCCGGGATAGGCTATTATATGCAAAATTCGCGGAGGGGGAAAAAACAACATGGTCATAATCCAAATGATATACCCTCATTTTCGAACAATTATTTTTTTGGGTAGAAGTAGAAATGATTCTTACAAATTCAAAATATTCATCGATGAATAGTTTTCTTAGTTGGTGACATCCGTTAAAAACTGAATTATCAAAAAAGGACATTGACTCACTTTTCATTCATATGTCTCACATAATATGAATGTTCTAAAACTTTTATAAAAAGTCTACGTCATCTCGACCAACATAATGTGTAAGTAAGTTATTGCTTCATGAAAGGAAAATTAAAATCATTCAGATGCTTAATATTTTCTCCTAAACATGATAAAAATAATTCCTCTAATCTTGGTACTCATAGAAGCGCCACGAAATTTGAATAAACACAAGAGCACGCACTTGACACATGCTGTGTAGAGTGGTACCAAATTTTTTTCGAATTTTCACGCATATCGTCTGGAAATTTATTCGAATCCACAAAGAAATGAATACTTTTTCTTAAGCTAAAATTATATTTAGAGGAGGCTGCCCCCATGAACTTTAACACGAATTTCCCATAAGAAGAAAAGACGTTTTTGTAAATTTTACTCAGATTCGTCAATATTATGTGAATCGAGTTTCAACTCAAAAGTTTGCTTTACAATTGGCTATAGAATATGAATTAAATATTAATTTTCAAATATCACCCCCATATGTCTGTTTTATAGGATCCCAGGAAAATCCCATAAGTAAAAAAATGGGGAATTCATGGAATTCACAGAATTCATGGAATTCACGGAATTCATGGAATTCACGGAATTCATGGAATTCACGGAATTTGTGGAATTCACGGAATTCATGGAATTCACGGAAATCATGTAATTCATGGATTTCATGGAATTCACGACATTCATGGAATTCACGGAATTTATGGAATTCGCGGAACTTATGGAATTTACGGAATTTATGGAATTCATGAAATTCACAGAATTAATGAAATTCACGGAATTCATGAAATTCATAGAATTTGCGGAATTCATGGATTTCACGAAATTCATGGAGTTCATGGGATTCACGAAATTCATGGAATTCACGGATTTCATGGAATTCATGGAATTCACTGATTTCATAGAATTCATGGAATTCACTGATTTCATAGAATTCACGGAATTTGAGGAATTAATGAAATTCCTTCAAATCGTGGATTTCCATGAAGTCCTTGCATTCCGTTAATTACTTGAAAAAAATGTAAAAAAATGCTAAATAATTTTCTCGGGTGGTTTTTCCCAAAAACAGCGTGTGATACACGTACGCACATGCAGTTGCTACTCGTGTGATTGCAGCATTTGCCTTCAGCTCTTCGCACTCATCCGCAAGCGCCTGTTTTGCGCACATGTATCACAAATAGCAAACATTTTAAAAAAAAAACATTTTCTAGGAAAATCAATATTCGGAAAAATAATACTTCTGTGGCTGAAAAAGAGATGACTAAAATACGTACAAATTTATAAAAAGTGAAGCCTCCTCCTATGATTTCAACATTACTGTATGGTCGCATTATTCAATAGTTTTAATATTTATTTTTTAAGAACTGCTGTATCAGTTTTTTAACCTGTTCGTAAAAATAACAGTTCTAAAAACCATGTAACATATCTTATTATATTGTATTCCAAAGTAGATTTTATTGAGTAGGCATAATTGGTATTAGCTACCACATTGAATTTAGCTAATCTCTAAAAAGGTCGTGCCGCTGCAGACACCTGTATTTGAATATCCATTTAAATTTAGAAGCGATAGCGTATATAAGAAAAAATAGAATAATATGCATTTGGTTTAGAGCCCATTGATTTAAAATAAGTTTATTTCGGAAGTCATAGGAAAAAACAGAGAAAGAAGGGAACACAAAGAGAGAATTAGCTAACTTTCAGCCTACTAAAATATCGTTTGGTTTTAACGAAGACTAGAGAATTAAATTGCGTAAAGCCAAGGCTTGGATTTTTAGATGTGTGTATTGCCACTAATTAAACGAAGGCATTTTAGACTTTCATTGAAGAATAGGCATTAAGTTTAGCTCAGATGACAGCGATCATATGTGAATATAGTTCAGAGTAGGATCTTATGAATAAACGCCTGTATCTCGAAAATAAACCTTATTCTTGCTCTATGCGTAACCCTTAATATTAATACAAATTGTTCAAACAATCTAAGAATTGTTAAAAAGTTCACTTAACTAAAAACTAGCAGTTAAAATAGGCATGCTTGGATTTAACTGTATATATCAGAAATTTCAAGAACGTGGTTAAAAAAGAATCAGGTCAGTGCTAAATATTTTCATTTTCTATGTTGATTTGACATTTTTTTCCATTTGTTTATTTTCAGCGAATGTTTGCAGACGCCATAATCCTGATTAGGTTGGCGTGGGCGGACGAACTTCTTCATTTCCATCTGATGGGAACAATAGATACGTATTATTTTAGTTCGTATTAGGTCTTGCCTATTATTATTTACTTAATGATGTAAAAAATTATCAAGTTTATAACAACTGTTTATTGTGAATTTTACATAGAAACAGTTACCGTAAATCTCTCTCACAGACATTCGAAGCAGTTGAAGGGCAACAAAAATTATTTTCCAGGACAAAGTTCTATATTCACTTATTTAATTTGTTTACAATATCAACAAATGTTGTATTTGAATACACATAATGAAACATATATTACTTTTCCGAATATCGACATAATTTCAGATAATAAAGGAATAACCGAAATAGAAAAAACCACAAATCCCCAATTTTTCCAAAAAATTGTTTACAGCATTTACAGTTGTTGATGTTTCATAAAAATTATAACTAACAGTCGCTCTCACTTCAATTTAAAGCATATTCATCTGAAAATAATTTTCTTTCAACAAGAATTACACTATGTGGCTATTTGTTAATGTCATTTGTTTATAACAATTAAAACAGACAATAATAAAATTATTTGCATTCTGGAAGTACTTTTGCGTCGATTTAAGATGATTTTCATAAGATGCAAACCGCTATTGAAGAGTAAATAATGATTTTGTGAAAAATCCCGATTTTCTCATGCTTCGAGTAAACATTTTGGTCAACAATTAATTTTGTTTTTGTTGAAAATTCAACTATTTTCTGGAACTTTGTTTTTTGTTCAAAGGGTTTATAAATGGTTGAAAATTGACCAAATTTGTTGGAAATTAATTTTTTTCATTTAAAATTATTTTTTTAACTCAACATTTAACTTCCATTTTTTTTGAAAATGTTGTTATTTACAGTTGAAAATTCATTTCTTTCATTACAAATTGTACCATTTTATTGAAACGACTTTTTTCGGTTCAAAATTATTTTTTTAAACTGAAAAGTAATCTTTTTTTATTTTTGGTTGAAAATTGAACTATTTTGTTGAAAAATTAACAGTAAATTTTCAACCAAGAAATAGGAATGTTCAACAAAATAGTAGTTGAATCCTCAGTCAAATGAGATTAATTTTCAACCAAGCAGTTGGATGTTTAACCAGAAAGGATGAATTTTCAACCAAGAACTTTGATTTTCCACAACAAAAAAAAAACAACAAATTCTCAACCATAAGAGACTATTTTTCAACCAAAAATGAAATAATTACATCTTTAGTGAAGTAAATAAGTTTTAAACCAAGAAAAAGATGAATTTTGAGAACAATAGTTAGATTTTAAACCAAAGTGATGAATTTTCAAAAAGGTTGATTTTTAAATAAGAAATATGAATTTTCAACCAAATTTTCAAATTTTGACCTAAAAAATATACATTTTCAAACAGAAATAGAATGGTTACATTTTCAGTTGAAACATTAATTTTTAACCAAGAATGAAACGAATCTTCAACCAAAGAGATAAAACATCAACCAAAACAATTGATTTTTGACAAATTAGTTCAGATTTGTGGCAATTAATTGAATGTTTCACCAAAAACTATGTCTTTTTTACAAAAAAGTGCATTTTCGGCCAAGAGAGATAAGTTTTTAACTAAGAACGATGACATTTCTGCCATAAAAGATGAATTTTCAATGCAAAAGAATGAATTTTCAACATACCAGTTCAATTTTCGATCAGAAAAAAAGCCAATATAAAGCTCAATTTTTGAGAAAAAAAAAGATTAAACTGTCAACAAAATAGTTGAACTTTTTACAAATCAGCTTAATTTTAACCTTCAAAGGTGAATTTTCAACCAAGGAGATGAATACTGATAAATTTAAATTTAAAGCTTTTTCGGGTTTCAATCGTGTGCAAAACTACGAAACTTGCCGACGTTTCGTGAAATGGCACTGCAAAATATTACCGCACACCTGGTCTAGTTAAAGTTTAGTGACAATTCGTGAAACAGAATTTACCATGTGAACAAAATTGAAGAGCAATTTTTGTTTCAATAGGTTTGATAGGTTTGTCTGTGGCTTTTGACAAAGGCAAAAACTCGAATCTTATATATTATTTCAAAATGAAAATTTTACAGTTCCACCTTTATCAAAATAAATTGTTTTTATTGTCGTCATACTCTTTGCGGTGATCCTCAATTCTTTTGGTGAATATATCCATGATTTAAAATCAATTTTTTGAAGCTTTACGCAAATCAGAACTTTGAGTTCGTCAAAAAACAGTATGGATTCAATGCGATTTCATTCCCTTCAAATACGAAATGCGTGTGTGATACACTCTATTGAACTTGGAATTTTGTATACGCTTCTACATTTTACTGAAAGTTAGGTGAAATGTATGGGAAATCAGTAGATTTAAATAAACGTCTTTCAGAATCAACTAAAAAGGCATAATGTCAATAGTCGTACCGTTCGTATTGTGAATTTTATGATTCCTATCTCTGTACACGGTGCTATTTCCAGGAAAAGAATTTTTTTAACAGTTTCCTAAGGAGTTCAAGTTCTCGTGCCTGCGCAGTAAATTGGAAGTGCCCTAACCACTTATCCTAATTCCTTCAAGTATAACTACTGTCACTCAGATGATATAATATTTAATAATTTATCATCATTTTCGTGTTCTTATAATAAAAAAAAGGTTGAAGAGTGGCAAAATAGTTTGAACTTTGAAGTCAGTAAGCTCAAAAATGTCAAAATAGGATAAGAATTGAAGTAGAGTTTAAAAACCGTCAACGTAGGGTCTTGTGCATGACATAGATAACATACAACCGCAAGTTAAGTTAAGAGATAAGAACTTTTTACAATCTTAAAATGACAAGAGATCAATGGGCTCCAAGCTAATTATAGACATTCAAGGTCTTCATACGCTACTTTTCAACAGAGTTCTGTTTTAGATTTTCAAAATTTTTTTCCGATGCATATTTTTCTAATTTTCCATTAAAAATTTCAATTATTTAGAAAACTTAGTAACAATGATTTGCCTTTAATAAGGATGATCTTGAGTGCCTAAAGAAGTTTATTTTTATTTTATAGATTTTTTCCCCACGTTGAGGATACTTTATTTCCTCTCTGCATAAAAATTTTATATTTGTAATATAACATAACCGTAATACTTTCAAATGCGATGATTGAATTTATTTTATTTTCACTGAATATCTTTAATTTCAAAATTTTATTCTGAAATTTAGAGAATTGTCAATTTCATAATTAAATTCCACTTCTATACTAATAATGCAAAAAAATCTTACAATACCCTCCCGCCTCATAAGAAACACCAAGATTTGACGAATTCCTCCAACCCTTAAATTGTATTACGTAATTTGAGGATGACCCCTTATCGTTAGATTCGGCTTTTAAAATTTTCAATATCTAACATGTTTCTCGGTTTCATAACTTATTTTGAAAATTTGAGATACAATAGCTAGTGAACATTCGAACCTCAATTTTCTGATTGGTTTACTAGCGTCCTATTAATTTTTCCAGAATAAGCTATGTTGAAACGTCTGTTCAACAAAAACGATGGCCGAAATAGCGCACAAATGTCTCATACACCCTATCAACTGAATGTTGAGTTTGTCGAAAATTTTAAGGGTCATGAATTGGGCATTAGAGGCTTAGCGCCTCGCGGATTATATAATGTTGGCATAATACAAGAGTACGTGGTGGACCAAGGATGCATCTAACGGTTGTAGCATGTATAGATTGGGGGTAATTCAAGTCGAAACCCAGGCGAAAAATTTTTACTTGTGGAAGAATTTCTCCATCATGCCAATGTCAGAAAAAATGCTTGACCTCTTTTCTATTGAACACTTCAAACCGGTTAATGCTTGTGACCTCTGGCTTCCGAAGGATAAAGTTTGGATTTACTGTAAAAATTCTACTGACCAAACTTTGAAGGCAAGTTTTATGCTTTTTTAAATATCTGCTTAATTATAAACTTCACAGCAAGCTCAAATGCTATTTGGCAAAACTTTATACTAGTCAGACCATACAACTTTTCACTAAATTTAATAAGAGCATCTGCCAGAAGTTTTTCTGGTTTTGAAGAAAAGTGACTTTTCGTTCCAACTCGACGTGGAGTTATTTTCTTGTTTTTCATTCTCCTGCTATAAGAATTTTAATTTATTAGTGAATTATATAATAATAGTCTGAGAAAATTATCTTACCTTTTTTTATGATTTTTTAAAATCGTAACTCACGGCAGGCCCAATTACGAGCCGGTTAATATACCGAATGCGACGGATTGGTCGCACGCGTAACGTGTATAAAGAACTTCTTTTATGCAAAAATTATTTAACCTTAACTGTAATTAAATTAATACAGCATTTAAAACATTCGAAAGAATACATTTCATGAAGATTTACAGAAATTCGAAGTTGAACACTATATTTTTTCAATGCTTTTTGGTCTCCTTCATAGTGCACTCATTAGGATGCACTGCAATAACCGCCCGACCACATTACCCGTTGCCCTTCTACTTTTATGCGTTTGAGCTGATGGCTCGAAGATTCAAAAGAATTTTAAACTTCTCCTTTCTTCATCCGTTTTTGGATGGCTGACTACTGTTGGAGTTTAAAACGAGATCAAGTTAATCAAGGTACCAAACGAAAGCGAAACCCACTACGTAGTTCTTTTGAGGACAAAAGGGTTTGATACAAGCTAAATAAAAAAAAATGAAAAATAAAAAAACCCTATAAGCGTGAGAGGCAAGGGGACTCATGGTAATGAAGCACCCTAAGGGAGCAGAATCTACTACGTCCACGTCGTTGCTTCTGGGTAACGCTAAAAGGAAATAGAACTTATTTAGAAAAAATCCGACTAATGCCATGCAAGGGAACTAATGCAAATTAAACACTTCGAAACATGAGAGGCAAAGGAAATCTACAGTAAACAACAATCATATAGATATGGTGATTTAGTCCACAAAACGTAAATTTTTTTTTTTCTATCTGAAAAATAAAGGAAAAATCACCATTTTCCGTATTTTTCCGGCTAATTTAGAGTTTTAAAGACAAGCTACGATCTAATTGGGTTATTTTTACAGCGAAATTGGATTAGGCGACCCAAGAAATTATAAACGTATGGTAACTAAGTTCACTAGAGATAGAAAGTTCCATTTTTACCCAAGAAATACAGCAAAAATCGCTGTTTTTGTCATTTTTACGTACACTTTTGTGTTTTTCGGAAGAATATGAGCCAACTGGGTTATTTGGACCCAAGAGTCAGATTCAGGGACCTCAAGAACATATAGATATGCCTATTCAGTTTACCGGGCATTAAGACATTTTTTTTTGCAAAAATATACAAGAAAAATCGCTGCTTTGTTCGATTTTACGTCTACTTTTGCGTTTTACGGAAAAATATGAGCCAACTGGGTTACTTGGAGCACGAATTCGGATTTATCGACTACAAAAACATATAGATATGCTGGTTAAGTCTAGTAAAAAATTGACAGATTATATTGATGAAATATCAGTCTGCAAGTAAATGTGAAAAAACTGTTTTTATTCACAATTTAATAATGATAAGTTTCAAGGGGGTAGTCAACACTTCTAAAAGTAAGAATGCTTATTTTATTTCATTTGTAATGGATATTATATGTCAGAATAAGCATTTCTGGATTAAAATTTGAAACGTATGTTGTGATTAATATTCCAAAATCAATATATTAACTACAGGGATAAATCGCCCCTTGCAATGAATTTTTTTCAAAAACCCCGAAATATATAAACATTAATTTTTTATTTTTTCAATAAAAGAACAATACACTGTGAAATTTAGTTGGCTTAAAAGTGTCTGTATAAACAAATTTAAAAATCACATTCACACTTGTATAAAATGAGGGTTGCAACCCCTCGGCATAAAAAATATATCCCGATGAGCGTCATCTTGTAAGAAATGAGCTGACGTTTGTTTGGTTAAAAAATTTCTATCCGTTTCAGAGATATTAAAGACAAACTATTTTTTGCGGTCATATTTAGTGAATTAAAAACAATTTTTCTTAAATGCATAACATTGAGTAAGTAGAAAAAAAGATTAGAAAAAATTCAAGGGAATTTAACAGCATCTGAGGAAATAGCTTAGAATGGAAGATTTGTTTAAAAGACTTTGAAATTAATCAAACAAAAACTTATAAAAATTCAAAAAAAAAATCAATTGAATACAAGAACAAAGATGAAAAATTAATGAATTGCAAATGAATTACAGAAAATATTTGAAAATCTCTTCCATACTTTAAAACCCTACACAATAGCTCACTTCTTGTAAACAAATTCTTGTAAATACATTAAAATATTATAAAATTAACAAAATTGAAGGCTTTCAACAGGGCGCCCTTACTACCCTCGTACTCGGTGTCGAGAATAAATTCTCTAGCCTGTTCGCCTAGATAGTAAGGAAGAGCGATCTAGACCCGGTTGCCAGAGTAAACTCCGTGGCCTGCCTCAAGATCCTCTAGATCCCGCGAGCTCGCCTCCGAGCTCCCTAATACCGTTTTCGGGCTCAGCATCTCCTTTTAAAGACGCCACCCTCCGCGGAGATTGCGTGGGCGGGAAGATCGCGACTGCGCGTTTTGAGAGCGCCTAAATGCTGAGGCCCGTCTACGGGTTTGCTCGTCAGGTCCTATTTCTACAGGGGCCCTAATATGCACAGCTTACAATTTCATAAAATATAAAATAATTTAAAATTTCTCCAGGGATCTTGAGAAAAGTTTTTCATTTTCTTGAAGCCATATTTGGAAATTGTGATTAACAAAATTGTATAAAATTCAACAGAACAAACTGAAAACAGCCACTAAAAGTCATATTCACACAGCATGTGACATGTAACCAATCAGGTTCTTAACAACTATTTATGCAAGATCTCGTGACTGAGAGTTTTTAAGAAAGTATAAATGGTGTGGAATGTTTTTTACATTTACGTAGAGATTCTAAACATTTTTTCTTCTAAAATTCTTCCAGTTTGGGCGATCCCTGCCTAAGGGACATTCCTCCATTTCTTCTCGAGTCATATCCTGAACCGCACCACTAATTATGTTTATTTTCACTCGTCTTTCGATCTCGGATCCCTTCTCAACATCAATTCTTAATTTATATATTCCACGAAGTGTATTATTCGTCTCTAATATTGCTACGACGTCACCATTGTACTTTGATAATACCAGTCTTTCTTTGGTTGGCATCGGCTTAACGGTTCTACTTTTTCCGAACAAATGGTATGTACCCTTCAGCCTATACCTGCATCATTGTCAGGGAATTGAAATAGGCAGCACTCTCTCTTTCTCTCTCTGCAATAAGGATAGCTGGCTGGGACAATAGGACAGTGGTCTTCTGGGGACAAGAAAAGATCAGTTTGAGACCACTCTAAGACATTTCCATACCTGCATTTACTGCAGTCTTAAGTTGGTCTTTCTTTTCATGAGAAAAAACTAAGCGAATTAGATGTCACCAGAAGGTTTCCCAGAAACTCCTAGCATGGAAGTCAAGGTTTGTTACCAGAAGTTCCTATACCAGTGCGCTCCTCCCCAACCCCGTGACTAAATTATTATACTGTCTCTTCGGCATGTTCACTATTTTATATTCACGGAAACACTTATTTGACTCTTTCGACTTATCCATTTTTACACGTTAAAGAAGAATTATTTGACACTAGACTATGAATAAAGTAATTAGGATAACTGTAGGAAATATTAAAAAAATATAAAAAGATGTATATCACAAAGAATTATATACGGAGAACCTAACTTCTAAATAAATTGACAAGATTATGTGTAGATTCCTAAGGTTTGTATATGTGACAGTTTCGGATCGGTGTTTAGTACTTATCATTTTCTACTAAATCCTAACCTTGTACCATGTAATTTAAATTTTTTCTTTAAAACACTGAGAGAATGTCAACCGAGTTTTTATGGTATCGGCTTGAGTATCAATTACTGATATCCAGAAAACAGCTTAACTACAATAGAAATATGTACAAGCTCCAACTATAATATTAATGGACATGTTTACCCCTACAACTTTTTGAATATGTTTAGCAAATAAGAGAAGTCAGTGAAAATACGGTTTGTTATATGCGAATGTCGATGAGTCAGGAAATCTGCTCATCCTATAACACTGTTAATCACAAAACAGTTTGGTTATGTGAAGAAGGTAATTTTCGACGCCGCCGGAATTGAAAATGTATTTCTATTTAGCATTCAAACGTATATGATTTTGCGGTCAGTAGGTTTCAGAAGTGAATCTTCTTCAAGTCCCAACTCAGTGCACCAGTTAAATTTAGTCAAGGACAAAACCAGAGCCATTTTTCGATTTTACTTCCTCGACAACGTCATCGCCAGAGTCCAGGGTCGCGTCCCTTGAGATTTCGTGGTCGGGAGTTTTCAGAAGTGAATGTTCTTCAAGCTCCAACTCAGTGCACCAGTTAAATTTAGTCAAGGGAAAAATCAGGGCCACGATGACGTTCTCGAGGAAGTGAAAATCGAAAAATGGCCCTGGTTTTTCTCTTAAATAAACTTACCTGGTGCACTGAGTTGGTACTTGAAGAATATTCACTTCTAAAACCTTCTGATCGCGAAATCTTAAGGGACGCGACCCTGGACTCTGGCGATAACGTTCTCGAAGAAGTGAAAATCGAAAAATGGCCCTCGTTTTTCTCTTGACTACATTTAACTGGTGCACTGAGTTGGGACTTGAAGAATATTCACTTCTGAATCCTACTGACAGCGAAATCGTAGGGGACGCGACCTTGGACTCTGTTGATGACGTTGTCGAGGAAGTGAAAATAAAAAAATGACCCTGGGGTTTCCCTTGCCTAAATTTAACTGGTGCTATGATATTAGACTTGAAGAATAGTCACTTCTGAAACCTCCAGACCGCAAAATCATATACGTTGGATTGCTAAATAGAAATACATTTTCAGTTCCGGCGGCGTCGAAAATTACCTTCTTCACATAACCAACCTGATTTATGATTACCAGTGTTATAGGATAGTAAATTGTTAGTTAATCAAAAAGAAACGTTTTCATACTGTGTCGTTTAAATTTTATTCGGCGACACTTTTGATATTCATTAATTATCCAGGAAACTTCCACCTATTCTAACGGCTTTGAAACGTACACGACCAATTATTTTAAAGCTGGAGAAGCCACCACGTCTACTTTACTTTTGTCAAGCCACGTTCATTGGCTGCGCCGGCCTTGTATCTATGCACCCCGTGTAAGCAACCTTTTCAATTGCGCATGCGCCGAAAAGCGCGGGTCTATTCGAAATCAATAATTACTATCAGTAATAATACAGATAAATACTATCAGTTTAGTACCTCGCGGGTTAGTAATTCCTACAACTGCTGGCCTCCGCAGTTACTCAGCTCCGAGGGCGAGAGACAGTTGCGACTCTTGCCTAAAAAACACACTCACATACGGAGTTTGTGCACTATCATGCATCTTAATTGGAAACGGTGCAGGCGGGCCAGATTTTCGCAGTTGAAAATGTAGCGGTCCGTTAGCGCATTCGCGCATCGTGCTTCTGGAGAAAATATTCTAAACGTAAAGTAAGTTACAAAGGTCTGAATAGAATTATTTTTTAAGTGTATCATGCTAGGCTCGGCTGAAATATCACCCATCTGGAAGGTTAGCATAGTTCGTAACATCGGACTACACACGTGTTTTTGGAGAAAATATTTCAAACGTACCATTGAGTGCCAGTGTAATATTTTTCTCCATTGGAAATTTTATGCTGAATTTGTATAATTTTCCACTGTTGTAATTTCATTTTCGGATTATTCATATTTTTTGTATAGGCCGTTTTTTGAAAATTATGAATTTCAACGCATTGGATTGAAATAGGCGAATGTAACTGATATTATTGAAGAAGCGGACTTTACAAAGTTTCAAGTGATTTCAAAAGTTTCAAAGAATTGGAAATATTTTAGGGAATTTTAACATATTAAAAAATTATTTATAACTAAAATTTAAGATTAATATGATTCTTTTTCATTAATTTATTATTTCATGATGTTTCAAAAGATTACAAGGGATTTTATAACATTTCCGAGGATTTCTCTGTTTTTGGAGGATTTTAAAAGCTCTCAAGATTTTTGAATAAATGTCAAGGCTTTTGAGAAGTATCGGCAGATTCAATAGAATTTCACGAGATTTCATTTCGAATTCACCCTCAATTCGTATAAATTCTTTTGAATTCTGCAGAATTTTCGGGATTTTTTTTTAATTCACGTGAATTCTTCAAAACTCAGTTAATTCTACGTAATTCAATGTATTTTCTTTTCTTTTTAGTTTTTGTTTGATTCATTTTGAAGTCGGCTCTTCATCAAATTCTTTTAAATTTCCTAGAATGTTTCTAAACTCATTTCAAACTTACTGAATTCAATGCATTTTTCCATATTTTTCATTTTTCCTAAATTTCTTAAATTGAAATTTATATGCTCATATACATGTTATATCGAACAAATCACAACTTATTGCAAAAATAACATTTATTTTAATTTATAAAATAAACAAATTTATTACGGCAATATAATTTACAAATAAGTTAAGTGTTGAACAAATTTAAGAGTCAATGATAATGAATTGAATTATAATTATATTCACAATTTTTCGAGATGATAACGATGGCAAAATTTACCTACAAATGGCGTATGAGAAATCCATGATGTACTCCTTTAACAGAGAAAAAATGAAAAGGAGCTTCTTATTGGAGGCTACAGACATCATCATGTGGTACCTTCTAATTATTTTATACAGATATAATTATGACTGAAACTTGGTGGTTACCAGGAAGTCCCCCCACTTACTATCCAATGAAAACTTATCCAAACTCACTACTACTCCCCATAAATGAGAATAAAACTAAACCTGACATGGAATTAAAAGACAATGAGGAAGTTAAAAATGAAAAATTTAGATATAAACCAGCGATTGAAAAAGAATAAAATAGGAATTCATATAGGAAACCGAAATTCGGAGGTAGCATTAACCTCAGAAGCACAAGACAGCCTAATAAAAGTAACCTAACTGTAAAAGATAGCAAAATCCCCCTAGTACCTATCAACCCTAACCAATCCCAAAAACTCTCAAACGCCGAGATTCCTGTAACGAATCCTACAAAACATATCCCAAGCCTAACAAGCATCCCCACGAGCAACAAACTCCAACCCCTAGAGAGCATTCCCGCCAAAGACACTAGCGACAACTCAAGCACATAAGACTCATTTCGTTCAAGTAAGCCGAAAATCAGAAAGGAGCCACGATCTCATTAAACAGCGATATCACCACGTGAGCCCAAAAATTTAAGAAGTAATTTACCAAACAGTTGATAAATTATTAGAACATGATATAATAGAAACCTTCTATTCAGATTGGTCTGACAATATAGTTATGATACAAAAACCAGGGAAAGACTGTGGATTCTATTTATATTTCAGAAAGGTTAATAATATTACTAAAAAAGACCTCTATTCACTCCCACTCATGACAGAAATACTGGACACGTTAAGATCAGCAAAATGCATTTCAAAAAATGATTTAAAGTTAGCTTATTTACAAATACCTTTAGACGAAAACTCACAACCAATAACAGCATCAACATTTCGTGGAAAAGGCATGTACCAATTTAAAAGGATGTCATTTGGTTTAAAATAATACACGCGACGCAATGTATACAATGCAATGTATCTCCCGAGGTATTCGGACATTTTGAAATGACATCACAAATGGAAATACTCTATACCCTCTCCCAGTCATTCGGCTTTCTTCCCATGTACTTCAAGTCATTGATACACTTTTCCACTCTCACTTTTTAGAAGTTATCTTATTTTTTTCGAAAAACCAGAAACTTACGCAATGTCCTGTTACCGCGAACCTCTTCTGGGATCTGGAAAAAATTTCAAAGTGCCTTATTAAAACCTTAATCTCGATTTATTGAATCTTAGTGAGGAAATTTGAGTACTTCACAGATTTCGCCATTTTTTGGAAAACGTTGCAACAGCCTTTAACAGATTACAAATTTTGTTCAACAATATCCAAATATGTACAATAATGGTGACAAATCCTTTTGTTTCAATTTTATTAAAAAATAAAGTTTCATCTCATGCAATTGGTATTATTTCTTGGTCCTCGGCATGCAGACATCTTGCTAGATGACGTCACAACGTAAAATACCTGATTGGGCCTGCCATTGCCGACAAGAAGAGGTATGAAAGAGCCTTGAGAATCGGATAGGGCTGTTTTTGCGGCGTCTTGTGTTGTTTCGCCACAGTTTATCTTTTGTTTTCGAACAACATTCGTGCAATTTTCTGTTTGTCTGTTTATGTTACTTTGATTCATGAATTATGTCAGCTGTCAGTTTGACGATTTGATTCATGAGATTGAAATAAAGTTGTTTTTTCTACAAAAGAATTAACGAAAATTTTGAAGTTTCAAGCTGTGTTTGTTGATCAAAACACTTGAAAATTGGTGTAATCTGGTAAGTGATTTTTTATCAAATGTGGGTTTGATATATATATATATATATATATATATATAAAAATCGATTTCTAAAGATTTCCAAGAATTTAGAATCTTTTTAAGAATGAAAGGTTTCAGGAGAATGAAAAACTTTCCTAGATAAAATTGAACAAGATTTCAAAACATTTCGAAAGATTTCCAAAGTTGACAGAGAAGTATGTGGAAGATTTTAAGGCAATTTTTTCATTTTGCAGAATTTAAAATTTGCTTTAGGAAAAATGCGGCTCATTTAAAAGATATTGAGAAGTTTTTAAAAAATGTCAAAAACAATTTAAACCTCAGAACGATTTCCAGAAATTTAAAACAAAATGTAGATTTTCGAAGATTTCGATAAAAGATGTTTTTTAGTAATTTTGAAATGTTTCAAGAGAATAACAGTTTTCTTTAAAAGATTTCAAAATATTTCCAAAATCGTCGAAATCGAATCTGGAAGATTTTAAAGCAATTTTTTAAGTTTTTCAGTTAAAAAAAAATTATGAAAAATTCGAATCACTTTAAAAGATATTAAGAAGTAGTGAAAAAGTTTCAAAAAATGATTTTGAAAAAGAATGTAGAAGATTTTAAAGCAAAAATTTTGAATTTTGCAAGATTACGGAATTTAAAAAATTTGTTCAAAAAATGATTTTTTACTTTGAAAAATTAATTTTAAGATAAAATTGAAAATTATTTCAAAACTTGAATCCGGAAAATTTTAAGACACTTTTTTGTATTTTGTAGAATTTTGAAAAAATTGTAGGAAAAATCTAACACATTTTATACTATATTTAGAAATTTCCAAAATAATTTCAAGAAATTTAAAACAAAATGTCGATTTCATAAAATTAAAAAAAAATCGATTTCTAAAGATTTCCAAGAATTTAGAATCTTTTTAAGAATGAAAGGTTTCAGGAGAATGAAAAACTTTTTATTATATATAATATTATATATATTATATATTTCGGGGTAAGCGTGACTCACTCGGTTCTAGCCGTGAATCAGGGAGTTTATATGAGAAAAATAATGAATTGTACGAGGCGGAGGGTATAAGAGGAGGGAGGGGGGTATCGATTTTGAGATTAATCTAGAATTCCCGTGTTGTTTATTTAAATAAAACGTTCATTCCGAAATACTGCTCCGATCCAGGTCGCTGATCAATCTGTCTAGCAAGCACCTCAGGCAAGGAGCTTCACGAGGTCATTATGTAAAGCTCACAACTCGGGCCCATTAGTATTAAAGGTCTTCCATTTCAGGCGTCTCTCACACCACTGACGCTCTTCATCATGTATTTCTTATGAACTATTTATCGCCACACTTTTCTGTTCTGGCATACATCTTTAGCTTCCCTTACGTCCATACATTTTCTCATGCAAGCTCTTGTGTTTTTGTGGCAAATTATATATTTTCGTTTAAGAGTCTCATTTACATATTTTCACAATTCTTTCATCGGTCTACCTCTGGGTACGCTATTATTCACTTAACCTACGTATACTTTTTTCGTCAGTCGTTCCTCTTTCATTCTCTCAACATGCCCCAACCATCTCAACAAATTTTTTTCACTTTTGTCAATCAGTGTCTCCTCTACACGACTTTCTTAGAGAAACCTCTCTTTACTGACTTTGTCCATTAGCGTTTTACCACACAAATTGCGCAGGTGTTGCATGTCAACCGTATTGACTTTATCCTTATCCTGTTCTTGATAGGTCCAGGTTTCGCCACCGTATAACACAGTGGATGCAAGTAAAGAATTATATACAATACATAATATATACAATATACAATACATGTATATATATATATATATATATATATATACACGAAACGTCGGCAAGTTTCGTAGTTTTGCACACGATTGAAACCCGAAAAAGCTTTAAATTTAAATTTATCAAAACAATGTTTAGTAAAAGGCATGTGCATCGAAAAAATCCGCCTATTTGTACCAAAGCTTCAGTATAAATAGTCCCTTTTCCAGGTCCTGCTATTCATACCAAAATTCCGATATAGTTCGTAGCCACGGCCTTAGTAAAAAATAATGTATTTCTATCAGCAACGAAATAAAACGAAAGTTTCGTTCCGATCCCTGCAAAGATGTTCTCCATTAATATTGTAAATCTTTATAAAATACACCATTTTACATTCTCATCTCAATGAGAAGGTTTTGGTTTTATGTGAAAACTGACCATCGAGGATTTCTTTAAATCTCCACGTTTCGAGACTCCCTGATAACGCTTTTGAACCTTCAAAATAAAGACTAAAAATAAAGGTCGAGTTCGTTAACCAGCTACTTTAGATAAAAATTCAAAAAGTTAGAGCATTTTCAAAATTGTTGAGAAACTTTTTTTTAAGATTTACAAATTTTATGCCGGGCTTTTTGTAGTGCTCGGAAAGACAAAAAATTTCTCCTCACGACTTTTTTCGATAAAAAAACAATTATCAGAGTTAGTTAATTTGCATTTGCAAAATTAAAAAAAAAAACTAAAATGACAATTTTAAGCCAAATAACGCACGATATGAAAAAAAAGTCAAGAGGAGAAAAACTTTGCTTTTTGAAAGCCCTACAAGATTATCATAACAATTTTTTTAATTTTCTTGAAAAATAAAAAATTCAAATTAAAAAAAAAACGAGAAAAATATTTAAACATTTCTTTTACATTTCAATAACATCATATTATGTACTCAGATATATATATATATATATATATAATTCATGGAATTCACGGAATTCACGAAATTCATGTAATTCACGGAATTCATGGAATTCACGGAATTCATGGAATTCGTGGAATTCACGGAGTTCATGGAATTCATGGAATTTATGGGATTTACGAAATTCATGGAATTCGCGGAATCCATGGAATTCACGGTATTCATGTAATTCGCGGATTTCATGGAATTCATGGCATTCACGGAATTCATCAGATTCACGGAATTCATCGAATTCACGGAATTCATGGAATTCATGGCATTCATGGAATTCCTAGAATTCACGGTATTCATGGAATTCCCGGAATTCATGAAAATCCCGGAATTCGTGGAATTCATGGAATTCAGGGAATTCATGGAATTCATGGCATTCATGGAATTCCTAGAATTCACGGTATTCATGGATTTCACGGAATTCATGGAAGTCACGAAATTCATGGAATTCCTAGGATTCACGGCATTCATGGAATTCACGGAATTCATGGAATTCACGGAATTCATGGAATTCATGGATTTCACGGAATTCATGGAATTCATGCAATTCATGGAATTCACAGAATTCATAGAATTCACGCAATTCATGGGAATGCCGGAATTCATGAAATTCATGAACTTCATGGGATTCACGGAATTCACGAAATTCATGGAATTCACGGAATTTATGGGATTCACTGAATTCATGGAATTCACGGAATTCATGGAATTCACGGATTTCATGGAATTAACGGAATTCATGGAATTCACGGAATTCATGGAATTACTGGAATTCATGGAATTCATGGATTTCCTAGAATTCCCGGTATTCATGAAATTCATGGAATTCATAGAATTCCTAGAATTCCCGGTATTCATGGAATTCACGGAATTCATGGATTTCACAAATTCAGAATAAAACTTACGTATTTCATAAAGGAGAATCTGAATCTGTGATAAAAAATTGGGGTTTCCATTTGAAATTACAAAGTTACCCCATCCCTGCATCTGGGGGGGGGGGAATTTGTTCAAAATCGTGTTTCCCCCTCGAAAATAAAAAGTTTTTATCACGGATATTTTTTCATAGGATGCGTATTTTTTTTTAGATATTTCGATGTCTCACGTTAATAAAGACACCCAAAATTAAAATTTCAGTACCTCCTAATAGTAAATGGACAGTGCCCGATCGATTGGAGGTATTTTCAACTTACGGCTCCCAACGGAAGTGGCCTATTCGGACCGGAAGTCATATTTTTCTTTCTTGATTTCGATTCTACGGTAACAAGTGATTAACTTTTGTAGGAAATTTTTTTCTAAATCGTCTTTTTCCACCTGAAAATTTCTTCCGAAATGTTACTGTTCCCCTGTAGAATTAGATAAGTCCAAAAGGCGCAGAGCGTCAGAAAAAAATTAATAAAATTTTTTTTAAATAAATTTTTAAATTCCGCTTGCTCTATCAGTCGAAGGATATTCCGAAGAGTATCCCTAAAAATTTAATTTCAATATTCCGAAAAGTGACTGACTAAGCACGAGTTGACGGGAAAAACGAACGACGGCTCAGTTAGACTTCAGAAAGCATTTTGGGGTGGAAAACGACGATTTAGAAGAAAAAAAATATCTACCAAATTTACTCACTTTTTACCGTAGAATCGAAATCAATAAAGAAACATATGTCATTCCATTAGAAAAAAAAAATACTTCCGGTCCGAATAGGCCACTTCCGGTATTAGGTATTTTAGATTTTAAAAAGGGTGGACGGGTGGTCTGGGACACCCTATATATATATATATATATATATATTATATGTTACTGGCATGAGAGTGATTCCTCTATAATCTTCCACTTTTCTACCCCCTCCTTTCTTTAATAAAGGAACTTCCAAACCTGTTTTCCACTCCTTCGACCATCCTTCCCCTCTCCATACTCTATTACATACTTCCACAATCTCTTCTCTAACCCTTCGTCCGCCAAATTTCAACGCTTCATTCTCCATCCCTTCTTCTCCTGTCGCCTTGTTTCTTTTTAAATTCTCAATTGCTTGCTTCACCTCCTCTCTGGTCACCTCATTACCACCTTCCATTCCTCCCTCCTTTTTCTTTCTACCTTCCCCCTCACCTTGCTATCCACCCCTCCTAGCAATTTCTTGAACTATACCGTCCATTCATCCATACTTATCTCTTCATTGATTCCTTTTCATCCACTCATTTCTCTATTGATGACCTCTCATTCTCTTCCTTCCTTTATTGCTTTCTCTACCTCCTCCATTTACCTCACATTCTCCTCCTGTCGTTTTACATCTAATAATTTCTCGTGTTCCCTTTTCCTTTTATTATACTCCTTTCTGCCTATTTCTCCTCGTCTCCAACTCTTTAACGATAACTTCATGCGCTCCTTACCCTCTATACATTCCACATCCCACCATCCTCTCTTCTCACTTCTTTCTTCCTCACTTGGCCTAATTTCTTCCACTATCTTCTCTACCCTTCCCCTCACCTTACAAAACATCTCATCCACGCCTCTCCCATCTTCAATTAAAACATTCTCATCATCCATTCTTTCCGTATATACTCTTAGCTTATCAACTCCCCATTTGCCCATCTTTGCTTTTCCCCCTGTCGCTCCCTCCTTCTTCCTTCCCTCTCTTCTCCAATTCCCGCATTTCAACGTTGCAATGACCGGGAAGTGTTCGGAGCGATACACATCGGCATAATTAATGCGATAAACATAAAAACACTAGTAGAAAACTCCACCGGGCCATTTTCACGATCATTGTTCAATGTATTACATTACAGGGCAAATATTTATAGATATATGAATAGAAATTCTTAATTTTAAATAAAGAAATTTCGAAAGTAGATGACAAAATTAGAGGGTTCTTAATTTTTAATTTTAAAAATTAATAACTTTAATTTTAAACTATGTAAATTCAAAATTCTAAAAATTTTGTATTATAGGAATACAAATTATTCAAATTTCACGATTTATATTTTAAAGGTAAGTAATTTGGCAAGAAAATTACAGAATTTTTGTTTTCAAAACCCACAACCTGCATAACCCTTATTTATAAATTATCAAAACCAAAATCTCATCAATTTCAAAGGTTTACAATTTAAGTTTCCATAATTTTGAAGAGTTACAATTGAAAACTGTTCGATTTGAATGATATATAAATAGAAAATCCTAACTTTTGATGATTTGGAAGATGAAAAATATAATTTTAAATTCTGAATATTCCAAATTAAAGAAATTTCAAAAGTGATTTGCCTAAACTCTAATTTTACATTTCTTGTGCAGAAGATGGAAAAGGAATTTTGGCCTACACTATTCACTTATATTTGCAGAATAGAATGCGACTGTTTGCCGCAATTTCTTTAGCTGATTCCAAAAAAGCTAATACGCAGAAAATGAAATTAGCGTAATTAGCTGAAACCTAACTCTAATTCGTAATTTATTATATGACTTCGAAAAATAATTTTCGATTTTCTTGAGTGTTACCGAAGATAAAAATATTCGTTAATGGTCTTTCTTCAAGAGTGACTATACAAATTACTGGTGTGCAGTCGTTTATTCGAAACTATTGTCCATTATATTTTTGAATCGTATCTTCCTTGGCTTACTTTGTTACTGCTTCATCTATGTTGATGATATGAAATTGTATTATCTTATTTCTAGCGTAAATTCCTGTGAAATTCTACAAGCTAACCTTAACAAAAGATACGAATCGTGTAATGAACACTTGCTTCCTATTAATCCTGTAGAGTGAAGGGTGATATCATTCACACAAACAAATACCACGTTGATATATTAATACTCAATTTATGGAAATTTATGGTCGGGTGCTTTAACCACTAAGCTATTAGAGCAATCGAAGGCAGATACTTTTCACAGATATACGCTTTTCATAGCAAGGAGATTTCAAGTTTAATAGCATAACAGGTTCAGCTTTAGTTTTATTATTAATCTACTACTATCAATCAATTCCTTAAATTTGATAAAAATATACAAAAGTTAAATATTTCAGTTGCCTCTAGAAATGACATCGTCAAGTCCCATCTACGCACGTGTAAAAAGAGTAGACCCATAACCATGCACTTCTAACTTCAAATAATCAAATGTCCAACTTGCACGTCTATGTGCACAAATGGCACCCTCCAAATTGTATCGATCTACAGATAGTATATGACTATATTTTAATGAAAAGAATTGGAGTATCCCATCCGTGGATGAGCACAGTTAGGAGTAAGCAGTTTGTGCACGTAGACTCAATTTCCAAATGCTTAGCTAGGAATCGTTCATCACAATTTCCTTAAGGTTAAAAATCATACAACGATATAAGCAGAAGTTCCGCTTCCACTTTAACTTAGAGTTCCTTCTGCTTTTTCAATTTGTATGAATTCCAAATCAATAAACAAACCTTTCGAATTCTATTTTCAACGGCACACATTCTTGGATTCCAGCGAAGTAATTCTTTGTATTATTTTAATAACTAATGAACATAGTTCTAGAATATTTTTTTATTTTGTCGAAAATTCATTTTTATAATGTTAAATTCGACCGTTTTTTATTGAACATATATTTTTTATTCAGTGGAATAGCAATTATTACATTTTCCGTTGAGAATTAACCTTTTTTGTCTGAAAATAAAACTATCTGGTTGAAAATTTTTTTTTTTCTTCAAATTTTGATTTAAAATACCTGACATCTTATAAAATATTTCGAAACTTTCTGATGAATCTCAGACAACTTATATTTACATTTATTTTTACAATTTTATTTTAATGGTAAAATAATTTTAATTGGAAATTAATTGTAATTAATTGTAAAATAAATTTAATACATTTTTTAAGGGAATACCCCTTGATTTTAAAAGAACAAAACTATTTTAAAGATAATTCTTTGTTGTATTTCAATAACTAATGAACACATTTTTAGAATATTTATCCTTGATTCTGTCCTAGGGTCAAACATGGTACAACAAATGTCGTGAAATTTCAAATAAAATCTGTACTCTGTATACATTCATTTTAAACATAAAAAATATTGATACTTTTTATGAATATTCCTATATGTTATTTGAATATGACACACATTTATTTTTTTTTTTAATTCTTGTAAAGAGTTGGTCATTTTATAAATTGTACTACATTTTTATACCATGTTTGACCTTATGGAATAAATTTAAAGATTGAAATTATAAACATATCTCCATTAATTAGTGTTTAATTAATTAATTTAATTTCATTAATAATTAATTAGTGTTTAATTGAAAAGTATATTTTTTGCTGACATTTTTATTTGACATATCTGAAATATTGAAACAAATTTTGAAATTTTGTCAAGAATCATGTAGTGTTTCAAAAAATTTCAAAAATTAGTTGTTAAGAGTTGATTACGCGTTAAAAGAACAACGTTGAAATGTTGAAAACAGTCAGAAAATGCATTTTTCAATAGATTTTGTTTAAACAATTATCACTTGTTATTGATTAATAGCAAGAAATGGTAGATAATTTAATTGGCTGTTAATTCCTGGGTGAAAAGTGTAATGGTTTAGTTCATAAATACATGAGATAATACAAATTTGTTAAAAAAATTGTTCTTAAAAATAATAACTGTCGATTGTGATTGAAATATCCCTAAAGGTTTATAAATTAGTTAATAACATTTGATTACGTTGAAAGAACCAAGCTAGTGCGCCGGAAAATAGCCCAACAGTGCATTTGTGGATTAGGTTTACTTAAACAAGCATCAGTTGTTATTAACTGACTAAATATATGATAACTAGGTGTCATTGCCGCGTAATTTTTGGTCGATTTCGTAGGCAAAACTTGATTTATTGCATCATAAATAGCTGATGTCGATAATGGATCATAAAATATGTTTATAACATTTTTAAAACAATTAATAACTTTCATGAGTTCAATATAACAATTATTTTTATACATAAATTGTTGAGATTTAGTGCGAATCATGTGACGAATCGCGGCCAAACCCCTTGAAACAATTTTGGTGCAATTATTCCTATTATAGTTTTCCAATTCTACGCAATGGGAACCCAATTATTTCTATGGCCCAATGGTATTGATAATTCATTTGCAAAATATTATGGGTATTAAAAATGAAATGTATTTTTTTATATAATTATCACTAATTTTTTATTTAATATAATATAATTTTCCAATCTAACTTTTCAGGCATCAATAATTCAGCATTGATGTACTTTAGGAGTATACATTTGCTCATTAGTACGTTTTCATAGAAAAACTTTTATTTAGGAATTATAAAATCGTTATTTTTGTAAACAATAGGTTTTCAGGATTAAAATTTTTTCAATAAAAGTGTACCAATAATATTTTCGGAGAATATTTTAAGGAATAAAATAAGCGCTAGAGCATCAGAATTAAATAAGAATTGCAACTATTACCTAATGAGAAAAAGAAAAACATTAAACTCTAAATAGTTATTGTCAAATAAAGAAAACCCAAAATATTTGTTTAAAAAAATAACTTCGAGTTCTTTTTTGAAATTAGTTATAATCAACATTAGCATATTTTTCTGGATTTTATAAGTCCTTTTCAACAAGTTTCATTTTTTTAATTTGAAATAACATGACAAATACTAAGAGGCATATGAAATTTATGTACAGTTATTTTTAAAATTGATTATTTTCTTTTGAAAAATTGTTAATAATTTGTTGTTGCGGTAAAAGCATATGTATGTTTGATACTTAAATTTCACTAAAAACTTATATATGTATAAAAAAAAAATTTTCATTCTATAACTTAGGCATTATTTTATTAATTTTACCTACCCCTTTATAAGAATTTCAATAAAACACATAATTTCTTTATCAAAATATTTGAAAATCCGAAATGAATTTTAATTAATAAATAAACAGAGTAAATATTCTATTATGTTTTATAATAAAAAATATCATAAAGTTTAGACTATTTTCTTTTCGGATATTTGAAAATTACACAAATAATTATATGTGTGATTTAATTGCGCATGGATAATAATTTGTTGTAGTTAGTACACTGAAAAAAATAATTTTTGAATCCAAAGAAATGCATTTCTTTGATTCCATTTATTTGAGCCATGAAAACCATTTACTTAATTGTACTGTATATATATATATTTATATATATATATATATAAATCTTCAAAATCTGTATTGAAAACCGCTAGCTTAACCTAAACTTGTACAAAAAATTTTCATCTTTTTTTAAATCTAACTATTTTTTACTAAAAGTACCGATTTCCAGTGTTCTTCCAAATCTAATTTTTTATTTTATTAAAAATACCAATTTCCGACGAAAAATACTAACATAATCCAAAATTGTTAAAAAATTCGAAATCTTGTTGATATCATAATGATTTTTGTTTGAAAATACCAATTTTCAATGTAAAATTCCGACGTAACCTAAAAAATTTTGAATAAATATATCAATTTCTGCCGAGAAACACTGAAAACACTTTTTTCAAACAAAAATCATTGCATTTAAATCTAATGGTTTTGGTTTAAAAATGCAAATTGGAGATGAAACACACCAACATAACCTAAAGTTGTTAGAAATTATTATTATTATATAAGGCTGTGGCTATTTCGCCATACATTGCCATACATGTATGGCGAAATAGCCGACGGTATCTTATTTCGACATACAATAATGATCAAGTAAGAGCGGTACCTTATTTCGCCCGTCGGAGTATATACAGGAGGAGGTGAAGGTTAAAATAAAAAAATGAAGAAATTAAAAGAAAAAATGAAGAAATTAATCATTAAGAAGGCAATTATAATTGCACCAGCGATACATGTAAGCTGAGTTAACCTCAAAATCTCAAAGACAGGGCTCAGAAGTGGTTCAGACCACCTCTGGTAGGTGTCGCAAAAATCGAATGCGCCAAATTTAAATGTCATTATAATGTACTATTATCACTACGAATGAAAACTTTCAATTTTACGAAAATAAAAATAAATTGTTAGGTCCAAATCCATTTTAGATCATGCACGAAGTCTTGGAGAACAATGTCAGGCCTCGAGTGTGCAACGGAGACTGTTGTCCGAAAATCGTAGTTCCAGAAAATTGGGCACTTCTCGTTTTGGACAATTTACTCTATCTCCCTTGCAGCGTTCGGCAGGGCAGGGTCGCGACCGAAACCGTAAGAGCGACAAAGATGGTAATAAAGAACTCTCAGGGCCGCATTGTGTCTGTAGATATACGTCGTTTCTGCGTGGGTGGGACACCCCGATAGTATGTGCTCTAGGTTCTCAGCGTGTGTATGACACACTCTGAACCTATCGCTTGGAACGTCCTGACATAAAATGCTGTCACGGTGAGCTATGGTGGAAATGGCACAGTCCTGGCATGCAAGAATAAAACCCTCTCTACCTGAATTAAGCCCTGATGATCTGAAAAGCAAAAGCTTGCTCCTTCGACAAGGACTGTTTTTCTAAATTTTTGTGAAAGTTTCCGTGCACTTTCTTGTCGAGTAGCTGTTGTTGAAATGTTGCAAACTCTGCTTTCTCCACTTCGTCTTTTAGAAGGGAAGCATCTAGATGGAGTAATGCACTTTCCTCACTTCTGATGTTAAAATTCAGGCCAAGGTTCTCGGCTGCTTGCTCCGCAGCTTTGTAAAGGAACACTCCTTCACCAATCATATCGTGGTTTCTGAAATTTTTTAGAAGAGGATCTCTGCGATTGGCAAACGATATACGCTGACTCAGGGTCCTTAGGAACGCCCACAATTTTTCCTTTCTTTAGATGAAGTTTGACACATTTATCCAATCGAAAGTCCATCTCAATCTCTCCTGTGTACTCCTTCACGATATTTATGGCAGTTTGAAGTTTGCCTTTACCAGAGGCATAGATCTTTAGGTCATCCATATAAAATACATAAATATTTTAACGTCATTTCAGACAAGATGGAAATATAAATTAAAAACTTTTTAATTAAATTTTATTCAGAAAAAAGGTCGTTGATTTAATTAAATTAATTTAGATTTCCATTTTATGTATGGATTTATCTTCTCGATCTGTTACCTTCTCCGATGATAATACAGATTTCTATTAAAAATTGATATTTAATATCTTGCTAAATAAAGCGTGATTCAGAAAAAGGATTCTTCCTCTGATCTCTCTAGTAGCTCAGTGGTTAGAGCACCTGACCGGAGATCAGTTGACCTGGTGCTCGAATTAAAAAGCTAAAAATACGAACTATCTACAAAACAGTTGCATTTACAACCCGAAAATATTATTTTTAAAGAAACAAGTTTATTTTCTACCAAACAGTTAAATTTTCTATACAAAAATAGTTTAATTTTTAACGAAATAGTTGAATCTCCTACCAGAGTAGTTGAGATTTCAAAAAAAAAATGAATTTTCGAAAAAAGTGAATTTTTAACCAAATAGTTTAATTTTCTACCACATTTTTAAATTTTTTAGGGCAAAAAGACAAATTTTCTGCAAACGAGTTAAATTTCCAACCCGAAAATATGGATTCTTAAAAAAAATTTAATTTGCAATCAAAAAGCCAATTTATTGGTAAAGTTTCAATCAAAGAACGATTACTTTAATATTTTAGAATTAGGCTTTTCAACGCAGAATATTTGTTAATAAAATAAATTTCAATTCAACCTTCCAAACGTAAAGACCCAGAAAATTGAATAATTTAAACTGGAAATACTTGAAACTATTTAAATTTGAAATTGTTAAATTAAGATCGAAAAGAAATCTATTTTATCATGAATAATTTTATGCAAAATGAGCATGAAAAAGATTCACAAGTCACTACGGAACGCCCAGTAGCACCGTGGCTAGTTGGCATGAGGTACCCACGCTCATATGACCTTCCACAACTCAACCAATACTTTCCATACCATTTTAGTTCTGGGATGCTTTTCAAGAAAGAAACTCAAGCTTTTTTTCTAGCCTAATTAAAAAAATATAAAAAATGCCGAAGTGGGAGAAAATCGCAAAAATATTTTCAAAATGAAAATTCAAGGTGAAATAATTTTTTTATCGTTTTATAATTAGTTTTATTGTAAACCTTGTTAAAATACCTTTAAACCTCCTCATAAAAAAGTAAAATTGGATTACTGTATCAGGAGTTATGTACAATTGAATGTTAGCAGTCAGGGTGAATCGTCGAAAATTCGGGCCCCCGCATCCTGACAACCCGTTGTACTAGGTGTGCCTCCTTTACAGAATTTAAAGAGGTCCGCTAGCACTACGATCTGCCGGAGTTTGAGTAAGATAGGCAACAACCAAATTTTAGGCGGGGGCACTTGGCAAGTTTTACCCCATATATGCCTTGACGACTTGCAGACGTCTTTAGGCCATCCAGCGGACGTCCTTTCAAACTATTTGTTTGAAAATGTATGTACTTCGTGGAAAATTCTCCTTTTTTGTAGAAAATTAATCTTTACGGTTAAACCTTAATCTCTTTGGCATAAAATTAAACTATTTTAGTTGAAAATTCATTAGTTTCTTGGAAAATTAATTTCTTTCGCTAAAAATGTCATTGTTCCATTTCTAGTTGAAAATTGATCTTTTCTAGTTCAAAAGTCAATAATTTGGATGAAATGTTGTATTCTTTAATTAAAAATTTACCTATTTCGTTGAAAATTCAAGTATTTGGTTGAAAACTTGTATCTTTTGGTAGAAAATTAATTTCTGAATATAAATACACTTTTATAATTTAAATTTTATTATGACTTTTATGATTTATTTAATAATGCGCCAAAAAATATGTAAACCATCCATACTCAATTTGAAGGAAATTTGAAGGAAAAAAAACAATAATTAATTGTATAAACAATAACATAAAGTTCTTAGGAGAATTTATTACTCCTCGAAATCATTCAATATTATGACCTAAACATAGAAAAACTACATTTTTACGTATTATTGTTATTTTTTTTAGCAATTTCCGTCGTCTTTTTCATACAAATAATTACTAATGGACAATTTGAATATTTCCCATGACTCTTTAAACAATTTTTAATTGTGTAAAAAAAAGGTAACTTATTTGAACAATTTTTTATTCCCAAAAATATAAAAAATAATCGTATTTTCTGATTGAAATGTAATAGTTTGTCATTTTTTAGAGAAGTATATTTTTTGAAAAATATTATGTAATTATTTAAACAATTACTTATTTTTTATTCTCAACATTTCTAAAAATTGACCCAGAGATGTCCAGTTTTTTCTCAAATTGCTATCCTATGCTACTTTTGGTTAAATAATTGTATACATTTTGTACATTTCTTTTGATTTTGAATTAATTTCTATCTGTTTAAACAATTTTGATTTGCTTAAGCAGTTTTTTTTCGAAAACTATAAAAAAAGGAAATAAAATAAAATATATATAACTATTTTTCTGACTGTATAGTATATAGACAGAATATATTAACCATTTTTCAATTCTTCAAACGAATATAATTTGTTTAAACAATCATTTTTCCAAAAATATTTTTTAACTTGTATTTTCTGAATATAAATACACTTTTATAATTTAAATTTTATTATGACTTTTATGATTTATTTAATAATGCGCCTGGAAAAAGATCAGGCATGATATTGTTATGTATTTTGGGGTGCCGAACACGAATCTGACATCAATTTTCCCCGAGCGCGTCAGGATTTACCCCTATACGCGAAAAATACACTATAAAATCAGCTTTATCGGGTATGAAATAAACCTTGTTATTGAAATCGGATGGAAAAAGATCAGGCATAATATTGTTATGTATTCTGGGGCTTTGAACGTAAATCTGACTTATTTTCTTCCCGAGCACGTCAGGCTTTTCCCCTATACGCGAAAAATTCCCTATGAAATCAGCTTTATCGGGTATGAAATAACACTTGTCATTGAAATCGGCTGGAAAAAAATCAGGCATGATATTGTCATGTATTTTGGGGCGCTGAAAACGAATCTCAAATCGGTTTTCCCCGAGCGCGTCAGGATTTTCACCTATACGCGAAAAATACCCTATGAAATCAGATTAATCGGGTATGAAATAACCCTTGTTATTGAAATAGGCTGGAAAAAGATCAGGAATGATATCTTCATGTATTTTGGAGCGCTGAACACAAATCTGATATCAGTTTTCCCCGAAAGCGTCAGGATTTTTCCCTATACGCAAAAAATACACTATAAAATGAGCTTTATCGGGTATGACATAACCCTTGTCATTGAAATCGGTTGGAAAAAGATCAGGCTTGATATTTTCATGTCTTTTGGGGCTCTGAACACGAATCTGACAACAGTTTTCCCCGAGCGCGTCAGGATTTTCCCCTATACGTGAAAAATACCCTATAAAATCAGCTTTATCGGGTATAAAATAACCCTTGTTATTGAAATCGGCTGGAAAAAGATCAGGCATGATATTGTTATGTATTTTGGGGTGCCGAACACGAATCTGACATCAATTTTCCCCGAGCGAAGTAAATATACTTCCTCAGACACACGTTTTAATTCTTTCATAAACCAATTTATACAGTCTTCTCCTCTATAAACTTCAAGTTCAGAAAGAGAATCATCAATATTGCAATATTTATCAAAAGCTACACTTGTTGGGACATGTTTTCGGTAATTGGTTGATTGTACATCTGAATTTTTTTTAAATAAAAATTCTATATCAGCATAAATTGCCACAATGGTTTTTTTTTAAATCTATAGTTTTTAAATTTCAATATGTTATTCTTTTCAGTTGTAGTATTACCCTGCATTTACTAATATTCTCGTAGTCAACTCTATGATTATTCAATGATTTTTCAAATTTAAAATGACATAAACATCGATCACAGAACCAAGTGCGACAATGAGTCCTTGTAAATTGTGATTTTACCAATCGGGATAGATTTTTAATACATGCAAAGTGATAAATTCGATTATTTTCAAAAATATCATCGTCTTCCTTATCTAAATCAATTTCTGTATTTTCAATCATAAGAAGATGAACTGTGGGCTTGTCTGATTTAATTGGACTTAAATACAGCGGAACAATTTCCTCTTTCTTCCTATTTCCAGAAGACTCTATACTATAAACACTCATATTTAAATTGTTTAATTTCCAATTAGACTTTGTTTTGTTGAAACTCTTCAACTTTAAATAATATTTTCTCTCTTACTTTGATCTCAAACCATTCACCAATATCTGTCAACTCAAGAATTGTTTCGTTTTTGGTGTTAAAAAATTTTATTTCTTCTATTTCCCTACCTTCTTCTAATACACTGAGTTTAGAAGCTAAAATAACGTTGACTTTTAAACCCCCCATAATTTTGAGAGTATTCTTTATTCGTGCAATAATAATTTTTTTTTGCATTATTGATTATCGACCATGTAGACAAAAAACTATTAAACATATATACTTCACTGGTCAAAAACTATAACATCAAATAATAATAATTAAAAACTTTCATTTTGTTACTGGAAGATATTTGAGCTTGATTTTTGAAAATTAAACGTATTACGAGAAACTTTCTCTTTTTTCTTAACAACGTCCTAGATTTTGACGAAAAAATTCATATGCCAAAGTCAGATGACCAGTGAAAGCAATATAAAGTGTAAATAAATATATAGAGCTAGGTGAAGTGTATACAAAATCCATGATTCGATCAAAAATGTTGAGATCCTCGGTGGAAACTGAGAATATTGATTACAGTTGGGGTAGAATATAATATCACAATACACTGATCTAGAAGCCACTCTTTATAGGTCACCAGATCTAGACACAGCAATATTATACGAGCAGTACAATTTATTTAAAAGAATGCTTCTAAACATTTCATTACTATAAATTATTAACAAAGATATTCTTCCTTTCTCCATATACCATGTTACATTTTTGAGTAAGATTGCGACGTCTGCGAAACTGTTCGTAGCTATTCATACCAAAATTTTGATACACGCAGCCACGCTCTTTCATTGTTTTGCTTCAAAAATTAAGGCGTGATAATTAAAAGAGAGCGTCTTTTTGTTTTGGGTTGCATGCCAACATTTTTACGTTATTGATATTTTGTTTCATATACAATTTCATGTTAATTATACGAGATGTTGTCTTTGTTTCGTATAAGGGAACAAAAATTGAACATTTATCATTCTTTTTCTTCAACCAAAAGATTGGTTCATTTTCTTCACGAAAGCGAAACGTATTGCCAGAAGTTTTCATTTTCATTACCTTTCAATAACTTTGTTATTGATGCTGGAAACTGTACTCATTTAAATAACACGTTCATTCCGCAACACTGCTCCGACCCAGGCTGCTGATCAATCTCTCTAGCGATCACCCCTATTACCTATAATTTTAAAAATTATATTCCGATTCGATACTTAGTTCACAAAATAAAAAGCAGTGTTCATTAATAGGACTTGTTTATAACAATTATCATTATAAGTGATAAGTCAACGATTTTTTTTCATTTCACGAACCCCTGAGTATCAAACCCAAGTCACGCTAAGTATGGCGACAAATTTTCCAAGAAGACAAAACAAAATGACGATGTCTCTGTAACCAGAAGAGTCTGGATCGTTTTTTCTTTATTTTTTTTTTATGAAAGGTGATTATATATATATATCCTGATTTAACAAAAATTAAAAGGAGAGAATTTCGCGAAAAGTTGAATCAATAATTTTTTAAGACTTTTTTTCTCGACAAAATTTAACAATTTTTTATGTAAATTTTTATAGATTAAAACTGTCTAATTTCATATCTGGTATCTCCAAATTTCAACAAAATTCAAGGATCGGTTCCGGAAATGTCGAGAATTCAAAAAAATAAGCCAACCAAAAATTCAATATGGCGTAACTCTCCAAATGTAATTTCTTTTTAAATCCTTCGGGGCCAAAATATATCTGATATAGCACCATATTTTTACAAGTTTTTATCAAAATCGAACTACCACTTGCAGATTTTCTAAAAAATTTAAACATTTACATATACTCTTGAAACTGGAATTCAGATACTCATTTCAAAACAGCACAAGCATTTTAAAAACTTATAATATTGCAATAGAATTCTATCCTACGAATTATAGCCAATATTCAATTACATAACCTTAAAATAAATGATCAATATATGTTATTTAATAGAGAAAAATTAATATATATATATATATATATATATATATACATATGCATTTATAGATGCATTTATGTATGCATGTATTCCAACGTTAGCCAGTGGCATGGATGGCAGTCGCCCCCGCAGGGACCCTACAGTGTTTATTTAACCTACTTCATACCAATAGCTGTAATATCTATTACTTTATAAATAGAATTTTCAAATGCAAGTAGAAATAAACATTACGCAAAACTTAACAAAGAACAAACTGCTCGTCTAATCATAGGGCGATTGAAGTTTATTGTTCTCTTTCCCATTCCTGATTTTTGGCGAGGCGTAAGGCTAATGCCCTATTTTCAGATACGTCATCCTAATCCTGGAGATGACCGTTTCGTCAAAAGTCTCTCATAGCCGCGATTATGTTTGAAAGTGCTGTCCTTGCGTCGCTCTCTTGGAAAACACTCAGAACTTCCATTGCTTTTTGTGAATGCTCTTTTTGTAACTGCTTCGTCAATTCTATTGCGGGTCCAGTTATAACCATGTCATATACCTGCATAAAACCAAAAAACTTAGATTTTTTCTTTCTTTTTCCTTAATTAGTATATTTATTATTACACTCTAACGCAGAATGTTATGTGTCACATGACTCTAACCCTTATGCTAATCTGAGCAACTCGATTCCATATCATCTAAAGAATTTCAGCTATTGTTAGTAATTTTGATGTAAATTCTAGTATCTGCTCCCTTAGGTATTGAAAGAAGCACCCTAATAACCAAGAGCTCATAACATAAATGGTGCCATGATAAGGATAAGGACAATTTTCACCTGACAGGTCCGACTGACGATGACGAACGTAAAAATGCGTGCCTTAAAGGTCGGAGTGGAAGAGGTGAGCGGTGGCGACCTGCCAAAGGTGCGAATTTTCATCTTATAAAAATCATGGCATTTTTAGGACTTTTTGACAGGTTCCAGAGATTAATTTAATGGTTTTCACTGAATTTTACAATAATGTTCGAATATTTTTCGAATTAATTTACTCAGAATAAATCAAGACCTCCACAGTATTTCAAGAATTTCTTCTCTTTTTACATTTTCGAGAATATCTCAGAGAAGTCCACTTAAAGCACTCAATTTTTCCACCAGTTAACTTGAAAAAAAAAACGTTAGTGTAAACTGATCCTTGACACATGGTTACACTTTATTCTCAAAATCAGGTGCGGACTTGCTTGAGAAGAGGAAGGTCGGGTCTCCCAGAATTTGGGAGAGAAAAAAAAAATAATAAAATGCTAAAGTTTGATTATTTGTAACAGTGTATCCTGAAAATCGGCAAGAAAATAGAAAATGTTGGATTCTACTTTGCCAGATAAGTAGATTATACAAATTTATATTTGTGAATTGATTTTAATACTTTGAATGGAATTAAATAATTAATTAAGAAAGGGATTAATTTAATGGTTTTCACTGAATTTTCTAATAAGTTTCTAATATTTTTCTAATTAGTTTATAGTGATTTGAATTTTAAATTGTTATTCTTTGTGAATTCGAGGGAATACTCGATTGATTTTAATGTTTTGAAGCTTGTTTCAAAGCTTTTCTTTTCCTATGATAAAAATCATGGCATTCTTAGGACTTTTGGACAGGTTCTAGGGGCTAATTTAATGGTGCAGTTTAAAAAAAAAAAAGAGTTTTTGGTTCCCTGCTTAGAAGTAGGCCAGGAATCGGCAGATGGGAACATTTGGTAGTCAAGGGGTCGGTTTAATTATGAATGAAAAAGCAAGACAGCATCTCAAATATCATGATTTTGTATCACCCAGATTGGTATTATATCCATTGTCCCTATTGATGTTATTAGGGTGTTTTAAGATTTCGATTGCTTCTCTATGTTTTCTTCGAAAAATATTGTACGTTCTTGCGATGACGGTTCTTTTGTCAAATAAAATGATATGTCCGGTTTCAATATGATGCTCAGCTAGTGCTGATTGCGTGAAATGTTCTAGCCTGACTTTACTCTCATGTTCCTTTACACGTTGGCTGACCGACCTCCCGGTTTCTCTAATATACACTTTGCCACAAGAACAAGGAATTTTATATACTCCCCGATCACTGAGAGGTGCCTTTTCATCTTTAGGACTGTTTAGAAGTTCTCCTATATTCGCAGGCGGTTCAAATATGGTTTGGATGTTGTGTTTCTTGAGAATTCTTCCTATTTGTTCTGAGATACCTCAAATGTAGGGTAGGATGATGGTATTTTTTCTCTCTTTTTCTTTAGTGAGTTGTGTTCACTTTTTTTTTAGTGTATTTTCTCCTTGCTTTCTCAATTTGTTTGTTTGTGTGATCGTTTTGTAGTCGGATTTGTTTAACCTTTTGTGATTTCTTTTGTAATTTATCTTTATCTGTTATGGAGACAGCTCTGTATATAAGGGAATTGATGAGCGATTGCTTTTGAGATGGGCGTTGATGGGAGGAGGTATGTAAGTATCTGTTTGTATGGGTGGGTTTTCTATAAACTTCGTGTCCTGATGTGTTATGAGATCTTTTGTAAACTAGTACGTCCAAGAAAGGCAATTTTCCGTTTTGTTCAATTTTCATGGTGAACTGGATATTAGGGTGTAAATGATTGATAAAATCGAAGAACTTGTGTAGTTCATCTAGTCCATGTCTCCAGATGACAAAAGTGTCGTCAACGTAACGGCACCAAAAATATATATATATATATATCATGAAGGCCTGTGTATAAGCGTTTACACAACAATCTACGAGCCGCAGGCAAGTATAAATAAAGGAGTATAAACTTTGACACGGTTCTGACAACAGGACCACCAACGAAAAATGCTCGCATGCTCGTCATATCCACTCGTGTCTTAACATGTCGTGTGCAACGTTAAAAAATGGTATATTAATATAATATTTATCTTATTACTATTTTGACTTCAATTAAAATTTTTTAAATGTAATTGTTAATTACAGGAGACTTAAACGTTGCAGGTGCATGAGAATACGTGATGCAATTCGTACTGGTGGTGTGATATTGCATATAATTTTTTTTCTTATACGTTTTATACGTTTAGTTTATGCTGATTGCAATTTTGGTATACAACAATAGGCATGGAAAATATAGTATGAAATTATCGAAGTAAATAAAATACTCCAAATAATTTTTTTAAATGTTTCAGGATTATTACATTAATTTTCAGCATAACAAAAATTGGATTTAACAGTATATTATTCTTATTGTGAAATTATTTTACATATAAAGTGCACTGCGCAAAATAGCCTATGATTTTACGTGAACTTAATTTTTTCCTTGAACATGAGGAAGTAAGATTTGCGACCGAAAAATTATGAATTAATGCTTTCGACCCTTGTTTACAGGAACGCTAATTATACATATCTCCTAAACTATGATCAAATAAGTGGGGTTTTTGCTTGAGGAAAATCATATTTATTAAGTATATTCACACACAGAAAAAACTGGGGTTTCTATTGGAACCAATTTTTGGTTCCAAAGGGGCTGCAACAAAAAGGAACCTCTCTTGCTGAAAAGGAACCCAAAATGATAATGGTTTCTAAATGAACCCAAAGTATGGTCAGTTTACAATAACGTCTTTTTTTCAAGTTAACTGTTGGAAATATTGAGTGCTTTAAGTGGACCTCTCTGAGATATACTCGAAAATGTAAAAAGAGAAGGATTTCCTGAAATACTGTGGAGGTCTTGATTTATTCTGAGTAAATTAATTAGAAAAATATCCCAACATTATCATAAAATTCAATGAAAACCATTGAATTAATCCCTGAAACCTGTCAAGACGTCTTAAAAATGCCATGATTTTTATAAGAGGAAAAAAAAGCTTTGAAACTTCCTTCAAACCATTAGAATCATCAATCGAGAATTCCCTCAAATTCAAAAAGAATAACAATTTCGAATTCAAATCTCTATCAATTGATTAGAAAAATATTCGAACATTATTACAAAATTCAATGAAAACCATCAAATCAATCCCTGGAACCTGTCAAACATTCCTAAAAATGGCATGATTTTTATAAGAGGAAAAAAAAACGTTGAAACTTCCTTCAAACCATTGAAATCAATTGAAATCAATTGATCCTCGAATTTAGAAAGAATAACAACTTCCAATTCAAATCACTATAAATTAATTAGAAAAATATTCGAACATTATTATCAAAGTCAGTGAAAACCATTAAATTAATCCCTGGAACCTGTCAAAAAGTCCTAAAAATGCCATGAGTTTTATAAAAGGGGAAAAAAGCTTTGAAACTTCCTTCAAACCGGTGAAATCAATCGAAAATTCCCTCGAATTAAAAAAAAAAAAAAAAGATTAGGGGTAAGGTAAATGTACTGGTAATCGTCACTGAATTAGTTATCGTCAGATGGCCCTATATTTTTTGTATAACAAGACTCGCTCTTGCCGCGTGTGATAAAAAATGTGATTTTAGGTAAGTTTGAATATCCGTTCGATGTCATTTTTTAGATGACAGTTGCTCCCAGTGGGACCCTGCGGTGGTTGTTAACCTTTAGTTTTTAAATATATAATTAAAAAAAAGGAATAATCAACTACCGCAGGATCCCACTGGGAGCAACTGCTATCTAAAAATGACACCGGCTCCCAGTAGAACCGCGGTAAATCACACCTATGGCTATATGGTGATTTGAGAGCTTTGGCTGATTCAAATTGAAGACTAAAACCGACGATGGATCAAAAGACCAAAAACCGCTTAAATCATTTGAACAAGAAGATTGGACAGGCAAGACAGAATGCGTCCCGTGTTCAGTGTGTGATTGACTACATAACAACTGGTAGATTTTTCACGGAAAGGGTTCGAAAGTTCGCCCAAGAACTGAGGATCTACAATCACACGCTGAACAAGTCGAAGTTGCTAATACGATAATTAAGAAGCATATTGTTGACAAAATACGGGTGTTATCTGACGCAAGGAGGAGAATACAGAAGAGGGAGAGATGAGTCAGGGAGAATTAACAGTTTCTCGCTGACCCATCGCGCCTCTTCAGCGATCTCCCTGTTTCTTTCAGAAATCCACCCAAGCCCAACGAGGTAGAGACTTTTTGGAGAGAGGTACACTGAAAAAAAATTTCTTGATTTAAGGAAATGTGTTTATTTGTTTTTTTTTCTTTGTGCCAAGGAACTATTTACTTCAATTAAGTTAATATTGTTTAGATGCAAAAGATTAACGCATCCATTCAAGAGAATGATTTCTTTGATGATATTTCTTTAATATAAGTAAATATTTCTTCGCATTAAAAGTAAAAAATATTAAGTCAAAGAAATGATTTCCTGGAAGGAAGGAACCTAGGTTTATTGAATATGTTTTAGGCGCCTAAAGGGAGGTCGTCGTACGAGACGCGGCTTGAACGTATTTCGTACCCCCAAGTGGCGGGACCATAGTTTGTTGGATCATGCCTATAAGTGGAGAGTGGGACGAATAACGTCCAAGAATTCCTTAATGCTTGCCACGGCTGAAAACTTGGTCTCTGTATCGTGCACATGCGCACTGGCGGTGTATGTGTCAGCAATAGTTGAATATACCAGTGTAGGTGTTTCTAAACATTGCAGAATATAATGTCAACCTAACCTAAAAACGAATATTTTTATATTAGTATAAAGTCTTTATACATAGAATATAGAATCCCCTACTTACGTAATCCATAAATAATTATAATAATGTTATTGTAGTACTTACACTTTCTAGATCCTTTTCGTATTTTTAATGTCATTTTACTTCACGTTTTTAATTCAGGAACGTGATATATACGCTACAAAATAAAAACACAAACGAACATAACCTACGTATGCATCGAGATGTCAAAATAGAACAAAGGGGAGTGGGTACAACACGTGACTGCGAAAACAGCTCTGCGCATGTGCACGATACTGAGACCAAGTTTTCATCCATGGTAAACATTAACGAATTCTTGGACGTCGTTCGTCCCACATCTGCTCACCAAACACATAGGGTGATACCACTCCTTACTATTCCTTCGTGCGGGTAACTAACCCCGCACCGCATCTAGGTTCGATCGACCCCAGTTCGATCTGGGGTCCTTTCTAGGGACTTTAAAAATATTCAGTTTGCGAAAATGTAGTGAAATTTGAAATCTTTAGCATACATGATCCAACAAACTATGGTCTCGCCACTTGGGGGTACGAAATACGTTCAAGCCGCGTCTCGTACGACGACCTCCATATTGGTTACCATGACAACGCAGAGACGATGGTCAATTGTCGACCATGTTGAGAGGGTTCGAATTTTCGTGACAAGACAGAAAGTCAAGAGCGACGTATTCTCTGATGTGTCGTGTGATGATCTGAAAAACATTTGTTCCTGAATCATGTAGTGTCTTGCTAGAGCGCGGATGGTATAAAAAGACCGCCTTGTTCTCGTGTTCGTTTCTGGTCGATTCCTTTGACCATGCGTAACTGCTTTCGAATCTTGTAAGTCATTTGTGAAATATTAGGGCCATTTTTGTGGAATAAAGTATATACATTTCGATAAAGAGATATTTTTTACGTACCTTGAATAAAAAACTGGCTGTTTAAGTCAATATTATGCCAGCAAAAAATCCCTTTCTTTGGAAGTATACTTTCACCAAATAGAGGTAAGCATTAATTAATAATGTTAAAAAAGTGGTTTGAACCCATTTTGTAATTTAAAAGTTTTTGAATGCTTTTAGGATTATGATAAATTTTTTTATTTAATACGTTTTTGCTTTTTCACTAGAAAGTTGTTAAGTTATAATAAATGTATGTGAATGTATCAGCTGCGTCGTACAGAGCTCACTTGGCAACAGTACAAAGCAGAGATTGGTAGGCGTGAATTGCTCGGTTAAAAAGTAGTAATGTGTGGATGGGGGTATGCAGGTATACAGGTGTATGGTATAGAAATTTTAGATTGATCTAGAATTCTCGCGTTATTTATTTAAATAACACGTTCATTCCGCAACACTACTCGGCCCCAAATTGCTGATCAATCTCTCTAGCGATCACCCCATGTGGAGAGTCTCACAAAATTGTTATGTGTGTCTCTCCACTTGGGCCCATTAGTATCCAAGGTCTTTGTTTCAGGCTTCATTCACTCTACTCACATTCTTTTTATAAACAGAATGTATTCGTTAAAGCCCAAGGAGCTTAACCAAAAGAGAATTAACAATCACAGTAAGGGTCTGATTAAAAAAATATTGTTGACACTATTTGACCCAAAGTTGATTATAGCAGAACTGATAACTTCTAATCAATTAAGACCGTGATATATCCTACAAGAGGTGCCCCTGTTATTGCAGAAAATCACGGATCTAGAGGAGAAAACCTAGAAAAAAAATGATAAAAAAATTCTAAAAAGAACTTTTTAGTTTTAAATATAATACACATTATACACACCGTTAGTCAAAATAGGATTTTTTTCAAATTCAAAAATGTTATTTGCTATTTTTAGATGAACTTTGATATTTTAATCGGACATTAAGTACATTACACTTTTCATAGTAATAATAATAAAATACTGTATTATCATGGATCTTATAGTTATTGCAGTAACATATATGTACCATATTAACATAAATCATTATAATTTCTCGACTTAAAAATAAAAGTACCATTATTACTTATTTTTAATCCGTCACCATATTTGTGTAAATTTGAAGCATTTAAAATAAGCGCGCGTATTATGGCTAATAACGTGGCTTTCCCCTTCCAACGCAACGCTTGCGCAGTTGAAAAAGTCGCGGTCTATTATCATCACTGTCCCATGGATACATATTAGCAGAGTAGCTGTTTTGCAGAATAGATTTTTCGACCAATCAGATGATAGCAGGGCATTTGCTGAAAAGGGTTCCGAATGTGATAAGTTCGAGCCGCGCAGTGACTAGGGAATTATAGTTTAGCGTCTGCGCTCGTCATGTTTCCGAATATTGGAAAAGTGCTTGAAAAGTGAAAATGGAAATTGGTGGTTATAATATTTTTCAAAAGAAGTAACAACGACGGGGGTCAAACGCGTAACTGGAGGTTTTTGACGTAAAATACCTAAGTGAAGTATTTTACGTAGAAAACAGGTAAAATACCTAGTAATTACGTGACAAGATGGCGGACCTGCAGAAATGTGCATAACCTCACTTTTTGAAATTCTGGAATCGGCATTCGTAAGAGTTTTTTTTTCAATGCCTATATTGTTAATAAAAAATAATATTGTCAACTAAAGCGAAACAACAGCAAAAAAACACTCCGGGCTTCCATACATTCCATCAGGGATGTGTAGTTACGCGTAACTGGAAGTTTTTTACGTGCAATACTTATAGGAGGTATTTAACGTAAAAGACCTCGAATATGTAAAATACATGTAGAAAACATCTGATTGACTGTCTGACTCGAGTTTTCAATTTCCCGCGACAGAGATGGTGCCCTCATATATAGAATAAGATGTAATTTACATCATGTAGAAAACTGAAGACGTAAAATACCAGGTAAATTACCGTAGAAACGCAAGTAAATTACCACGAGTATTTTACTTACACATCCCTGTAGTACGGTCAGGGCAGCACCTCGATATGGCAGAAAATGTGATGTCCTATATATATAGTTCTCCCACTCTGACACCCGGTACCGCATCTAGGTTTATAATGTCTTTGACACAGCGCTTGTGACGAACCATCTTTCAAATCTTACCCAGTAACCCGGTAGTCCGGTACTCGGTAATCGCGCCTGTACTCATATTTGTTCGTATTATGAAGCTTTCAAGTTTCAGCGCGACTATTTCATTGGACAACGTCATTATATTACCTAACCTCAACCTGACATGAGTGCCCAAGCGCATACGTGTTTGTCTGGTGAAACTTTCAAGCGTTTCAGAAACTTTGGTCCCATGAAACGTTTCATTGTTTCTAAAGATCCGTTAAAAACCAGAGATCGAAAATTTGGACGATTACATTACACTCTCATGAATGAGAATGTAAAAATGAAAAGGAGCTTCTTATTCGATGCTGCAGACATCATCCTGTGGTGCCTTCTAATTATTTTATACAGATATTCTGCAACATTAATTAAATATAAATAACATAGAAAAAAAAGTATTTGGTTTATTCTGTTCCAACAAAAAATTAATAGGCGCGCGCAAGACTACTAGTAATAATAAAACTGTGGAGAACATGCTTAAAAATGATATTTTATATAAAAAGATTAAAACCAGTCTTGTTCCAATAATACAAGGAAAATATAACGATATAGCTATTAGATGGGAGAACAAAAGATTAATTAATGAAAAAATTGCATATGAATTAAAAACACACAATAGTACTGTAGCAAAAGCTTATGCCCTACCAAAAGTGCACAAACCAGATTTGAAATGGAGATCAATTGTTTCCACAATTGGATCTCCTACTTATAGCTTAGCCAAATATGTTTCTAATGTTATAAAACCGGTTTCAGGAAACGCAGAATCATTTGTTAAAAATAGCTGGGATTTAAAACACATTTTAAATACAATTAAAGTTCCTCCAACATATTCTACTAATATTCTAATATTCTACTAATACTAAATCGTAATCTAACTAAAATAACGAAAAATGAATTCTTAATCACTACTAGAACTGTTTTCAATAACTTGATTTTCTCTTTTATTGATAAATATTATAAACAATTAAATGGTTGTCCTATGGGTTCTCCATTGTCTCATATAGTTTCAAATTTGGTTTTAGAGGATGTAGAAACAAGAGCTTTAAATAAATTAAATTTTAGTCCTATTTTATATAAACGATACGTGGATGATATTTTAGGCTTTAAAGCAGAAGCTACATGGAGATATTTTATAAGATGTTTATTTTTACTGTTGAAACCCCGCAAGTAACATGCACAAAGGTAACATTCTTCATGACTAATAGGTTTCGCCAAATCATTGGTAAACTAAAAGGCGGGTTTTCTGGCTGACCATTACTTTATTGTCTCAGAACTGTGTAACAATTTGTGTACACTTTTTGCGGATCGTCATTTCTATCTTAGTACTCGAATTCACCATACATACTGACCGCAAACGTAACAGAATTTTCCCGAATGGTTTGTACAGACATTGCTAGACATTGTGACAAAGGGGGAAGATACTGGCGACGAATGATGAGCTTCAACGAGATTCTGAATTGTCATTTGTGAAACAGAAGAAAATCGCCGCGTGAAGTTAGTCAGATGTCATTGGCATTTCTTTGTGATGTGTGAAGTTACAATAAATCTGGCCTCAGTTGGCAGTCTCATTGCCGGCTTTGCCTTATTTTGCTAAATCATGTTGTATTTCGACATACTATCTGCCATATTAAATCTGCTATTTAGAATTTCCGAATCTTCACTTTAAATCCATAATCAGCTATCCAAAAAACTGCTTTATATTGGTTGTTAGTAGAATCATAAAGAATTTTTTATCTCTGATCCGTCGTATTTGATCCGCCATTTTGAAAATTTACATTCTGACTCCAAATTCGTAATCAGCGACTTCAAAAACTTGTTGGTAGAGTGTTTTGAGGAAATCGGTCTAGTGAAACGCTTGGTGCTTAGTTACTTCAGAAAATGCAATTTGTTGATACAAAAGGTCGTAAACTTGTGAATATTTGACCATATCAAAAAACTAGTATGTGCACTTTCTCAGATTTCTTTATGAGGAATCAGAATCTGTTAAAAGAAAAGTAGTGCAAGAAGGTAACAAAAACCAAACCTCTCAGGCAGATGAAAAAAGGTTCTACCGTTAACTGCATATAAAGCAAAATAACCAGCAAGACACTGAAGTCCCTCAATTGAAAGGCATGATTAATTACTAGTCGGGTGTTTGAGAAAAAACGAACAGATGCAATCCAGATGCTGCGGCGCTCCAAATAAAGAGAGCAAGAGCAAGCAATAATCCTGAAATGGAGCTGACTAACATTACAGATTCAAATTTTTCAGCGGTTTTGAAAAAGTCAAGTAACTGGAAAGCTGCAGGTCCGGATATGGTGTACAATTTCTGATACGAGTACCTGATGAGTGAACACCCTGCACTGGCAAGATGTTTTCAGAAACTCATCAAACACCCAGATCTGGCACCAAGGTTTACGATCAAAGGTACTACGTATATGTTGTCGAAAAACCCAGAAGCTAAAAATCCATCTGAATTTCGACCGATAGCCTGTCTTCTAACAATTTATAAATACCTTACCGCTATTATTGCGGATAAGGTATATTCTCTTTTCGATAAGAATGACATCCGCACAGAACAAGAAACAGGATGTTGTAAAAACTCGCTGGGCAGTAAAGATCTAGTGACCATAGGCGTTGTTGTTATGACGCAATTCCGTGAACATCAAAGAAACTTGCATATGGCATACATTGTCCACAGACAAGCATTTCCTCCAATACCACATGACTATTTCCTTGAAGTCTTAACAATGTATTAAACCTACCCACGCATCATCGACTTTCTATGTCGTGCGATGATGGTTTGGTGTACCAGAATCAAGTATTTCAATTAATAACAAGTAAGGTTAACTGAATCAATACGCATTACGCCGGGTATCTTTAAAGGCGACTGAAAGCGAATGAGAAAGAACGAAAGAATGGATGCAAAAAAATGGTAAAATGAATGTACAAGAGAAGTGAAAGAAAAAGGAAACGGAAGTCGCATAAATTAAAAGCGTGAAGATTTGTGAGCAAAGGTTATGTAATAGCATAATTAGATTAGGATGCGTTTACGTTATCGCCCTCTCTCTCATTGCGCTCTCGCTTTTGATCTCTCGCGTTTGATCTCTCACTCAATCGTTCGCTAACACGTCCCAAATGGTGCTATCGTCAAAAATAGAAATAAGGATCTAGATATAAGATTTTCTGTAAATAGGTGTAATAGTTATTTTTGATACAAGTGCGCAAAATAGATGATTGTGTTTAAGTATGAATTTTGCAGCATGAGCCGCAGGCGAATGATACAATCACACGAATTAGCAATCTCATATGCGCATGTGTATCACACGCTATTTTATGCAACGCCCGTCCGAAAAAGTTGTGTCAGGAGGAGTTAACGAAAAATTATAATCTTAAAAGAAAAAATTTTCAAATTTCGTAAACAATTTTGTTGAAAAAATTTTTTTTTTTAAAGAATGTCTGAAATTTTTTTTTTCAATGAAATGTTTGAAAAAAAATTTTGTGAAACAAAAATTTTAAAACAATTTTTTAAAAATAAATGGTTGAAAAAAATTTGTTGAAAAAAAAATTTTGTTGAAAAAAAAATTATGTAAGAAACAGTTCTTTGAAATAAAACTTTTTGGGGCTTATGCCCTTTTCCTGTGCCAAATGTTGGCGCTTATGCTCTTTTGTACGACGGACGAAAACGGATACGAAATCTTAAAAACAAAACTTCAATCATTAAAAGATTTGTTCAAGTTAAATCTAAATTTATTTTAAGAAGATACCAACACCAGTGTTCAAGATGTCCGAACCACCTTAACTGATTTCTTTCCCATATATCAACTAGTGTCTCCCCTGTACCACATTCTTTGAGAATTATTTCGTTTGGGACTTTGTCCATCAGTGTTTTCCCGCATATTATGCGCAGAGATTGCATACTAATCGCCTTAATTTTACTCTTGTCCTTTACCTGACATGTCCATGTCTGGCTACCGTGATTATTTATAATAAGAAAAATGTAAAATCCCTTTTCCGAAGATCAATAAGTTTTCAAAACTTAAATCGTCATAATTTGCTCAAATATTATTTAAAATTTTCCATTTATTGAAAATGTAGGCCAGCACTTATGGCATTTTCCAGCATCAGGCAAGTTTGGTTTACAAATTCCATGACTTTTCCAGGTATTGCTCATGCAAATGAAACATGAATTGACCCGAACAAAATAGATTTAACGCAAAAAATCTAAATAATTATTCCATCTATTTGCGAAAGGTGTCGTTCACTAACGGGTGTCGATTAGTGGATGGTTTCAGATTTTCAAATTCGTTCTATTATATAAGTTATTCAAAATCTTTCTTTGCTTGTTAAATGGGTCATTTTGTTAAAATTAGGTGTTGTATTTTTTTGTAACTATACAATTAAGCCATTTCCCTTTCGGGGTAGGCGTGAATTGCTCGGTTGAAAAGTAGTAGTGTGTGTATGGGTATATAGGTTTAGGGTAGATATGTATATATGTGTAAGGTATAAATATTTTAGATTGATCTAGAATTCTCGTGTTATTTATGTAAATGACACGTTCGTTCCGCAACACTGCTCCGACCCAGGTTGCTGATCAATCTCTCTAGCGATCACCCCACATGAAGAGCCTCACAAAATTGTTATGTGTGGTTTCCCACTTGGGCCCCACTCTCTTCACCTACCCCACTCACACACATTTAAGCATAAACCACTGGTTCGTGGCACTAGCGCCACGCGTCGCTGATTCCCAAACTAAACCTAACTACGCCTTCCCTTGCCGTCTCGCTCCCCTTAGCGTGCATCAAGCTGCCCGCTGCATTGTCGCCTCTATACCTATCTTCCCTCTACGGTTTCGAAAGCTTTCTTTCTATCGTATATGGTAGATAGAGAGGGTCTCATAGTTTTGAAATGATCAGTACGACTTGTCGTTAGAACACCATCGGTCCCTCTCTGTCTATCATATACGATAGAAAGAGAGTTTTCGAAACAACCGTTTCAACCTCGATCGCACCTCGTTGTCTATCTCACATGGTAGAAAGAGAGGTCCGTTCGATTTGAGGCATCGGAGTCCCTCCCCTGACAATCTTTATATTCGCGCCAAAGCCTTTCACACGCACTCGTTCAAAGAACATGATACTTCGTAGTTCACTTTCGTAAACCACCCCCCCTTTTCCAGTTTCACCCTCAGAGTGCACTTGGTAAGAAACCTGAACGCTACCCATCGGGGAGAGAAAAGCAATGGCCCATGAACAGTGGCGTCCAGGGGCAGACATCTCGAGCACGCTACATGCGCAACTGGTGACACCCGTGCCCCGACAATACTGCTCATGCGCTAGTGTACGTGGGCTGCAAATTTACAATTTTTGAAAGAAAGAAAATGTTATTTAATCGATTTTTTAAATTGTTATTCTGTCAAATTTTTAGGTTTGCATTTTTTAGAAATTGAAACACGTGTGAGAAAACTCGCAGGGAGGGCTTAGCTAAAAACTGGTAACTACTGAAGGGGGGAGGACATTTTAAGGCTTTAGAGAGACCTGTGATGAGGGTGCCACGTAAAGTTCAAGAATAGTTAAATATAAGAGTGTCTGAAATACATTAACCAACAAAATCCAGTTCACATGATTACAATTAAAAACACGGAATAAGGCACATAAAATGGTAACATTTAAAAAAGCAATAAGCATTGTAAAGTTGACATTACAAATATTTAAGATATCCATTGGGAGTGTAAAATGGTAAGTTTCAAGTTGGAAGTTACTTGAAAGAATGGTAGCACATAGTAAAAGATAGTAGAAATAGAAATAACGTGATCAGTAACCAACAGAGCCCAAATTAGGCAATTACAAATAGGGTTAAGTAGAGTCCAATAGTTGCTGTAGTGACAGTGTAGATATAAATCTAGAAGGGTTTTCAATGATACTGAAGCAATATAGGCATGATTACTTTGACGTAAAATATGTTTAAGTAGAACATAATAAATCAAAATATCACAGTTAGAATAACTGAGAAACCTTTGAGTTATTAAATACAAATTTTCAATTGAAAAAATTATTATGGATGCTAGATGAGTTAGAAATCGGTCTAATTGACTAGTTAAATTATATTCATATTCACCGACACATATACTTAAGATGACACTAGGAAGCAGTAGTTGCTATTTAAGTCCCTCGACGGTGTGCAGATTAGCCAGGTAGATTCGCGGAGATCCATCCTCTCTGCGACAAAAAGTTTTTCAGCCCGCAATCCACAGGTATTTGATTATTTTATCTCATCTGAGACCCAGGGCGATGGCGTAGATTTTCCTGTTCAGAGCTGACAGGGCCTCACGTAGATACACAGAATGTTTATCTTTGCTCGACCATGCGAGGTTTTCAGTAGAAAAGTCTCTGAAAACCTTACGTCTCTCAACGAATTTATCTCGCACTTGTTGATTGCCGAGTCGCTCTCCGAGGTGAAAGTTTCTCTCCAACCAACAGTTCTACGCGCGTGAAACTAGCCTTCCGCTCGTCGGTATAAAGCTGACAAATAAATGTTAATCCGTAAAGGTCATGAGGAAAAAAACTCCAGAGATTATCAAAGATAACACGAAAGAAATATTGTGACTTACCTGAGTCGTCCGATGATTCGCACTCGGGGCTTGCGTTTGCTCGAGGAACGTAGTCTTCGTCAACCTCAGAATCACTTACGTCTTCGTAACTTTTTGCGTCGGAGTCATTCTCAGAGATACTATTCAAGAGGGCAACAATTTCTTCCGGTCTCAATCGACGATGACGCGCCACGGTGGTTGTCCAAAGCACGCTTCGCTCCAGTTGCGCTGGAAAACAGCCCGGTGTCCTGAGAACACCGCCCGTCCTTCTAGGTAGCTGATTCAATATTACCGGTTCAAAAATCGATATCGATGTGAAACTTCGGAAATGTGTATTTCAGCCTACTTTAGGAAAATTCAGGGTCGCAAAGACCGAAATTTTTACTCAAATCCGAACCACAGCGTTTTTAAAACGCAAGGTGTCCTGAGGACACCGCTCGTTCTTCTAGTGTTAACAATTTGCTTGTAATTCGGGCTTTTATTGTTTCCAAGAAAATTGAAAAGAATCAATTGACATGATTTCCAGGCTGCAAACTCATTATGTGTCAATAATGAGGGGAAATTTTCATCATCCTTCCACCATTACACATGAAACTTGGACTCTTGGAAAACTTCGTCAAACGTCACAACATATGAGAAATTAGATGAAAATCCAGACAAAAAGCTAAAAAAAGAAACTTTTAAATACTTGAACTCATGGCGAATCAGTGGTTATTTAGGTGAAAATATATTACGTCGTGAATCATTATTAGCAGTCTGGTCCTGACTTTGGCGGTTTGCCTCTATTCTATGGGTAAGTACGAGCAGATAATAATATAACTCAGATGGTTGCGCTGTTGTACTGCATCGACGTGATCTGAGACACTAAGTTAATAATGTCCAAATTGAACCGAATTGACGTACAAATTCCTTTTGAAGCAGTGGAGAAGGGTTGGCGTGCGCCTGGGTTAAAAACCCTTCCTACATCATGCCACATTTGAGCCTACTTGGAGTATTCTATCACGTCACATTATTTTCTTACACGGCTTTAAAAAGTACGAAAAACGTGTTCTTTAACATTTCGGCACCGTTTTTTTTATACTTGGCAGCCTGGATAATTTTTGATTCTGGATTTCCCGTGTTATTCCCTCGTGTCGCAAAACAAAAGTAAAAAAATTTGTGATAGTCAAACCCTATCTGAAACTAGTTTGAAATGAACTTGTGAATCCGAATAAATTACAGTTCATGATGTCCAAATTGAACCGGATTGACGTAGGATCTTACCTCGTGAGTTGAAAAGTTCAGTTTCGTAATTCGGACTGAGACAAAAATTTTGTAAGCGGAACGCTCTAATATTACATGATATCATATTCATACCAAAAAAATCATGGTTTACGGAATATTTTGGTTGAACCTTCAAAACCGTTTCGATGTGAAGGTAAACGATAGAGTAGTGCTCATGAACGACTAGAAAAAATTATCAAACACATAATGGACTTAGGGAGTAGTTGCTATTATAGTCCTTCAACAGATTGGATGTTCGACAGCTGTATTCTAGGCAAACTATCCTCCTTACGGCAGAAAATTTTTCCGCCAGCAATCCACAAGTATTTGATTTTTTTCTCTCTACGAAGACCGAGAGCAATAGCCCTTAAGAAGTTTATCAAAGGTTGACTCGATTCGACAAATCCTTCAAAAGTTAGCGTGGCTACAACATTCAGGTAACTATACATGCAGACAGACATACGGACAGACATACAGACAGACATACAGATAGACACCCACAAAATTTTATGATTTTCGGAATCTGTGAGTGCCAAAACGTGAAGATCCGTTCAAAACCAGAGATCGCAAATTTGGACGATTACATTACACTCTCATAAATGAGAATGTAAAAAGTTATAAAAGTATATTAGCTGTTCTCTATAAGCGCGCCAACTATTTCACATCTCTGGCACTGACGCTCGATCCGAGTGCCAGTGGTTCGGAAGTGGTGGAGGTTAGGCTCCGCCCATGTGCCGTCCTGTCTGAATCCACTCGTGGAAAAATGTCGGCCAACTGACTAAGGCCCGACCAATCACTACCGCTTCTTGCATGGCCATTACCGAAAACCCCGGAAGATGGCGCGATGGTCTAGTTTAACGAAATAAAAACTTAGTAACTTTGCCGTTTCTCGGCGGATGTTTCGAAAGCTTTGAGTCGATTTTAATATTGTAGAAAGGGGCTTTATCCATTCTTTGATTATTCTTACTAACAATTCTCCCCATAAAAATTACCGTCAAATACTGCAACATTCCGCCTGTGAATCGTGCCAAAGATATTATATACATCGATGCGGCAAGTGGCAGCGAAGTGGGGGAATAACATATATAGCAACTACTTTCGTGCGGTGCGTAGCTACTGCCCTCTTCATACTATCTTCCTCCACTTTTTCTCTATAGGTAAAATCGTTAGTCTGTGGCTCTAAGGGTAATGATTTTAAATCTAATATCCTTGGCTCCACGCAGCTTCTCCCTGTTTTCTCAAAACATCAGTAACAGTTTACATATTTATTTTGTTTCTTTCATTAATTATAATGCCATATTACTTTAGCATTACTTTAGCATTACGCTGTAGCATAATGCGTGCGTTCGGCCGGTCCGACAGGGAACTGCTCGAAATCCCATGTAAAGTGCTATCATAAAGATCGATTTTTCTCCTTAATGAAACGCTCATTCAGGAAATTGTTTCAGCGGGTTTGTGAGTCACATTCAAAGGAACAATCTTACGTAATTTGAATCCAATCAGTGGGAGGCCGAAAAACGGCCCTGTTTTTACTAATCTGCGATCCCAAGGTGGCGGAGGTAGACAAGTCGTTTTGAATATCAACATAGTGTTATGTGTGAACAAAACTTTTAATAATTTAAAATATAAAGCTCTTCCTTGGTGAAAGTCGTGTTTTCGAGAATTCTTCGTCAACGAATAATATCATATTTTCACATGGAGCCCCTCGTGAAAAGAAAGATCAATTTATTACCACTTCCAGACCTGTTTCAAACCACCTTTGGTCTCTTGCTGGTCTGTACCCTTCAGCCTATACCTGCATCATTTTCAGGGCATTGAAATAGACATCACTCACTCTCTCTCTCTCTCTGAACTAAGTACAGCTGGCTGGGACAAAAGGACTGTGGTCTTCTGGGGACCAGAAAAGATCAGTTTAAGGCCAATTTAAGACAGGCCTATACCTGCCTATACTGTAGTCTTAAGTTGGTCTTTCTTTTCACGAGGGGCGGCAAGAGTAAGAGTGGGAAATAGGGGACATACCATCTCACATGCGGCAAGTCTCTCTGCGGCAAGTCACAACTGGGGCATCTCTACCTAGCGGCATCTCTCCCTCATGGCATTTCTCTCATTGAAATCGATATTTTTGCGGCATCTCACATCAGGGGAAATATGGGATGAAGAGAGTGAGACTTTCAGGAGAAAATCGAAACACAAACAGGTGGACCAGGAGGGTAGGATTCTGATGGAAATCCTAGGTGAAACAGGATGGTTCATTTGTAGTGGGAACTCGGAAGGGGATAAGGAAGGCGTGATCAGGGGGAAACAGTAATAGACTACATTCTGGCCGAGAAAAGGATATGGAAGCTGTTGGAAAGAATAGAAGTAGGGTACGAAATAGCGTCAGAACACTTTCCGGTCAATGCAACTTTGAAATGCGGGAATTGGAGAAGAGAGGGAAGGAAAAAGAAAGAAGCGACAGGGAAAAAAGCAAAGATGGGAAAATGGGGAGTTGATAAGCTGAAAGAATATACGGAAAAAGTGGATAAAGAGAATGTTTTGATTGAAGATGAGTGAGGCGTGGATGAGATGTTGTGTAAGATGAGGGGAAGGACAGAGAAGATAGTGGAAAAAAATTAGGCCAAGTGAGGAAGAAAGAAGGGAGAAGAGAGGGTGGTGGAGTGTGGAATGTGTAGAGAGTATAGAGCGTATGAAGTTATCGTTAAAGAGTTGGAGAAAAGGAGAAAAGGAGAGATAGGCAGAAAGGAGTATAATAAAAGAAAAAGGGAACACGAGAAAGCTACTGGATGCTAAACGACAGGAGGAGAAGGTGAGGTACATGAAGGAGGTAGTGAAAGCAATAAAGGAAGGAAGAGAATGGGAGGTGATCAATAGAGAAAGGAGTGGATGGAAAGGAATCAATAAAGAAATAAGTATGGATGAATGGATTATATATTTCAAGAAATTGCTAGAAGGGGTGGATAGCAAGGTGAGGGGGGAAGGTAGAAAGATGAAGGAGGGAGGAATGGAAGGTGGGAATGAGGTGACCATCGCTGGGAGCGGGTGCAATTTTTAAGATTAGCACCTGCTCCCGGCGAAATCCTGCGGTTGTCCTTATGACAAACTTCTAACTATATAGAAGGATAAAAAGTGAACACATTATTTTTTCAAACCTCCCAAAAAGAAATTTGGTAGGAAATATACAGAAAAATTAATAGCGCCATTCGATTCAGGTAAAAAAATAAAATAAAATCTATATGATTTACCATTTTTTTGTGAACTTAATTAGTGACATTAAAATGAAACAATTCCAAAGTAAGATGCGTAAATGATCGCTATTAAAGAAAAAGATTCTATGTTTAAACTTTAACCCTCGGAGCACATACATATTTTTTCCATCGTGGAGCACACTGAAGGTCGTTGAAACGAAAGATATTATAAACCTAGATGCGGTGCGGGGTTAGTTACCCGCCATAAATATAGACGGCTCGTCCAGTGAAAAAAGTTAGGTCCCCTGTCGCCTCCACCACTCCCCGATAAGGGAGCGTCCATAAACTACGTAGCCTGTTTTTCTTTTGTTTGAATAAAGACGAAAATACAATTGCTGTTAAGTGATAAAGGATACAACGTTATAAACAAAAGAAAAACAGGCTACCTAGTTTATGGACGCTCCTCAACACCCATCGATATAGTTCGCCAACAGCCACTTGGAGCGCTGTAAGCAACTCTAATCATACTTATCGAGGCGCACTAATGGTAACTTAGCTCGGAGAAGACCCATGAAAATTGAAAATAAATTAACAATGAAAACATTTTTACATTTATAAGCAACGAACAATATTCACGCTTTGCAAAAAATAGTTATTTTGATAAATACCAAAGGTAAAAGTCCATGAATAGTTTATATTACTGTTTCATATATTTTCTTAGAAAATATCGTTAACTAAGTTGACATTTTGTTTTATTAAACAATAGAATTCTAGCTACGTACGTTTCAACACTACTGTGTGCCCTTTTCGAGCATATAATGTTGTATGTGAGCTGGAATTAATGAACTATTTCTGCATCTGATAGAGAGAAAATTGGATTATTGCCAGCAGAAGATTGGTTATTCAAAAGGAGCAGCTTACTTTCTCTATCAGATTCAGAAATTGTTCATTATTTCCAGCTCACAAACAACATTGTATGCTTGAAAAAGACACACAGTATTGTTGAAACGTACGTAGCAAGAATTTGATTATTTAGTAAAACAAAATGTCAACTTAGTGGATGTTTTATTAAGAATAGACCGTAAGACCTGAGGAAAATTATTCAAATATATTGATATTGACGGCGTAATGAATGGATTAGATTTGTTCTACAAATCTGTTATTGAATTCAAAATTATCATCATTTTTAAATATTCCCTGCTTCAAATCCGAATAATTGTGTTTGAAAATTCCTCGTTTCAAGTCAGAAGAATAATTCTTTTAGAAAATTCCAAATTCCAAGACTCAATTGTGATTCTCTTGCAAAATTGCCTAAACCAATTAGATAATATAATTCTCTTCAAAATTCCCTGCCTCAAATCAGAATTTTTGTTCATTTCCTATTCGAAGTCAAAATTGGAGATTTCTTAGAAAAATGCTGGAACAAAGTCAAAATTATCATTCTTTTTAAATATGCATAAAAACGACGATAATAGAGTCTATACGCTGAGAGTGGATGGGATTCCATATTTCATCATCCCTAATACCTTGACTATTTACTCCCTTGTAATGTCCTCCTCCTCATCTGTTTCCCTGCCATCTTTTCCTCCTTTCCTAACTTTCCTCTCTACCCCTCAAATTGTTGATTAATGAAATAGAAGTGAAGTGAAAGTTTCAGTTGCATCTGTGAATAGGGAAGAAATGGAAGAATAAATATATGTTTTTATACATCATGAACATTAATAATTTTGTAAGTAGAAACGTAATTTTTTTTCCTGAAAATAGACGTAAAATAATTTTTGCATATAATTACAAGTGTTAAGGGCGTTGAGGGTGACAGATGATGAGGTTATGAGTGTACGTACAAGTTTTGGAGTTTACTTCTCAGAAGGAGAGTGAATAAATAAGTTAATTATAATATAGATTGACTGAAGACAAATGAAAAAATATAAAGTTTCGCTGAAAAGCAGTTGAAGAATAAATTGTTTGCTTATGAAAATGTACCGAAGTGAACGTTTTAATTGACTGCATTTAAAGATTCTGCAGCTATGAATTGTGAAGAAATTGTTTAAGAAATATGTGTTCATGTTAAATACCATGAACATTGTTAATTTTATAAGAAGGAATGTACATTTTTTCCTGAAAATATTCGGAAAATAATTTTCCTTCATGATGACAAGTGTTGAGGGTGACAGATATGGTAAGGTTATAAATGTAGTTGACAGGATGCTCATTGTTTTTCAGGTTATTTTTCAGAAGGAGAGCGAATAAATGAATAACTAATATATAATAGATTGGTTTTAGAAAAATTTGAAAATAAAACATTGTAACGCTAAGATATATATAGTTAAAAGTTTGTCATGAGGACAACCGCAGGATTACGCCGGGAGCAGATGCTAATCTTCAAAATTGCACCCGCTCCCAGCGAAATCGCGGTAAAATTTCTGCTGTAACCACGTCTCACAACCGTGAGATGGGTGGCCAGTCTGCGACGGATTCAATACGATGATCCAGCAAAAGTCTCTATCCAACCGAGCAATTCACGCCTACCCCGAAAGGGAAACGGCTTAATGATATAATAATAATAATAATAATAATGTGTTTCAGCTGCTTAGTTTTCTCAATTCCAAAAACTAGATAGTAAGGATATTTAGGAACGGCTATCACACTGAGTAAGTTTAATTACAGTATTAATTCTCCAAGACCTATCAACGAACTGTTAGAGATTATAACCGCGCTAAGGCGCAGCAATGAGATTTATATAATATTCATTTTTCTACCTTAACTATTTATCTTCAGCTGAGAATCATAGGCACTTAGTTTTGCTGATACGAAAAATTATAATTTTTAAGGAATGTAAAATTATACTTAAAACTTGTTCGAAACTCAAGTTTCATATTCTTTGAATGAATTTATGTAATAGATAAATTCAATTAAATTCTGAAAAACATGAATCGGATTCCCATCCCCGGTGATAACGACAAGTTATAGAGCTCCCAAGTATCTCTGGTGGGACGCACGTGGCGCCGCCTGATGGTTTTTTTCAAACGGGTAGGTGAGTTAAGCTGAAGGCTTATATGTGGCTGTATTTATACAAGCAAGAAATAAAAATGAAATAATACATAAAATACATAATAAAAAATGGTAATTTCAATTTAAAGTGACTTTCAGGCAGCAAAACTTCAATATTTTTAAAGCGTTTGCACTATTTTAGGATAAAGAATTTTCTAGAATTTCGGAAGATATGGAACAATTTTTCAGGGTCTATAAGGATTTAAGATATTTTTAAAGATTTTACAAGATTTTATCAGAATTCCGAGGATTGCAATGGTCTTAAGGAATTTAAAAGCTCTCAATATATTTTAATACATTTTCCAGGATTTCAGGAAATCTCATCATAGAATTTCAAGCTTCAATAGCGGTTTGCATCTACTGAAAATCATCTTAAATCGATGCAAGAGTACTCCCAGAATGCAAATAATTTGATTATTGTCGGTTTTAATTGTTCTAAACAAATTACATTAAGAAAAAGCCACGTGCTGCAATTTTTGTTGAAAAATATTTCTTTGCAGATGAATAGGCTTTAAATTATAGTGAGAGTGACTGTTGGTCTCAATTGTTATGAAACATCAACAATTGTGAATGTTGTAAACAATTTTTTCTGAAAAATTGGAATTTGTTTCTTCCTTCATTATCTGAAATTATGTAGACATTCGAAAAAGTGATACATGTTTGATTATGTGTGTTGAAAGACAACAGTTGTTGATTTTGTAAGCAAATTAAATAAGTGAACATAAAAATTTGTCCGAGAAAATAATTTTTCTTGGATTGAAACTGCTTCGAATGTTTGTGAGAGAGATTTTCAGTAAATTTTTTTATGTAAAATTCACAACAAAAAGTTGTTATGATTTAATTTTAAATATTACGATTCGTATGTATTGAACATTATTGTAATTTTTATTGAAAAAAGTATGTTCTTCTCTGGAAATAGTTAGAATTATCGTGAGAGTCATTGTCAGTAACAATTTTTTGATAAAGCGTTATATGCAATTTGTTTTGTAAGTTGTGGAATTTGTGCTTTTTAAATTTCGGATTTTCCTTTATCGCAAAGAATGTTGAATAAACTTAATACAAGCATGAATAACATGGGCCTAAAAATCAACGTAAATAAAACAAAGGTAATGGTGTTTGAGGGGAAAAGTGAGAAAACAATGTGCAACTTTGTCCTGAATGGTGAGAGATTAGAGCAAGTTGACAAATACATATATCTGGGTAGCCTATTCACTAGCGACGGAAAAAATTAATTTAAAGAGAATATTTGAAAATATTTCAAAACATCAAAAAAGATTTCTAACATTGAAGAAAAGACTTCTGAAGATTGTAAGGTAATTATTTTAATAACGCAAATTAAAAAAATAAAAATTAAAAAAATAAAATATCCCAACCAAAAAGACATTGGTAGATTTTAAGGCAATTTTTTTAATTTAACAAAATGTCTTAGAAAATGTTAGAAAAAATTAATATAATTTTGAAAGATATTTATTAATTTTAGAACTTTGAAGAGATTGAAAATATTTTAAAACTCTCAAAGATTTTCGAAACTTTATAAAATATTTTTTAGTTTCTTCCAAACTTGTAAACTTTCGAAATATCTTTTTAATTAACTCCAATTTTTCCTAGTATCCACCTAAATCCTGTGAAATAATAATGAAAAATTACTTCCAACTTTTTTAAATGTTTCTTCAACAGATTTAAAAGTTTTAACTGTATAAATATGCCAATTCTATTTTCGTAATTTTCGTCTTGCACCTACGCAGCCATTCATTCTACTCATCGAGCTTTCTTATAATAGAAATAGACCATAAAAGGAAGAAATCCCTAAAATTGATCAGGTGTAACCAGGTATACGGACTATAGGCAAAGATACAGGAGGTCCATACTAGATACTAACTAGAACAATGCCTTACAGGTTTTCCCCTCATTTAAATGAGGGGTTTTAACTTTAAAAGACCTTAAATAAATATGGATATCCCTTAAACTTAAGACCATTTTGCAGAACCGTTTGCAGTTTATTATTTAAGAATTTACAGTCGTGTATGTTACATTAAAATATTTAGTACTTATATAAACGTTTTCTTCTATTTTATTTGAATAATTGTTCAATTTAATGCAGTATTTTTTTGTAAAATCTGTAAATTGTTTAATTTTGAACAGATTTAGAATCGTATTGTAAAATAATTATTGTGCAATTTTTAACACTCGAACTACATTTCAGTTTTGAAAATCTTTAATTAATTTATATTTACAGTTGATCAACTTAAAACGTTTTGTAGAAACAATTTTCAATTTCAAACACTTTTAATTTTTTATTCTTAAAATCTTCAAAACTGAATTTTTAAATTCTTTCAATTAAAAATTTACGTTTAAAAATGAAGACATGAAATGTGAAAATTTTCAAGTAAAATATTTTAGAATTAAGCGTTGTAAATTGAATAATATAGTAATCGAAACAGTTAACAATTGATCTTAACATTTAAAAATAAAAGTTGAAATCGAACTTATTTTCAATTGAATTATATCGTGTGATATGATATTTTCGATATTAAAGATCGTAGCTAAAAACCGCGAAAAGTTGAGTGCTCGTAAAGTTTATTCACAATGAAAATTGTAAATACAATAAAAAATGTATATATTCCAATATAACTTCAACTACAATTCTTTATGTTTGAAAATTACTGAAAGAACTTTCTATTTGCCGACCTGTATAATTCTGTAAAAAATGAGAGGTTACCAATGCCTAGATAAATAGAACCCTAAGTGAGAGTAAATATAGGATAAGGATACTAAGGCTCGCAATAATTCGCACAATCAATAATTTTCCTTCAGCATCAATTTTCTTTATGTTTGACAAGTACTAACTGATAATTCATGTAGATATTCTGCAAAAACAGATGCTTACATCGCCAAGGGTATATTCATGTCAAAAACTTCAGGCAAGCGAGTCTTAATTCATTGAATTTCTCTGACAAATTATAATTCTTCAAAAAGTGTTGCAGGAATCAGATCAAAATTGGAGAAAAGGGACAAGTAGTGGAGAAGAATATAGGAGAAAAAAGAAGGAGTATACTGAGTTGTGTGATAAAAAAAATAGGAGGGAAATAAATGGTTTGAAGAAGAAGCGGAGAAGGCTAGGACGAAAGAAGAGGTTTGGAAGGTAGTAAATAGAGAGAGGAGAAGGAAAAGAGTAAACCAGGATATTGAGATGGTAGAATGGAAAAAATATTTTATGGTATTACTAGGAGGGGTAGAGAGGAAAAGTAGGAAAGGAGGAAAAGATGGCAGGGAAACAGATGAGGATAAGGACATTACAAGGGAGGAAATAGTCAAGGTATTAGGGATTATGAAAGATGGAAAGGCTCATGGTATAGATGAGATTCCAAATGAAGCCTGGAAATATGGCTGGATAGAATTAAAGGAATGGGCATGGATAATGTGCAATAGAGTATGGAGAGGAGAGGGGTGGCAAGAGCTATGGAAAGAAGGAATATTGATACCAATAGTCAAGAAAGGCCAAGGGGAAGATGTTAAGGATTATAGAGGAGTGACACTAAGGCCAACACTGTATAAAGTATATTTGACAGTTTCATCGAAGAGGATAAAAAAGAAGTTGTGGAAAAAAGATAGAGCCTCCGAATTAGACAGGGTTTAGAAAAGGGATGGGGGTGATGGACAATATATATGTTCTGAACTATCTAGTGAATCAGAGAATTAAAAGGGAGAAAGGGACAATGATAGCAATGTTCGTGGACTTAAAGCCGGCGTTTGACTCATTAGACCGAGAAGAGGTAGAAAAAGTTATGGTGAAAAGGGGATACGAGAGAGATTAATAAAGAGAGTATCGGAAATTTTTAGAGAGACAAAAGGCAAGGTAAAGGTAGGAGAAAAAGTAGGGGATAGTCCGAGATTCGCAATTGGTTGATGTTTTATGCTGAGAAGGTCACCAGTCTTCAGCAGCGTTGTATTAGATAAGAGTTCGTAAGATCCCATGTGCTAAATTCCCGGCCAACCTTTAAAGTTCATGCGAAATCTATGCAAAATGTTTGAAAATCTTTTCAAATTTTTGAAACTCCTCAATTCTTCTGAATTGAATCTGAATTGAATCGTGTGAAATTACATGAAATCTGATGATATTCCTTTAATTATCTTCGAAATATTTGAAGCCCTATGAAATCCTTTGAGATCCAGGAAAATGTATTAAACTATTGAAACACCTTATTGAAAGTCTTTAAGATTCCTCATATTTAATGAAATCCTCGAAAATCTGAAGAAATCTCTTCAAAATCAGACAGTACACTTCTCACACTTACACACACACGCACGCGCGCACGAACTGCCGCAGCAAAAAACATGAGATTTTTTTTCAAAATGTCAGACGCGATTGCAAATATTGACTGCATATAGGACCCGCGAGGGTTCCTTCTGCTGACTAACACGAGTCAGGATGATGACAGGCCGCACAAGGCCACAAGTGCGGCCTGTCCTCATCCTGACTACTGGAATTTGTCTAAACAATTGAAAATTTATGAACCAATGTTGATCAATATTCCAGCAAAGAATGGTAATAATTTTTATTTTTAAAAAATTTCGAAAAAAAACTTGAAACAAATTCCATTTGTTCAAATAATTAAAAATTAATTAACCAATGTTGATCAATAACATAGTATCTATTGTATATTAAATTTACAAAATAGCATTATTTATCAAAAGAAAAATTTAAAGCAATCCTACATGTAATTATTTACTTGAATTTTTCACAGTGAGTGTCCCGTATCTCATTTCTAATTTAGTCCGCAAAGAAAGCCAAATCGTCGGCGTAAGCTAAGAGCAATATTTCCAACAAATGGTCTATTGATACACCTCTGATACATAAATTCTTGTAAATCAGCAATTAAAAATGTAAACATTGTTGGACTTAGAACATCCCCCTGCATGACCCGTTTCGTTCTATTTGCAAATCCGGAGACGCCCTTATTTCCCTTGATCGCAATATTAGCTTTAGAGTAAAAATCTATTACCGCAAGCTAATAAATTTTGACCCGCAACCTTTCGAGATTAATTTGTTCCATAAGACATTATGACTAACTGCGGGAAATGCTGCTTTGAAATCCACAAAGAGTACAAAAAGTTTGCCTCCGTTCAGACTCAGACGATTTTGAATCATTGCGTTAAGGGTAAAGATCTGATCCGTGCAACCTCCCCTCCTCCTGAAACCTGCCTGTCACTCTGGAAGGAGTTTCATGTCTTCAGCCCAAGCTGCCAGCCTTTTGGAAAGAATCTGTGTAAATAATAGGGCGGTAGTTAGCAGGATCAGTGACATCCCCTTTCTTGTGAGAGAATCTAATAAGGAATTTTTATAATCTTCCTTCTTGATATATAATAATTTTGTATGTACTTTTTTACAGTTTGTATGAATCGACCCAATATCAGAATTTAATTTTTGGTCCTCGTATTTCTTAAGTACTTGTTTCAGTTCTCTTTTACTTTTTCTGCATTGTGTATAAAACCATGGCTTCGAACGACTCAGTTTTTTAGATGGTTTTTTGGTCATGTTAAGTTCTGTCGCTGTCACTTTAATAGCATTAATTACATTTGTTTAAAGGTCATCTATCGACAACATTGCAGAGTTAATATTTGGAGGGTACTGGATAATTTCTTTAAATTTATCAGCAAAGATAAAAGTAATTATAAATCTTATAATTATAAATTTTATAACAATTTTATAGAAGTATTTATAAAAGTATTTATAAAAAAGTGAGGTTAGGTTTTCTAGATGCAATATTGCGCATATTGTATACATGTTACGATTCGCCTAAAGCAATTATCATTCCAAATTAATAAATTAAATAAATAAATATAAATGTTTCAAAGGATTAACGTCATACATCCCATTTACTTATTTTTTCGCTTTTACTCCTCGAGTCTCAGCAAAGTTGAAATTCGAGCACTTCGATAAAAAATTAATTATCATAAGTGTAATCACTTTTGGAAAATTATCCCGACTGGCTTTAACGTATCCAGACATACTGATACTCCATGAAAATAAACCCTTTCAGCCAAAAAAACGTTGATAATTAATTATTTCGATTGTTTTTATCAAACTGACCATGTATTTGCTTCGATTTTGACGGCGCGTGACGTCATACCACGTGCTTCGTGCCGTGAGGGCGCCGCATGTTTTCTTTTATAAATCGACATTTACGGTGGATATTTTATCACTTTTTAATAAATTATTATAAATCATTAAATGAACGAAATTAAGTTTTAATTTCGCATTTTAATTATTTGGAAGTCAAAGTTCATAAAGAACTCAACTATAAAGCAAACCAAATTTTTGTGGATGACCCTATTGTCCAGGGTTGGTCCCGAAGGAATAACCTACATAGCTCTACAATGATGGACGAACCCTTTCCCTAGCTGCTCGTGGAAACAACAATGACACCACCAAAACACCAAAACACCAAAACGTTGTAGATGCGGTTCAAAACGATCGAACACGCAGAGCACCCGACAATGGGTCGGCAAACAATGCCGATCATCCTAGAGTTCGGGGTGCTGAAAAAGTTTCATAGATAATCTAATGAAAAACATTGAAATTTTAGTCACTTTCAAACGGATAAACGTAACAGTATCGCGACCTACGAGTCTGCCGCTGGCATAGGAGTGGTGACTGTACGTATACACACATACTACGAATTCTAAGCCAGTAGCGCACTGAAAATTTCACCATGCGGGCCCGTGAAATTTTTTCAACATAGCATGGCTCGCCGGCGCCCCGCGGGACTCTACTATTTGTGCGGGGATGCGTCTTGCATACAACCTTAAGCCTGAGATATTGATTCATAATAATGAAAAATATATAATAATATGATGGAAATCCAGGTTTACCCGAGAACAAGTTTGAAAAAAAAATAATAATAATGTATGAGTATAATGTAATGAAAATTAATATTTTGAATCGCTGGTCTCAGTTGTTGGCATTGGAACTAGCGTTTGTAAAAAAGCTGGATCCGTATAAATGGGCTCTCCAGTATGAAGGTTTGATCCCTATAAACGGGCTCTCCAGGATTAATGTTGGAACCCAATAAACGAGCTTTCCAGAATCAACGTTGGATCCCTATAGGGCTCTTCAATTTGATTGTCGGATCCCTATACATGGGCTCTCCAGTGTGCATACTCGCGAAATACGACGAATGCGGAAGCAGTATATAGAGTTCCGAAACAACGACTGACACCAACGAATCTACTAATCACTTGCCGCGTTTCGCGACCGTGGTTAGTAGAGAAGTATCAGGTCATGAGTATCTGTGGATGGAAGGTGGGCCAACATAATAATATATATCATATGATACTTATCAGCTAAATGAGGACCCTTCAGATATATCACTCTTTCGTAACTTTTGCCAAAGGCAAAGGTTGCACGCTCCAGAGGAAGAGTGTCCACTAATTTCGATTACAGAACAAATTTACATCGTAACACTGTTACATATGTGTTACGGTACTATTACGGAACAATGTTACTCTGTGAACCTGTTCTTAAATTGTTCTAAAAATATTTGTTGACATATAACGCTGTTCTAGAATTGTTACAGAACAATCACAGAACAAATTTACATCGTAACACTGTTACATATGTATTACGGCACTATTATAGAACATGGTTACTCTGTGACCCTGTTCCCAAATTGTTCTAAAAATATTTTTGTTGCACATAACACTGTTCCAGAATTGTTATAGATCTCTGACAGAACATGGCTCTGTAACAGCGTTACAGAACTGCTACGTCCATTTGGGGACGACATTACTTCGACCATGGTCTAAGTATGTTCTAATCCTGTTACAGAACATGTTCTTTTGTGTTCTAGATCTGTTACATCACAGTTATATAACAGTGTCTGCTGGGTACGTATATGGACAACACGGAAGTTCAGTAAATGTTACAATTATAGGCAACTCCCATGCTGTCTTGAAGTCGAAAATCGAACGAACCTCTCTTTCTATCTCCACACGTAAGAAAAAAAGGTCCGTTCGACTTTCGACGCGGTATCGGAGTCCCACTGCAGAGCTAACTTATGTTAACGATACAGACGGCACTATGAATTGTAAAAAAAATATTGCTACAAAATAATTAACAAATCAATACACGGTTAATTCATAGCTATATGTTCGGATATACTTATAATCAATCGGTATTTGTACGTCACAACGCTTATAATACAATTAAAATTTCGAACGCAACAGAGGGGATTCGAACGCATAAAACCTAAGCACGCAAGTCCACTATCTTAACCACTACACTATTATACGAGTTGCGATCTGTAAAATAATCCCGAAATAATATTTGTTTCACGCATCAATGAATTACTTATTCAAAATAGAATGTTTTTTAATTCAAAAGCTCAAAATCATTGAAATAAAGAAATATTTCTTTGGAAGCAAAAGCGAGATTCAAGGAAACTAGGTTCTTAGTTTTAAAGATATCAATTCCTTGACTTAATTATCTCATATTCTGAGACCAAGAAATGTTTCTTCATTTTAAAGAAATAGCGTCCAAAGAAATGATTTCTTTGAATCAATGCACGAGTTTGTTGCTTTTAAACAATATTCAGTACAATTAAGTTAACGGTTTTCATGGCTCAAATGAATGAAATCAAAGAAATGCGTTTCTTTGGATTCACAAAATTTTTTTTTTCAGTGTGTATATGTTTTTAACTTCACTAACATAAGATATCATATGTGATACTATGTTGCAATAAATAAGGAATGGAATGCTATGCATGATATCTTGTTTTGGCTATATAAATTTGATTTATTGCTTCCTTATAGATAACATATTCAACTAAAAATTCCTGTCAAAGGCAAAGGTTGCACGCTACCGAGGAAGAGTGTCCACTAATTACTGCTGAAGAACTGAAGAAAGTTATCGCTAAAACTAAGAACTTTTCAGCGCTAGGGCCAGATAAAATCAACAACTTTTGGTGGAAGAATTTCAGATCTACGATCCAACATCTAGCTCGTATATTTACTACTTTCTTAAATGGAGAACAACCCATCCCGCAGTCGCTAGGGGAAGGACGCACGGTACTGATCCCTAAGACTGGAGATTTGTCAAGTCCACAGAAATACAGGCCCATAGCTTGCTTGAGCACCAGTTACAAGCTATTCACTGGCATCCTCAAAGAGAGGATATTAACATCTATCGAGCCAGTATGGAGTGCAATAGAAAAAAAATCTGCTTCGCTACTCTGCTTGGCTCGCAAGTTTGAGCGCGCCTATGCCGCGCACCTTTTGGTGCAATAAATAATATATATTGTTTCAGTATTGTTTCAATAATAATAATAATAATAAAATCAGCCTTAAAGCCTGTGAAGCTCTTCACGTGGGTGATCGCTAGAGAGATTGATCAGCAACCTGGGTCGGAGAAGTGTTGCGGAACGAACGTGTTATTAAAATAAATAACACGAAAATTCTAGATCAATCTAAAAAATCTATACCGACTAAGATAATTTTTTTCTCCCCTTTTCAGATATTTCGGAAAAATCTTTCTGATTGTACGATTTATTAGAAAGATACGGAAATATACGCTGAAGTCAAGGAATTTCTTTCTTCATTCTAAATCAAATGCAAATTTAGTCATTTTTATCTGAAGTACATAGAACATAACATACGGTCGTTGCGTAAGCGCGCTCAAACTTTCGGGTTTCTATTATACGATGAACAGAAACGAGCGTAGAGCGCGAGGTTTCCATGAGTTTTAAACCAAATATCGAGTGCAAAGCGCGAGTGTTTTGATGAGAATGTGTTCCTGAAGGTTGATAGAGCCTTAAGTAAATTAGTTCTTTTTTTATGTAAAATTGACATAATTAAAACAAAAGCAGGTCATAACGATAAAACTTACTAAGAGAGTATTTGCCGGCGAAGCGTGCAATAGCGAGTACACGAAGTGAGAACACCTGGAGGAACCGAGCTTAAAGCGTCAGGGAAATATGTCCGAGCGCGTAGCGCGAGATAAATACATTATCGAGCGCGAAGCGCGAGATCCAAAAGGTGCGCGACATAGGCGCGCTCAAACTTGCGAGCCAAGCAGAGCAGCGAAGCAGATTTTTATTCCACCTATCGACGTCATGCCACAAAACTCACTATTCCGCGAAATATTTGCGTCGTGTTTTGATTCTATAATATTGATTGGTAGTTGGCAAATTGTCGTACGCCAACAAAAACACTTGAAAAACAATGATGCAGACTAACGGACCGCGACTTTTTCAACTGCGCAATAAACCGAGACCGCCTGAAACGTTTTCACTTTGAATGCATCATATTGCGTAATATAAGCGGCTGTCTACTCGCACACTCGGCCCTTCCAAGGCGAGATTCGCAGCCGTCTCACGCCCTACGCGCTGAGAAACTGCGTGGGCCAGCAGTTCTAGAAACTTGACTCATCAGTCTTAAAATAACCGAACGTATATTTCTCAAGGCCAGTAGAATAGAAGAAAGTTGACTGTATATAGTAACGGTACAGCGGCACCAATCAAAATTGGAGTACACCATGTCTCAACGCTTCCCTGAGGATCTCTAATGTTTTGACATCAGCTGACAAGATGTCTGCACGCCGAGGGCCAAGCAATAACACCAATTGTATTGGACGAAATTTAATGTTTTTTTATAACTTGTGTTACGTATCAGGATCTGCGTTTGAATTTCATTCCTTTGTAGCCATTTTCTGATTCGTTGAAGGAGAGTTCGGAATGCTGTTGTTGAGTGGTGGAAACCATTACCGCAAGACTAGGTCAAGTTGAAATAAAAACACCATTGTTTATGTTTACTAAATCACAACATTTATTCAATAGTTTATGTAATTTTATTGTTCACAGGTGGTTGATGCACACTAGTGCAATACTTGATTGCGAAAAGCGTCGCGTTACAAGCTTGTATTTATTTTAGTCTTTGATTTAAATTGAATCACAAATTTTATAAATTCAAAATAACAGAACTGAAAGTTTGCCACTCTGAAAATTGGGCGCCTTATAGGAAAAAATCTCAGCTTTCTTTTAAAACTATTTTGAAGAAAAAAAAATGTGTCGAAATTTGAAAAAAAGTCAAATTTATTTTTGATTTTCAAAAATTAGGGTCAAATTTTCACTTGTTTCAAACATTGCTATGATCACCAGAAAGTCTGTGAAAAATCTATCCAAAACATTTTGAGTCAAATTTTGTTTAAGGCAATAGGAAAAAAGTTAAAAATGTTTGAAAGTAAGGCTTGGCTTCAAAAACCCAAAAATTGAACCCCCTGTACTTTGATAAATAATTATCAAAATTAATTAATTTTTGGTACTATATAATAGGACTACACTTAGGCCAATTTTTAGCCCGATCGGACAACTTTCATTTTGGAGGTGGATACACTTGATAAATTATGCCCCATATTCATAGTGGATTTAAACGACTTATTATGTTTTGTTTGATTTAATATGAATTTTTCAATATATTCGGGTGTTTTAAAAACTATACCATTGAGATGAAGATTTCATGCTTTATGTTTGATATAAAAGCATTCTACCAAGGTCACAGGGACACAGTAATCCCAACTTTTTCATATAAAACTACTGCGCTTGCCAGCCGCAGCCACCTTGATTAGCCGCCGTTGGCTCAAAATCCAGGATGGGTATAATCAAGAATTATGGAAATTGAAACATGTAATTATTATAAATTGCACATCAATATAAAAAATTGCGTAATTCGCGATATAAGATGAGGAATAAAATAATACTACATATATTTTGTAAATGATAGCTTATTATAGGTTTCGTTTCCTTTGGAATAGAACTGAAGGGCCTATGACAAAGCCACCGAACGCGTCCTCGGGTTGCGGATAGAGGGTCCCTGTCTATATACCTATCTACCCTATACCTATATACCCATCCACACATTACTACTTTCCAACCGAGCAATTCACGCCTACCCAGAAAGGGAAACGGCTTAATGGTATAATAATTTTTAAAAATCTTCTCCTACATTAATGCTAGATAGTTGCAGTTTTTTTCTGCAATTTTTAAATTTTTGTCCGCTTTTCTACTTAGTCAGGTAATAATTAATGCATGCTAATTATCTTCTCTTAGATAATGGCTAGGAACTTGCGGTTTTTTCTCTGAGTTTTAACTTTGCCTTTTAGTTATAAACAAATGAAGGGTTGCAGTACATAACGAGATGGCCAGCATTTTTCCTGAAAATGGACTTTTTTTACATAGAAGGTTCTTAAAAAATCAAACACATGTTGTGTTAAAAGGATTTGTTCAAAATCTCATTTTTAGTATAGTACTAAGAAGATTGGTAATTCGAAACCTGATAACTGACTCTCTGTACTTGTTTCCCATCTTCATTTTCTTTTTAATTGCTTAAACTCTTACCCTTTTTTTAAACTTTCAGCACCAGAGTACAATCAAATTCCAACCTAAAATCTTAAGTCATCATTTTCTACAAATAGCCACTTTTATAAGGCTTTCTTTCACTTATCTTTTTGCCTTGCAGTCAAAAACGATACAGTCCAAACTCCGAGCAATGCCGTTTTCGGGGCTGTAGAGGAGTATAATTCCAAGAAGCCATAAACCCCCACTCTAAGCGTGGTCATGCTCGAATGCGTGGAGAAGAATTCAGCTGACAAACTCCGAGCAATACCGCGCGTCGGTTAGGTTAAAAACTATCTCGAACATCGTTTTATGTACCTAGTACATTACATGTGTACAAAAGTGATTCATATTGGATTATTTCGTTATATTCATCAGTACTTGATGATTTTTATTTAAAATTACCCATTTTCGTTAAAGAGAATCATCAACAACCTCAAATAGCTCAAACTAGCTAGTCTTCATCAATACTTGATAGGTTTTATTTAAAAGTATCCATTTCCGTTGAGAAGAATCACCAAGGACCTCAAATAACTCTAACTAGCTTATATCCATCAGTACTTGAAGATTTTTATTTTATACTATCCATTTCCGTTGAGAAGAAACATCAATAACCTCAAATAACTATAAGTCGTTTATCTTCATCAGTATTTGATGATTTTTAATAAAAATTACCCATTTTCGTTAAGGAGAATCATCAAAAACCTCAAATAACTCTAACTAGCTAGTCTTCATCAGTACTTGATAAGTTTTATCCAAAAGTATCCATTTCCGTTAAGAAGAATCACCAATAACCTCAAATAACTCTAACTAGTTTATATCCATCACTACCTGACAATTTTTATTTTATACTATCCTTTTCCGTTGAGAAGAATCATCAATAACCTCAAATAAATATAAGCCGTTTATTTTTATCAGAACTTGATGATTTTCAATAAAAATTACCCACTTCCGTTGAAGAGAATCATCAAAAACCTCAAATCACTCTAACTAGTTAGTCTTCATCAGTACTTGATGAGTTTCATTCAAAAGTATCCATTTCCGTTGCAAAGAATCATAAGTTTCCTCAGATAGCTCTGACAAATTACTCTTCATCAGCACTTGATGATTTTTGTTTAAAGTTACCCATTTCCATTGAAGAGAATCATCAATAACCTCAAATAACTATAATTCCTTTATCTTCATCAGTACTTGATGATTTTTATTTAAAATTACCCATTTTCGTTAAAGAGAATCATCAACAACCTCAAATAGCTCAGGGCTAGGGAAGCCTGAGAGGTCCATTCACTAAAGTTTCTTGAAAGAGTTCAGAGTAAGCCAACAAGGAATCATTTGCTAAGTAAGAAATTTTTGTTATTAATGCACTTAAATTATAAAGTTGAATTTCAAACATAATCTTATAATTTAAAATTATCATTTATTAATTATTTTTTTATTGTTTCAGCTGTATCTTAAAAAAAATGACGGTCAATTACACAAATTTAACTCCATTCATCATCATCCCGGAACGTTGGGCGTTAACCGGAGAACCTTCTTTTCTGGAAATCACCTAGCTTTGTGCCGTTACCAACAGAAAGCCTACATTTGATGTTTATTTGTCGGGGAGTGGTTTGACGACAATTTCGAATAAACTGGGCGCAACTCATTGGTTCCGAGTTCTCGAGGATGTGAGTCAACATGACCAGAACGCACACCAATTTCACCAATTTCCTCAACAGGACTATCAGTATCAGCAATACCAGCAGCAACAACAATAGCAACAACAACAACAGCAGCAGCAGCAACAACAACAATTAAGTGACAGTGACAGTGATAAGGATGACAATGATAGTGGGGTTTTTTAAACCAATAGTGTAATCGTTGAAGAGAATAGTGATGATGGTATCAATCATTTGAAAATAATTCATGAAATTATTAATATTGAGTGATTTTTTTTTAATAGCAGTGAACAAAAAAAGCTATGAATTTATTTTAAAACCAAAATACCACTAATAAATCAAATAAATATATTACTTTAATTTTTCAGCGCTATTTTCTTTTTACAATAGAATCATGGGTTCTTTGTAGCTATATATATATATATATATAAAAACTAAAGGTTAACAACCACCGCAGGGTCCCACTGGGAGTAACTGTCATCTAAAACCCGAAATTCAGAACTACCCGTTTTTTTCGGAACTACCCGATTTAGCAGAGCTGCCCGTTACAATATACTCTGGTTATAGGAAGAAAGTCTGGTGATGCATGCTGGAATGATGAAATTAAGGCAGCCCAACAAGAAAAGAAAGAAGCGTACAGGAGAACGTTAAACACCACAGGTCATAGCGATGAGGAGAGAAATAGGCTCAAAAATGATTATATACACAAAAATAGAAAAGTTAAACTACTAGTCAAGCACAGTAAAAAAAAGGATCATTTTTCTTGCAGAGCATTTTGCTCCAACGATCATTTGACTCTCGACATCATAATGATCTGTCTACTCAGGTCATTTTGATCTGCTTTTAGTGTCATTTGTCAGACTGAACAAAATGGCTGCCAATATTTTGTGCCGATGTCATAACGACATAACCTTAAAGTTGTATCTAATCGCATGCAAGTGACAACTAGACTTATAAGGTGATATATTACAATATCAGGTTTTGTTAATATTTCAACTTTTCAAGTACACTGCACGATCAAAAACCATAAAAAGCTCGCATATGAGCGTAAGTACTCGAAGAACGGCGACCATCTTGGTTTGATTTGATACATGATCCCGAATCAGATCATTGTGATCTCAAAAGTGGATCATTCATTGCGGCTGATCAAAATGTTCTTGATTTCGGTATCATTTTTGTTGCATATCAAAATGACATTGATGTCGGTATCATTTTGAACATTTTTTTTACTGTGATGAGAGTAAAGATAAAATCAGAACAGAAGAAGATAAGAAAATACAAAACGACTTTGAAGGTAGCAAGAAGCTATTATTTAAAAAGATGAAGGAAAATAAAAGTACAGAGTTTGTGAGCATGAGAAACAGCAAAGGTGATCTGCTACTATTCACTAACATTCCTCCTGAATTGGTTTTGAAGAGTATAGTAGACAAATGGTGCTTTATTAGTCGTTATACTGAGATACCCTGAGATGAATTTGAAAAAGGCATTCTACGTCTATGAGATATTACCATTTTCAAATTTAATGATATTCTTCATAAACAATCTTCTGGAACTTCTATAGGATATCTCATGTCCACCATATTATCTGAACTCGTAATGCAAGATTTAGAATCTAATGCTTTCTCAAAAATTGACTTTTGGAATCGAAGAGAATAATTCCATGAGCTTTTTCAACCTTGAAATAATTAGAAATTCTAACAACAGTGTTACTGCAAATTGGTTCCCCAAAAAAATATGATGGACAGCATCCTCTTGCCAGTCCATCTCATCCTGCCAGACATCATTCTCCGATCAGGTCTTCTTCTGCCGAACTTCCTCTTCGTTCAAGGTCCCGGTCTCCTCCAGCCGTGTATATAACTCGACCTACCCGGCTTCCTTCTTCTGATAGACATGGATATGGACTTGATCAACTTGAATTCATTCGGCTCATTCCCTATAAAAATCCGCACCGGCAATTTGAACTTCGAAGATACAATTTTCCTGCGGATAAACGAATCGATATACTCCAAATGCAAAGAGTCTACAGACCGATGCCAACCGAAGAACAAATTGTGTTATCAACATTCGATGGTGACGTCTTTGCAATATTGGACAGTACTTACACTCTTGCTGGAATATATACATACAATCCTCGAATTGAAAGTAAAGGACGGGCAAAAATCAACATGGAAAGCGGCAAGATTACCCCACTGACCGCAGATGAAATCAAGGAAACTCCAGTAGGCCCCAATCGCCAATTATTATATGGCTATAGAGTAGAATCTCAGAGAGGTCCACTTAAAGCACTCAATATTTCCAACAGTTAACTTGAAAAAAAAGACGTTATTGTAAACTGACTCTTGACACATGGCTACCCTTTTTTCTCAAAATCAGTCGCAGGCGTGCTTGAGAAGAGGAAGGTCGACTCTCCCAGAATTTGGGAAACAAACAAAATTCAAAATGCTAAAGTTTGATTATTTGTAACCGTGTAACCTGAAAATCGGATAGAAAATACAAAATGTTGGAGTCTGCTTTGCTAGATAAGTAGATTATACCAATTTATATTTGTGAATTTATTTTAGTACTTTTAATGGAACCAATTAATTAATTAATTACGAAAGGGAATAATTTAATGGTTTTTACGGAATTTTATAATACTGTTCAGATATTTTTCTAATTGATTTATGGTGATATGAATTTGAAATTGTTATTTTCTTTGAATTGGAGCGAGTTCTTGATTGATTTTACTGGTTTGGCGGAAGTTTCAAAGCTTTTTTTTCGTATTATAAAAATCATGGAATTTTTAGGACTTTTTAACAGGCTCCACGGAATTGATTTAATGGTTTTCACTGAGTTTCATAATAATATTCGAATATTTTTCTATTTAATTTGCTCAGAAAAAATCAAGACCTCCACAGTATTTCAGGAATTTCTTCTATTTTTACATTTTCGAGAATATCTCAAAGAGGTCCACTTAAAGCACTCAATATTTCCAACAGTTAACTTGAAGAAAATACGTTATTGTAAGCTGACCCTTGACACATGGCTACCCTTTATTCTCAAAATCATTCGCGGGCGTGCTTGAGAAGAAGAAGGTCGAGTCTCCCAGAATTTGGGAAACAAACAAAATTTAAAATGCTAAAGTTTGATTATTTGTAACAGTGTAACGGCCAGACTCGCTGCGTAAGCTACTGAAAATCGGCGCAGACATGCATGGAGAGTTTTAGCCGTCTTTCGAGAAGTCCGTGAAGATTTTTTAAATTTCACGGGCTTAAATTAAAGATAAGACTCAAAAGAATGTGTGGTATAAATTTCAGATTTTTTCTACTACTTTCCTAGGTCATGTCACAAATTGAAGTCGAGGTACAAAATTCGAGAAATTCTTCCATGTTCTTTTTAACTTCTCACGTGGTCTAGTCTCATTAGCAGGGCAAAAGTATCTTCATTAAAGATTATTCAACGCGGAATTTAATAAGTTTTCGAATGGTATTTAAAAAAAGTATCTTTCCCGTTTTTTTAACGAGTAGCCACGAATACTGAATCAACGATGCAACAGTATTTTTGATCAATAGTCAAAGTTATTTCTGGAAATGATAATCACTTTTTCACTATTTTTATATTAACAATCTTTTATAAGTTAAGTGCATGTAATATTTAAAATTCATGGAATTAATCAAAACCTAAAACCTCTATCTCTATTAAGATGATTAAGAGTTAAGATTAATATATTTTCAAGAGTTTTATGTGAGAAAATGTTCACACTAAAGGTGCTGTATTCAAGCTATATCCAAAATTCTCAAAAGATTATGTTGTAAATTTGAAATTATGTCGTAAATGTAATGTAAAAATATTAAATTATATGTTAGAACTTGCATCTAACAACCTTATTTAAACACAATCGATGCATATATCGAAATAAAATATATCTCATTTCCGAACAAAAATGCTTACAGTCAAAATTTATATATTGCTTCTTTACTTTGTAAACGAAATATGTACTCAGATTATATAATGAGTGAATATTTTTATTTCATTTAATTTTAAGAATTTAAAAGTCGAGTATTCCCTCGAATTTAAATGAATAACAATTTCAAATTCAGATCACTATAAATCCATTAGAAAAATATTCCAACATTATTATAAAATTCAGTGAAAAGCATTCAATTAATCCACGGATCCTGTCCAAAAGTCCTAAAGATGCGATAATTCTTAAAAGAGGAAAAAAAGCTTTGAAACATCCTTCAAGCCATTAAAGTCAATCGAGTATTCCCTCGAATTCAAATGAATAACAATTTCAAATTGAAATCACTATAAATTAATTAGAAAAATAATTCGACATTATTATAAAATTTAGTGAAAAGCATTAAATTATTCCCTGGAATCTGTTAAAAGTCCTGCAGATGAGATAAATTTTATAAGAGGAGAAAAAGCTTCAAAACTTACTTCAAGCCATTAAAAGCAATCGAGTATTCCCTCGAATTCAAATGAATAACAATTTCAAATTGAAATCACTATAAATTGATTAGAAAAATATTCCAACATTATTATAAAATTTAGTGAAAAGCATTAAATTACTCCGTGGAACATATTAAAAATACCTAAAAATGCCATGATTTTTATAAGAGGAAAAAAAGCTTTGAAAGTTCCTTCAAAACTTAAAAATCAATCGAGAATTCCCTCCAATTCAAAAAGAATGACAATTTCAAATGTAAATCATTCTAAGTTAATGAGAAAAATATTCGAACATTATTATAAAATTCAGTAAAAACCATCACATTAATCCCTGGAACCTGCTAAAGAGTCCTAAAAATTTCATGATTTTTATAAGAGGAAAAAAAAGCTTTGAAAGTTCCTTCCAGCGATTAAAATCAATCGAGTATTCCCTAGAATTCGAAAAGAATATCAATTTCAAATGGAAATGTCTATAGATTAATAAGAAAAACTGGTTAGTGTCGCCACAGAGGTATCCAGAAGAATTTCGTAGTGCGAGAGATAGAGGCAGAAGTATGATGCAAAAAACCAAAGAACTCATGGTATCGCCCTGAAAGACGCCTCTCTGGAAGGTGACGTCCGTTGTCACCCGACAATTCCTAGATGAGATAGTAAATATAGTTTTCCAAAGGGGCATCAATCTCTCATGCATCTTACTGTGTGTGGATGCCCCTTCAAGCTTTCCAACAGACAGACGATAAGTCTATCAGAGGTTGAATCGAAAGCTTTCTGGTAGTCAATGTAAGCCATTGACAGGAAGCGCTGATGGACTGCAGCGTCTTTACAGACGCACCTGTCAATTAGCATGTTCTCTCGACATCCTGCTACACCTTTTTTCGAACCATGTTGTTCGTACATCTCACGCCACACAGGCTCAATTCTTCGGACATTCCTGTTGTTCAGGGTAGCTGTGAAGATCTTATACAGTGCGTTCAAACAAGTTATTGGCCTGTAATTCTCCGGGTTAGACAAGTTGGCTTTTTTTCGGTAGGAGTATAGTGCGTCCTAACACCAGCCACTGCAGAATGGGCGTTTCCGGCTTTAAATATGAGGTGAATATGCGGGCCAAATTTGGGTGTGTAGAAGTAAACTTCTTCCACCAGAAGTCCTTGATACCAGCTGGTCCTGCGGCGGGAAAGTTCTTCGTGCCTCTAAGCGCTTTTTTCACCTCTTCGGCAGTGATTTATGGACATTCCTCCTCAGATTTTATGAGCTTGTTGCAAAATTGCTTGAAGCGGATGATATTGTCAGTATCTTCTTTCAACTTTAGTGTTTTCGGGATCTTGTATACCTCTTTCCAAAAAGTCTCTACCTCGTTGGGCTTGGGTGGATTTTTGAGTACATCCACACATAGTGAGATGCATAGAGAGATTGATGCCTCTTTGGAAAACTAGATTTACTATCTCATCTGGAAACCATCGTCTGGTCACTAATAGTGTAACCTTTCAGAGAGGTGTGTTTCATGGCGACACCATGAGCCCTCTCCTCTTTTTCCTCACATTGTTGCCACTGTCTCTCGTACTTCGCTATTCCAAAGCGTAACTCTGCGGCATACCTCGAAATCGAAAGCATAAGGTCACTCATGTATTTTACATGGATAATCTTAAGATCTATGCTAAAAATTGAGAGTACCTTCAAGAGATTGGAATGGAGTTCGGGTTAGAAAAATACGCCTAGGTTTATTTGAATGAAGGGAAACCTGATGGCGTCCCGGAAGACCCAAAGATCGTCGACAGAAGCGCTATATGAAACCCTGGCGCTGGAGAGGCCTATACATATCTGGGCGTGCCACAGAGCCGAATTTAGGACGTGACATCTATAAAGGATACTCTCCGATACCAGATACAAACGTCTCATCCGACGGATTTGGTCTTCCGAACTGTCGGCACGGAACAAAGTATCTGCGACGAGCATGGTTGCCGTCCCGGTAGTACTCTATTCATTTGGAGTGGTTTCATGGACGAAGGATGAGCTCAGATCCCTCGACATCGGGTGCCGAAAAGTTATGCACATGAACAAGCATGCACCTTAAATCTTCTGTTCCGCGACTTTACATCTCACGCCGTCAAGATGGTCGCGGAATACTAAACCTTGAATGTCTTTACAACAGGATTATTCTGGGTACAGCACATATAGTCGCAAATGGAGAAGACCCTCTTCTTAAAATGGTCAGGAAACACGAAGAAGTGGGCAAAGGAGCGTTTCTGTATAAAGCAGCGGAGGAGCTCACTATGTGTGGATGTACCTTCAAGCTTTCCAACAGACAGATGATAAGTTTATGAGAGGTTGAATCGAAAGCTTTCCGGTAGTCAATCCAGGCAATTGACAAGTTGCGTTGATGGGCTGCAGCGTATTAACAGGCACACCTGTCAATTACCATGTTCTTTCGACAGCCTGCTACACCTTCTTTCGAGCCACGTTGTTCGTACATCTCACGCCGTACACGCTCAATTCGCCAAAAGATCCTGTTGTTTAGGACAGCTGTAAAGATCTCACACAGTGTGTTCAAACAAGTTATTGGCCTGTAATTCTCTAGGTTGGACAAGTCGCCTTTTTTCTGTAGGAGTATAGTGCGTCCTTACACCAGCCACTGCGGGATGGGCGTCTTCGACTTTAAATATGAGGTAAATATGCGGGCCAAACGTTGGTGTGTAGGATTAAACTTCCTTCACCAGAAGTTCTTGATAAAATCTGGTCCAGCACGAGAGAAGTTCTTTGTGCCTCTGAGTGTTTTGTTCACCTCTTCGGCAGTGGTTGATGGACATTCTTCCTCAGATTTTATAAGGTTATCGCAAACTTCCTTGAAGCAGATAATATTTTCTGTATCTTCTTTCAACTTGAGTGTTTTCGAAATCTTGTATACCTTTCTCCGAAAAGTCTCTACCTCGTTGGGCTTGGGTGGATTTTTGACAGAAACAGGGTGTTTACTGAAGAAGCGAGACAGGTCAGCAAGAAACTTTTGAATTTGCCTGATCTATCTCTCTCTTCTGTATTCTCCTCCTGGCGTCAGATAACAGCCGTATTTTGTCAACATCGTGCTGCTTGATTGTCAGCAGCTTTGACTTGTTCAATGTGTGATTCAAGATCCTCAGTTCTTGGGCAAACTTTCGAAAAAAGTAAACCTGATAGTTTAATGAAATAGCAGGATGTTATTTTATTCATTTCCATTCCAAGTTTCTACATTTTGGATAAAATCGTTTTAAAAATGAAACATTATAACAACAAAATATGTATCAAATACGAAATTTATTTTCATTTTATTGAAATCAATTTTCCAATTTTTTAAATAAAATATTTCTGAAATTTCATTTTATTAACAATTAACGCGTGATTTATTTATTTAAATTCGTTGAAACGATTAGCTTTGAAACACAAAAAATACTATTAAATGTTTATATTTATTACTTGATAGTATTTTTCATATTTTAAATTTTCCCGCCCTAATGTTTAAAACTTTGGAAACTTTGAACAGTTTCCAAAGGTTCATGAAACTTTACATCTGGTCAAAGTTTCATAAAACTTTACAACCCTAGGTCCGATAGACTTCAGCAGTGGGACAGCTCAGTGCGCAAAATCTCTGAATGGCGGTAATTTGAATGATCGATATTTTTAAATAGAAAATTTAATGAGTTTCAAATGATAGGCAAATGTATTGAGCATAAGATATTTATGGAAGAATGAAGGTGAGGCATCAAATAGATTTTTCAATGTTTTGATGAAATCAAAGAAGCACATGCAAATCAGATGTGTTTTGTCTCAAGATTAATTGCTGCGAATCGACAATCACTCACACAGGTTCGATGAGAAAAGAAAACACGGATGAATTTCCTATAATATACATATATTTTCAATAAAATGCAAGTTGTATACACATACGAACAGAGAATAGAGTGGACTGTAATTTATAACTTGAACGCTAATAAGTACATAAAATAAGTGAAGGTTTAAAGGATTTTCATCTGCCTATGCACCGATTTGCATAGGTCAGTTGCTCGACAGTACCCTATACCTATATACCCATCCACACATTACTACTTTCCAACCGAGCAATTCACGCCTACCCCGAAAGGGAAACGACTTAATGGTATAATAATAATAAGAGGATCATCTGAAAGGAGGGGGAAAAATGCTCTCAATTGAAGAGGATCCTCTAAACCGTTTTAAATGCAATACTCTCATTTGGAGAGTATTTCATCTACTTCTAAATATGATTGGAGCCCAGAAAAAATGACTAGATTCGTATACACTACGTTATTTTATTGTTTATTTACTACCCAAAAATTTTCCATATTTTATTAAAGTTCGCCGTAACCCAATTTCCGATTACGCGCCGAATTTCGCGGTGATAAAACGTTTTTTTTTTAATTTACGGACTCTAATTGTTCTAACAAAACTGCCAAATCACCAACCGGTTCTATAATTTTGGTTAATAGAAGCGGTATTTCGCCATTCTTTTTAATATTTCGATACTTAATACATTGTTCTCTGAAAAGGAAGAATAGCAAACATAAAAGAGATATGCATGCGAGTATTGTTATACGGGAATCAGCCTTATGCATCGTCCGTGTATTTCGGTTAGTTCACGCAGCTTTCTCGTGTAAGCTGAGTTGTAGGTGGCGTTGGTTGGCATGTAAACCTGAATTAGTCAACAAAGACATGGCAGATGTACAGACAAGCTCTGTTTTTTAAAATTTTTATTTAATGAGAAAGTGTTTTGACAAATGATTTTAATTCAAAATTATGGGGAAAATTAAGAAGGAAAGACACCCTCCAAAAGAAAAGAAAATCAAGAACACGAGAATAGTGGAAAAGAAAAAAAAAGCGGAAACCGGTGTATAGCTCCGGGATGTACTTCGGGTTATGATTCTAATCCTACGAAAGTGTTTCAAGGAATTCTCTGAATTCAAGGAATTCTCTGAATTCAAGGAATTCTCTGAATTCTAGAAATTCTCGGAATTCAAGGGATTCTATGAATTCAAGGAATTCTATGAATTCAAGGAATTCTATGAATTCAAGGAATTCTATGAATTCAAAGAATTCTATGAATTCAAGGATTGCTCTGGATTTAAGGCATTCTCTGAATTCAAGGAATTCTCTGAATTCAAGGAATTCTCTGAATTCAAGGAATAGTCCTAATTCAGGGAATTCTCTGAATTCAAGGAATTCTGTGAATTCAAGAAATTCTCTGAATTCAAGGATTTCTCTGAATTCAAGGAATTCTCCGAATTCGGATAATTCTCTGAATTTCAGGATTTCTTTGAATTCAAGGAACTCCATTGATTCAAGGAATTCTCTCAATTCAAAAAATTCTCTGAATTTTAGAAATTCTCTGAATTCAAGCCATTCTTTTAATACAAGAGGTACCCTGAATTCATGGAGTTCTCTAAATTTAAGGATTTCGATGAATACAAGGAAACCTCTAAATTCAAGGAATTCTCTATGTTCAAGGAATTCTCTGAATTCAATGTAATCTCTGCATTCAAGACATTCTCTGAATTCAAAACATTCTCTGAATTCAAGGAATTCTCTGAATTCAAGTAATCCTTACTATTCAAGTTATTCTCTGAAGTCAAGGAATTCTTTGAATGCAAGAAATTCTCTGAATCCAAGGAAATCCCTAAATTCAAGGAATTGTTTGAATTCATGGAATTCTCTGGATTCAAGGAATTCTCTGCATGCAAGGAATTCTCTGAATTCAAGGAATTCTCTGAATTCAAGGAATTCTCTGAATTCAAGGAATTCTCTGAATTCTAGAAATTCTCGGAATTCAAGGACTATCGTCTTTAAAAATGCCATGTTCAGAGTAGGTAATTTTCCTCGCGACACTCAGAATGGTAAAATTACAACAAAAATTTTTTACAGTGTGCGTCAAGTTACCCGCCATTTCGAGTGATTGCGCGCACCACTATTATTCTTTGATATTGCACCCAATATATTAATAATTGAATTACATAACTTAAATTTAAATTACATAGCTTACTTGTAATAAGTGATTTTAATTTCAAGTTAATTTAGAGGTAACACGTGGCAGTTATAAACAACTCAAATCAGCACATAACCTGACTGTGATTTATACTGTTTTGTACAAAATCGGACAATTGAACGTCTGCGCCAAATCACCCGCCAAAGTATTGTTCATTAATTAAATATATTTCGCATAACATACTAACTTATTTTACTTTTTCATTAATTTTCATAAATTTCACTTCCGACATGGCATCGTCCAAATTTGGGCATTTCGTCCGGCATTTTTTGCCGTATTTTAATGTTCTAGTACGGCAAATTTTGCCGGACTTGAATTTTCTGTATGGAAAATTTTGACATCTACGAAATTTATTTTCGTATTTCAACTTTTTCGGCAGTAAGCATTGTTTAAAAAATTTGGAAAACTATCGGTTAACGTCTCATGATCTATCATATCTCGAAGCCTTTCACAGCTCTCCCTTCAAAAATACTTGTTAGTATCTGATCACAGAAGACTGATTGGTCACATCTCGAAACCTTTTCCAGCTCTCTCTTAAAAAAAATACTTGTCAGCGACTGGTCACAAAAGAGTGATCTGTCACATGTCGAACCCCTTTTTCCAAGTCTCCCTTTAAAAAATACGCGTGTTAGTATCTGGTCACATAAGAGTGATCTGTCACATCTCGAAATCTTTTCATAAAATATGGGAATTTCGAGTATTCATTTTTTTCGAATAGCAATAAATTATAACATACTTATCGATAAAAAGATTAACAGAACTTCATTCAATTTAGAAAGCTGAAGTTGACAGCCCGATAAGCGATGCACAAAGATCGCGTCTAGTAAAGAAAATTTTGAACGAAACTTGGTATATCTATTCACTAGAAACTCGAGCGAGAGCGGACAGTCACTCGAGAGAGCGGCAATGGTAGAAGTGCACCGAGCATTGCTTGATCGACTCATGGACTCAATACATTTATCAAAATCGATGCTCAAATGCGAAAGCGATCCTTTCAAGCATTGCTTGACGGTGGACATGCGACAATAATATTGTGTGTATACATTCAAACGACAATAATATTATGTGTATACACCAATCCAGTTCGTCAGTGATTTTATTTCTCGCCTCCGCCGAGTCTGTCCGGAAGTCCGTCTGTCAATTTCAGCTTCATATGTAATTTCATACTCATAATATACAAAAAAAGGATTCGAATCGAATAAAAATGAGAATGTGCAGAAAAATTTTAATGTGATATGGTATTCACTATTCAGTTTAGAAATAGTACCGCCGATTTTTCAATAAAATAAATTATTGTCATTCTACTATACTACATGCTGTCTCGAACGTACTTTACAAAATTGTCATTTTATGTTATAAAATAAATGAACACTGTAGATACCTGAATCGTAAGCATTGTTGCTTTCTGGAAGTTCAACTTGACTGTTTTTAACCTCTTTCGTATTCATCAATACGTCACAATCGTTTATTGTTACGTAATGAACAGATTCAGTTTTGCTTTCAACTTTTTCACCACACAAGTTGTCAATGCATTTATCACTGACACTCACTTCTTTATCGTTGATTGTGGTTCAATTTTGTTTCAGTATAATTTGAAGTTCACACAAGAAGAGAACAGACTCTTTCGTTAACAAATTTATTGAGCTATTTGAATTTTTGTATTTTCATTGCCGGCGATCCATAATATTTTTAATATTTCAAAATTTTCAAAAAACTTATCAATGTTTTATCCTAAAATTTCTTTGGATTGGGCGAAAAGGACCTACTGGAATTTCATTGATTTCTGCTGAGGTCAAAACGGTAATAACGCTGCTCACCATGTTTATTTTTGCCCGTCTATCTTGTCCATTGTGATTAATATATATTCCCGCAAGAACGTAAGTAGTCTCCAATATTGCAAAGACGTCGCCATCGGAAGTCGATATAACAATTTGTTCTTGGTTTGTTATAGGCCCAAAGGAGGAATTAGTTATTTTAAATTTCAATCGTTTATCTGCAGGAAAAGTGTATCTTTGAAATTCGAAGATCCGGCGCGGATTCTTTCGGGAAATAAGCTGAATAAATTTCATATGTTCAAGTCCATATCCATGCTTTTTAGAAGAAGGTAGTCTGGTAGGAGGAACGAATCTGATAGAAGGATCAATGACAGGAAGAGCCCCGGGCCTGGACCTCGCAGGAAGAGGTGACCCGACAGAAGAACAAGGTATGTCTGGGGGAAGTTCGGCAGTAGGATGCCTGGCAGGAGGATGCCTGGCAGGAGAATGCCTGGCAGAAGGAGACCTGGAATTCGACCTCGCAGGAGGAGAAGAAGACCTGGCCAAAGAATGAATTAGGTCAATTGATTCTCTATTAGGCACAGACTCGAAACTTATTTCTGCAACAGAAAAGAGAAGATTACGTTTTTATAAAGTCCGTGATGCAAAACAGAATGCGGTTCTCGGAAAATTTGTCATGAATTGCGTGTAATTCTTTTTCAGATACATATCTCGAAAGAGATATGATACTCCTAGAATCCTAATTTATCATCATAACCTTCGTAGGATGAAGTGACGTACATTTTTTTTCAAACTAATGTATTTTGCGAAGGAGCATTGGCAATAGACATTCGAGATGTCTTTTTATCCACTTCATGTCACTTGAAGTCACTTGAATTCTCTTGAAGTCAGTGAATTCTGTTGACATTTCTGAAGTCACTTGAAGTCACTTAAAGTAAATTTAATTCACAGGAATTCTCTTAAAGTCACTTGGATTCCTTCGAAATCACCTGAGGTGAAAAATGATCTTTTTTATTTCAAAATTCAACTATTTGGTTTAGAATTAAACTGCTGATATGAAAAATCTACTATTTTGTATCAAATCATCTTTTGTTGTAAAAAAGTTATATTTTTTGGTTGAAAGGTCTTTTTGGTAGAAAATTAATCTTTTTGCTGGGAAATTCACCTTTTTGGTTCCAAATGTAACTATTTCCTTTAAAATTGATCTTTTCTGTTTAAAACTGCATCTTTCCTGGAATCAAAGTTAACTTTTTTTGGTTCAAAATTCAAATGTCTTCGAAGCATTTAGTCTCTTCAGCTTCAAATTCAAGTATTTAATCAAAACTGCAACTATTTTGTCGTAAATTCGTTTCTTTTGCTTGATATTTCAACCATTTGGTTTTCAATGCAAGTTTTTGGATGACCAAATCTGTCGAAGAAGATGCCTGTATCTGCTCCAGTGTTAAGATGTCTAATAACACTTATATCCACAAGCTCAGGGTCCTTCGGAACGCCAACAATCTTTCCTTTCTTCAGATGAATTTTGGCACATTTATCCAATCCGAAGTCCATCCCAATCTCTCCTGCGACGGATCCTTTTATGAAAAGTCATGAGAAACTCAACAGTAATTATAAACGGAAAAAGTTTTTTAAAATCCAAAATACTTACAATGAACCAGAGCAAGTACCTTTAGGCGAAATTAACGGTAAAGAAGAATATTTTCATTATGTTCCGATTGCAGAAACTTTGAAAGGTTTATGTAAAGATAAGTCTTTACAAGATCATTTTGATAAATTTGAACAATGTGAACCGGACGTGATTCAAGATTTTACGGATGGTCTAGCTTATAAACGAAATAAATTTTTTCAACTGCATCCTGAAGCTTTTATAATATATTTATATCAAGATAGTTTCGAAATTGTTAATCCCTTAGGAGCAGCTAAAACGAAACATAAGATTTTAGCTGTTTATTTATGTATAGGAAACTTGCCACCCCACAAAAGAGCTCATATTAATTCGATCCAATTAGTTGCTCTTTGTAAAGAAAAAGTATTTGATCATAAGAAGGTTTATGGAAGAATAGTTGAGGACTTAAAAGTAATCGAACGAATAGGAGTAGAGGTAGCTCCTAATAAATTTAGACTCGGTGGCTTGTTGTTTATTACTGGTGATAATTTAGGTAGTCACGCCTTAGCGGGCTATAATGAAAATTTTAGCGTTTCTAAATATTTTTGCCGGTATTGTTTAATTAATCGCGATGAATTTACTAAAGAGGGAAAACATTGCGAAAATTGTGTTAATGGAATCCCCAATCATACTCATAGTGAACGATACATGTTTTTACGAGGCAACTTTCCTTATAGAACTGTTCAATCATATGAGGAGTCATTAAAAAAAATAGATTTGGGCAACAATCATTGCGGGATCAAATTTAATTCTTGCTTTAACGAATTAGAGAGTTATCATGTTTATGGCGGCGAAATGCGAGGGTCCAGATAGGACCAAATCATGCTGGCGATGCGGCAAAGAGGGGCATAAAGCTGCGGTATGCGAAAGCACACCGCTGTGCTTCCTCTCCGCCGGAAATGACGATAAGCCCCAGACAGACCATCGACCGTGGACAAGGAGTTGCTTGGCGTTCAGAGAGGCAGCCTCCTTGCGGAAGCCTCTTGGACGCGCAAGCTAACATCATAGCTGGGCAGGGCCGAAAAGAAGCCCAGTTATCTAGGAAAAACCCAAGCTGGGAAAACAGACGAAGGCCGAGGCACGGCCAAGAAAACGGCACCCCCTGAAGTAATGCGAAAGCGGTTCCGGGGGGAATGATGCCAAGGAGAAAGGGTGGTGTTTTTTAGTGGGTCGTTGATGGCGTTACATTTTTATGTTATCACTTCTCAGCGACAAAATTGATTTGTTTTTCTTTTCTAGCTCCGAATTTTCGCATATTGTGGATAACTACATCGAACATACAACCTCCAGTTTGAAGTCTTAAGTATTTGCGTGCTCACATTGTATACAATACCATATGTACATATTGCAGCCCTATTAATGGTTCTCACAGAGCTGTTGGCATTTTTAGGAGTTGTCTTCCCCTCACTTCGAAGGAGAATTTTTTTTAATGAAATTCACTGGGCATCTTCAGAAGACTAATAAAAACAGTTATATATGATACAAAAAACATTGAGTACATTTTTTCATTTTTGGCGCAGCTTTGGTCTGAAAAATTCGCTTTTTCTATCCATAACTACCTCGGTTAACGGTATATTTTCTATTCGAAATGTTTAAAAAATATACTAATTTGCTACTTATGTTTTCTTTTTACAGAATTAGCTAAGCCACATAAAGACGACGCAGTTCATCACAGATTCCTATTTTAAAATATTGATTGTGTAACACCTTGCTAAAATTAGCGTATATCAGAAAAACAGTATCTTTCTCTGATATCTCTGTAGCTCCTTTTGTCAGAGCACCTGAACGGAAATCAGTTGATCTGGTATTCGAATCCCAGTGAAGCGAGAGGAGAGAGATCCTTTTTTTCGGAATAAATTTGAATTTAATCAATTTAAATTTATACCTCCATCTAGCCTGTGTGCGGAAAATCATTTTTCTGTATTGGAGGATTTAACTTTGTTCGATAATGTAGATTTCCATTATTCACAGTAAGTGTGATCGGATTTCTCAACGGATCGATAGTTACTATCTCCGATGGTAATACAGATTCCTATTTAAAAATATTGATTGTGTAACACCTTGCTAAAATTAGCGTATTTTAGAAAAACAGTATCTTTCTCTGATCTCTCAGTAGCTCCTTCTGTTATAGCACCTGACCGGAAAGCAGTTGATCTAGTGTTCGAATCCCAGTGAAGCGAGAGGAGAGAGATCCGTTTTTTCGGAATAAATTTGAATTTAATCAATTTGAATATCTACCTCTATCTAGTCTGTATGAGGAAAATCATTTTTATGTATTAGAGGATTTAACTTTGTTCGATAATGTAGATTTCCATTATTCACAGTCAGTGTGATTGGATTTCTCAACGGATCGATAGTTATTATCTCCGCTAATAATACAGATTCCTATTTTAAAATATTGATGTTGTAACACCTTGCTAAAATTAGCGTATATCAGAAAAACAGAACCTTTCTCTGATCCCCCTGGGATCAGAGAAAGGTTTGCCGTCCCGCTTCCACTCTACTCGTTTGGGGTGGTTCAATGGACGAAGAACGAACTTAAGGCCCTTGATGTCACCCATGGCTGAGAGCCTGTCGCGAGGTGTTCGCAGCGTTTCAAACAATTCATCCGCAGTATGGTTGTCATGCCTGAGAGCCTGTCTCCAGACGTTTGCAATGTTGAGTACAATCACACTGTCAGTGAGTAAGTTTGTCTTTGCTCAGAGCCAGTCTTTTGGTGTTAGCAGCGTTTCGAACAACCCATCATCAGTATGACTGTCATGCCTGAGAGCCCGTTTCGAAACGTTTGGAATGCTGAGAACAATCCCTCAGTCAGTGAGTAGGTTTTGCATGCCTGAAAGCCTATCTCGAGGCGTTCTCAAAGTTGCAAACAATCCATCAGCAGTACGATTGTCATGCCTGAGCGCCTGTCTCGAGACGTTTACAATGTTGAGTACAATCACACAGTCAGTGAGTAAGTTTGTCCTGCCTGAAAGCCTATCTCGAGGTGTTCGCAAAGTTGTAAACAATCCATCAGCAGTATGATTGTCATGCCTGAGAGCCTGCCTCGTGAAATTTGCAATGTTGAGAACAATCACGCAGTCAGTGAGTAAGTTTGTCCTGCCCAAAAGCCTATCTCGAGGCGTTCGCAAAGTTGCAAACAATCCATCAGCAGTATGGTTGTCATGCCTGAAAGCCTGTCTCGAGACGCTTGCAATTTTAAGAACAACCACGCAGTCAGCGTGTCAGTTTGTCATGCCTGCAAGCCTGTTGCGAGGCGTTCGCAATATTTCAAACTATCCATCAGCAGTATGGTTGTCACGCCTAAGAGCCTGTCTCGAAACGTCTACAATGTTGAGAATAATCACACAGTCAGTGAGTAAGTTTGTCATGGCTGAGAGCCTGTCGCGAGGTGTTCGCAGCGTTTCAAACAATTCATCCGCAGTATGGTTGTCATGCCTGAGAGAGTGCTTTTACGTGATTTTCGACAATATATTTGCGATTATCGTATCGGTCTGTCAATAATTTCCAAGCGACCGTGTAATTTTCGCTGGATGATTCGAGTGAAGCGATTACTTCTGCTGCTTCGTCTTTGAGACATGACTTTAAATAATGAAATTTGAAAATATTAGGTACTTGTGCATTTTTATGAACCATTGAATCAAATGTGTCTCTGAAACCGAGCCATGTGTCAAAGTTGCCCGAGAATATCGGCAGTGAAAGCTTAGGAAGATTTGGATCTAAGAACACGTGACCTGTATTTTGAAAATGCATAGAGTTGTCTGAGCTGTTCGTGCTGCCTGAAATCGCTGGACTTGCACGCAGCACTTGATTCGCGGAAGATGCTGAATTCGCGGTATCGGTTTGATTGGCGAGAGCTAACGTGTTCACGAGTGGTTGTGAATTTAGAGGATCTAGTGTCGCGAGAGATTCTGGCAGTCTTAAATTTGGTAAATTGTCAGCTTGATTATTCGGCTCAGACTCATCTATAATACTTTCATAGCTAGTTTGATTTAAACGCGGATTAACTGGTGGATTTAAATATTGCTTGGTAAATTTTTTGATTCGTCCATTTATCGTAAAGTACCGATCCTCAATGGATGTGTGTTCATCTTCGAAAGATTTTAAAAGCGTTTCATCGTTGGTTAGAGATTCGAGTTCTGTATTAATTTTTTCAGATTGTTCTAACAATGGTTGGTGTTTCGCTAATCTACCTTCAAGATCGAGAAGTTCGAAATCAGCATTTGGATCCGATTCGAATTGATCTAAAACTTTTTCTAACTTTGTTAATCTAGTTTTAAGAGCACCCCTTTGTTTAATTAAAGACACGATTTGTGGATCTGGATCCGTCATGTAGAAAAAAATATTATCGGGACAGAAAGTTCCTTATTGACACAAATATATTTGCCGGACTAGAAACTTTGAATACGACAAAATTTGCCGGAGCTCAATACTTGACCTTAATATTTTTCGAGAAAAATGACAAAAATGAATTTTCAGATTTTGTTTGCGATGGAAAACTGTTTGGCATGTGTGGTGAAAGAGGGTGTGGGCCATTGAATATGGCCCCCTCCCACCACTCAGGCCAAATCCTTTTCCAAAGACCCAGCAAAAAAAGAACACGTATCCTAGTGGTGGTTTGAAATATTTTCCATTGATAAAAGTTGATTCTTTCAAACTTTTTTGGACATTATTATAGCAAGTTTTGAAATGTTTTTGTAACAAAGAATCTAAAAATTCCCTTTTGTCATTTTTCTCGAAAAATATTAATTTTAGAAAAAATTAAAAATGTAAAGAATATGTGTTTCGACAAGATCTACAACGTTTTTAAACAAAATTTTCTTTCCAAAATCAATATTTTTTTAAATTTTGAAAAAAAAAATTATAATAAAAAAAGTCAAAATTATTAATAACTTCATTTATATCAACCTGCGCCAAAAATACTTTTAGTGCGTTCAACTAGGGTCTAAATTCTAAAAGGAAGTATAGCCTATTTAATAATTATGGATGTGTTTCTTTCGGAACTACCAAGAAGGGTTCCTTTTGGTCTTTTGGATGAGCCTCTCAGTCCCTCTTGTAAGAAAGTGTTAGTAGCAATTTTAACCCAAGAAAATTTACATGATACTTTGGCCTAGGGGTTCCTTCGAGGCCCTAGTTGAACTTACTGAGAGGATTTTTGGCGCACATCAATATAAATTAAGTTATTAATAATTTTGAGTTTTCTTAAAAATTAGTTTTTTAGCCTGACTCCACAGCTCGCTTGATTGCCTCGGTGTGTTCCAACTCCAGGCGGATATTCAGTGCGCTACGGTGGTGACGCATAGCCTGGTCGAAGGTCAGGCGCGTGCCCGAGCCTTGTTCTCGCAGGATCCACGCTTCGTGGGTCAACTCGTCCATGGTGGCCACGCCACGCTTGGCCAAATGATGCTGGGGCGCACAGAACACCACCAGCTCATCTTCTACCCACGTCTGCACCTCGATATCCGGGTGGCTGCAGTCGCCTTCGATTAGACCCAGGTCAATTTCGTAGTGCGCCACCTGATGCACGATATGCGCAGTGTTCTGCACATGCAGTTTCACCTGGCTCTCGGGATGCTGCTGCATAAAGCTGCCAATCAGCAGCGTCGCCAGGTAATTGCCGATGGTCAGCGTGGCGCCGACCGCCAGGGAACCGAAGCCGGACTTGCCGTTGAGCAGGTCTTCGATCTCCTTGGCTTGGTCCAGCAATGCCACGGCCTGGGGTAACAGCTGGTGACCGAGGGCGTTGAGGCTCAGGCGTTTGCCGGCGCGGTCGAATAATTGGCAGCTGGATTGACGCTCCAGCTCGGTAATCGAGGTGCTGGCGGCGGATTGAGATAAGGCCAGAAGGCCAGCAGCGCGCGAGACGCTTTCCTGCTGGGCGACGGCGACGAAAACTTGCAGTTGACGGAGAGTAAATCGCATATCGATATAACCGATAACCCTTATCTTAATAATCCAGTTAACAGATATTGTCGCCGCCATTAGAATGCTGTGCAATTGCGCATCCATACCTTTGGCGCAGACCCATTTCCAGGAGTCCCCCGTACATGAGCAACATGAACCACGAGCGTGTCCTCAGTGTTCATCACTGGAACGACACTCTGTTCAATGAATCATCTACCAAAAAGATTAAATTTATATCAAAAATTTTTTTTTTAATTGTACTCAAATTTTTAGTTAAAAAAATTAATTTTCAATAAAAAACTAATTTTCAACCAAGTAAATGAATTATCAACCACAAATTTTTATTTTTAATGGAATTTTCAACCAATTAGTTGAAATTTTAACCAAAAAGGTTAAGTTTCTACCAAAAAAAAATTAAATTTTCAACAAAATAAATAAATTTTCAAGAAAAAAAAGAATTGTTTAATTTTTAGTTAGAAAAATAAGTTCTTGCGCAAATAAAATAAATTTTTAACAAAATAGATAAATTTTTAATCATACAAATAAATTTTCCACCAAACAAATAAATTTTCTACCAAAAAGATTAAATTTATATAAAAAAAATTCTAAAAAAAATGTACCTACATTTTTAGGTAAAAAAAATAATTTTCAATAGAAAACTAATTTTCAACCAAGTGCATAAATTTTCAACGAAAAATTTTAATTTTGAATGGAATTTTCAACTTAATAGTTGCATTTTTAACCAAAAACGTTAATTTTCTATCAAAAACATAAAATTTTCAATAAAATAGATAAATTTTCAAATAAAAGGGATGAATTTTCAACAAAAAATAGAATTGTTTAATTTTCAGTTGGAAAAATAAGTTCTTACACAAATGAAATAAATTTTTAACGAAATAGTTGAATTCTCAAACATACAAATGAATTTTTTACCAAAAGTTTTAAGTGTCTATTAAGAAAAAATAGTTAAAGTTTTAGTTAAAAAAAATTAATTTTCAATAAAAGAAACTAATTTTCAACCACAGAAAAGAATTTTCAAGCAAAAAGATTAATTTTCTACGAAAAAATTACAATTTTTAACAAAATACATGTTTTGGATGTAAATGAACTTTCTTTTTGAGAATTCCACTGTTTTATAAGAAATTCGACTTTTGAATAGAAAATGGAATAATTTGGTAGATAATTGAACTATTTGGTTGAAAATTAACTTTTATTGAAAAATAATATTTATACTTGAAATCTTAACTGCTAGGTTTAAAATTAAATGATTTGATGGAAAATTAAACGATTTGGTAGAAAATCAAACCATTTGATAAAAATGAACTATTTTACTGAAAATTCACATTATTGGTTGAAAATCCAAGTATTTTTGGTGGAGAATTAAACTATTGATTTAAAAATTGATCCATTTGGTTAAAAATGAACTATTTTCTTGACAAATCATATTTTCAGGTTTAAAAATTCAACTGTTTCGTAGATAATTCTTCTTCTTGGCTTCAAAATTCAACATTTTTGATGAAAATTCATTTATTTTGTTGAAAATTCATCTCTTTTGGTAGAATGTTAATCTTTCTGATAGAAGGTTCATCTTTTTGGTTTAAAGTGTAAGTATTTCGCTAAAAATTAATCTTTTTGGGATGAAAATTAAACTATGTACTTTGTTCCAAGTTGAACTAATTTGTTCAAAGACTAATTTTGTTTTTGGCTGAAGATTCAACATTTTAGCTGAAAATTCAATTTCTTGGTTATAAATTGACTTTTATGTTGAAAAATCAAATGTTTACTAAAAAAGTCGTATCATTGACCTGAAAATTTAACAATTATGTAGAATATTAAACTATTTAGTTGAAAATTAACTTTTTTATTGGAAAATAATATTTTTGTTTGAAAACTCAACTACTTGGCTAAAAATGAAACAATTTCTTAGAAAATTAAACTATTTGTTTGAAAATTAACTTTTTTATTGAACATTCATATTTATACTGAACAACAAAAAATGCAACAAAGTACTTCAATTTTCAATCAAAAAAGGCAAATTTTTATTTAAAAAGACGAATTTTCAACAAAGTAATTCAAATAACCCAGGAGTTGAATTTTCCAGCTAAAAAGAAGAATTTTACACAAATAAATATTTTTAGTCAAGACATAAAAAAATGTATCCAAATTATTGGACTTTTTAGCCAAAAGATTTTTTAACCCGTAAATATATATTTCCAACAAAAAAGTTCATTTTTAAACAAAAGGAGTTGCATTTTTTATCAAAAAAGAGGAAATTTCAGACAAGAAGATTATTTTTATACCAAAAAAGACGAACTTTCAACTAAGAAATATCAATTTTCGATCAAAGATAAACAATATTTTTTGTCCGTTCTTAAGATTTAAAAAATCAAATCCAAGAAAAAAAATCCTATAGATTCAAAAATTATGGCAAATTTTTTGAATGTACAGTTTTTGCTAGCGAGCAAAAATAAAGAATTCAAAATTAGATTTAATTTTAATTTTTTTTAAATTTTCCTGTTCCGTGTTAGGTAGATAAAAAAACAGTAATTAATCATTTTCAGCGTATAAATAATTGCACTATTATTTTCACTCCAAGTAAATAAAAATAGGGGGGGGAGATAATGATTTTTTTTTCGAAACTCGAGTCAGTTTAAAAGATATTTAGGATTTTCAGAAGTATGGAAGACATTTAAAATAAAATAAAAAATAGTTAAAAAATAATAATTTGAATTTTGTTGGTCAGTGAGAGTCAGAGGAAAGTCAGGCAATTTTTTTGAGTGTACTTCAATTTATTTAAAAATTGCAATATTAAAATAACTAACGATGTTTTTTTTTATTTTTTGATAAAAAGTACCATTTCGTTACAGTCTTTTAGGTGAATATGTAACTATTTGGTTGAAAATTTATTTGTTTTTTTGAAAATTCATTTTTTTTTTGTTGAAAATTCATCGGTTTTTCTAGAAATTTAATCTCTTTTGATTGAAAATGTAATTGTTTGGTTTGAAAATTAATCTTTTCTAGTTAAGGATTCAACTAATTTATTGAAAATTCGTCTTTTTGGTAGAATGAAAATATTTTAAATTAAATATTAAAAACTTGTTTCGGTTGAAATATTAACTATTACTTTTTTTGTTGAGAATTAATCTCCTTGGTTGAAAATGTAGCTAATTTGGTGAAAAATCGTTATTTTTTCGGGTCCAAATTAATTTTTTAAACTGAAAATTTAAATATTCCATTTTTTGTTGAAAATGGATCTTTTTAGATGAAAATTTAACTATTTGGTTGGAAATTCATTTATTTAGTTGAAAATTAATTTTTAATTTAACTATTATGTAGAAATTTTTTTTTTTTTTTTAAATAAATTTTATTACCTGAAAAGTTAACTATTCCATTTTTGGTTGAAAATCTTTTTTTAGATGAAAATTAAACTATTTGGTTGGAAATTCAATGATTTTGTTGAAAATTCATTTTTTTTGTTTGAAAATAATCTGTTGTGGTAGAAACTTAATCTTTTTTTTTGTTAAAAATGCAACTGTTTATTAGAAATTAATCTTTTGCAGTCGAGGAATCAAATAATTTGTTCAAAATTAACTTTTTTAACTGAAAATGTAACCATTCCATTTTTGGTTGAAAATTGATTTTTTTTTTAGTTGAAAATGCATCCGTTTGGTTGAAAATGTAATTTTTTTTTGTTTAAAATGCAACTGATTAAAAATTAATCTTTTTTAGTTGAGGTTTTTGGTAGAATTAAAATAATAAATTTTCAAACAAGAAGAATAATTTTCCACTAAAAACAACAATTTTCAACTAAAAAAAAATTTTAACTGAAAATCTTAGCTATATTTTTAGTTTAAAAAACTAATTTTTACATAAAAAAAATTTTACAAACTAGTTAAATTTTCAACCGAAGATATGAATTTTTAACCAAAATAGATGAATTTTTTGAGAATAATAATTTTCTGTCAAAAAAATATAAGTTTTCAAGCAAATAATTCTCTACCAAAATTAAAAATTAAAAAAAAAAACAAAACGAATTTTCAAGAAGATAATTAAATTTTCAACAAAAAATGGTATACTTCAAAAATTAATTTTCTACAACAGAAAACATTTTTTTAAGAAAAGAAATGAATTTTCTATTAAAAAAGATCAATTGCAAAAATGGAATGTTTAAATATTCTGGTAAAAAAAATAATAAAAAAAAATTCAACAAAATCGGCAAATTGTCAATCGTTTTTCAACGAGAAGAATAATATTCTATCAAAAAGACTAATTTTCAACCATACATAATTGAATTTTCTACTAAAAAGATACATTTTGCAACAAAAAATAAAATTATTTAATTTTCATTTTAAAAAATAGAAGAAGTTTCAACAAAAAAGTTGAATTTTCAGCAAAAACTAAATGAATTTTCAACCAAAAAGATAAATTTTCAAACAAGAAGAATAATTGTCTACTAAAAAGATCAATTTTCTATTAAAAAGACAAATTTTCAACTTGTAAACAAATTTTTTAACTGAAAATTTCAGCTATATTTTCAGTTTAAAAAATTAATTTCTAAATAACAAAAGTTCTTCAAAATAGTTAAATTTTCAACCGAAGAAATGAATTTTTAATCAAAATAGATTAACTTTTTGAGAAGAATCAACTTGGAAATATTAATTTTCGCCCAAAAATGGAACAGTTGCATTTTCGATAAAAAAATTAATTTTCTACAAAAAGAGAGAAAACAATTTTTAACCAAACCGATGAATTTTTAACTAAAATAATTAATCTCCAACTGAAATAGATGAATCTTAAATCAAAAAGATGAATTTCGACAAAAGAGTTAAACTTTCAAACCAAGTATATATTATTTTCAAAAAAAAAAGATCAGTTTTCAACTGAATTGATAAATATTTAACAGCAATACTAGAATTTACAAACAAAAATATGAATTTTCAAACAAGACGATCAATTTCCATTTAAAAAGATGATTTTTAATACAAAAAAAAATGAATTTTCAACATAATAGTTGAATTTTCATTTGAAAAAGACCAATTTCCTATTAAACAGTTGAATTTTCAACTAAAATAAAACTTTTTCAAACAAAAATGGAACAGTTAAATTTTCAGATAAAAAAATTAATTTTCAATCAAATTCATGAATCTTCAACTGGAACAATTGAATTTCCAACCAAAAGAACTAATTTTCAAAAAAATAGTTACATTTTCCAACGAAATGATGAATTTTCAACTAAAATTATGAATCGTTACCTAGAATAATTTTCATCCAAAAAGAAAGGGAATTTTAAACAAAATAGTTCAATTTTCGACCAAACTGATGAATTTTTTATAAAGAAAAAATAAATTCTCAACAAAAAGTGTAATAGTTGATATTTCCACATAAAAAGTTTTTAATTTTCAATAAAAAACTGTGAAATTATACCAAAAAAATACGAATTTTCAACAAAATAGATGAATTTTCCACTAAAACAGATCAATTTTTAACAACAAAAATTCAAGAGTTAAATTTTTTGTTAAAAAAATTAATTTAAATGAAATAGTTACATTTTCAGTTAAAGAAATTAATTCCAAAAAAACGAATTTTCAATAAAATATATTAAATTTTAACCCAAGAGATGAATTTTCAACTAAAACTCTGAATAATCAGCCAAAACAATGAATTTTCAACAAAATAATAAAATTTTCAACTAAAATGATAAATCTTCAACTAATGAAAATGAATGTCCAGCCAAATACGTGCATTTTTAACCAGACAAGATAAGATTTCAAACAAAAATGCAATAATTGAATTTTCAGCTAAAATGATAAATCTTCAACCAACAAAAATAAATTATATAAAAAAATTCGAATTTTTAAATTCAGTAAAGAAGTTGAATTTTCAACCAGATAAGATTTTATAACCAAAAATTGAAATAGTTATGATTTCAGTCAAAATGAATTATTTCTGCAAAAAACAACGCATTTTCTATAAAATAGACACATTTTCAACCCAAGAGATGAATTTTCAACTAAAATTCTGAATCTTCAGCAAAAAGAACGAATTTTTAACTTAATAGTTGAATTTTCAACTAAAATGATCAATCTTCAAAAAAAAAAAAAATAATAATAATAATTCAATCAAATAGGTGCATTTTTAACAAAAAAGATTGATTTTTAACAAAAAATGAAATAGTCACATTTTCAGTTAAAGAAATTAATTCTCAAGCAAAAAAAAAAAACGAATTTTCAATAAAATATAATAATTTTTAACCCAAGAGATAAATTTTCAACTAAAATTGTGAATCTTCAGCAAAAAGAACGAATTTTCAACCAAACTTATCAATCTTCAACCAACAAAAATGATAATTCAACCAAATAGTTGCATTTTTAACAAGAGAGATTAATTTCCAACAAAAAATGGAATAGTTACGTTTTCACGTTGAAAATTGAAGAAAATTGAACATTGGAGAATACTAAATATTCAATTATTGAACAATGAAGAAAAATGAAATTTTTGAATGTTGAAAGTTAAATTATACATTTTTTTCAATTTTCAACAGTTGAAAATTCAATTTTATTTTATTTTCTACAAACGAAAATTCAATGCTGAAAATTAAATTTTCAACTGTTGAAAATTGAAGAAAAATGAATTTTCAATTTTTACCAGTTGAAAATTCAATTTTCAATTTTGTTTAAGTTTTAACATGCGAAAATTTAATTGTTTTAAATTAAAGAAAACGGAAAATCAATTGTTGAAAATGAGGTTTTCAAAAGATGAAAATTTAATTGTTTTATATTGAAAGAAAATTCAATATACATTATGGAAAATTAAATTTTCAACTGTTGCAAATCAAAGAAAAATTAATTTTCAACTGTTGAAAATTCAGTTATCAATTTTCTTCGATTTTCAGCACTTGATTTTTAACAGTTGAAAATTCAATTTTCTTTACGTTTCAACATACGGAAATGTAATTGTTTTGAACTGAAGAAAACTAAATATTCAATTACTGAATTGAAGAAAATTGAATTTTTACCTGTTGGAAATTGAAGAAAAATTAATTTTCATCTGTTGAAAATGCATTGATCAATTTTCTTCAATTTTCAACAGTTGAATTTTTAACAGTTGAAGATTCAATTTTCAATTTTCTTTCATTTTCAACAAACAAAAATTCAATTATTTCAAATAGATAAAAACTGAAAATTCAATTGCTAAAAATTAAGTTTTCAACTGTTGAAAATTGAAGAAAAATGAATTTCCAATTGTTGAAAATTCAATTATGAATTTTCTTTTATTTTTAACAATTAAACTTTTGACAGTTGAAAATTCCTGAAGGAGTAATAGGGAGTAGGTGAAAAGAGCTTAGACAAAAGGTTCCGAACAAAGAGAGTTTATTAACACACCGTAGCCTACACGACCGAGCAGCGCGATCCTCGTAAGCGTAGTCCGGAGAGCGCACCGACAAAACCATGGGTGGCCCATCGATAGAGCGTCGCACATGCGCAGTTCCATTAGCATTCAAGGCGCATACACATTCATATTTAAATACCTACGATAAATTATGACATATTTCGTTAAAAATCTATTGTTTGGATTGAAGATTTATAATTTTTATTCCAAGTTCAACTATTTGGTCGTAAATAAACTGTTTTGTGGAAGATTCATATTTTTGGTATGGAAATTCAGTGGTTTTATAAAACCTTCCTATTTTACGCTTGAATCTTCAATAATATAGTAAAAAATCAAACTGTTTGATACAAAATTAACTTTTTTTAAAATAATTATTAATTTTGGTCGAAAATCAAAATACTTTGGTGAAAATTTAAACTATTTTATTGAAACTTCGTCGTTTTGGATGAAAAATCATTTTTGTTGCTGGAAAATTCATCATTTTGGTTGAGGATTCAACAACTTTACTAAAAGTACGTCTTCTTCAGTCAAATTCAACTAATTGAAAATTCTTTTTTTTATGTTGGAAGTAATTTCTAAAACTGAAGATTTAACGATTCTATTTTTGATTGCCAATTCAACTATTTCGTTAAAAATAAAAAACCTTCAACTATTAAGTAGAAACTTAATCTTTTTGTTGGAAATTCGTCAATTTCAGTAAAAAATTAATAATCTTGGTCAAAAACTTATCATTGTTGGTTAAAAATTCAGCTATTTGGTAACAAATTCGATTATTTTGTTAAAAGTTGAATTGTTGCGTCGAAAATTGAAGTTTCCTGAAATCCCTTGAAATTGTTTAAAAACATTTACAAGCCTTAGAAGTTTGTAATATTCCACGTGATATTTTGAATCCTATTAAAAATTTTACAAAATCGTCGAAATCGTTAACAAATTTTGAAAGCCTTAAAAGTCTGTATTATCCTAGGAAATATTTTGAATCCCATTAAAAACTTTTAGAAAATCGTCGAAATCTCCAGAATTTATCTGAATCCTTTGAAGTTTTCTGAAATTAGTTGAAATTCATAAAAAGCCTAAAAATCTCTTTAAATCCCTAAAAATGGTTGAAAATTTTGAAAGCCTCAGAAGTTTGTAATATCCCACGAAATATTTTGAATCCCATTAAACAATTTTGAAAAATCGTCAAAATCTCGATGAATCACTTGGAATTTTCTAAAATAAGTTTAAATTCAGAAAAATCCTGAACAATCACTTGAAATACCTTGAAAGTGTTGAAAACCGTTTGAAAGGCTTAGAAGTTTGTGATATCCCACGAAATATTTTAAATCCCACCAGAAACTTTCAGAAGATCGTCAAAATCCCTCTGAATCCCTTGAAATTTTCTGAAATTAGTTGAAATTCATAAAAAGCCTAAAAATCTCTTAAAATCCCTTGAAATTGTTTAAAAACATTTAAAAGCCTAAAAAGTTTGTAATATCCCACGTAATATTTTGAATCCCATCAAAACATTTTACAAAATCGTCAAAATCGTTAACAAAATTTGAAAGCCTTAGAAGTCTGTAATATACAAAATCCCTCTGAATCCCTTGAAGTTTTCTTAAATTAATTGAAATTCATGAAAAGCCAGAAAAATCTCTTGAAATCCCTTAAAATGCTTTGAAACCATTTGAAAGAATTAGAAGTTTCGTAATATCCCTTGATTTAAAATAAGCAGTTAGATATTTCCAAATATTAAGCAATTGTTCTTTTTCTTAATTAAAATTGTTCAAATTGGTTTAAAAATGGTACATTTTAGACTGGAAAAATATTTTAAATTTAATAAAAGCCTTTGATTATTAATATATTATTTTAAAGTTATTTTAAAACTGAAAATATTTTATAAAGTTTCAATCTGGCGTTTACATTTGGGTAACTTTCCAATCGAAACCGTTTAATTTTTAAAGTTAAAATCTGGAAATTCTAAAATTGCGAACTGATTCCGAATCGTCTTTTAAAATAAATTATTATTCACTTTTTAATCCTAAATGTACAGTTGATCAAATAAAAATATTTGTTACCCAAAAACTTGGATTTCAAAAACTTCTTGTATGCTTAAAAATTAAAATCTAAAATGGAAAATTTGTTAAGTGAAAGATTGTCAAATTACGCATTATAAACTGAATTATATGATTGAACAAAATAACAACTTAAATAATTATTTAAAAAACGGTTGAAATCAAAGTTCGACAGATTTTTTTCTAAAAATTTGTCAAATTCCCAGTAAAAAAATTAATTCACTGTCATTTCCCGGTTTTGTTCCGGTTTTGTATTCAAATGCTCAATAATTTACAGGTATAAAATGGAAGCTACTAACACTTTTCAACTGAACAATTTTAAATTAATGCAGTTAAACTGACAAATAAAATTTTTTCAACTTTTATAAATTGTTGAGCTCAAAGATTCAGATTCAGTTCCAAAAATATAAATCAACGTTATCATCATTTTCAATGCTGTAAATTAAAGAATCAATCATTGAATTACAAAATTTTCAAAATTATATCACTCTAAGCAATTTTAATCTAGAAACGTTAAAAAGTGAACAATTATCTTTTCCCTTCTTCTACTTAATTTATTCCGGTGTGCTTATTCCTCATCATAACCTCCTTTTCTGATCTAAATTTCGTTATTTGGGTCCATCATTTATCTCTCCATCCTTTTTCTTAACACGTTGGTACTCCTTCCTTTTTATCATTTCATACCAATTATTTTGATTCTTTAATCATGACCCATAGTTCTATTAACTGTCTTTCCCTGTCTCTTTTCTGCATCGATTCATATGTTCCAGTTCCATCTCCTATATTCCCAGACCTAAAAAACTCGCTCTCTCCCCCCATCTCATTAATTCTATCGCCCTCCCTCTCTTTTATTCGACCTCCTTCGAAGACATTCCACTAACTCCCCTTCTTTTCCCTTACATGGCTTCTCTTCAAACTTCCATGCCTCTTTTTTCGTTCTTATACCGAATTTATTCCTTTGTGCTTCTTCTCTCACCATGTATTGAAGCCTCCTCTAATGAGCAACTTCTCTTTCCTTTTTCTTCCACTTTCCTTCTACCTCAATCGTGCCATTTTTTCACATGTACTCTTTCATTCATTCTCACTCGTTCCTCTAACTTCGCAGAATTCTTTCATCCACTCCTCACTTAATCTCTCCTCCCCTAATATTTCTACCATATTCTCATTCCTGCTTCCTTAATCTGTCATTCCTCTCCTACATCCTTCCCATACATGCTCCCATATTTCCTCTTTCTATTCACAGATTCTGCACTTTCTGTTCTCTTTCTTTTCCTAACACATACCTTCCCTTACCTCCTTTCCTAATCTTAATCTTGCTGTTCGGGTCCATCATTTATCTCCCCATCCCTTTTCTCAAGACCTCAGTACTTCTTTCTTTTTTATTATCTTGTATCAATTTTTTTGATTCCTTAATCATCCATGTTGAAGCTATTAAAAACGAATGTTCAACAAAATAGTTAAATTTTGAACTAAAGAAATGCATTTTCAACAATAATGACGAATCTTCAATAAAAAAATGAATTTTGAAACAAACAGTTGAATTTTCAACAAAATTCAATAAAATAGGTAAATTTTCAACGAAAGCAATTAATTTTCACCAAAATAAATGAATTTTCGACTAAAAAATATATATATTTGGAAAAAAATGAAATAGTTAAATTTGAAGTTGAAAAATAAATGTTCAAGTTAAATTTTTAACCAAAAGAATGCATTTTTAACAAAATAGTTCCACTTTCAACAAAGTAGTTCAATTTTCAACGAAAAATGTAATAGCTGATATTTCAATCAAAGATTTTAATTTGAAACCAAAAACAGTTGCATTTAACCAAAGAAGAGAAATTTTCAACAAAATAGTTTGAAAATCCTCGATCAATAAAGATTAGTTTTGAACCAAGTAGTTACATTTTTAAGCAAAAAGGATTAAATTTCCATGACAACATATGAATTATTAAACAAAAAAGGCAAATTTTCAACAAAACAGTTGAATTTTCAACTAAAAATATTGCCTTTTTTGTTTTAAGATAAAAGTTGAATTTTGAAAATAATAAGATTGTCTGTTAATTTCTTAAGTTTATAAATTATACAAATATCTTTTTCAAGGTCAACATTTTAGAACTTTTCAGAACCTCCAATTTTCTTAGGTTTTCCTTTCTTTTTAAATATTCGTAAAATTGCACACATCAAGTTTTGGAAATTGAATCGAAAATCACAATGAGACTGCGCCCCAAGAAATTCTGAACAAAATTTCTGAAGCAATAAAAACCTCGAATTTTCGTTTTCGGGCATGAAAAATCAGAACATAGGACATTAAGTATAACTCAACTATTCATTTTTTATTGTTCATCATTGTAATATGTATGCATGACTAATTGATTTTTACTAATGCAGTTGCTTCAGCAACTGAATTTGACTGAATATCGTTGAAAAATAAAACATGTTAGAACGTGAAGCATGCGACAAGCGCCCCACTAAGGGGTTTCGCAGGAAACGGATACGTTAAGATTTATTTTTAATTTTTAATTTCGTATCTTGGTTAGCTTTGAGCTATATTTGTAAGAAGTTTTTTCAACGTGGACCCTAGGAGCTTATAAGGAAATTTCTTCGCTTTTACATGAAGTTTCCTATCCTCTATGCTGGTTTTGAGTCAAATTTTAGTCAATTTTGAGATTTTGTTAATCGAAAGTCCTAAATTGTCATGTTTTTGCATAGCAGCGCTATGATAAGCATTTAACTTGGGGTTTTCAGTATTTTCCCTTGTGGTAGATGCACAAAATACATCATTATGTAAAAAATGAAGTCGGTAGACCTAATAGTTTATTTCGCTAGGCATCGTAACAACCGGTAAGCTATTTTACCAACTGCATAAGGGTTTTCTTACGAAAGCCCAAAAATGAGAATTTTTTGAAATGACATTAGCTGCCATTGCCTGATGTCTCAAAATTTTGGCATGTGCGCATCACTATTTGCTTTTTAATTGAAAAATTTGTTTTGATAATTGTTCAAATAATTGAAAATGCAAAAATATTCTATTTCAGAAAATTTTGATCGTCGTCATTTTGAATTGTCGCATAATTTTTAATTTCCGCGTGAAGACTTTTCTTATTTAATGAAAAGCTATCGCTCTCTAACGGGCTGTTAGATGTTATTTCTATTTGAAATTTTGTTGAGAGGTTATTTAGAACCACAGTATTAACATTTTTTCTGGTAGAAAATTCATCTCTTGGGTTGAAAAATCAAATGAATGGTTGAAAATTCAACTATTTTGTTCAAAAAATCGTCATTATTTTATTTAAAATAATTTTCTGTTACTGAAAATTTAATTATTTCCTTTTTGATTGAAAATTTTTTTTAGGTGAAAATTCAACCAATTGGTTGAAAATTGAAATTTTGTTGGAAATTCAACTTTCTGATGGTGGAAAATTAATCTTCTTTATTAAAATCAATTTTTTTAAGATGAAAATTCAACTATTTTGAAAATTCATTATTTTTGTTGGACATTATTTAATTATTTAAATTAAAGAAAATTAAACTTCTTGATTGAAAAATGATCTTTTTGGTTCAAAATTAATTTTTTGTAATTAAAAGTCTAACTATTTAACTTTTGGTTAAAAATTTATCGTTTATTTAGATAAAAATTCATATTTTCGGTTGAAAATTTTAACTATTTTTTTAAAATTCTTGTTTTTTGGGGGGGTTGAAAATTTAACTATTCCATTTTCGGTGAAAAATTGATGTATTTTGTTGAAAATTCGTCTTTTATGGTATAAATTTAATCTTCTTGGTTAAAATACTATCTTTTTTTAAATCAACTATTTGATTGAAAGTTTTACTACTTTGTTGAAAATTCGATTTTTTTTTTTGATAATTCATTTTTTTTTCGTTTGAAAATTAATATTTTGCGACTGAAAATTGAACTCTTCCATTTTTTGTTGAAAATTAATTCAACTCTTTTATATAAAAATTGAACTATCTGGTTCAAAATTCTTGTATTTTGTTAAAAATTTGTTTTTTTCTGGTAGAAAATTCATCTCTTGGGTTGAAAAATCAAATGAATGGTTGAAAATTCAACTATTTTGTTCAAAACTTCTATTCAATTCTAAATCTTAAAATTAATAATATTAAAAAATTGGAATAAGTTTAAAGAGATATTTAGAAGTTTTTAAAAGCTTCAAACTTAAAAAGATTTCAAAGTGGACATTTTTGAAGGTTTCGAAACAAAATTTTGAATCTGTTTAAAAATTTGGAAAGGTTTTAAGGTACTAAAAAATTTCTTGAGATTCTTGGGAAAATTTTAAATAATTTTTTAGTTTGAAAATATTTTAACTTAATTTGAAACTTTTAAAGAATTCAAAAAATGTTGAATAAAGTGTACATTTTTTAAGATTTCGAAACAAAATTTTGAATCTGTTTAAGCATTCTGAAAGGTTTTAAGATAATTCAAAATTTCTTATGATTCCTGGGAAATTTTTTAATGCTTTTTCATTTTGAAAATTAATTTAAAGAGAATATTTAAAAGCTTTGAGAAGAGTTAAACTGGAAAACTTTTCGAAAGATTTTTAAAATGTGGAAGGTTTTAAGGCAATTTTTTAAATTTTGAAAGCTTTCCTACTTTTAGGACAAATTTTAGGCTGTTTAAAAGATTTAGGAATTTTGAAACGAATAAAAAATAATTTTAAACTTTGAAGATTTCAAAAAAAATTTAATAAAATTTAGATTTTTGAAGACTTCGAACAAGAAATTTAGAAGCTTTTGAAATGTTTCGAAATGATTTTTGATTATAAAAAAATTAATTTCAAGAGAATATTTAAAAAGATTTTTAAAGTTGTCAAAAAAGAATTTAAAATATTTTAAAGCAATTTTTTTTTGTTTTTCAGTATTAAAAAAATATATAAAAAATTAGTCATGTAAACTCATTGATTGAAAGATATTTAGGAATTTTGAACAATTTTAAAGAATTACGTAAAATTTGAAGGGGATAATTTTTCGATCAAAAAAGATGAATCTTCACCAAACTACATGAATCTTCAACAAAATAGATGAGCATTAAAAAAAAAACGAATTTTGAAACAAAAAAATGATTTTTTAACAAAATAGTTGAATTTTCAACAAAATAATTAAATTTTAAAGAAAAGAGTTGACTTTTAAGCAAGAAAAGATGAATTTTTAACCAAGTAGTTGAATTTTCTACTGAGAAAGGTCAGTTTTCAACAAAAATATGGAATAAATATATGGATGAAATAATAAATATGGAAAAAATATGAAGTTGAAAAAATTAATTTTAATAAAAAAAAAAACTAATTTTCCACCCAGAAGATATTTTTTCCCCCTAAAGAGATGAATTTCCTAACCAAAAAGACGAATTTTGAATCAAACAAAATGCATTTTTAACCAAAGTAAATTTACAAACAAAACTGAAATTGTTAAATTTTAAGTTGAAAATTAATTTTCACACAAAAAGGAAACTAATTTTCCACCAAGAACATTATTTATAGATAAAAAAGATGAATCTTCAGCAAAATAGATGAATTTTTAATCCAAAGAGACGAATTTTAAACAAGAAAAGATGAATTTTCAACCAAGTAGTTGAATTTTCAACAAAATAATTAAGCTTTTAATGAAAGAGTTCACTTTTAAACAAGAAAAGATGAATTTCCAACAAGAAAGATGAATTTGAACCAAGCAGTTGAATTTTCAAATAAAAAAGGTCAGTATTCAACCAAGAAATGGAATTGTTAAATTTTAATTTAAAAAAATTGTTTTTCATACGAAAAAACTAATTTTCCACCCAGAAGACAATTTTTTGACGAAAAAGGATGAATTTCTGGCAAAATACATGAATCTTTAACAAAATAGATGAATCAAAGTTGTTTAACTTTCAACCAAATAGTTGAATTTTCAACTAAAAAAGATCAATTTTAAACCGAAAATAGTTAAATTTTCAGTTAAAAAAAATTAAGAAAAAAGAATTGTTAACAAAATAGTTTAAATCTGAATGAATGAAATTAATTTTTGACGAAGTTTTAGTTTAATTTTCAACGAAAAATATGAATTTTTAATGAAAATTTTAATATTTAAAAGTGGATGGATTTTTTTGTTAGGAAAATTCAATTTTCATAAAAAAAAATATATTTAAAAGTTAAAAGTTTTAACTGAAAACGATAAATTTTTTGCTAAAAATAAACTAGTTAAATTTTCAGTTAAAGAAATTGATAAAAAAAAAGAATTTTCGACAAAATATTTGAAATCCAAATGAATAAAAGGAATTTTTGACAAAGTTGTTTAACTTTCAACCGAATAGTTGAATTTTCAACTAAAAAAGATAAATTTTAAACCAAAATTGGAATAGTTAAATTTTCAGTGAAAAATTAATTTTCAATAAAAAGAAAAACGAATTTTCAACAAAATAGGTAAATTTTAAACCAATAAAATGAATTTTTAACAAAGTAGTTTAACTTTCAACCAAGTGGTTTAATTTTCGACGAAAAAATATGAATTTTCAATGAAAAATTTAATAGTTCAAAATTGATTGAATTTGTAGCTTGGAAAATTAATTTTCAAGAAAGAAAAAGATTTTCCAAGAAAATAATTAAATTTTAACCCAAATATTTAAATTTTGTGCCACAAAAAATGAATTATTTATTAAAAATTTAATAATAAGGATTTTTCAATCGAAAATAATGAACTTTCAATAAAAAATAGTTGTACTTTCGTATTGAGTTCTATTAAATAATAAAATAATAGATAATAAAATTACATTTTCACAAAATTGTCTTAAATTTTCTATGAAATAGATTAATTTTTAACCGAATGATTAAATTTTCAACTAAACTGATGATTCTTAATTTGAAAAAATGAGTTTTTAGCAAAAAAATTCAACTTTCGACAAATTGAAATAGTTAAACTTTTACTTAAAATAATTTACTTTCAACAAAATAGTTGAAAAAAGAAATTATTTTAGAAATGATGATAGTTAAATTTTCAACCAAAAAAATTACATTTTCACAAAATTGTCTTAAATTTTCTATAAAATAGATTAATTTTTAACCAAATGATCAAATTTTTAACGAAAAAACTGAATTTTCAACCAAGAGGATTAATTTTTTTCCAAAAATTTTCAACTAAACTGATTTGAAAAAAATGAGCTTTTACAAAAAAGTTCAACTTTCGTCAAATTGGAATAGTTCAATTTATAATTAAAATAATTAAGTTTCAACAAAATAGTTAAAAGAAGAAATGATTTTAGAAATGATAATAGTTGAATTTTCAACAAAAAAAATTAAATTTTCATAAAATTGTCTTAAATTTTCTATGAAATAGATTAATTTTTAACCAAATGATCAAATTTTTAACGAAAAAACTGAAGTTTCAACCAAGAGGATTAATTTTTTTCCAAAAAATTTCAACTAAACTGATTTGAAAAAAATGAGTTTTTTACAAAAAGTTCAACTTTCATCAAATTGGAATAGTTAAATTTTTACCTAAAATAATTAACTTTCCACAAAATAGTTGAAAAAATAAATGATTATAGAAATGATAATAGTTAAATTTTCAACCAAAAAAATTACATTTTCACAAAATTGTCTTAAATTTTCTATGAAATAGATTAATTTTTAACCGAATGATTAAATTTTCAACGTGATGGAAAGGAAAGTAGGGGACATTAGGGAGGGGAAGTAGGAGAAGGGAGTATAAGTGAGGGGAAGTAAGGGATGAGGAGGGGAGGGAAAGTATGAGAAGTGAGGGGAATGAGGGAAGGGAAAGTGGGAGAAGCGAGATGAAATGAGGACAGGGGAAATAAGCGGAAAGTAGGGAGGGGAAATACGGAGAAGCAGAAGAAATGATAGAGAATAAGGTTAGAGGAAGTAGGGGAAGTGATGGGACGGGATGAAGGGAACATTAGGGAGGGAAGTAGGAAAATTGAGTATGAGTGAGGGAAGTAAGGGATGATAAGGGGAAGGTAAATATGAGAATTTAGGGGAAATTAGGGGAGGCAAAGTGGTAGAAGCGAGATGAAATGAGGAGAGGGGAAATAAGGGGAAAGTATGGGATATTAGGGAGGGGAAGTAGGAAATTTGAGTAAAGTGAGGGGAAGTTGAGAGATGAGGAGGGGGTGGGAAATATGAGAGGGGAGGAGAAATGAGGCGAGGGAAAGTGGGAGAAGCAAGATGAAATAAGGAGAGAGGACGTAAGGGGAAAGTAGGGAGGGGAAATACGGATAAGCAGAAGAAATGAGGGTGAATAGGGAGAGATGAAGTAGGGGGAATGAGGGGAGATGAAGTAGGGTAAGTGAAAGGAGGGAAAGTGAAGGAAACTATGCGAAATGAGGGGAATACAGGGAGGTCAAATAAAGGGAAATTTCGGAAGGAAAAGGGAGGGGTTATGAGGGAAGTGGAAGTAGGAGAAGTGTAGAGAATTAAGGGAAACGAGGTTGAGTAGGGAAAGGGACGTGAGAGCTGGAAAAGGGTAATAGTGGAAGGGGAATGATAGCAGGGGTATCGAGGAGAGGGGGTAGCGGAGGAAGTAGGAGATTTCTGTATTGCACGAATTCTGCACTAAATTACACATAAGAATCCTAAAACATAATATTTCAAATCACTTTTCCAAATAGTTCTTTAATATTAATAACAAAACGCACCACTTTTTTACATCTTAATCATATTCCAAAACGATTCAGAAGACTCCTAAATATTATTTCTTTTTAAATGGATCTTAACAACGACCAGACTTCCTATCCTGGAATGATCCTTATTTATAAAAATATCAACAGCATGCAATGAATTTCAGTTAATATAAACTACACTTTTACCGTCAGTAAAATTAATCAGTTACCAATTTTTTCCACTACTACTAATGGTTTATTTTTAAAGGATTTGGAGGGATTTATATGTTGTCGACTAAAATCGCTTGATAGTAATTAATAATGAAGTCCTGTGTAAATTGTATTCAACATGCGTGAGCTTTTGGAGTTGGGGGGTGCATGTGTGCAAAATAAATTCAACAGTATTATAAATATATTACATTAGTATATTCACCTATAAAATTCAGGATAACGGCCAGGAATAAGACCAGAGTACAGGCAATCCTCATCTTTTCGAATTAGAAGACACTTGCTGACGTGTTAATAAAGCATTCAAAGAAAAATCTAATTATTAAATATACTACTGCTTCATTAGCTTGCATAATCTATAATGTAGTTATCTTTTACATTACAGACGCAAACATTGTTGTTTTGAGATATTTATAATTGATAAGAGTCCATTTCAAGGCGAAAAATGTGATCACAAATTTCCCTGAGAATAATGTCAACATTTATGAAATCTTTTAAGTTTCACGAAAACCTGGTTTTCAGATGACAGGTTTATATATGGTTCCTCATAGCGGCCTGCTTAAAGCTTTAAGATGGTAATATATTATCTTTTTGAGTAGAAAATTCATGTATTTTGTTAAAACTCCGTCTTTTTCGTAGAAAATTAATCCTCTTGAATAAAGATGTAACTATCTTCTTGAAAATTTATGGTTTTTCTTGAAAAATCGTATTTTTTGATAGAAAATCAATTTTTCTAGGTGACGATGCTACTGTTGATTAAAAATTATTCTGTTTTAGTTAAGAATTCAAGTCTTTTATTAAAAATTCATCTCTTTCTTAAAAAAATTAAACTGCTTTGTTCAAAATTCAACTGTTTGTTCAAAATTCTATTTTTTGTTGAAAATTAACTTTTCTGTTGAAATTAATACTTTTGGTTGAAAACAAAACTTCTTTATAGGAAATTCGTAATTTCGGCTCGAAAATTCAATTCAATTTCGTTGTTTTTTTCAAGAAAATTTAGTTATTTAATTTTTTGTCGAACTTGTATTATTTTTAGTGGAAAATTCACGTATCTTGTTGAAAATTCGTCTTTTCTGAAAGAAAATTCATTTTTTTGGTTAATAATGCAACTTTTCGGTGTAAAATTATTCTTTTTAGTTAAGAATTCAAGTCCTTTGTCGGAAATTGATCGTCATTGGTTAAATTCAACGATTTTTTATTTTTAATTCAAATATTTTTTGGTTGAAATATCAACTATAGTTGAAATGTGAACTACATCCTTAAAAATTATTTTTTGTTGTTGTGAAGATTCACAATTTCGGTTGAAAATTCATGTTTTCAATTGAAAAATTAGGTCACTTTGTTGCAATTTCATCTTTTATAGTTGAAAATTAATCTATTTCGCTTGAAAATGAATTTTGTTGTTGAAACTTCAACTACATTCTTAAGAATTATTTTTTTTGTTGAAGATTCATAATTTCAGTTAAAAATTCCCCCCAAAAATGTCAAAAGCGCTATCGGCTTCAATAACAACAATACATTGAAAATTTCGATAGTAAATTTTCTGAGGAAAAATTTTCTGAAAAACAAATTTTTCCCCACAATCTCAAATGCACTATCGGCTTCAATAAAAACAATAACAGTGAAAATTTCGATAGTAAATTTTCTGAGAAAAAATTTTATGAAGAAAAGATTTTCCCCAAAAAATGTGAAAAGTGCTATTGGCTTCAGTGACAACAATAACATTGAAAATTTCAACAGTAAGTTTTCTGAGGCAAAATTTTATGAAGACAAAATTTTCCCCCAAAAATGTCAAAATGCTTCAATAACAACAATACATTGAAAATTTCGATGGTAAATTTTCTGAGGAAAAATTTTCTGAAAAAAAAATTTTTCCCAACAATCCCTAATGCACTATCGGCTTCAATAAAAACGATAACAGTGAAAATTTCGATAGTGAATTTTCTGAGGAAAAATTTTATGAAGAAAAGATTTTCCCCAAAAAACGTGAAAAGCGCTATCGACATCAATAACAACAATATCATTGAATATTTCGATAGCAAATCTTCTGAGGAAAAATTTTCTGAAAAAAAAATTTTTCCCAACAATCTCAAATGCACTATCGGCGTCAATAAAAACAATAACAGTTAAAATTTCGATAGTAAATTTTATGAGGAAAAATTTTATGAAGAAAAGATTTTCCCCAAAGAATGTGAAAAGCGCTATCGACTTCAATAACAACAATATCATTGAATATTTCGATAGCAAATCTTCTGACGAAAAATTTTATGAAAAAAAAATTTTCCCCCAAAAATGTCAAAAGCGCTATCGGCTTCAATAACAACAATACATTGAAAATTTCGATAGTAAATTTTCTGAGGAACCAAAAGTAGTTGCATTTTCAACAAACTAAATAAATTTTTAACAAAATAGTTGAATTTTCAACTCAAATTATGAATCTTCAATAAAAAAAAATAATTTTCTACCAAATAGTTGATTTTTCTAGGAAAGTAATTGAATTTTCAACCAAAAAAGGCAAATTTTCAACAAAAATATTAATTTTTAAGCCAAATAGTTGAATTTCAAACTAAAAATTATCAATTTTCAACCAAAAACGACTTAGTTAAATTTGCAGTTGAAAAAAATTGAATTTTTAACTCAAATTATGAACCCTCATAAAAAATAATTAATTTTTAACAAAGAAGTTCGACTTTCAACCAAGTAGTTGAATTTTCAATAAAAAACATATTAATTCTCAACGAAAAACATAATAGTTGATATTTAAAAAAAAAATATACAATTAATATTTTAATTAAAAACCCGTTGAATTCAATCAAAAAAGAAGAATTTTCAAGAAAATAGTTGAATACTCAAACAAAAAAAGATTATTTTGAAACCAAGTAGTTGCATTTTCAACAAGATAGTTGACTTTTTAACAAAATAAATAAATTTTCATCAAATTAGTTGAATTTTCAACTCAAATTATGAATATTTAATAAAAAAATTAATTTTCCACCAAATAGTTGAATTTTCTAGAAAACTAATTAAATTTTCAAACAAAACGGCGAATTTTCAACAACAAAAATTATTTGTAATCCTAGTAGTTGGATTTTTAACTAAAAATGATCAATTTTCAACCTAAAAGGGCTTAGTTAAATTTGCAGTTGAAAAAATTGATTTTCAACAAATGAAGCACGAATTTCTCACAAAATAGTTGAATCTTCAACTAAAAATATTAAACTTCAACGAAAAGCAGTCGCATTTTCAACATTCAAGAATTTATTTTAAAAAATTAGATATACTTAGGACATTGGAAATCCATTCAGAGTTATATGAAAAAGATCAGTTTTCAACCAACAATGGAATAGTTAAATTTTCAGTTGAAAAAATGAAATTGCCACCAAATTGATGAATTTTCAACTTAAATTGTGAATCTTCAACTGGAATCGTTAAATTTTAAAACAAACAAAAAATAATTTTCAACTGAAATTATCAATCTTTAACTAGAGTAGTTGAATTTTCAACCAAAAAAAAAACAAAATTTACCAAAAAGACGACTTTCGAGAAAATAAATTAATTTTGTATGAAATAGTTGAATTTTCAGCTGAAAAATACAAATTTTCAATCAAACAGTTGAATTTTGAACTTCAAAAGATCAATTTTCAACAAAAAATGGAATAGTTAAATTTTCATTGTAAAAAATAAATTTTCCGCAAAACTGATGAATTTTCAACTGGAAAAGTTGAATTTTGAACCAAAAATATTAATTTTTCAACAAAAAAGAATACTTTCAACCAAATAAATGACATTTCAAGAAAGTAGTTAAATTTTCAACTAAAAGATTAATTTTCAACCAAAAATGGAACAGTTAAATTTTCTGTTAAAAAACTTAATTTTTCACGAAACTGGTGAATTCTCAATTAAAATGATGAATCTTTAACTGGAATAGTCGCATTTTAAACAAAAAAGGTGAATTTTCAACTAAATTGATGAATCTTTATCTGCAATGGTTAAAATTTCAATTTAAAAAATTAATTTTCTGCCAAAAAATACGATTTAAAACAAAATAAATGAATTTTTAACTAAAGAGTTGAATTTTGAACTAAAAAGGATAAATTTTCAACCACAAATAAAATAGTTCAATTTTCAATTACAAAAGGTCAAGGTGATGTCCGGAGTATGAGCGACCCTCATTTTTTCGAATTGGGGGCATAACTGATTATTGCGTTGATAAAAATTTGGATAATGCTGTACGTCAAACGATTTGGGAAAAGTTAGGCTATTCTTCAAATATAACTTTTATAATAATTTGACTATCAATTGGAAGTTTTTGAAACCATTTAAAAATATTTCAGACATATATCAAAATTACATGCAGCGAAATTGTAGTTAATAGTTTTTACGTGAAAATGAGCTTTTACTCGATGAAATCTTTCCTCTCATCAAAAATACCACCAACAAATTCTTGAAAGTATAATTGAATACATTCTTCCCGAGACCTACTTTTCAGCAGGATGATTGCCTTTTAAGCTTTCATTTTTATTTTACTTTTTTTAGGTGGAAGCGAAAAGAATGTAAAAACACTCATTGAAAACCAAAACGGCGTATAGAAAAAAGTTCCGTCTCATCAATTCTTAAACAAATATTCCAAGTGTTTTCAAGCGCTGAGCGAGTTCTTTGAATCAGGGAAAAATGTCCCAAAAAGCACTTTTTTTACGAAAATCGCTTGACAGATAATTTCCAACAATTTTGACGTATTTGTTTGAAGTGACCGTAAGGCCTCATGACATAACGTGCAACTATTCTTTTTTTCACTTTAGCCAAAGCAACATTTTTTATTTATTCACAAATGAGAGTTTAAACAAATTTTTCAGTGCATTACTACTCTAAAGGTTCTGAAATTCAATAAAAATAGGCCTAAATCAGAATAATAAGTGCGCGTAAATAATTTATGATGTGTCAGATTAAGAAAACAATTTTTTTGAAGGTAGTAACCAAGTTCCTAAATAAGTGTCATTTTTTCGTAATTTGCAATTCTTTTTATTTTTTACCAAAATGGTTAAATCCTCAACCAAAATAAAGTATCTTCAATACAGAAGAATTATTTTCGACCAATGAAACAATTTTCAACAAAATACTTGAATCCTCAACCAAAAAAAAAGTATTCTCAATAAAGAAGGTTAATTTTCTACCAATAAACGAATTTTCAAAAATATAGATAAATCTTCAACCAAAAAAAAAGTATTTTTGACAAGAATAGGTTAATTTTCTACCAATAAACGAATTTTCAACAAAATGGTTGAATCTTCAACCAAAATAAAGTATTTTCAACACAGGAAAATTATTTTTTATCAATAAACGAATTTTCAACAAAGGAGATTAATTTTCTACTAGTAAACGATTTTTTAACAAAATGGTTGAATCCTCAACCAAAATAAAGTATTTTCAATACAGAAAAATTATTTTCGACCAATAAAACAATTTTCAACAAAATAGTTGAATTCTCAACCAAAACAAAAGTATTTTCGAAAAAAAATTTATTTTTTATCAATATACAAATTTTCAATAAAGAAGATTAATTTTCTACCAATCAAAAAATTTTCGACAAAGAAGATTACTTTTCTACCAATAAACGAATTTTGAAAAATATGGTTAAATCTTCAACCAAAAAAAAAGTATTTTCAACAAGAATAGGTTAATTTTTTACCAATAAACGAATTTTCAGCACAGAAGATTAATTTTCCACTACTGAATGAATTTTTACCAAAATGGTTAAATCCTCTAACAAAATAAAATATTTTCAATATAGAAGAATTATTTTCGACCAATCAAATAATTTTCAACAAAATACTTAAATCCTCAACCAAGAAAAAGGATTTTCAACGAAGAAGGTTAATTTTCTTCCAATAAACGAATTTTTAACAGAATAGTTGGTTCAAAACGTAACAATTTTTTTTTTTTTTTTTTAATTCATTTTTCAACTCTAATTTTAGTTGTTTCAATTGAAAATTAATTATTGTATTTGAAAATTCATCACTTTTGGCTACAAATTAACTTCTTTTTAGAAAATTCCATCATTTTGTTAAAAAGCTTTTTTTTTTGGTTTAAGATTCATCATTTTAGTTTAAAATTTAACTATTTTTCAAAAAGTCATTTTTTGTTGTTGGAAATTCATCTCTTTTGGCTAAAAATTAATTTCTTTTTAGAAAATTTAACCATTTCGTTAAAAAGTATTTTTTGGTTTAAGATTCATTTTTTTTAGTTGAAAATTTATCTCGTTTAAGAATTTAACTATGTTGTGGAAAAGTCGTTGTTTTTTTGTTGAAAATTTACTTTTTAACTTAAATTTCAAGTATTTCAGTTGAAGATTCATCATTTTAGTTGAAAATTTAACTATTTTGTTAAAAAAAAATCGTTGTTTTTTTTGTTTGAAAATTTATCTCTTTTAGCTCAAAGTTAATCTCTTTTTAGAAAATTTACCTATTTTGTTAAAAAGTATTTTTTGGTTTAAGATTCATTATTTAAGTTGTAAATTTATCTTATTGGTTAAAAGGGTAACTATTTTGTTAAAAAATGTTGTTTTGGTTTAAAATTAATTTTTAACTGAAATTTTACTTGTTTCAGTTGAAGATTCATTATTTTAGTTGAAAAATGATCTCTTTTGGCTAAAAATTAAGTTCCTTCTAGAAAATTTAATCGTTTTGTAAAAAGTTTTATTTTTTGGTTTAAGTTTCATCATTTTAGTTGAAAATTTATCTCGTTGGTTAAAAATGTAACTATTTTTGTTAAAAAATTTTCGTTTTTTGTTGAAAATTAATTTTGGAAATAATTCTGTTCTTAACATTTTGCTACCGCACCATAATTTATAAATTTTCTCATAATTTCAAAGAGATAAGAAGAATGAAATTATGGAAAAAACTCATTTTGAAGAATTTAAAAAAAACTTAGAACCTATTAAATAATTTTCGAAGATTTCTAGATTAAATTTCTAGAAGCTTTCTGGAAAAATTTTAAATCATTCAGATTCAATTTCAAAAGCATGATTTTGAGTTTTAAAGATTTCAAAATGTTTGGGGGAAAAAAATGGAAAACTAAGACAATTCTTTCAATTTTTCAGGATATACACATTTTTTAGGGAAACTCAATTTTGCAGGGCGTCAAGAGAATGGAAAAAATATTCTTATGATTCATGTAAAAATTGTAAAAAATGGAAGACAATTGCAAAACATTATTAATTATTTCCTACAATTTTGAAAAAGAGTGTAAAAGATTTTGAACACAAATTTCGCCATAATACTTATAAGATATTATAACAATTTTGTAAGGGTTCCAGAAAATGAAAAAAATCCTTTGCTTCCTAGGAAAAATTAAAATAATTTTTTATTTTCAAAAATTAATATTAAAAAAATTAAAAAAAGAATTTCCTTGAGATTTATGGAAACATTTTTTGAGAGTTTTTGGTTTGAAAAATGAAGTTTAAGAGAAAATCGAAAAAGATTGCAATACACTTCAAAAGATTTCCTTAAGTTTCAAAAAAGAGTAGAAGATTTTAAAGATAACTGTTTCAATTTAGTAATATTAAAAAATCAACAAAAAAAAATCGCGTAAATTCAAGAAATATTTAGAAGATTTGAAAGGGTTTAAAAAGAATTTCAAACTGTAAAAGATTGTAAAAAATGCAGATTGTTTGTGAAGACTCCAAACCAAAATATAAAAATAAATATATATATGTATATGTATATGTATATGTATACAATTGGTTTCAGTAGAATGTTTCCAACCGATGGACATTTTACACGTTCCGGGAACGTACCGAAAGTTCCCGCAGGACGTTCCAGGAACGTTCACTACTATCAGGGAGCAGAATATTTTCTCTTTTGCGATAGTGGACAAAACCAGAGATACATCTTAGAATAACTTTCCAGACAAGGTGATGTCATCTTAAATTTGTTTATCTTTGTTTGAACATTTTTTGACGGAAACATTACATATTCATATCAGGATATCCCATCACGATCATACCTCTTTTTCTGCGATATGCGATACACAACGACGTACAATGAACATCACACCCTTGCACCAGGTATGCGAACAACATCTACTTCGAGAAAATTAGGCTAACCACGTCAAAACCTTGCACCAAATGTGTGCTTCTTGAGGACACGAGATTGTACCAATACCCCACGTGTAAAAATACATTTTCTTCGGCGAAGTCTGGTCTTGACAGTACTTTAGGGACCCTGGAATGCACCAGGTGTACGAAACGCATCTTTCTCAGAAAAGCCTGGGTTTTACAGTACTTTAGGGTCCCTCAAGTAAATTTCTCGAGCACACGAGATTAAACCAGATATTCCCGGAAAAGATGCGTTTTTCACTCCTGGGCCATTATATTAATCCCATGTCTTTGAGGAACCTACTCTAGGCTTCCTGAAGCACTGTAAAAATCAGACTTACACGAAGAAGATGTTTTTTCATACCTGGGGCATTAATTTAAACTCGTGTTTTGCAGGAACTTACTTAAGGGACCTTTAAGTACTGTCAAGACCAGACTTCCCCGAAGAATATATAATTTTTGCACCTGGAGCATTGATTCAATCCAAATATAATACGTTAAATTTAAATACCATATTGAATGCAATATGAAACACTTCAAATTCCCATGATTTCAAGTCGTAATATATATTGAATTTTCAACAAACAAGATTAATTTTCTAACAAAAAAAAACGAATTTTCAACAAAATACATCAATTTTAAATCAAATAGTTGAATTTTCCACCTACAAACATAAAATTTCAACTTATAAAAATGACTTTTTAACTAAAATGATGACTTTTCCACAAAAAATAAATGCTACATTTCTAGTCAAGAATGAAATTTTCAGATAAAAAAATTAATTTTTATAAAAACAGCGAATTTTCAACAAAACAGGTACATTTTAAATCAAACAGGCGAATCTGGAAAAATATGAATTTTTAACAAACTAGTTCAACTTTCAACCGAGTAGTTAAATTTATAACTATAAAATGATGAATTTTGAACCGAATAGTTAACTTTTCAGCCAAAAATATGAATTTTTCAGCAAGAAAATTACTCTTCTACCAAAACACACGAATTTTCAACAAAATATATTTGTTTGCCACAAGATTGTTGAATTTTAAAGCCAAAAGCACGAATTATCTACAAAACGGTTGCATTTTTAGCCCGAAAATATATTTTTGTATGAAACAATTATTTTTCTACCAAACAGGTAAATGTTCATGAAAATAGTTTAACGTTCAACCAAATATTTGAATTCAAACCAAAAATATGAATTTTTAACGGAAAAGTTAATTTTCAACCGAATAGTTTAATTTTCTACCAAATTGTTGAATCCACAACCAAACCAGATTAATTTAAAATAAAAAATGGCATTTTTAATCTAAGAGGATGAATTTTCAACAAGAAAATTAATTTTCGACGCAAAAAGACAACTTTTTAATGTAATTTCTCACAATTGTCTGCAGTTTGAAACTAATTGTTTCTCTATTTAAAGACATAAAATGTTCATAAATTTAAGAAAATCGAATATCTATGTCTTGAGATATGTAGCTGTCTCATATAAAAATACAATTCTTCATTCATTTATGTTATTTCAACGAGTGAAGTAATCTGGTGCTCTCGATAAACATATTATATTTTTTTCCGTGCAGACACTCGAATTTTTTTAAGGCCAAAGCTATTAGTACAGCCAGTTGTACACAATCTTGCAAAATGGATCGGGGTGATAGTCTAAAACACTTTGGGATTATGTTATGTTGGCCTCATGTAGATTCCGCGACTTCTTCTGGGGTCATTTCTCCGTTAAAACTCCCAAGGACCACCGAAGTTGTCTGTGGTGATAAGGAGGTGATACCCCTACTTGGCGCGTTTCCAGGTGGCGGATAGCGGAATGCTCGCCGGAAACAGAGGATAGGGTTGAAATAAAATAGGCCCTGCGGATCAAACACACATGATATGTGCCGGCCGTGACCCACTGGGAGTGCTTCAAACTGAGGTTGGTTGGTAGGAATGGGGTTGAAGCTGCTGTGAGCTTGCCCTGCCGAGGTGTAAGTTGCGGCCGGTCATAAGCCGATAAGAGATAGATTACGCCAAGTCTGCATGCTGCTGGAAAATTTCAGGTATACCCTGAATAAATTGGGCCCGGATTTACCACAGTCAGACAAGACCACGAAGAGACAGGTCAGAACACCGAAGGACCAGCGTACCAAGAAAAGAACCGCTGAGGGCACGCCTAGCCCTGGTGAAGGTTCGGCACCGCGCCCTATAAAGAAGATCCAACTCGCTAGAGAAGCCTCCGAGTGGACAGAGCAGAAGATGTGCAAGCGAAAAAACCGAAGAAAAGACACAAGAAAAAAACACAATGCATGAATTTTCAAACAAATATAACTGGTTTTCAACTAGAAACGATTAAATTTCAACAAAAAATGGAACAGTTAAATTATCAGTGAGAAAAATTAATTTTCAACTTAAATGATGAATCTTCGACTAAAAAAGAAAAAAATTTCAACCACACAGTTGAACTTTTAACTAGAGAATATCAGTTTTAACAAAAAATGGAACAGTTAAATTCACAGATAGAAAAATTAATTTTCAACAAAATATATGAATTTTCAACCAAATAGTTGAATTTTTAACTACAAAGGATAAATTTTCAACAAAAAATGGAACAGTTAAATTTTCAGTTAGGAAAATGAATTTTCAACACAATAGATAAATCTTCAACGGAAGAAAATAAATTTTGAACAAAATGCATGAATTTTCAACCAAATAGTTGCATTTTTAACTAGAAAAAAAATGTTAACAAAAAATTGAACAGTTAAATTTTCAGATAGAAAAATGAATTTTCAACAAAATATATTAATTTTCAACCAAACAGTTAAATTTTTAACCAAAAAGGATAAATTCTCAACAAAAAATGGAACAGCTAGATTTTCAGTTAGGAAAATTAATTTTCAACTTAAATGATGAATCTTCAACCAAAAAAAAAGAATTTTGAACCAAATAGTTCAATTTTCAACCAAATATAGTTGGATTTTTAACTAGCAAAGATTACTTTTTAACAAAAAATGAAACAGTTCAATTATCCAGTTAGGAAAATTAATTTTCAACTTGACTGATGAATCTTCAACCAAAAAAGAAAAAAATTTCAACCGACTAGTTGAATTTTTAACTAGAAAAGATAAATTTTAAACAAAAAATAAAAAAGTTCAATTTTCAATGATTTTTTTCAATCTAATTTTTTTTAGTTTCAGTCTTTTATTACTTTCATTGTTTTAATAGGTTAGATTATTATGATGCGTTTAACTAAAAAGACTGACATTGTAAGAAAAAAATTGTATGATAAAAAAAATATTTTCTTGGACTTACTGCATACCAGTAAGTATTTTCTACTGAAACAGCAAATTTTCAGAAAAATAGCTAGATTTTCAACCGAAGAAATGAATTTGCAACCAAGAAGATTAATTTTCCACCTACGAAGATGAATTTTTAAATACAAAAGATCCATAATTTTCAACTAAATAGTTGAATTTTCATTTAAAAACTATACATTTCGTTAAAAAAATGTGAGGGTTAAATTTTCAGTTAAACTGGTCAATTTTTAACAAAAAAAAAGAATTTCCATTAAAAAGGAGATAAACTTTCAACCAAGTATTGAAATTTTTGAACAAATGGAATAATTTTCTAATAAAAAAGACGAGTTTTGAATACATAAATTTTCAACCAAATAGTTCAATTTTCATATAAGAAACATAAATTTTCAACAAAAAAAGGAATAGTTGAATTTTCAGTTAAAGAAATTATTGTCGAACCAAAAAAAGAAAACGAATTTATAACAAAGTACATGAAATTATATCTTGAAAAGATATAATTTTTGCCAAAACGGATGAAATTTCTACCTTAAAATGATTCGATTTTTCAACAAAACTGTTAAATTTATCACCAAAAAGAATGACTTTCTAACAAAATGGTAAACTGAACGAAATTATAATTTCGACTAAATAATTGAATTTTCAACCAGAAAGATGATTTCCTAACGAAAAATATAATAGTAGACTTTTCATTAAAAAAGCTTTAACTTTCAACCAAAAACGGTTGCATTTTTCAACCATTGAAGCTGAAGATACAAACTTTAAAGAAAATATTTGAATTTTGAACCTACAAAAACGAATTTTGAATAAAATAAATTAATTTTTTTCGAACAAAGTTGAATTTTCAACAATGGTGTTCATTTTCAACCACCAAGATGAATTTTCAATTCAAAAGGACGAGTTTTTCAAACAAAATATTTGAATTTTCTACAAAAATGTTGCATGTTTGACCAAAAAGGATTGAATTCCTACAAAAAAAAATCAATTTTCAAAGCAAGGGGACGAATTTTCAACAACAGAATTGAATTTTTAATCTGAAAATATAAATTTTAAGCAAAAATGTTGATTTTCAGCCAAGCGTTTGAATTCTCAGACAAAGCAGAATTATTTTCTACCAAACAGTTATGAACCTGAAATTATACATTTTCAATAAGAAAGTTAATTTTTAACAAAAAAGTTAATTTGCAACTGAATAGTGGAATTTTTTACCAAATTGTGGTATTTTCGAGTTAAAAAAAAAAGAATTTTTTACAAAAAAGTAAAATTTTTAAATCCACAATAAAAATATCAATTTTCAGTAACAAAATTAATTTTTGATAGAAAATTATTAGTAATTGCTTTTATTTCTCGAGATTACATTTTCAACGAAATAGTTAAATTTTCAATCAACAAAGATCTTTTAACAAAAGAGATGAACTTTCAACTTAAAAGGGCGAATTTTGAAGGAAAAAATGAATGAATGACCAAAAAGTTGCATTACAAACTAAATAGTTGATTTTTTGAGCCAAAGAGACTAATTTTCAACAAAATAGTTGAAATTTCAACCAAATTGATCAATTTTCAACAAAAAGTTCATTTTAAAGCAAGCAAGATGAATGTTTAATCAAGAAAAATGATTTTTTCTATCGATATAGACTAATGAATTAGAGAAACCACTGTTATAGCATGATTTTTCTAATTAACCAATAATAACATCAAAACAAAGAAAATCATTTCGAATTTAAAAAAAAAAATTTAACTCCAACAAGAAAGCTTTTCTTTGAAGCAAAAAAAATTCTTTTAATTATAGAAACTTCTTAAAATTTGAAAAAAAGTTTTCTTTAACTGAGAGCCAATAAATATTTTTCTTGGATCTAAAGAAAGACAGTCTCTTTAAAACAAATCATAGGCTTTCTAATTGTTCGATTATTTTTTTTTTTCCATTCAATAGTCTCTTATTATAAACTATTAAATTGAAGAAACCGCTTCTTCAAGATAAATTTTTTATTTTAACGAAAAATAACTTCAGAATGAAAAAATTATTTTCAATGAAAGAAAAATTTCAATTTCAACAAGAAACCATTTCTTTGAATCAAATATATTTGTGACAAAGGAACTTTTCTTTGAAATCCAATTAATATTTTTCATTGAATCAAAAAATCTTTGTTCTGAGTAGGCGATTTTCACATCTTCACAAAAAATGTTCATTATAAACTATTGAATTAAAGGAATCGTTTCTTTACCATTATTTTTTCCAAGTTACCAAAAATGAGTTTCTTTGAATCAATAAATCTTTTTTCTGACTGTGCGATTTTTGCATTTCTAGGTTAGTCTATTATTATAGACTATTGAATTAAAGAAACCGTTTTTTCAATTTAATCAAAAATAAATTCAGAATGAACAAAAATTTTTTAGGCAAAGATAAATTTCAACTGTAAAAAGAAACAATTTTTTTGAATCAAAAAAACTTTTCTTTGACTGAGACAACATTATATTTTTCTTTGATTCAAAGAAATTTTCTTTAAATTGAAGAATATTTGCGAACTGATTCATGGAAAGTTTATTCCGAAAGGCAGGGTTCCAGGCCGAAGGGGAGAGGCTGGATTCTAGTCGTCGGTCTTCCTGAATCCTCAATCAGAGACCTTGCGGCTCTTGATTATCGCCCCTATCTAGAGGCGAGTAGAGTGACCTTCCAAGCGACTTAAATGGGCTCCGCAGGGGAATAAGAAGCACCTGGAGGTGCCCTGAATTAGCCTGTCAATAGCTGAGACGGGAATCTCCATGATGCAGATTGATTTTCATCACAGCAAGGGCGCCTCAGCGGCTCTAGCCAGACGCACGTCTGTGATGCAGACAGGGCTTGCTCTAATCCAAGAACCCTGGTGATGCGGGGAAAGGATTTGTGGCTTGTCAGGGTGTGGCTCCATATATAAGGGGCCGCTCGAAAAAACGCCCAGAGCATGCATAGCCGTCAAGGTTGTGGATGCGATTTTGATGCTCAAATTCTGCTCTGAAGATTTCACTGTTTTTAGGGCGTGACTCATGGGCAGAAGCGGAGGAAGGCTAGAGGTGTTCATCGCCTCGGCCTATTTTCCTGGCGATGCCGGGAAACCTCCGCCTTCTAGAGAGGTGAAGGCTATAATTCTGCACCGTCAGGAGAATAAAATCCCGCTGCTGTTGGGCTCTGATTCAAACTCTCACCAAACGGTGTGAAGAATGACAAACATCAGCGTTAGAGGAAGAGATTTAATTGAATATATAGCAGGTACAGAGCTGGAAATTCTGAATCGGAGTGATACTCCCACATTCCACACTAAAAACAGGAGTGAGGTTCTCGATTTGACTTTATCTTCGGGTGCACTGAGGAGCAGGGTAGTGGACTGGAGAGTGTCCGATGAGGAGTCTCTCTCGAACCACAAATATATATTATTTTGGCCACCCTGATAATGCTCTTTTCAGTAATTTATTTACCTTCTGTTTATATTTATATTTTTTTTGCAGTTGCTTTCTCCTGAAGATTATCTTTTTAGTTATAAATGTTATTTGTTTGGAAATACAACATTATTGTTTAAAAGTCATTCTTTTTGGTTAAAAATTCACCTGTTTTGTTGAAAATTCAACTATTTCGTAGAAAATTTACTTTTTGTTAAAAATTTATATTTTGGCATTAAAAAGTCAAACTAAAATCTTTTTTGGGATGAAAATTCAACTATTTTTTTAAAAAATTGTCTTTTTAATTTAAAAATTCATCTATTTTAGCAGAAGTTGCATCTTTCTTGGATAAAAATGGAACTGTTTGATTAGAAATTAAACTTTTTTTTTAAAAGTCATCCGTTTTTGGTTGAAAATTCAACTGTTTTCTTGAAAATTCAACGATTTCGTAGAAAATTTACTTTATGTTAAAAATTTATGTTTTGGTATTGAAAAGTCAAACTAAAATCTTTTTTGGATACTAATTCAACTATTTAAAAAAAAATTGTCTTTTTAATTTAAAAATTCATCTATTTTAGTAGAAATTGCATCTTTTGTGGATAAAAATACAACTGTTTGTTTAGAAATTAAACAACTTTGTTACAAATTCATCCGTTTTGGTTGAAAATTTTACTATTTTGTTGAAAATTCAACTGTTTTGTTGAAAATTCATCTGTTTTGTTTAAAATTCATCTGTTTTTTTGAAAATTCAATTATTTCGTAGAAGATTTACTTTTTGTTAAAAATTTATATTTTGGTACTGACAAGTCAAACTAAAATCTTTTTTGGGATGAAAATTCAACTATTTTTTTGAAAAATTGTCTTTTTAATTTAAAAATTCAAACGTATACTTATGGTGGTCTAGCCTGATGCACAGTACACTTCTTTAATATTATATTGACAAGAAATCTAACTTGATGAGAAAAAAATTTGTTTAAAGTAAACTTTTATAATAAAAATTGTCACCGAAACTTGTTGATATACTGAATACAAGTTTTTTGTACTCATACAGCAAACTTTTTTAATTTTCAAAAACGTTCAAAATTGGAACACCTCCACGGAAACTGAAATTTAGTGATTGTGAATTCTTTTTTGTTTAAGCCCCTTCAGTTTTAACGAACACATTTTCATCGTATGTTTCGTGAGAAAAAAAGTCAATAGCAAATTTTAAGATCTAATTCTTTCACAATTTTGTTACCAAACATTTTATTATACCTTGTGTCTATTTTTCACAAATTCAATATGTTTATTTGTATTTTCATTTTTCACAATTAAAACAAGAACACGCCTCTTCAAACAAATAATTAATAGCAAATTTGTTGATCCTTTTTTGGTGAACAACTTTTGTTAATTCACTTTTTTTTCTTATCTTGTTCCGCTCACCCAAAAATTTTTAATTTCTGTAATGTTATTTTTTACGATTATACCAAAAACTACGCAACTTAATAAAAAATTATTTTCAACAAATTTTTAGATCTCTTTTCGGTGATCAAATTTTTTCCGTCCATTTTTCTTCATATCTTGTGTTGGTTTTCCAAAAATCTAAGTAATTAACTTTTAATGATATTTCTTACGATTAGAACAAAAACAGAGCGTCCTATGAAAAATAACTAACAACAAATTTATAGATCCTTTTTGGGTGAACAAATTTTAAAATCGTTCTTTTTGTATCTTGCATCGTGTGACCGTAAAATTCAAGATGAAAAATTTTGCTGTTGCTCAAAAATGGCAGCGTGGGAAAAAGGAAGAAACATGAGAAAGTATAAAATAGTTTGAAAAAGTAGGAAGGGGTGCGGGAAAATATGGCCAAGCGTGGGAAAAAAAGAGACGGCGTGACAAAATATGGAAAAAAACGTAGGAAAGTATAAAATAGCTTGGGAAAATAAAAAAAAAGGTGGTAAAATAGGAATGGGCGTGGGAAAATATAAAAAAGCGTGTAAAAATATAAGAAAAGCGTGGGAAGGTATATAGAAAAGCGTGGAAAAGGGAAAAGGCGTGGGAAAATATGGAATAGCATGGTAAAATAGGAAAAAGCGGGGGGAAAGCTAGAGGCATGGGAAATATAAAATAGCGTTGGATAATATGATAAAGCTTGAGAAAAAAGGAAGAGGCATGAGATATTATAAAAGGGGTTGGAAAAAGAGAGGAGGTTCTGAAAAAATATGAAAAAGCGTGGGGGAAAAGATGGGACGTGCAAAGATATGAATCAGCGTAGGAAAATAGGAAGTGACGTTGGAAAATATAAAAAAAGCGTGGGTAAAAACAAAAAAGAAGCATAGCAAAATATATAATAGCCTAAAATAAACGTGGAAGCGTATAGAAATGTGAAATAGGATGGGAAAATATAAAAAAGCATGGAAAACAGGGAAGGGGGTTAGAAAATATGAAATAGCCTTGGATAATAGTAAGGGGTGTGGGAAAATATGAAAAAGCGTGAGCGAAAAGGATAGGGCGTGGGAAAATAAAAAAAAGAATTGTCAAAACATGACAGTAGTAGAAAAAAAAGAAAACCGCGTGAGCAAATATAATAAAAAAAAGTAAGAAAATATGAAATAGCATGGGGAAGAAAGAGGGGCGTGTGAAGAAATAAAGTAGCATGGGAAATTATTAAAGAGCAGATCATATACTATTATTGTAACATTTACGTAGTCTTATCGAGTTATACTGTTATATGCTCATAATGCGGTATGTATAAGCACTGTCGCAACTACTTGATTGTATAAAAAAACTTAATATATTATAGTAAAAAAGAAATTTAGTTAATAAGTATGTATCGGCATCACTCATCACTCACTGAATTTTTTTCAGAAAAATGTCCTCTGGTGTCAAAAGAATTCTTTTTCACACAAATAAAATTTCTTCTTCAATTAAAGGCTAAGAGAATTTTATTTAGTCTCAGAAAGAATCTTTTTGCAGCAAACACGATCCATTTGCAGCAAATAATTTTGTTTATATAAAAAAGATATTAACGTGGTTCGAATCAAAAGAACTCCGGCAGATGATGCTTTGGTTTCAAGACAACTTTTCCTTTGAGTGATCATAGATATGTTCTTTTATATATAGTTACTAATAATTTATGTGAGTTAAGAGAACCTAATAAATACGACATCTTCCAGACTAATAGTTGGAATTAATTTGAAAACCATAATTTTTATACAGATCTGATTAGAGAAATCAGCTGAGTTTCCGAAGCGTAATCGATTCGATTTTGCTTTTCAAATAAATTTCAACTATAATTTTTAAAGATGTCGTATTTATTATGTTCTTTTGCCTAAATTTATAACACTCTGAGAAAAAATTGTCTTCAAACAAAAGCATCGTCCTCTTGCCTGATTTGTTCTGAACAACGTGAATATATTTTTTACATAAACAGAATTATTTGGCTGCAAGATTAGGTGAAGTTAGTAGCATTAGGAAAAGTTTTGCTGCAAAGGATTCCTGTTGAGAGAAATGAAAATCCTCTCAACATTAAATTTAAAAGGAAATTCCATTTACGTCAAAAAACAGATATGAGATAGGGCATTTTTTAAAACAATTATAATTCTGTATTGAAAGAGAAAATTTTTGAAAGGAATTATAATTTTTGAAAAAAAAATTGTGAATGGGAACAACAAATTTTTCAAAAGAGTTACCATGATGATTTCAGATCTGAAGCAAGGAATTTTTTGAAAGAATTACACTAATTTGGTCTCGGAACGGGGGATTTCCTAAAAGAATTATCATTCTGGTTTGAAACAGGGACATTTTAAAAAATGATTATGATTTAGATCTAAAATAAATTATTCAAAAGATAAACAATTTTGATTTTTTTAACAATACTGATTTGGTACATGAAATTTCCATAAACATGTTTCAATTATAATCCAAAAACAAGGAAAAAAAATTTTAATTCTGCTCTGAAACGGGGAATTTTCTAACAGAATTATAATGCTTATTTGAAAGGGATAATTTTTCAAAAGAATCAAGATTCACATCCGATCCAACACGAAAAAAAATTTTTAGATGGTGGTAGATTTATTAAACGATATCTATGATTAATGTACTATTTTACTCAAATCTTCTTTTCCCTAATTTAAAACTAGAGTTTAAATATTTATAGAACAATTTCATTTTTGCAGATTTTTTTTTTTGGTTTCTCGCATATTTTGGACAGAAATTAATTAAATTGTTTTATAAGTGAATGTATATCAATTTTATCAAAGTTATGCAATATACGTTAGTTAAAAATTTTTACAAAAATGTGAATAGTGATAAATAGATATGTTTAATAGAAGAAGGCGATTGTGTAAGATTTTCAGCTTTATTCAAACAATGAGGAACTGAATAGTATACTTGTGAAAAGATTACGTCACCTTCAGCAAGGCTTTTTATCAAATTCATTTTCTTCAAAGTGAACCCATCCACACATCACTACTTTACCACCGAGCAATTCACGCCTACCCCGAAAGGGAAACGGCTTGATGATATAATAGTAAGATAAGAATTGCTTCATACAAAATAATACATTCACTTAGGACTGTACATAATAATTTAAAAAATAGTAGTTAACATGGAAAACGTGAAAAATAGACATCTTTGATCAAATAACGCAATCGTCTAGCATTATCAACACTATTGAAACAAGAAGAAGTTTATATTGTGACATCTTAAACATAACGTAGCCTGTCGCCAACTGAAAAAGATTGCCTTCAGATTATTCAAACAAAGTTAGAAAAATAAGATTTTTTTAAATTACATTTTTCTAGATTTCCATAGAAAATTGCAATTATTCGAGAGAATAGCCTATTGAGGGTTTTTATTCATATTACTTGCTATAAAAATGAAGCACGAGCGTTTATTAATAATAAACAATATTATTAATAATAGGTCATGGTTTTGCATCAGTTTTAGTGAAAAACGTGACGCTAGTTGGCCATAATGATTTCTTATTAACGAATGAAAAGTCTACATGTTTTTCGTTTTAAACAAAAGGTATCTCGGGGACTTCTTCTTTTAAAAAATTCGTTAAAAGCTATAAGAAAATCCCTGAAATTCTGTACATTCAATAAAATCCTTGAATTTTCGGACTTACAGAAAATATCTGAATTTTTTAAATTCTCTGAATTCCTTAAATTCTCAAAATTCTTTAATTCACTGAATTCCTTGAATTTTCAGAATTTCCGATATGCTCTGAATTGTTTGAGTCCTCTAAATTCCTTAAATTCCATGAATTCCTTAAATCTTCTGAAATCTTCGAATTTTCTCAAATCTTTAAATTCTCCACGTTCCCTGAAATCCTTGAAATTAAAATATTTGGTTGAAAATTCATGTATTTTGTTAAAAATTATTCTTTTTCGGTAGAAAATTAATCTTTTTGGTTGAAATTTCATTTCCTTGGTTGAAAATGAGTTTTTGTATTGAAAATTTTTTTTTAAACTAAAAATTGCTCTAATCCATGTTTCGTTGAAATTTTTTGTTTTTGGTTTTATAGAAATTTAATATTTTTGGTGGAAAATTCATTTGTTTGGTTGATAATTTACTTTACTTGCTCAAAAACTTATTTCTCTTACTAACAATGAAAACATTCTATTTTTTGTTGAAAATTGATCTTTTTTTATTGAAAAATTCATCTTCTGGGTTGAAAATTCAACTATTTGGTTGAATTTTTTTATTATTAAAGATCCATCATTTTAGTGATAGTTCATTTCTTTACTTAAAAATTTAACAATTTTTCTTGAAGATCCGTTTTTTTTTGTTGAAAATGAAATTTTTTGACTAAAAATGCAGAATTTGGTCTTTTTCAGTTGAAAATTCACTTATTTGATTAAAAAATCGTATTTTTTAGTCGCAAATTCAATGCTTTTGGTAGAAAATTCATATTTTTGTCGTGTCAATTTAACTTTTTTTCGAAAATTCTTCTTCAGGACTTGAAAACTCAACATTTTGGATGATATTTTTTTTTCTTGATTGAAAAATCCTTCTTGGTTGAAAATTCAACTCTTTTTTGTTGAAAATTCGTATTTTTTGTTTTAATTCAACAGTTTTTTATTGAAATGTCAAAGATTCATCAGTTTGGTTGATAATTTAACTATTTTGTTGGAAATTCCCTTTCTTTTTGGTTGAAAATTATTTTGTTTAATTGAAAATGTTATTATTTAATTGCAAATTTTGCAAAATTCCTTCCTACGAGTCGAAATTCAGTAACTTTTATGGCAAATTTACTAAATTTGTATTAAAATTCAGAAACGGTATCTGAAAATTACAAATGGTTTCCTGAAATTCCTAAATGGTAACACAAATATAAGTTATCGTGACAAAATGAAAAATGTTGTGTCAAATTATAACGAGGCAGTAAACCTATTTTTTCCGATATTGAACGATCTCAAGCGTGAAAAAGTTTGGAAATTTGTGCGAGAAGAACAAAACAAAAAAAGTATTGAAACCGCAAGTATAGGCAATGACCTAGAAGCTTGGTTGACAAAGGAATTATCTTTGCATTAAAATAGTTACAAGATACTGTTATAATCTGCCTCATAAATAAACTTCTAAAAATGACGTCAACTCTGAAATTTTGTCAATCCCAGGCTTTCTATTTCAAAGAATTTAATTTACAATTGCTTGGTTTCGAATATATGACTCATAATTTCTTATGTTTAATGAACAGAAAGATATTGCTGAATATTGGAAACTTGTTCTCTTCTTAAATTAATTAATGTAATATTGTAGACTGAAACGAATTTGAATGGGAGTTGGTATTGAATAAAAGCGTTTAATTATGAATCTATTACGTATAAATAATTTGAAAATTGAACATAATTTATAAAGTTCGCATAGAACGTTTAAATTTGTTCAACAACTAGAGCTTTCAAATTGAAGAAATAGTTCAATTTTCAACGTTAAAATTTGTGAATTTTTTTTCTGAACAAATTCAGAATCGTCTTATTAAATCAGTTACAGGTTGATATGAAAAAGTCGTTCAAAAAATTAACACGTATTTTCTTAATATATAATTTAATAACAATGAAATAAGAAAATACACTCATATAATTATAAATGTATGATAAAAATGGAATATAATTAGCTGACGTTTTCAGATTCGGTTAGATATCTAGGAGTAATCCCAGATAGCAAGCTGAAATAGGCAAAGCACCTGGAGACCCAATGCGGGAAGTTTGTCATGACTTTTTGGATTTGCAGGAGAGCCTTTGGGTTGACGTGCGGTCTAGGGCCTGAAATGCTTGCATTGCTCTACTCTGCTGTCCTGAAACCTAGGCTCCTACATGCGGCCGTGTTCTCGTAGCTACGGGCGGAACTCAAAACAATGTAGGACAGGCTGCGAAGATTACAAACGCTAGCATTTAAGGGGTTTGATTGGAGCAATGAGGACTACGCCAACAGCGGCGATAGGATTCATGTTCTGTGAGGAGCATCTACATCTTACGATAACAGCTAGAGCGGCACACGCGATGGGCCGCCTGGCAAGAGCAAATAGATGGAATCGAGAAACTAGGCACACTAGGCTCCCAAGTGATAGCAGTGCATTGTCGATTCTACAGATGATGCAAGATAAAATAACGAAACGCTTCAACTTTGCCAAAGCTTTCCGCGTCTCTATCCCAAGTAGAGATCTGTGGAAATCAAATGTTAACCTGCTCCTCCAAGGGGAAATCTGGTATACAGATGGCTCCAATGGTAAGGAAAGGTCAGGAGCAGGAATTTATGACAGCAAGAGAGGGACATGGATAGGGATACCACTTGGTCGACATGCTACTGTCTTTCAGGCGGAGGTCCTGGCCGTCCTTCGCTGCGCTGAAACACTAATAGGAGGAAACGGTCCCTGGTCACACAGGGATCAAGGGCAATGAAAGGGCGGACCAGTTGGCGAAACGCAGCGCAGCAAGTGAATACATAGGAGCAGAACCGGTACTAGGAAAAACGTCTTGCTGTATCGGTTTGGCTATTAAAAGTTTTAAAATTTAAGATCAAAACATTGACCTTAAAGTATGCTGTAAGAATTACTGTACCTCGTTCCGGGTCTACTTATGCAGATATTTCAAAATAAACCACAAATATTATTCTTTGTCATTGTTTTATTTTAGTTACCCTAATTAGTATAAATAACTATTCCTTAAACTAGGTTACCAATGTGTCGGGAAAGGGGGTCGAACCAAAAACTATGGTTTGTTACAGTATTTACATACATTAAAATCATTCTTAGTTGAGATATCAACTATTACATTTTTCGTTTAGAATTATTCTTCTCAAGTTGAAAATTCATGTGTTCTTTTTTCAAAATTTGTGTTTTTTGGCAGAAATTAAATTTGTTTAGTTCAAGACTCATAGTTTTCGTTGAAAATTTATCTCTCTGGATGGAAATTTAACCAGTTTGTTAAAAATTCGACTTTATTGTTTTACGATTCATTTCTTGAACTGAAACTGAAACTATTCCATACTTGGTAAAAAAAATGTCGTATTAAATTCTTCTTTTATTGTTGAAAATGCAACCGTTTGTTTAAACTATACCTTATTTTTTTGAAAATTCACCTATTTGTTTGAAAATTCAACTATTTTGGTGAAAGATTCTAATATTTGGTAAAAATTAATCTATTCATGATAAAATTTGATTATTGGACTATTTGATTAAGTATTAATTTGTTTGACTTTTTGAAAATATAAATATGTTTTTCACCGAATGTATCGTATATTTAAACCTCCCAGAGAGGTGGAGACTCTGATTCAGCCCTGCCAGGAGAACCGGATTCCTCTAATTTTGGGCCGCGACGCAAACTCCCATCATACAGTGTGGTGGAGTAGAAACATCAATGACAGAGCAAGAGATTCAATTGAGTACCTAGGTAGATTTTTCAACTCCTTGTTCTCATGTTGACATTATTGGCTGTCAGCAAGGGTTATCTTGATGGAATGGGTAGTATGTTCACTGGATGACGTTGTTCTTCTTCTTGCTGATAAATAGCTTTATATCTCTTTCGCGTAAAACATACACCGATCTGCCAGATACTGAAACATTGTATGAGAATATTCCAGGTGCATATTGGCTCCACGTTCATGTAACCTCTGCATCTATCTTCTTCGCGCCGGTTAGCTACCTTGATAACAGGTAAGCATGCCCCACTTGAGTTGGTGCGGCCATTTAAAATGATTTTCTCGCGCTCGTCCGGGGCCATTACCTGGTTTTCGCCACAGTGGGGTCCTATTGACACTCTCAACTGAACCATCGCCTCAATCCGAGAGATGCCTATTGTGGGTGGCACTGCGCAATACTGGTGAAGCAACGGCATAATTCGTTGCAATGGGGAGTTGGTCTGATGCAACGTGTCTGTCTGCAAGAGCTGAAGCTCTTGTGCGATGACCTCGCTTATTTAGCTTTCATTTTGAGAAGTTGTAGGCTCCGGAAGCTACAATCATGGTGTCTTGGAGCAACCAATCCCGACACAACTGAAACGTGTACTTCATCTATTTCTGCTTCTTCTGTTTTAGGAGGTAAGCAAGAGCGGTAAATTCACGCGAGATGACATCGTGCAACACTGCTCCTTGGAGTCAGGTCTCTGGCCGCGGATGACCTTACGCGGTAGACGGGACAGTTGGAAATAAAAGTTTCACCTCTGAATACTTTTTTAGAGCTACCAGTCTTTGTGGAATGTTATGAGGAACAGTGTTGACGGACCAGATGAAGTGATCTCAGAAGAACAGTCTTTTGCATCCGGTTCGCGATGGAATGAGCCTTGATCAGGCCAGAGTGGTGGTACCAATATATTCTGTTCCGAGGTGTATTCAACTAACCACACGTTGCTTTTGTGCACTTTATACAACAATGAAATACGTTCAAGAATATGCGATGGTATTTTTACTCTTATTCCGTTTTAAAAATGAAGTGTCCTGCTAATAAACTTTTTTTGTCCTTACGCAAATGACTTTGTTCTCCTTTGCATTAACAATAAAAAGCAATAAGTGATTGCACAGTAGAACTTTTTTTAGTGACAAATTAGTCTAGAGGTTACAATTTCTATCGGATTAGAGCAGCTTTTTATGAGAGATAACTAAATTTGAAAGAGATTTTTGTAAGCTAATTAAACATTTTTTTTTCTTATATTTATGTACGTAAGACATCATGAAATCGGTAAAGACCTTCCCTACAAAAAAATATTCTGCAACTTACAACATTAATGAAAACTTCTTAATTTTCATAATAATAAAATAATCTATACTGTTGTGAATAAATTTAATGAACAAATGCATATCAGACATTTCGCGCGGTGAAAAGGGACATTTTTTATTTAAAATTTGTTTCTTTTTCGGAAGATAGAATTCTTTAATTTTGTATTCAATTAAAAATGAACAAAATTGGGCATGTAGTATATTTCAGAAATATATGAACAAAATTTTGTTTGAATTTATCTCTGAATTGTAATAACCACACATAGGTAAAGTTTCAACCTAAAAATATGAATATGCAACCAAATGTTCGAATTACTTGAACGATTAAACTACAACCTAAAATAGTTGCATTTTCAACAAAATAGGTGAATTTTCAATAAAAAAAAATAACTTGAAAAAATATATAATAGTTGACATTTCAATCGAAAAAATATATTCATTTTAAATTTAAAAAAGACACCATCAGTTTTTCAAAATCACAAAATCTTCAAAATGACTTCCTTCATACACTTTCTTTTGCGATTAAAAAATATTGTTAAAAAAATAGAAATAATTCAACTTGTAATCAACAAAGTTTTCAATCTGAAATTTTCCAAAATGATATAATTTTGAAAATTTACAAATTTGTTGATTCATTCTTCAATTTAAAGAATTGACAAAGATAGGGCGGATTTACCTTTTTTAAACTTTGAAATTCATAATAGTTCCACTTTGTCTCTATTTCGACCAATTGTGGGTTGACTCGTTTCGCTATGCTACTCTTCAAGTATATTTTCTGTGAAATTATTGGAAATTTAATGTTTATTGGTATATTGGTACCTTTTGGCTCAGCATCTAAAAAATGCCTCTAATAATTGAACATCATTTAACATTCAGAAGGTTTTACAATCTTTTAGAACAGGCGCAAAAAAATCAGTTTTTTCTTAATTGTACCACGTTACAAATCAGAGACTCAGTTTGTACCGTGAAATTGTCAAAATTATTATTAGTTGACAAAGTCGTACCTGCGCAATACAAGGGCGTTAAGTTTAAACAATAAGGTTTGGAGCCCAAAAATCGGATTACGTATTTTCAAGTAGCCCAAAAATCAGAGACTATCCGTACCGTAAATTTCTCAAAATGATTATTTTTTGAGAAAGCCATATCCACGTGGAATTTTTCAAAAATTCATAACTTTTTTAGTTTTAAATATTTTCATTTAAAATTCTAACTGGAAGCGTATTAAATACTATAGTTTATGATAAAAATAATTCTATAAGGGTTTCATGAAAAAAAGGTATTTATTTTTAACTTTGAATGGGAAGAAATGAGGGTAAAAATGAAAATTGCGTCAGTCAGAGTTTGACTAAAAGTTGAATTTGATTTTAGATCTATTATCATTTAGCTGATGATGGTTTCTCATTTCGTTGAAGAACATTTCATCTTGTTCTTCTTCAGGAATTTGAAATTGTTTGATCACTAGGCACCCTAAATTTGTTTGATGCAAACAAATATTTTTCTAAGTGACTAAAAGTTGAATTTGATTTTAAATCCATTATCATTTAGCTGGTCATTGGTTTCTCATTTCGTTGAAGAACATTTCTTCTTCTTCTTCTTTAGGAATTTTTAAATTGTTCGTTCACTAGGCACCCTAAATTTGTGTGATGCAAACAAATATTTTTCTAAGTGACCAAAAGTTGGTTCTGATTTTAAATCCATTATCATTTAGCTGGTCATTGGTTTCTCATTTCATTGAAGAACATTTCTTCTTCTCCAGTAATTTATAATTATCTGTTCACTAGGCACCCTAAATTTTTTTGATGCAAACAAATATTTTTCTGAATCACAAAAAGTTAAATCTGATTTTAAATCCATTAATATTGAGCTGATGATGGTTTCTCATTTCGTTGAAGAACATTTCATCTTGTTCTTCTTCAGGAATTTAAAATTGTTTGTTCACTAGGCACCCTAAATTTGTTTGATGCAAACAAATATTTTTCTGAATCACAAAAAGTTGAATCTGATTTTTAATCCATTATTATTTAGCTGATGATGGTTTCTCATTTCGTTGAAGAACATTTCTTCTTTTTCTTCTTCTTCTTCTTCAGGAATTTAAAATTGTCTGTTTACTAGGCACCCTAAATTTGTTTGATGCAAACAAATATTTTTCGGAGTGACTAAAAGTTGAATTTGATTTTAGATCTATTATCATTTAGCTGATGATGGTTTCTCATTTCGTTGAAGAACATTTCCAAATAATTGAATTCTCAGCGCAAAATTAAATAGTTAATATTTTAGCCAAACAAAATGAATTTTCAACAAAATAGTTAAATTTTCAGCCAACGAGTTGAATTTTCAACAAAATATGTGAGCTTTTAACAAAATAGTTCAATTTTCAACCTACAAAGATGAATTCTTAATCCAAACTGCTACATTTTTAGTAAAAAACAATTCATTTAAAAAAAAAAAAACGAATTCTCAACTAAATTGGTTAAATTTTTAACCACAGAAATAAACTTTTAACTGATTTGATGCATCTTTAATCAAAGAAATAAAATTTTAAACAAATAGTTAAATTTTCAACCCAGAAGATGAATTTTCTACAAAAAACAGACAAATTATCAACAAAATTGATGAATTTTCAACCAAGAAAATAAATTTTCAACAAAAACTAGAATAAATTAATATTAAGTTAGTGAAATAAGTTTTCAACCAAATTAAATAAATTTTCAACAAAATAGTTGAATTTGCAACCAAATAAATAAATTTTCAACCAAAAAGATTAAATGTCTATCAAACAAGATAGAATTTCAACCAAAAATGGAATAGTTACATTTTTAGTTAAAAAACAATTAATTTTCAATTAAAAAAACTAATTTTCAACCAAAGAAATTAAATGTCAACCAAAAAGATTAATTTTCTACCACAAAAGAATAATTTTTAATAAAAAACATGAATTTTAATTTCATTTAATTTCAATTTTTGATAAAATTTTCAACCCAAATGTTTATATTGCTACCAAAGAAAGATAAATTTTCAACAAAATAGATGAATTTTCAACTGAAAAAGATCAATTTTTAATAAAAAATAAAATAATTTAATTTTAAGTTGCAGAAATCAGTTTTTAACCAAATAAAATAAAGCATGTTCGTCGCAGATACTTTGTTCCGCGCCGACAGTTCGGAAGACCAAATCCGTCGTATGAGACGTTTGTATCAGCTTTCAACAGGCGAAAATCTATAAGAACACTCGGATCAGATATGATAAGTTTCATATATATTTTTATACATTTGTATTTTCACAAAAGAATTAGATCGTGTAAACAAATTCAAGATTAATCACCTTCATTCCCCTCCAGGAAATATCAATTGGTTATTTCAACTTTTTCAGAACTGAGCTCCCCCTGTACCTCAATCAGATTCTGATGCTTCTCACCTACAACCTGATGATAAGAACTCAAATGGTCTCAAACATACGCCATCAATGCAGTCAAAAAGACTTCCGGATACAAAAAGTAAACCACCAAAGCCATCAAGAAAAAAGCCGAGCAAAGAAGGTATTAGTATTCTTAATATTTCAGATATCTCGAATTACACTTAAACTCCGAGTTCAAGCGGGTTTTGAGCATGGCTTGCCGCATATCTCGAGTGTATCATAACGCAAACAGTCAGTGGCGTGTCAACCATTTTCTAATATTACACAATATATGCGCGAGGCCACACGAGGCCAGCTGAAAAAACTTACAAACTACTTTTTAAAGATCATGGTAAGCTTATTCCAGAAAGACCTTTCCATGATAAGCAACCAGAGTCACTTGTCAAAGAGATAAAATACATTGATTCTCACTCATTGTTTCGAAATTATTATCCTGAAGATGTTACTATTACTTAATCTCATCCGAGTACTTCATCAGAGAAACCACCTTCTTATTTGCACGAAGTAGATAATTCAATTACGAAAGGTGGATATCGGAAGAGAGTAAGACCCTGTCGGAAATGAGGAACGGGGAAAAATGTTTCGGATTCTCGAATCAACTTAGTTGTGTTTTTATTCTAAGCACTTTTAGTTTCCTTAGTTTTTGGGAAGTGAATATATAGTACACAAAGAACGTCCAGTAGGCACGAAATTTAGCGACGTCTTCACGACATCTTCACGAAAAGTTTACGACATTCTATATGTCTTTTGCGATATCGTGAAGACGTTGTACGATCTGACCTTGAAAGTTAAGAGAATATTATCTATTATTTTACCAAAAAATAACAGCAGATTACATAAGATTATATATAACATCTTATAAAAAATATGAAAGGATGAAAGTCCGCTTTTCAAATCTTTAACATTTTTTCAGGGTCTGTGCCTGATCGAGAAATCGGGAAATGAAGGATAATACAAAAGGAAAAATTATTTTTCTCCTATCTTTCCTGTGTTGTACAGCTGTCTCTGAGAAGCCGATTACACTGATTTTTAGAAAAATCCTTTTCTTGTAATAAGGTTTTTTATGCATTCTCTTGCACAAGTTGACTTTTCTTCCATTTTCAACATTGGAATTTTTAAGAGCTGATCATTTAATTTTCAACATTTGAAAATTCAATTTAAATGATTTAAAAATGCAACATTTCATATGAGAAAAATTTTTCTTTTCTTCAACATGTAAAAATAATTGTTTAATCTTTCCCCTACTTTCCCCTCTGTCGTGAAAAACTATCCTATTTTCCATTTTTGAGCTATTTTTCACTGTTATCCTTGTAATATCGAATGGTATTCCTTAGACTGTCAGTAGTAAATACTCGACGTGGATTATATTAATCAACTTTCTGTTTTTAGGAGGTAAACTTGTTAACTTTTTGGAAAAAAATCAGGGGCTAGAATGAATGTCTCCAGTAAATGTAATTTTATCAGAAATAAATAGTGCGATAAATTCATGGAATTCACAGAATTCATGGAATTCACGGAATTCATGGAATTCACGGAATTCATGGAATTCACGGAATTCTAGGAATTCGAGGAATTCGTGGAAATTGCGGAATTCATGGAATTCCAGAAATTTATGAAATTTATGGAATTCAAGGAATTCAAGGAATATAAGGAATTCATGGGATTCAAGGAATTCATGGAATTCAAGGAATTCGTGGGATTTAAGGAATTCATGGGATTCAAGGAATTCATGAGATTCAAGGAATTCATGGAATTCAAGGAATTCATGGAATTTAGGAAAGTCATGGAATTCAAGGAATTCACGAAATTCAAGGAATTCATGGAATTCGTTAAATTCAAGGATTTCAAAGAATTCACGGAATTCCTTGAATGTCATGACTTCTTAAATCCAATGAATTCCTTTAATTCCATAAATTCCTTGAATTTAATTAATTTCGCGAATTCCGTAAATTCCATTAAATCCGTGAGTTTTTATAATTCCGTGAATTCCACGAATTCGGTGAATTACATGAATTCCTTTAATTCCATTATTTCCGTGATTTGCTTGAATTTCATAAACCCCGTTAATTCCGTAAATTCCATACATTCTGTGAGATACTTGAATTTCATTAATTCCCTGATTTCCGTAAATATAGTGAATTCAATTGATTCGCGAATTTCATGAATTGCGTGAATTCTATAAATTCCGCGAATTCCGTGAATTTCATGAATTTCATGAATTCCTTGAATTCCATAAACTCCGTGAATTCCTTGAATTCCATTCATTCCATGAATTCCATAAACCGTGTTTGAAATTTTACCTTACGCTTGTATTGTAGAACTATTGGACAATTCCAAACATTTTTAACAGTGCACATTTGACATATAATACGGGAAAGAGGGTGAGCTGGACGAGGGAGGCGATGGAGAGGTATAAGAAGCAGTTAGCGGAGTTACGCTTAGAAGGGGAGTCGGTGGAAGAGACAAGGGAGGCTTTAAGAGTGAAAGTAAAATGTTGCGTGCAAAAGAAGGTTTTCAAAAAGAAGAAAAAAGGAATGGTAAAGTCGTGGTGGGATAGGAAATGTCAAAATATTAAAACAAACGTGAATAGAAATTACAAGAAGTGGAAGGTGGGTAGAGTGAGAAAGGACGCGTACGTAGGAATGAGGAAGGAGTTTCGATTGATGTGCAAGCGGAAAGAACAGGAAAAGGAGAAAAATCTGGAAGAAGAGTTAGGAAATGTTAAGACAGGGGGGCAGATGTTTGGAAGAAAATAAATAGATTCAGAAAGCATAGAGTGGGGATGAGCGAGAAGATAGGTAGTGAGGAGTGAAGCGAGTTTTTTAAAGAATCATTCCAGGGCTCAGATTCAAGGAAGGGGCATGGTGAGAGTAGATGAACGCGGGAGGCAGAGGTGGAGAAGTTGGATGATGAGGAGACAGAAAAACAGATTAGAAAGTTAACAAGGTCAGAAACAGCAGGGCTGGATGGAGTAGAGAACGAAGCATAGCTGTTTAGTACACAAGAGGTTAGAGAGAGATTAAGGGAGGTAGTGAAGGAAGTTGGAGGGGGGAGGGATTTCCAGGAAGGTGGAGAGAAGGGTTGATAGTGCCACTGTATAAAGGTGACAGGAATAGGTAGGAAACCCATTGAGGGATTACGCTAATAATAACGGCGTATAATGTATATGTGGCGGAGAGACTGCGGAAAGATGTCGAGGGGAAAGGAATATTGCCGGAGACGCAGGTGGGCTTCAGGGCAGGTAGGAGTACTATCGATTGAATTTTCTACCCAAAAAGATGAAATTTTAACGAAAAGTGTAATAGTTGATATTTTAACAAAAAAGATTTTAATTAAAAATAAAAAACAGTTACATATTTTACCAAAAAATTGATTTTTTGTCGAAACAGACGAACTGTCAACAAAATACGTTAATTTTCAACCAAATAGATCAATTTTCTACAAATATGTTGATTTTTCTAGCCAGAAATACGATTTTTCTAAAAAACAGTTAAATTTTAACAACAAATATAATTTTCAACCGAAACAGATTAATTTTTGATCAGACAGTTGCATTTTTAACTAAAATAGGTGAAATTTCTATAGAAATAAATGAATTTTCAAACGGAAAAGATGAATGCCCAACAAAATACTTCCAGTTTGAACCAAATAATAAAATTTTTGACCAAAAAAGATGAATTCTTAACCAAAAATTTAATAGTAGACCTTTCAACCGAAAATAGTGAACTTTCAACAAAAAAAATTAGATTTTCTTATTGGGTGGGAAGAATAATATTTTTAATTCAAATTTACATTCATTTTGAATACTTTCCAAATATTAGGACAGAAAATTGGAAATTTTTCTCTAGAAATAATAACACATAAGTTTAATAGATGCAAAATTTTATGACACTAATGTAACACTATTTTTACAAATTTCTGACACTATTTACACTATTTTTGGTCTCGCAAGTGAGTCCGAGGCCTGAAGGTTCTTTATTATAGCGGGAAAATTTTATCAAGTCCTTCAAATTTAAGTACTAAAATCGATTTTTTCAAAAAGCCCGGTTGGCCGACTTTCGATTTAGACTTTTTGGTTGAAAATTCATACTTTTTTATTAAAAATGCAACTGTTTGGGTCTAAATTAATCTGGTATGGTTGAGGAATTGATCCAGTGAATTTCACTGATGAAACAAGTGACGCTCATTGAGTAAACCCGTTAACCTAACTAGTTAAACCTGTAAACCTCACTGATTAAACTAGTGAATCTAACTGAATAAACCAGTAAACCTCACCTTAATAATCCAGTGAACCTTACTGATTAAATCAGTGAACATCACCGTTCAAACCAGTGAATTTCATTGAATAAACAAGTGACACGCATTGAGTAAACCAGTAAACCTAACTGGTTGAACCTATTTACCTCACTGATTGAACTAGTGAATCTGACTAATTACACCTGTGAACCTCACTGATTAAACTAGTGAATCTGACTGATTGAACCAGTAAACCTCACTGAATAATCCAATGAACCTCACTGATTAAACCAGTGAACCTCACCGTTCACACCAGTGAATTTCACTGATTAAACAAGTGACACTCATTGAGTAAACCAGTGAACCTCACTGATTGAACAAGTAAATCTGACTGATTAAACCAGCAGGCCTCGCTGAATAATCCAGTGAAACTCAATGATTAAACCAGTGAGCCTCACCGTTTAAACCAGTGAATTTCACTGAATGAGCAAGTAGCACGCATTGAGTAAGCCAGTGAACCTAACTGGTTAAACCTGTGAACCCCATTGATTGAACTAGTGATCCTCACTTATAACACAAGTAAACCGCACAGATTAAACCAGTAAACTTCACTGGTTGAACAAGTGACTCATATTGAGTAAATCAGTGAATCCAACTGGTTAAACCTGAAAATCTCAGTGATCAAAACAGTGACTCTCATTACGTAAATCAGTAAATCTTACCGGTTGAACTTGTGCAAATCACTGATTGAACCAGTGAACCCCACTCAATAAACCAGTAAACCTCACTGATTCTACTTTATAATATTACCGAATTGGAAAATTCCCGAACAATAAAATTCCCGAATTTTGAGTTTTCTGAATTATAAAATTCCTGAATAATAAAATTCCAGTCAGTTTATAATATTACCAAATTGGAAAATTCCCGAATAATAAAATTCCCAACGATTTTATAATATTACCGAATTGTAAAATTACCGAATAATAAAATTCCCGAATTTTGATTTTTCTGAATTATAAAATTCGAGAATAACAAAATTCCCGAATAATAAAACACACGAATTTTGAGTTTTCTGAATTATTAAAGTTCGCGAATAATAAAATTCAAGACGATTTTATAATATTACGGAATTGTAAAATTACCGAATAATAAAATTCCCGAATAATAAAATTTCAGTCAGTTTATAATATTACCAAATTAGAAAATTCCCGAATAATAAAATTCCCGAATTTTGAGTTTTCTGAATTATAAAATTCGCGTATGATAAAATTCCCAAAGATTTTATAATATTACCGAATTGTAAAATTTCCGAATAATTAAATTCCCGCCAGTTTATAATATTACGGAATTGTAAAATTACCGAATAATAAAATTCGCGAATAATAAAATTCCCGAAGATTTTATAATATTACCGAATTGTAAAATTTCCGAATAATGAAATTCCCGCCAGTTTATAATATCACCGAATTGGAAAATTCCCGAACAATAAAATTCCCGAATTTTAAGGTTTCTGAATTATAAAATTCGCGAATAATAAAATTTCCGAATAATAAAACTCCCGAATTTTGAGTTTTCTGAATAATAAAATTCGCGAATAATAAAATTCCCGAATAATAAAACTCCCGAATTTTGAGTTTTCTGAATTATAAAATTCGCGAATAATAAAATTCCCGAAGATTTTATAAGCTGGAGGCTTCATTCCAGGTCAGAAGAATTGCAGCAGCTAAGGTAAAATATAACCTTGTAATCGCAAATCTCGAACTTCGGTTCGTTTTGAATGTTTGGGACATCATGCGAGAGCCGCCATAAACAGACAGGTATGAAAAATCAAAATCTGAGTTAATTCGACACTTAAGTTCGAGTCAGAAACACAAAACGCGCCACCTCCTGGAGCACGAAGAACTGGGAGATTGAAAACCGTCACAATTTTTGCGAGATCTGCAACGATTGGTAGGTTCGCATGTTCCGGAAGGTCTAGTAAGTTCCTTATGGATTTGTCGTCTGCCGAATCACATTTAAGCAATCTTTGTCGGGAAATCACATTCGAGCCTCGATACAGTGGCCGATCTGACTGAATCAATTTACGAAATATATTTTCGGAAGCACGTTCTTGAAACCAGTATGCCTTCTTCGTTTCAATCAATTGTTGCATAATTGCGAAACGAAATCACAAATTTTAGACGCAAAGCAGCCGCAGTAACTTCGCACGGAGGAAATTCAAATCGTTCCGCGCGTTCAGAATGCAATCGATCGCGATCGAGCTCGCGAGTAGACCAAAACAAAGTACAGGGCAATGCAACTGCTAATATCACGCGCGTTTCGGTGAAACGGCAAGTAAATTCATTAAACTCTGCACATATAATGCGGGAAACGGACAGGGCTATCGCTAGAGGCGGTACTCAATACCAGACCGTCTTTGCACCGCCGTTTTATGACTGATCGTGAAACAAAAGATCATTTTTTATTTGATACTGGTTCAGATGATAATTACCATTCCGCCTGATTTCGGACTTCGACGAGGCGTAAAAAAATTGATTATTAGTGCAGATTTGTTAGCCCATTATGGACTTTGGTGATCACGAAAAATTCACATTTCCTTTGACAGTCAACGATTTTATGAAATCCGATAGATTTTCTAACAGAAATATTCGAGGGCAGATGCGGCTTAAAACGATTGAACGCGCATGACACCCAAAATAGGTCAGCAAACAGTGCCGATCACCCTAGAGTTTGGCGCTTCTCACAAGTCATTAAGAAATCAAGCTATCTACCTCTCGAAAACTGAATATGAACGTAAGGCGCTTTTCCAACCGTTGCATGAACAAGCACCGGACGAACAGAAAGCTACAATATGACCTACTGCGAAAAGCAAGCACCTCCTAAGAGATGATAGCGATTTCAGGAGACAAAGAAACATTAACATCCAGGTTCCTCCTAAGTCCCAAGATCTCGCTGAAATGAATGCCTACCTTTGTGAGGATATCTTAGGAGTTCAATCTCTGGACCATCAATTGTTCAGTTTATGGTAAGGCGAGATATTTGGCTGATTCAAATCAAAAGCTGAAACCGACGGTGGATCAAAAGACTAAAAGACTCTTGCATCAATTGAACAAGAAGGTTAGATGGGCAAGATAGAATGCGTCCCATGTTCAGTATGTAGTTGACTACATAACCTCAAGAGTTCTTGAAATTTCAAATAATTTAATTTCTTTTTCAAATTATTATGTAAGGCTCTCAGAAGCGTGAGTTAGAAACCTATAGAAAGCATTAAAAATCCCTCGAAGATACAATAGTAGATGAAGTTAAGATTTAGAAAAACTTATAATTGAATACTTGTCGTTTGTTACATTTGTTTACATTCGAAGAGTGGTGATTGGACTACTGGCTCGTGATTTGAATAAACTAAATAAATTAAATTCATTCCCTGAAGTTCTCTAGAAATACAACAAAATCCCTTAAAGCAAAAAAAAGAAGGCTTTTTAAGAAAATAGTTGAATTTTCAATAAAATAATGACATTTTTAATAAAATAATAGAATTAAAAAAAAAAGAGGAATTCTGATCCAAAAATAAAACAGTAGACTTTTCAATTAAAAATAATTAACTTTCAACAACAACAAAAAAAAGAATTTTCTTTCCAAAAACAAGAATGTTCGACAAAATAATGAAATTTTCCTCCAAATAGTAGAATTTTTAAACAAAAGAGATGAATTTTCAACCCGAAGAGATGAATTTTTAACAAAAAGTTCATTTTCAAACAAGAAAGATGCATTTTTAAACAAATAGTTGAATTTTCAGCAAAAAAAAATTAAGTTATAACCAAACAGTTGCATTTATAACCAAGTAGATAACCTTTCAAGCAAAATCGAAGAATTTTCAACCAAAATGTATATTTTTAACCAAATAGTTGGATTTTCAGCATACAAAAATGAATCTTTAACAAAAAAAGATTACTTTTCTATCAAAAAATGAATTTTGAATCCGAAAGTACAAATTTTTCCTCTAAAAAGACAAGCATTCAACAAAACCGTTGAATTTTCAACCAAAAAAGGAGGCTTTTTAAGAAAATAGTTAAATTTTCAACAAAATAATTAAATTTTTTATAACAAAAAGAGACGAATTCTGAACCAAAAATAAACGAGTAGACTTTTCAATTAAAAAGAATTAACTTTCAATAAAATAAAAAAGAATTTTCAATCCTCGGCCTTTTATGTCCACTTGTCTATTTCTTTCTGTAAGCTAATGTACATATTTCATGGAACATATTAAAGATCTATTATATGAGAGAAGTTTTAGGCTCCGGAAGCTACGATCATGGTTCCTTAAAGCAACCAATCCCGACGCAACTGGATCGGCATGGGCAATTTGAAAATATTCAGATTGCATCGCCAATCTATCTTCAGGTATGCGTCTTTGTCTTTGTTTTTTCTTCAATTTTTAGGTTTCATCTCGGTTTTCATTTTATTTTCAACTTTGTGGTTAACTTGATTTCGCGCGACGGTTTTCTAATCCTACGCTAATTCCTTTTTTATAATTTATTTAATACTGCGTAAAAGCCTTGTTTGGTACGTCTAAATTGTACACAATACTGCCATAAATCTAGATTTTGCATGCGATTTATAATTTCACTCTTGTTATTTCTCATGCTGAAGAAATTTGTAATTTTATCTCCCTTTATATTGATCCGTGTCCATTTATGAAACAGTTTCTTGCTTCCCTCAAAGTCGTTTTGCATTTTCCTCTCTACTTTTTATCTATTTTTATCTATATTTTCCTTGACTAGTTTTTTTTGCTTTCCTCTTTTTGTGTCTGCAATAATATTTCCCGAAATTTGAAATTAGAGATTCCTTGGAATTCTTTAAAATGCACCAAAATGCTAACCTTTCTTGAAAATATTTGATATCCTTAAAAATTATCAAAGTCAATTGAAGATTCCCCAGAATACTTCAAAAATATTCTGAAATCATTAAAATTCTATAAAGAAAAGGATCTGTGTAAATACCTTGAAAGATTTAAAAATCTTGAAAACCCTATGAAATATTCTAAGTATTTTGAATAATTTCTTCGAAATCCAATAGAACATTTTAGTCAAAAATTAGGTTTGTTGTTGACAATTTTTCTTTTTCAGTTGAAAATTTATAATATAAGTCCAGAATTAATTTCTTTGGTTAACAATTATGAAATTTCACTAGAAATCCGTTCTTGTTGATTCAACAATACTTTTACCAAATGAAAATTCCGTTTAATTATAATACAATTACTATATATCTATTATATATTATTGTACATTGTATATTGCATATGATGTATTCTACAATAAAATTGAAATATTATGTATATTATACTTGCTATAGTTTTTATAAGAAATTAATATTGAAACTTGAACATTAGGCATACGAATTTTTTGATGAAATATTCATAAACATATCGATTAAAATTTTTTAAGAATCGTTCCTTTGTTTATTTATTGAATAATTTCTCGTTAGTAATTCTGATTTACATATCACTTATTTACAGAAGCGTGATTATATGGTCTTATTAACTTGAAAATAGTACTTTACTGCTTTTTAGTATTTCAAATAGGTTTTTTCAGGCAAAAAAATCCGCTCAGGGAAATATTTTGATTTCACCAAAAATGGTTCCCCAGAAGCATTCGAAACAATCTCCTACCTATAACTTTGGGGTACCTGAGAACAGCATTTGAATTTTTTAAAGGCCACTGTGAGGCACGAGATGCCCAAAGAGAAGCCCTTTGTTTCGAAATGAGCAAAGCATTTTGCTCGCACACGTTTGATCAGCTTACTTTAAATTTGCGTGTCCGAAATTTGAACGGATTTGTTTTGCATGTCATCTTCGTAATAGAAAAACTCTTCAAATCTCTTATTTAACTCATCGCGGGTGAATGCTAAGAGTTTCAAAATCTTTTTCAGAACACACCCTAGATCGTACTGATGCACACTATAGAGCAGAACATGCCATAAATTGACCGCGAGTAATTGAAGAGTTGTGGCTGATTTCATGTCTGAGATCGCAGACAAACCAAAGATCATAGTATCGCTGCATTTTCTCATTTTCAGACCTTCGTCATAAGTTTCTTCTGTGCGCAATATACAGACCGTGTATGGCAAACATTCTGAGTATTATCGAAACGCATAAGGTAAGGGGGAGGGGAGGCTCCGACTTTTTGGTTTCAGGTTACTCAAATGCCCTGGTAACGATTCATGAAATAATACAGTTCCGGGAATTTTTCCACACAAAAAAAAAACAAATTTACTGTACTTCTCAAGAATGTAACCTGATGTTAGAAATTCAAAGCGCCATATCTCAAAAACGGTGCACCCCAAGAAAAAAACTTTCACATTGTGTTCAAAGGTTTTCTCCTGCTCTACAATTTAACAATCCTTTCGACTGTAAACATTTTTTTTTTTTGGGTCGAAAAAGAACAAAAACTGATGTTTAGCAACTTTGGCGCCATCTATTTTGTACATTTTTGGTTGTAGCTCAGCAATTATATGAGGAAACACAAATATTTTTCAACCGACAAGCGAGAAACTGAATCATTTTCAACCTGAAAGTTTTTGCACTTGACTTTTTTTTACAGAAGCCTTCTTTTTTCTGATTTCGAAGTATTTTATATTCAAAAGGAAAATAAAGTATAGAGCACTTTTTGTAATAGCTAATATTCAAATTTATGAAGAAAATTTTTTCTTCATATTTAAAATTATTTTTTAGGAATTTTCATTCTAAATTAAAAACTGACTGAGACGTATTATAAACGAATCACTTTTTGTCACTATGATTATTGAAGCGTTTTTTAATGCTACTGTTCTTTATTGTTCATCTGTTTCAGATAGTTTTTAAACGGTTTAAATGGGCTTAAAGCATTGAAGCAAAAAACTATCGTTTGCTTTTTGAAATAAGCAAAATTCAATTATATATTTTACATATTTTAAATTATTCTCATTGAGTAGTTATTTCATATTTAAAACGTGACTAAAAAAGGTTGATGAAAGAATAATTATGATTTAATTATAATCCAACTTTCTCAATTGAGTGCTGTACAAAATAGTGTATGACGCACTATTGAGATTTTTACTGATTTTTTATTGAGATTTGCACTATCAAGATTTTTAAAAAACGTATGCAAATTATTTAGATTTGGAAATAATAACGGAAGATGCACCAGGGAAGAGAATTCGTTTGCCTTTTAACACCAGCTGAGAATTGATGAGCATCCTTATACATGTGTTTTTCTAATTCAAGGTCGAGACAAATTTTTTTTCGGGTTTAAGTGGTTAGGGGTAGGGTAATACTGGGACCTGTATTAAATTTGATAACACTATATATTCATGTCCGGAAAGCAGCCAGAAGTGGGTAGATTTCATGTCCAAAGAAAAAGTATAATTTTCAAGAAGAAAATTAGAAACACAATATTATAAAGTCAATCCGTGCAAAAAATTTTATTTTTAAAAAGAAAGGCTCAGAAACATTGTGAGTCTAAAAATCAGTTGCTTTGAAAGAGACACATTCAAAAAGATCAGTATATGCAAAACAAACAATAACAAAAAAAGAATTAAAAATTTTTTTTTGCATAGAAAGGCCCTAAAATATGTTTCAAAACAACATTGTAATCAGCTCATTAGAGACAAGTATATAATATGATGAAAAAAGAGGGAAAGAAATAGCAAAGAGGCAACCAAGCCATCCTCACTCTCTTTTCCTTTCTCTTTATCAGTCTTTTTGATACCACTTTTGGGACCAATATGTTTCCAGATCACTTTAGATCTCCTCATGAGGGTATAATGTTATAAGATACTGCGAACTTTTATTTCTATCTTATGCTTAATATTAGTAATGTATGTACATATGAGACTGAAGTTTCTTATCGTACTGTTATTTATATCGAGACGCGATGATCGACCTATTTTTGAACCTTCTACGACACACCAATACAGATTTATAAAGATTCAAAAAATGGTTCATTCTGTTTATGTGAGTAAAAATTTTTGATATTCAAAATACAGCAATACGATATGTAGTGTATTTGTTCGCGTCTCAAAGACGCATCGATTGACCTACTGTTGAACCTTCCACGACTCACCAATACCGATTTATAAAGTTTCAAAAAATGGTTCATTCTGTCTATACGAGTAAAACTTGTTTGATATTCGAAATACAGCATTATGATATGTAGTGTATTTTTTCGCGTCCTTGAGACGCATCGATTGACCTATTGGTGAACCTTTTATGACCCACCAGTACCAATTGACGGAGTTTCAAAAAATGGTTTATTCTATTTACATGAGTAAAACTTTTTTGATATTCAAAATACAGAAATACGATATGTAGCTTATTTGTTTGCGTCCTTGAGACGCATCGATTGACTTATTGGTGAACCTTTTATGACCCACCAGTACCGATTAATGAAGTTTAAAAAAATGGTTCATTCAGTTTATATGAGTAAAACTTTTTTGATATTCAAAATACAGCAATAAAATATGCAATGTATTTGTTTGCGTCTTGAAGACGCATCGATTGACCTACTGTTGAACCTTCTACGACTCACCAATACCGATTTATAAAGTTTCAAAAAATGGTTTATTCTGTTTATCTAAGAAAAACTTGTTTAATATTCAAAATACAAAAAGACGATTTCAAGCCCATTTGTTCGCGTCTTCAAGACGCATCGGTTGACCTATTATTGAACCTTCTACGTTTCAAAAAATGGTTTATTCTGTTTACATGAGTAAAACTTTTTTGATATTTAAAATCCGACGATACGATTTCAAGCATTCAAATTTTGATCGCACAAAAAATAATGAAAAATAAAAAATTCCATGTTGCGGTCAAACTATGCAAGATACGAAAGAAGATTAATTAACAAAAGTTGTTCACCTAAAAAGAATCGACAAATTTTCTATAAACTTTTAAACCACTTTACTCTAAGATGAGTATTTTTGGTTTAAATCGTAAAAAAAAAACATTAAAAATAAACAGATTAAATTTATCGAAAAACGAAACAAGTCGTAATATAATGTTTAATGACAAAATTGTTTTTTTTTTTTGGAACGCACACCGTCCAAGAAATTTCGATATTTTGATTGTTATGCATTTTACATGTTGGCCCTCAAATTAAATAAATATTTCCCCAAATTCAATTGATAAGAAAGAGCGTTTTTTTGTTTTCAAAACATGAGATCCCATGAGTGAACATTTTATTTCCTGAGACATACATTTATTTATTTATACTTCTTTTCCGTAAAGTTGAATTTAGAAATAATAAGTTTACTGCAGATCAGTGCTGAAAAAAATTGTCTTTGATAACAATATTTGATTTCTGTATTTTTAATAAATAAATAATATTTATTAAACAAAAATTTTCTTGATGGTTCAAAATCGGCAATTTTCAAGTTAGAAAATTTTAAAATTCGACACTTTTCCTTGGGAATTTTTAAATTCGAGAATTTGTAAACTGTTTGATAATTTTCTTATTTGGGAATTTCCTAGTTCGGGATTTTGATATTTCAGGAATTTCAAAGTGTCGGGTTCTTTTTCGGGATTTTTCAATCGTACCCGTTCAAAATCCTCATAAAGCTTCCAGATTTTTTTTCAAAATCTTCAAAAATCAATATTTTCTTCTTACTTTTTTTATACTCTCTTCAATTTTTAAAGCATTTCACTCGAAGCATTTCTTTTAGATCGATTGTCTTCGAGGATGGCTTGAATTGAAGCTTTTAGCATGTAGATGAGTATAAAAAAATAAAATTCATATGTTAAAGTGTTCTTTTTCTGTTATGATTTGTCAAAAAAGAAAGAAAAACAGAGAAAAGTTCGTTTTTAGACCACTAATGTGGAAGCTGTTCTTTGAGTCAGATTTTTTTCGGGAATGGTACAATTTGAAGGTGATATATGATTATTATTATGATTATTGATGTGAAATTAAATATAAAATTTTCTGTATCATATTATTGTTGTTTTGTTATCAATGGGTCAAAATGAAGAAATTTTATTGTTCAGACTATGCTGGAAGCCTTTTGTTTAGTTCAATTGTCTTCGAAGATGGCACAAATTGAAGGTCTTGACATGTAGATGTGCATTAAAAAAGAAAATTTGGACTCTGAATTAAAATTAAAGAAATTAAAGTCAGAATTAATCAAAATTTAAATTCTTCTTTAACGTCCAACATTCTGATTTACCTACGAAGTTCTATAAATCTAAAAAGAACTAAGAATCCAACTATCAAATTAGCATCACATGCTTAAATGTCTTAATTCAAATTTGAAAAACCAAAATGAAAAAAGATGAACAAAAAAAATATCAATCTCCAAATCCTCATACTCTTTTTTTTAATTTTGATTGCTTTTAAATCGCAATCAAAAAACATTTACAAGAAATCTACCATCGTTTTAGTGTTCATTCAATACAGTCTTTCTCCATTCCACTCTTTTCCCTAACTCCAACTATTTTTTGTGGAAAGTCAATTATTTTTGATTGAAAGGTCTACGATTATATTTGTGTTTAAATGTTTAATCATTTGGTTTTAAATTAAATTATTTTGTTTGAATTCCAAAAGTAACAGTTTACAATAAGGTAGGTCTTACTTGAACATAACACGAATTTGCACATATATTAATTTTCGGCATCCCTCGTTCGACCTTTTGTTTCACAGTTTTGGTAACTTCGATGAGAAATCACATTCTTCAGCAATAAGGTAGCGATCACATAGTTCTTTCTCACCTTAAAATTATTATTTTGAGCATTTTAATTTCAGACTATCTCAATATAATATATGTACATTTAGCACAAATAACTAATACTGTTTTAAACTAAATAAAGTCTCCCTATATTATATACGCAGGTACGGTTGATATAATTCATAAACATTTTGCGGTTCCTTAAAGGAAAGGTACCAATTCCCTAGGTACACTCATCTCAAAATATTCTGGACACAAAACATTTTCATGCAACGCTATTGCTTCCGTCGTGATTTCCTGCACCATGTCAGAATCATATCGTGTTCGTTCTATGTGAATTTCTTGAGATATACAAATGAGAAAATAACACCACAAGCTTTCAGTAATGGCCATCTGCAGTTTAATTTGTTAGTAGTACTTGTGTTGCCTTTTCAGCACCAATTCATCGCCAACGAGTTCACAACAAAATGCTTTTTTCAGAAGGCGTCAATTTGAATATCTCTACAGGTTTGAGCTTTTCAAGAACCTTTGGACATTTATTCTCCAGAAATCATAATCGATAATCCTCATTAGGATCATAGACGAGTTAATCTGGCGATGCTCCTAATCCTGGAAAATCAAAGTTTACCCACAAGCCTGTGGTTTCAACTTTGAATCCAAAATCTTCACTTTTAGATATATAGACTTGCAACGCTTTTCTTTATTTCCTCTCCCGTACTTTAACTCGCTAACAAACGCAATCGACTGATCATCCCACAAATACCTCACTTCCGGGTGTCGAGAAAGTCTCGGTTGGCACTATTCATAACCTTCTTTTCACACACACGCGGTCTCGGAAATCACATCGCGTGTGGTCGAGAGTGGAAACTGAAAGCATTGTGGGTACTCAAAAAGAGGCCACCTACCTTGCAGCCATCGTGCGTATTTCTCTTTCCTTCATCCATGTCGGTTTGTTTTTGCTTTTTAAATATTTTGAAATCGGGTTACCCGTCCTTCCGTCTTTATCCGGTCTCCCTGTGAGCACCGCCTGCAAGCCAAAAAACATAAGTGACAGGTCCCGCGTTTCTCTACGCTTCATTCCTTCTCGACTCGGCTAGTTTCGTTTCGAGGCTGTCGATTGGTCGGTTGGAGTGAAGAAGGATTGCTTGTCGATCCCGGCCAATGGGTGCCTTCGTACCTTTGCTGCTTGATTCCCATTGGTCCTCACGTGCTGTCTTGAACATAGACGTTTACTGGGCCTTAGCAGCGTGGGGTCGTCCGGCCACGCCATGGTACAGGCCCCCACTTTGTCAGTGAAGGATCGCTGTCTGGTAATGGCGCGGCGCTATGGTGCTGATAATGGAAAATGGCTGCTAGTTTTGGCACCTCCCCACTTGGTCGGTGAAGCAAGGCCGTCTGGTAATGGCGCTGTGCTATGGTGCCTACGATGGAAAATGGCTGCTAGTTGTGACACCTCCACACTTTTTCGGTGAAACATGGCTGTCTCGTAATGGTGTCATGTCATGCGCAGGACTGGTGTGCCGTCTTGTTTTCGTTCCATCCTCGAGTCCAGCTTTTTGAGTGCTAGAAGGCTGCTGGCTGTCAGCGCCGTCTGCTCGTCCTTTACGAGCTGTCAGTTTGCTACACAGTTACGATCTCGACCCCGCTTATTCAGCAGATCATTTTTCATTTCTCCTATATCCACAGGATGACGCTGGTCTGCATCTTTGAAGCCTGTCAAATTTTATTGAATAATTCTAGTCCGAATAAATTCACCATTTACGCCACTGGGGCTTCAGCAGATAGTTTCCCGTTTCTCCTGTATCCACAGGATAACACTGGTCTGCATCTTTGTAACCTGTTGAATTTTAGTGATTTATTCTTGTCTGAATAAATTCACCAATTATGCCACTGGGCTTCAGCAAATAATTTTTCGTTTATTCTATATCCACAGGATCACGCTGGTCTGCATCTTTGTAACCTCCGAAATTTTTGTGAATAATCCTAATCTGAATGATTTCACCCATTATGCCACCGGGGCTTCAGCAGATAGTTTTTTATTTCTCCTATATCCACAGGATCACACTGGTCTGCATATTTTTTACCTTTGAAATTTTCGTGATTAATTCTAGTCTGAATAATTTCACCAATTCACCAATCACGCCACCGGGGCTTCAGCAGATAGTTTTTTGTTTCTCCTATATCCACAGGAGGACGCTGGTCTATCTGCTGAAGCCCCGGTGGTGTGATTGGTTAACGCTCCACTCGTGAATCACAAGTGGATTACTTTGAATTAAAAGTGGATTACTCTAACTGATCTGGATTAGAAGTAGATTCCTCTGGATTATAATGGATTACAAGTAGATGGCTCCAACTTACAAGTGCATTACTTCGATTTATATGGATTGCAAGTGGATTACTACAAATTACTAGTGGATTACTTCGGATTAAACTACAATTACCGGATTAAAGCGGATTTCTAGTTCGGATAACTAGTTGATCCAGCGGATTACCAGAGTTATTTCCCCCTCGCTTATTTTTTCAATGGTTGTTCGGTCTTTGACTTGAAATACTGCGACGAATTCAACGTAGAAATCTACTATTTCTCAAACATGCTCAAAAATACATTGTCATTCAAAACCACATTCACAACTCATGATATACCAACGTCCAATTCTCTACTTGAAAAAAATGCAATCATCTGTCCCTTGTTTGAAGAATTAAGTTCACAGTTCGAGTGCTCGCCTAATAGCGACCCAATTTCTAATGTTCCTCAAGGCGGACCTTCTGCTTCCTCTTCTGACAGACATTCTTCTGGAAGGTCTCTTCCTTCTGCCAGACCTCATTCTTTTGCCAGGTCTCATCCTCCTGCCGAGCCTCATCTTCCTGCCAGGTCTAGGTCTCCTCCTGACAGAAATTCTTCTTCTCTGATACTCGGATTTACACTGGAAGAACTTCCATTTGTCCGGCTTATTCTCAATAAGAATTCGAGACGGATATTCCATCTACGAAGATATACCTTTCCTCCCGATAAACCAATGTTATTGAAAACCAAAGATAATGCCAGTCTGCCCATGCCAACCAAAGAAAATATTGTATTATCTACGCCCAATGGTGATGTTTGTGCAATACTAGAAAAAACAAACAAAGAAACATTTATTCGTGGAATATATACTCTTAAAACTGCTATTTGTAGGTTTCAACGTGTGAAAGTAAACATTGACAGCGGCGCAGTTCAAGAATTGACCTCAGAAGACATCGCGGATTGTCCAGTAGGCAATCATTTGTCAATCGAAAGAAAATTCACAATAGTGATCGAACAACAATTATCATTTTAGAAATAATTCTATATAATCACTTGAAACTAAAAAAATTGTATACATATTGTGTGATATAATTCGATTTAAAATAAAATCGATTTCAACTTTTTTGTTAATGTTAAGTTCGTGGAATAATCTGGAGGAACAAGTGGATTACAAGTGGATTCGTTGGATTACAAGTGGATTGAGCTGGATTACTAGTGAATTAATCTGAATGACAAGTGGAATAATCTGGAGGAACAAGTGGATTACAAGTGGATAAGTCGCGTTACAAGTGGATTAGGCAGATTACAAGTGGACTAATCCTTATTACATCGAATTCGTCAGACACGATGTGAAAAGTATTGTATTTGACAAGTGAATAGCTGTTAAAAAATTGTGGGAAAAATTCCAGTTGGTATAAAAGATATTTAGGAATTTTAGAATTTTCAAAAAGATTGAAAATATTTTAAAACTTGATAAGATTTCCGAAAATATATTAAATAATTTCATATTTTTTGCAAACTTTTAAAAGTCTTAAATATCTTTTTCACCAACACGCGTGTGTCGAATATAGCAAGTGGATTATCTGGATAACAAGTAGATTAATCTGGATTACAAGTGGATTACAAGTGGATCAAGCTAGATTAAAATGGATTAAGCTGGATTACAAGTGAATGAGCTGGATCACAAGTGCATTAACGTGGATTGCAAGTAGATTATTTGGATTACAGGTGGATTATATGGATAAAGAGTGGATTACAAGTGGATTACAAGGGGATTACATGTAAATTATCTTGATTACACGTGAATTATTCTGGATTACAAGTGGAATAATCTTGATCAACAATGGAATAATACTGTATTATAACTGGATTGAGCTGGATTACGAGTGGATTAATCTGAATTACAAGTGACTTAATCTGTACAACAAGTGGATTACAAGTAGAATAATTTAGAATACAAGTAGATTAAGCGGATTACAAGTGGATGAGTCGGATTACAAAAGTATTTTAAAAGAATTTCAAAAATTGTAGAAATCGAGGGTAAATGATGGGAGATGATAGAAAATTAGGGACGGGAAGTAGGATAAATTATTATCAGTGATTGAGGCTATTTAGCAAAGTGAAGGGAGGGGTAATAAGGCAGTGCGGTTGAAAATCGGAGTGAAAGTGTTGACTGGAAAACGGAAATAAGGAAAGGGGACTTTTAACTGAAAAGTAAGGAGAATAGGAAGTAGAAGAGGAAGAAGTTGAGAAAGGGAGGGGTAGCGAATGGTAAAGTGAGGGGAGGGGACGAAGGGGAAGAGAGCAGTTGAGAAGAAATTGGGGGAAGTGGAGGAGAAAAAGCGTGGAAGGGGAAGGTTTGAACGACCAAATTAACGTCCTATTAGGATACGAAGCACTTTTTTTAGGCGCACGGTACCTATTTTGACTAGTTTTCAATTATTATCGAATCATATTTAATACTTTAATCAGTAGCTGCGATTTAATCCAGTGCTTATTTTCTCATTTGAGTCCTAATCCACATACAGAGGTTACTCTTTTCCTCTCAAACCTCCATAGTCCATTACCGCAGTGAGGATCACATAAAATCAGGATTATTCCAATTTACCTTCCTGGCTGTGGATACTCAATGGGTTGGTTTCAAAGATTAGAATTATCGACCTGGAAATGTATTCCGCTCATTTTTGTTCTATCGCGGTAGGTTTAATTAGCTGTAGAATTATTTATTATTAAAGGTGTATTTCATTCACAAACGAAAGATTTCTAAAATTTGAGATGTTAGGATATTTATTATGAAACAGAACAATAATATTCAACCGAAACTAAAAAAAATTAAAATTAAAAATATCTGAAAAATTCACTGCGGGAAGTGCATGAGGAGGTTGTTGGTTCAAACCCAGCCCGCAGTGAATTTTTTGTTGATGATCCATCTATTTGAGTAAAATTTCAATTATTCTGTTTGAAATTCGTTTTTCTGTTCAAAAATGATTTCTTCAACTGAAAATTTGAATGATTCATTGTAAGTTGAAAATTGATCGTTGACTTGAATATTAAACAATTTGAAGTATTTTGTTGTAAATTTGCTTTGTTTGGCAGAAAATTAATCTATCTGAATGAAAAATCACTTACTTGGGTGAAAGTTGAACTACTTTGTTGAAGATTCGTTTATTCATTTGCAGATCCATCTATTCTGTTGGAAATTTAATTATTTTGTTGAAAACTAATTTTGTTGTTGTTAAAAATCAGTTTTTGCAACGGGAAATTTAACCATTCAATTTTTAGTTGAAAATTCATTTATTTGCCTAATCAATATAATAATCAATCTGAAAATGCTTATCTGTTGACAAAGAAGCTCACTGGCGCGAAAAGGATTCATGCAGAGGTTACCTGAACGTTGAGTCAATATGCACCAGGAATATGCTCAGGAAGCGCCCCAGTATTTAAGAGATAAGATATACTTTTCGAGCAAAAAGGGATATAAAGCTCTTTATCAGCAAGAAGAAGAGCAACATTCTCCGGCGAACATACCACCCGTTCCAGCAAGACCACGAGATGGCGGCCTCTCTGCTTAACAACAATAGAAGCAACAATACTTCAGTACACCTGAGTAAGACTCGCGAGCGTATTGCACAGTTTCAGTTCAAAATTAAAATGCTGATACGGCATGCATCAAACATTCAGCGCGTGATTAGCTACATAAAATCAAATGAAAAATGTACTCCAAAAGCTAGGGCACTTGCTCGAAACTTTGGAAAAGCAAATCACACGCTGAACAAGTGTAAACTGTTGACCATCAAACAGCACTTCTAGGGGTAGCTGGAATTCTCATTCAACGAGACGATAAAAAACAAGTAAGGGTCGTTGCGTATTTCAGTAAACAGACGACAGAAGGAGAAAGGTACTATCATTCCTACGAGTTGGAGACTATGGAAGTTGTATTGTCGATGAGGTATTTTCGTCCTTATCTACTCCCGCAAAAATTTGAAGTTCTTACAGATTGAAACGCATTGAAGACAACGTTATCAAAAAAAGATTTGAACCAAAAATAGGCCAACGGTGGATGGAAGTTCAAGAATATTATTTTGAAATTGAATATCGACCAGGACCTAAAATGCAGCATGTTGATGCGTTGAGTAGGAATCCGATAGTAGATGTAGACAAATAATGCTATCGATTTGACTAAGGAACATTGGATAAGAGCTGCTCAGTTGCAAGACGACCAACTGAGAACTATTATCAAAATATGAGAGAGCAAGTGGGCAGTCCACAGACGGTATTTTGATAATTACGTTCTCGAAAAAAAATAAACTTTACAGAAAATTGAAGAATAAAGATGACAAAGCGATCAAACTATAAGTTGTTCCGCGAGCAGCTAGGATGCAAATATGCAGATTATGTCATGACAGTAGTGGGCATCTAGGAATAGAGAAAACCTTGGACAGGATACCAGAAAATTATTGGTTTGCTGACATGAGACAATTTGTGACAAAGTGTGTTGGCGCATGCCTGGAATGCGCCTATAGAAAAAAGAAGATTGCGAAAAAGCAAGGAAAACGGAACCCAATGCCAAAAGAATCGATTCCTTTCCACACTATTCATGTAGACCACATGGGGCCGTTAGAGACAAGTAACAGGGACAATAAATATGTATTCGTGATTGTTGACGCATTTACGAAGTTCTCTATTGTCGAGCTCGTTTTTCCTGGTAGCAAATTAATTTTCGGTTCAGAATTTATTTTTTTCTTGTAGAAATTCACCTGTTTCGTTGAAAGTCAAACTACTTTGTTGAAAATAATGTCATTGGTATAAGATTGAAATATTTCTTAAAGATTCTTTTTTTTCAATTCATAATGATTGAATATTATTGGTTCAAAATTGATCCTGTTTAGTAGGAAATTGAAAAAATACAATTTTTCATTGAGAATAATCCATCTTTCTTGGTTGCAAGCTCAACTATTTGTTTCAAAGCGAAACTATTCTCCGTTAAATAAGGTGAAGAAAAAATGTTACATACACACACACAAACACAGACGGATATTTTTTGCAAATTTTATTTTCGAGCTTCTGTGGTCGAATTATATCGAAAAACAGTCAAATCTCCATTATTTTAAGACCTTCGTATACGGTTATTTCAAATTGCACAGTTCCGTCAACTCCCACCACGGTCCCTGCACACTCTCCTCCGCGTCAGTGGCTGACCAATAAAAAAAAATAAGCCCGGGAGAAACAGCAGTTCTAGGAATGTCGGCTGTATTTATCTGTATATTATTATTGATAGTATTTATTGATTTAAAATCGACCCTCGCTTTTTCGGTAAATGCGTAGTTGGAAAATTTGCTTGCAGGGGGCGCATCGATGCAAGGCCTGAGCAGCCAATGAACGCCGCTTGATAAGAAGATCCAGCCCACTCGCGGTATAGGTGGGGGCGCCTCCAGGCTTGAAAATAAAGAACCTTTACGTTTCAAGGACGCGGAAATAAAGGAGACCATCAGAGAAAATCCGAGGCCACCCCCTCCTGAGGTCCCAGTGAACATACTTTCGCATGGTAAGTTATTATTTTTAAGTAACTCGTTACAGGTACATGGGAGGAAGTCAGCTTTACCTTTTTATTATAAAATTTTCTTTCAAACAAGTTAATTACAGCCCCACATGTCCAATCCATATTGGATAGAGTGGATTATTTGTTGTTTCTGAAACCCAAGACTTACATATTATTATTATGTCTAATGCAAGATGTACTTTATCTTCCTGTTTAGGTTTTGCAATTCCTTCTTAAATGTGTAACAAAACAATTATATAAGAAAAATAGTTCAAATGATTTTACATTCAGTAAAAATACCTCCCGAATGAAAGATTTTAATTACAGGAACGAAATATAATCATAAAATTATCTAAACCTACTTCACTGTCTCAAATAAATAAAATTAGATTATTTTAACCAATAGAATTATACTGATTTCCTGTATCCAAACGTTTCTTGTTCACGTCGAATTGATAGTGAGCGTAAAGATGTAAATTAGCTGTAGAAAATAGCCCCGCACGACAAAATTTCATTATTTTTCAATACTTTCGATGCTAAAACAAAAAGATATAAGAAAACCGTGAATGATATGAAAAGGTGTCCATTTAAATAGCAATTTGGACATACTTCAAATCAACAAAACTACCTTGAAAGTTCACATAAATGCAATTTTCCCAACATTTGGTCTGTCTTAAACTCTAGCCTACTTGATTATTGATTAATTTTTTTTCAGAATATTTATGTCTAATACCTTTTACTAAATTCAAAGTTTCTCTGCAGATAGAATCTTTCTGATGATTCAATCATGATGATGCAAAACAATTTCAAAATATAATAAATCCGCACTTCATAAAACAAACAGTTTTTAACTTGACGAATTCTTTGGCAAATATATTTTTACTCACTATTTACTGTTAAATAACTATTACCAAGCAATAATGTCAGAAAATGACTATTATTAAAAACGATCCACAAAACTACGTTTCAATTTCTCCCGCAGATTCTCTGACAAAAATAGCTGATTTATACAACTGATAAAGTTGTCCACTGTTATTACTATCATCCAAAACGGTCCACCAAACTACCTTAAAATTTTTCCTTCAGATTGAAAGCAAAAAAAAAATTAGTTTGGACAACTACTAAAGTAGTCTGTTACTATTATTCAAAATGATACCCAAAACTACGTTTCAATTTTTCCTGTGGATACACTGAAAAACGTAGTTGATTTGTACATCTAATAAAGTAGTCTCTTACTATTATGCAAAATGATCCACAAATATGCTCTTCTATTTTTCCTACATATTGACTGCATAGAGCACTTTGGTATATCAATGAAGTAGTCTATTATTAATATTCAAAATGATTCACAAAACTAAATATAATTTCACCTGCAGATACGCTGAAAAATATTGTTGTTTGGAACAGTTGATACAGTAGTCTACTACTTTTATTCAAAGCGATCCACAAAACTAACCTTCAATTTGCCCTACAGACTAACTGCAAAAAATAGTTAGTTGAGACAACTACTGAAGTAGTCTACTACTATTGTTCATAACGATACACAAAACTACATTTCAATTTCTCCTGCTGATACAGTGAAAAACATGGTTGTTTTGGACAAATAAGGAAGTAATCTATTACGATTATTATCATCCAAAATGATCCACAAAACTAGCTTTAAATTTTCCCTGCTGACACACTGAAAACTATAGTTCATTTGCACAACTAATGCAGTAGTCTATTACTGTTAACCAAAACAGTCCACGAAACTACTTATACATTTTTCCTGCAGATTCGCTGGAAAAAAAAGATTAGACAACTAATTAAGTAGTCTATTTGCGAATATATGATAGTGATGCTAAGATCCAAGTGACAGTAAACATGATCACCGGCAAGGTTGAACCTTATAACAAAGTTTTTGAATAACCTTTCTTTTTATTCAAATAAGCGCTCACGCGTTCACTTCTTGTTAGTTATTTTACAAGCTTACAATTAATTATGTAATGAAATGCAATAGGAAATAATTCAACATTAGAGATGATGTGTATTTGAAATAAAGAATTGTATTCCTATACCAAGAAAATGAATTTTTAGTTTCATTTATTATAGTCCTTATTATTATACACAAAATCTAACGTAACAAAATGATTTGAAAATTTGAACTGGATATGGAATTGGAACAATGTTCAGAAGTAAAGAATTATATACCAGATATGTTCAAAAATTATCCGACCTGTGTTTATAACTCCGCGCTGGCATTATTTTTTGTCATCCAGCTTGTGGCATCCTTTGTAGTAATTCCCATTCGACTGATCAAAATGCTCCCATCAGTGCTTCTACATCCTGAAGCAGTTTTGTAAGGAAATTTTCGGAATGGCCTTCAGTGCACTCGTCACATTCGTTTTGATAGTCTCTGTGTCGCTGAACCGGTGCCGTTTGAGCGGAAATTTCAATCCCGTGAATAGCCTAAAGTCGCAGATGGCTACGTCGGGACTTTTCCCCGCTTGCCCAAAAATGCGGACGTTTTCTTCTCATTGCGTCACACAATCTTGTCAGAACTTCTTGAAACAGCGGACATTGCGTTAACTCGGCTGCAGCGGGCCTGCCAGAGTAAATGTCACTTTCCACTAAAGTATAACTACTTCTGAATTGCCCAAACCACTCTTTGATCGGTGGGTTCCGTCATCCTGAAATGCGACGCGCACGTGGTTAGACGTTCACGCGCACGTGATGAGAATGTGTTCGTTAAAGCCGAAGGAGCTTTAACAAAAGAGAATTCACAATCAACAAGTTACAGTTGTTGATGCTTTGACCTTCAACTTTAAAAGGCCTGCGCACAATGTGTGGAAAATACAAAGACTGAGCGCATATCGCGAGGTCCTTACGTTATCGAGCGAAGCGAGCCGTGCGCGTTGCGCGGGATGAGGATGTGCCCGCGCAGCGGTCCGATTTTTTTACTCATAACTCATACAATTTCAGTAAAAGAATTTTTGGAAAAAAATTAAAATTTGTGTGCAGCGTCAAATTCGCACTTCAATTTTGAAAACTCAATATCTCTTAGAATTTTACCGTCCAAACGACAAAATTTGGTTTCCAAAAATGGCCAAACGATTCCATTAAGCAAAAGTTGGATATTTTATGGTTGTTGTGCTAACTTCACGGAGATCACAACTCACAGCGGTACAGCGGGTGACAACTCACAACACACAGCCTACAGGTCACATCACAACTCACAGTACGCAACTAACAACTCAGGCAAGTGATGAGTGAGGAACTAGGGGAAATAAGGTGGTAGAGGAAGTGAGGAGAAATGTGAGGGGGAGTTAGGAGAGGAAGGTTGATAAGGAAGTTACGAAAGAGAGTGGAAGAGAAGGTTTATGTGTGTGGAGGTAAAGTGGGGGACTGTATGGAGGAGGGTAAATAAGGGAAAGTTGGTGTGGATAGGTAATGAAGAGTAGGGGAGAAAAAGTATTAGAGGGGTAGGTTTGGACGACTTATTCTCGTCCAAATAGTCTACGTAACCCTTTTGTTTCAGGCGTAAGACGCCGACTTCGACTGATTTTTAATAATAATTTCTTCCGCAGCCCTAGGAAGCGTGTATTTTGCTGCTCCATCTTTGAGTGGTGTTTTTGAAAGAGAACTTAAATAATGAGTGCAGGGAAGAACAATTATAAAACAATAGCGCAGAAAAGACCGGTCCAGTGGGAAAATTGTATTTTATGTTTCAATATTTAGAGACGCGTCCGCTTTTAGGGACTAACTGCGTTAGACTGATGCCATTGTGACTAAACACATGTTGCTCTTGGAAGCAAGCACAAAAAAGCGGGTCTTAATACTTTTAATGTTCCTCGTAATCCTCTCAAGCAATTTTAACAATGTAAAAATTCTTCAAATCATTTCAAGTACTCTAAATCTTGGCATATTTTTTAATATTTGAAACATCCCTTATAAATCTTGTTCCTACTTGCAATAATCAAATCAAAAAAGTAAAAAAATTCAATTATAAATCTTGTTTCTGCTTGGAATAATCAAATAAAAAAAGTGAAATATTCTAATTGAAAAATTTATAGGTTCTTTAGAGAAAAATCGATGCATTCAAATGCTTTTACGAATCTTGAAATGTCGCGTCAAGAAAATCTTTATCAGTTAATTTTTCGAATTTTTTTGACCACTCTGAATTTCCTTCGGATATAACCCCCCCCCCACCCCCCCCCAGGATAATAAAAATAGTTCAATTATATATTGAAACTTTTTGTTTTGTTTGAAATATTAGAGTTAGCATAATTCAAATAATTGAATTGAGAAAAATGATATGTTTCAGTGATATCAACCCCCCCCCCCCTGCTTATTTGAAGCAAGAATGATCTAATACTCATCTTTGATTGAACTTGGATTCTGCCTTATTCTTCAGGGATTCTTGTTAATCTTTGAGTGGTGTTTTTGAAAGAGAACTTAAATAATGAGTGCAGGGAAGAACAATTATAAAACAATAGCGCAGAAACCTCACTTCCGGGTGTCGAGAAAGTCTCGGTTGGCACTATTCATAACCTTCTTTTCACACACACGCGGTCTCGGAAGTCACATCACGTGTGGTCGAGAGTGGAAACTGAAAGCATTGTGGGTACTCAAGAAGAGGCCACGTACCTTGCAGCCATCGTGCGTATTTCTCTTTCCTTTATCCATGTCGGTTTGTTTTTGCTTTTTAAATATTTTGAAATCGGTTTTCCCGTCCTTCCGTCTTTATCCGGTCTCCCTGTGTGCACCGCCTGCAAGCCAAAAAACATAAGTGACAGGTCCCGCGTTTCTCTACGCTTCCTTCCTTCTCGACTCGGCTAGTTTCGTTTCGAGGCTGTCGATTGGTCGGTTGGAGTGAAGAAGGATTGTTTGTCGATCCCGGCCAATGGGTGCCTTCGTACCTTTGCTGCTTGATTCCCATTGGTCCTCAGGTGCTGTCTTGAACATAGACGTTTACTGGGCCTTAGCAGCGCGGAGTCGTCCAGCCACGCCATGGTACAGGCCCCCACTTTGTCAGTGAAGGATGGCCGTCTGGTAATGGCGCTGCGCTATGGTGCTGATAATGGAAAATGGCTGCTAGTTTTGGCACCTCCCCACTTGGTCGGTGAAGCAAGGTCGTCTGGTAATAGCGCTGTGCTATGGTGCCTACGATGGAAAATGGCTGCTAGTTGTGACACCTCCCCACTTTTTCGGTGAAACATGGCTGTCTCGTAATGGTGTCATGTCATGCGCAGGACTGGTGCGCCGTGTTGTTTTCGTTCCATCCTCTAGTCCAGCTTTTTGAGTGCTAGAAGGTTGCTGGCTGTCAGCGCCGTCTGCTCGTCCTTTACGAGCTGTCAGTTTGCTACACAGTTACGATCTCGACCCCGCTTATTCGATGGACCGCAGATAAGAAAAATGTTGCAGGATCCAGAGTTCATTACGAAAATGTCTGACACTGAAAAAGATGCTTGGCCGAGTTTTAAAAATGTTTAAAAAAACTTTTTAGTCAATAAGAAAATTCCAGACTATCAAAATGTGGTTTCAGAAATGGTAACCAACTTCGGCAAACTAGGCTACCTTATGAATTTGAAGCTAAATTTTCTTCATTTGCATGTAACTAAGTTTCCAGACGACCTGGGAGATTTTAGTAAAGAGCAAGGCGAACGTTTTCACCAGGATATAAAAGAGATGGAAAGGCGATATCAGGGACGTTGGGATGTCAACATGATGTCTGACTACTGTTGGAGTTTATAACGAGATCAAGTTAATCAAGATACAAAACGAAAGCGAAACACACTACGTAGGTCTTTTGAGGACAAAGGGGTTCGATACATGCGAAATAAAGGAAAATGAAAAATAAGATAACTCTATAAGCGTATGGTAATTAAGTTCACTAGACATAAAAATTTCTATTTTTACCCAAGAAATACAGCAAAATTTTCTGTTTTTGTCATTTTTGCGTCCACTTTTGCGTTTTTCGGAAAAATATTAGCCAACTGAGTTATTTAGATCCCGGATTTAAATTTAGCGACCCCAAAAACATATAGATATGCTTGTTTAGTTCACCGGGCATGAAGAAATTTCTTTTTGCAAAAATATACAAGAAAATTGCTGTTTTCGTCGATTCTACGTCTATTTTTGCGTTTTTTTTGTTGGAAAAATACAAGCCAACTTGAATATTTGGACCCCGGATTCGGATTCAGCGACCCCAAAAATATATATACATATATATATTTTTTTTTGTATAACACTATATATATATATATATCTATATATATATGATGGTTTTCCTTTCTTCTTTAGTTAATTCTCTGGTTTTATTAAAACATATATGGAATCCTATTTCTGGGTAATAAGTAGTTAAATATTGTAATATTTCCAAGAAAGTTTCTTTTTCCAATGGTGTAAACGTTGGGTCACCGAAAATCAATCTTACTATTGTCAGTCCCCTATTTCTAAATTCTGTTATTAATATTCCTGAAAAACTTATCCAATTTTCCTCATTATAATCTAGCATGTCTGATTTTTTTTATTAGTTTCCAAAGTTTTCCTGCAGCGTTTGGTTTAGTTTTAACTCTATTATTCGTTTCTGGGTTTTTTCCATTCTAAAAACCCTTTATAAAGTTGATAATTTCCTTCCTCTTCTTATATTTCTTCTTCCTTCTCTTCTTTTTCTTCTTCGGATGCTTCCTTAATTTTTACCTTTTTTCTATCTCTTAATACTCTTTGTTTCGTAATCACAGTTTTTTTCTGTGTGGGTTCTTTACCATCACTTTTAATATCGAAATCACTACTGTCTAATGATACCGTAGTATCCGAATCATTAACTGTTTCTTGATCTTGATGTGGGAACAGTCTTGAAAGAAAATAAGCTGCTTTGTTTTCTTTTCCTTTTATGTATACTATCTCATATTTATATTCTCCATGGCGTAATCTCCTTCGAAGTAATCTTGAACTGGAGTCTTTTACGTTGTGATACCAAAGTAAAGCTTTATGATCCATTTGTATTTTACAGGGATTTCCTAGGAGGTACTGCCTCAATTTTTATACTGCCCAAACAATTACTGGAAGCTTTTTTTCGCTAGTGCTGTAATTTTCTTCTGCTTTGTTAAGTGTTCTAGATATGAAAAGGCATGGGTGTCCTTTTTGTGACAATACAGCTCCTAATTCTTTTAATTGAATCTCTCTCGTATGAGTGTGACAAAATTTTTTTTACCAAACCGGAAAAATAAGCATAGACCGCAAACATAGATCGCATGCATAGACCGCACGCATGGACCGTACGCATAGGCCGCACACCTAATAGAGAATGATGCAGTAGGATTATTTCGTATTTAGTGACTATAGTTTTTCTTTCATCCTCAAACGACTTATTTACATGCGTTCGTTTAATTAAATCTCTCTCGCATGAGTGCGTCAAAAAATTTTTTTAGCAAACCAGAAAATAAGCATAGACCGCACGCATAGACCCCACATCTGATAGCAAATGATTCAGTGCGATTATTTCGTATTTGACGGCTATATTTTTCATTTTATTTTTCTATTAAACTGGAGAAGTAAGCATAAACCGCACGCATAGACCGCATGTTCAGAGCGCATACCTGACAGCAAATGATTTAGTGGGATTATATCGAATTTTTGACTAATTTTTTAAATATTGTTATGTAACTGGGCAATGTAACTGGGCAAATTTCATGATTATAGTTTTTTTAAATATTTTTATTTAACTGAAAAATTAGTATCGACCGCACACCTGATAGAAAATGATGCAGTGGGATTATTTCGTATTTGGTGACTATAGTTTTTTTATAGTTTCATTTAACTTATCAATTTTTTGTCGATTTCGAGGGCTTGTAGTCTTTATGTGCAGAAGAGACGGCATATAATTCAGTTCTGCCCTAAAAAAAACTTGTTTATATGCATTCGTTTAATTGAACCTCTCTCGTATGAGTGTGTCAAATGTTTTTTTTTATCGAAACGGAAAATAAGCATTGACCGCACGCATGGACCGCACATCTGATAGGAAATAATTCAGTCCGATTATTTCGTATTTGAAAGGTATTGGTTTTATGTGAAAAATGACTTTCGCGGATTCAATCAAATGTCGACGTTTCGAGACCCCCTGAGTCAGATAAAACGGTTTTTACGAAGGTGTCTGTCTGTCTATCCGTCTGTCTGTTTGTCTGTAGTCTGTAGTATCGTGTAGGCACGATAACTTCCGAAAGATTGATCAGATCAGATTGTGAATTTTGGATCAAAATTCCAAAACTGAGCACATTTTGAAAATTTTCAAGACCACTTTTTTCCAAAATTTGAAAATTCTATGTGCGGTTGTTAGTAGTACTCCAAAAGAAAAACAATTGATCACAGTGAAATTTTTCGATAAAATCCAAATTTTCAGAGTGACAGCATTTTAAAAATCTCAAAAAAGAAACGAAAATTAATATTTTAAGACGAAAAACGCATGATATGAAAAAATGTTGGAAAAAGAAAAACGTTTCTTTCCGAGAGCCCTACAAGATTATTATAACAGATTTTTTAATTTGTTCGAAAAATCGAAAATTCAAATTTTGATTGTACAAAAAATAATGAAAAATTCCATTTTGCGGTCAAACTATGCAAGATACAAAAAAAAAATGAATTTACAAAAATCGTGCACTCAAGAAAGATCTACAAATTTGTTACTGATCACGTTGTCATAGGACGCGTAGTTTTTGTTTTATTCGTGAAAAATGACATTAAAAAAAATTCTATGTTTTGGAAGACGACACAAGGAAAGAAAAAAAAAATAATAGGCAAACTTTTTCACTCGAAGAGGATGTAGAAATTAACTTGAATTTTTAAAAAATGACACAAGAGACGAAAGAAATGAAAAGACAAAAGTTGTTCAACCAAAAAAGATCTACAAATTTGTTATAAACTCTTGCTATAAAAATACATCAACACCAATGATGCAAGTGAATTGTGTAATTGTGAAATATTTTTATCCTAGTTGAGTGATCAAGATTTCACTCCGTTTTGATTATATTTACGGTATGTCACTTCGTAAATATAATTCTAATGGTTCTGTGACCTGATAATTTTATAAATGTACGATTTTATTTCCATTTCTAGGTTATAAGACTTAGAAATTAACGTCGCTACCAAAAGGGGTATATAGTAGGAGGGCAGGAGAGGGGAGATTAATTTCTGCTGGATGTCTCAATGATTCAGTGACAACATTCTCTAATTTTCTCCGTGTGCTGCTATTCGTTCACCAGTGAAAATCCGGAATCTCACTGGTTGCCCAGTAACAAAGCAGAGTACTGTTTCAAACAATTTCGGTTTCACTACTTCAGCGATTAAGAGAGCAGATTTTATGACTCATCGATATTCCCTTATGACAAACCATACCTCCACCGACCTCTCATTTGATAAACATATTTAACCCATTGTTAGGTTAGGCATGTAAATTAATATCGTAACAGGAGGTCGTACATATTCTTATCGCAGTTGAGCCGTTTTCTGGGTACCAGTAGCTAACACTTTATTAGATACAATTTAAAATTCTTTGAAATTCGCACAGTGTTTTTCAGACAAAATGAAAATTACATGTTACAAAGTTATAATTTAGTAGAAAATGACGAATACTGAACACCCGTCCAAAATTGTAAAATACGAACCTGACGAATCTGCACAGAAAGTTGTCAATGCTCTCTTGAACTGAACCAGTGAAATTGTCAATAGCTGAATGAGTATTTTGAATTATTACTGGTAAACCAGGGATTTTCCGTCTTTGACTGGGTCACCCACAGTAAGTGATTCAACTTATATATATATATATATATATATCGTAAAGATCCGTTAAAAACCAGAGATCGCAAATTTGGACGATTACATTACACTCTCATGAATGAGAATGTAAAAAAATATATACTCAATAAGCATCAGCAAACTTTTTTGCAAGAAATTTAATCACGTAAACAATTTAAAAATCCGTTATTAAACCAATTTTTCAATGCAATGTTTTAAACATTTTTTTAATAATAATTAATAATTAATCATTTCTAACTGAAAACGTATGAAAAAAATAAATATCGAACGATTTTGGACAATTTAATTAGAAAAAGGAGTTAAATAATATTGTGTAATTTCTAAGTCGAAGCGCTAAAAATTAAACATTTTTTTAAATTGAAGAATCGCGAAATTCAATTATTTCAGATTAGAATTCCGAAAATAAGACAATGTCAAAACGTTAAAAATGGAATATTTTCAGATTCGATAATTGGAAAATAGATAATTTGACAATTTGAAATTTAAAACTAAAATTGAATCTTTCAAAGTCAAAGCTTCTGAAATTCTAGAATTTTAAATTGTTATTACATAAGAAAATTATAATTAAACATTAAACCTGATGAGATAAATTCGTCTGAAATCAAAAAATGAATTGAATTAATTAAAAAAAAAAAACGTTAAAGATAAATATTAATTTTAAATGGGAAACACTAGAAAAGAAAAAATTTCTTCTGTGCAAAAATTTTAATTACCAAAAATTGTGATATTAACACTTTTTTATACTCAAATCCTTTAAAATTTCAATTATTTTAGGTAAATTTAAATCGTTAAAAAAATGAATAATTTTTGAATTGCTAATTATATTTTCTAAAATTCAACCAATTAAATTTAAATTGCAAAATTAAAACCTATGAAAGGGAAAAATAAAATATTTAGCGTTCAACAGAATCTTAGAAAACTTATGTTTATATTTATTTTTACAATTTTATTTCAAGTGTAAAATAATTTTAATTCGAAATTAATTGTGAATAATTGTAAAATAGATTTAATTTTGAGAATATTTTTCCTCGATTCTGCGCTACGGTCAAACATGGCACAAAAAAATGTCGTGAAATTTCCAATAAAAACCGTACTGTGTAGACATAATTTTAAAAATGAAAAATATTAATATTTTTTGTAAATATTCCTAAATGTTATTTGAATATGACACCCATTGATTTTTATTTTAAAAATTCTTTTAAATAGTTGGTCATTTTATAAATTGTACGACATTTTTGTACCATGTTTGAGCTTATGGAATAGATTTGAAAGATGAAATTATAAACATATCGTCATCAATTAGTGTTTAATTGTAAATCATATTTTTTGTTGAAATTTTCATTTGATATATCTGAAATATTGAGAAATTTTGTGAAATTTTGTCAAGAATTATGTGAAAATTATATTTATATAACCCTAAAATGAGCAAACAAAATACTTCAAAAAGAAATAGTTATTCCAAATTATTATTCTGCATACAAAAATATTTTTCGCTTCAAATGATAATTTTGATCAAATTTTCCTTTTTTTTCTGACAAAAAATCATTTTTACTTGGAAATGAATTTATTTCGTTGAAAATTCATTTTTTTCAAGTTAAATTCGACCGTTTTTTATTGGAAATAATTTTTTTATAGAAATAGCAATTATTACATTTTTCGTTGAGAATTAAACATTTTTGCCTGAAAATGAAACAATTGCGCTAAAAATGGTTTTTTGTGTTATTCAAATTTTGATTTAAAATATCTGAAATCTTAAAAAATATTTCGAAATTTTCTCAAGAATCTCAGAAAACTGGCCCATTAGTATCCAAGGTCTTTGTTTCAGGCGTCATTCACTCTACTCACATTCTTTTTATAAACTATTTGTCGCCGAACTTTTCTGTCCTGGCATACTACTCTAACTTCCTTCACGTCCATGCATTTTCTCATGCAAGCTCTCGTGTTTCTATGGCTTCATATGTCTCTGCGGATCCATGTCTCATTCACAGATTCTTAACATTCTTTCGGCGGTCTACCTCTGGGCATTCTGCCATTTCCTTTACCTTTATACACTTGTTTGGTCAGTCGTTCATCTTTCATTCTTTCAAAAGTTTCAAAATCTGTATTTTTAACTATAGGACAACAATCTAGATATTAAGCTGGAATATTTTGGTATTAAAATTCAATAACACTTGTACTGTCAAATTACAAACATTACAATACGGTAACTACATTGGAATACATTTGAATACATTTAAATAAAAATTGGAATAAATTTGAGCTAAAATATCAATACATGAAACACAACATTACAACATTTGAAAACTACAATGCAATGTATTGAAAGTTTATTTCCAATACATGTATTGGAAGTTTTAAACAAAAAACAAAAAACTTTATGTTGTTAATAACTGAGAAAAAAAAGATTTTTCATCTTAAGCATAAGGTAGATGCACTAGTAATCGTCACATTAAGCCAAATTGGAAATTAAAAATGCTTATAATTGTATTTAAAACACAATTCTTCTTTTCATTATTTAATTGAATAGATTTCGGAAAATTAAAAAGAACATCCAAATATATTTCTAACGAAAAAACTTATTTCCCCGAGATATTAAGAAAATAAAGTTTCTTTCCATGTAATTGGTATTATTGTATAATCCTCGGTGCGCGGCCATCTTGCAAATTGACGTCACAGTGAAATGCGGCTGATACGGAAAGGACTCTAACATGGAGGAGGAGATTCAACCTCCCTGAAAGGAAGAAGGGAAGATTCATTTTCCCCGGAGTTTGCATACACTTCAAAAAAGAAGAATTTGAGCAAAACTTTCGTGAGGAAAGAAAATCCAGATTTAAAGAACAAGAAGCTAGCCAAAGTTCTTTTCGACGCGATAACAGTTAGAAATCAGAAAAACTAAAATGATAATAAATCTGAGCCAAATCTAGAGCCGTCAAATAAGGATAAGAAACCGTCCAAATATCCAAAGAAGAACGTGTCTAGGAATTCAACAAGCTTAGAATTATCACCTAGTGACTTGACTCACGAGTGTAATCAAGAGCCTGAGGTATAGCCGAAGCAGGAACCACTCTGCTTCAATTGAAATGGGGATGACCAATATGACCATCGTTGGAAGAAGTACTCAGCTAGGTTGCATAAATTCTGCCACAACCAAAGAGGACCCAACTTAAGAAACTTCAACCGGAAATAATTCTACTCGATATGACGTTAAAATTGATCAAATAAAATCAACACCAGCTACTAGTAATGTGGTCAAATAAACAAGCCATCATCAACAACTCATCATAGTCAAGCGACCTCAGCGACAAAACCACATCAAAGTTGTCCTAAATGAGCTGAGCCATCTCAGAATAGGCACTTCAAATGTCGAGGACGACGGTCATTGATATAGCAAAAATTCAGGAGTCCAGGACGACTCTAATCAATTTAGCCAAAATTCAGGAGTATTTAAAATCAGTAAAGAATAGGTCGTGAACTATTAGGTTCATTGATGGACACAGGATCGACTAATGACATTCATGGGCGCGAAAGGTCTGAATAGAATTAGAGCAAAAGATAATAAATAAAACCTTTGTATACCTATGTATTTTGACGTGCTGATCACGAATATGATAGTGAAAATACCCGCAAATTTGATTTTCAAGGTCAAACCCTCAAAAAACTATAAAAATTTCCTGTTTTTCCGTTTATTTCAGTAAATAATAAAAATGTACAGAAGAGCTTCAAACAAAAGTTGTATATCTTTTGAAAATACATATTTTATGTTGAATATATTTTTACCCTACGACTGATCGTTTCAGAGAAAAGAAGGGAAATGTCGGTATGAAGTGTAGAATTGCTTAGGTTACACATGACCCCCTTTCCACCGCCTCATGGCGGTGGGGGGGGGCACCCCTATGACTGGCCACAGAAATAACTTAGGTCACACACGACCTCCTTTCCAACGTGGCATGGGGTAGGGGGTGCTAGAAGGCACCCCTATGACTGGCCGCAGAAATAATTTAGGTCACACACGACCCCCTTTCCAACGTGTCACGTGCGCGGGAAGGCTACCCTATGACTGGCCACAGAAATAACTTAGGTCACACACGACCCCCTTTCCAGCGTGACATGGGGGGGCGGGAAGGCACCCTGTGACTGGTCACAGAAATAACTTAGGTCACACACGACCCCCTTTCCAACGTGTCACGTGGGGCGATAAGGCTCCCCTATGACTGGCCAATGAATTAAATAGGGTCACACACGACCCCCTTTCCAGCGTGACATTAGGGGGGGGGGGCACCCTGTGACCGGTCACAGAAATAACTCAGGTCACACACGACCCCCTTTCCCACCCATTCAACAAGCTCGTACTCAACCTTCCTGGAATTTTTTATTGTGCAGTGAGTAGTATGCCAGGACAGAAAAGTTTGGCGACAAATAGTTTATAAAAAGAATGTGAGTAGAGTGAATGAAGCCTGAATCCAATTTCAATCCAATTCTATCCAATCAAAACATAAATTAAATTTACAATCCATGGTATTATACAATTTTAAATAACCCAATTTCAATAAAATTCTGTGAAATCCAAACAACAATTCAATTGAAAATTCACAACCCAATTCAATTTTAATCCAATCCAATTTTAATTCAATCCAATCCAATTCTATACAATCAAAACATAAATTCAATTGAAAATTCACAATCCAATCCAATTCTAATCCAATTTATATCAAATCAAAATATAAATTCAATTTACAATCTACAGTATAATCTAATTTTAATTTATCCAATTTCAATTTAATTCAATGCAATCCAAACAACAATTCAATCGATAATCCACAATAAAATCCAATTTCAATCTAATTCTATCCAATAAAAACATAAATTCAATTGACAATCCACAGTATAATCCAATTTTAATCCATACAATTTCAATAAAATACAATGCAATCCAAACAACAGTACAATCGACAATCCACAATTCACTTTGTCTTTAATCTAATTCAATTTTGATCGAATTTAATCCACAATTTAATCCAATCTACAACCCAAGAGTCCAGCAATCAATTCTGTACAATACATTCTTAAATCTCTCAATTTGAATTATTTAAACAAAAGGAGGAAAAAATAAGGCAACCTCTAAATCCCTTTCTTTTTTTTTCTCTGCCCTTCTTTGATTTGAATGGAGAGCTTTAAAAGTGTCTTCTACAAATCTTATCGTTAGTTTCTTAATTTTCTTTTTATTTTCCAAGATTTTCGTGGTTAAATTACTAAGAACGTATCTATTTTTGTGTGGAGAAAACTCGACAATGTAACATATTGAGAGAGAACTAGAATCGACGAAAATGTATTTTACGGCACTTCCGGTATCTCCATTGGTTTCGGTTTGATACCTACTTACGCATACAAAGTCCCCTTCCCGCTATTGACGGGATAATAACTGATGGGGAAATAACTTTGGGCTCATTCGACCCCCTTTCCAAAGTCCCCTTCCCTCTATTGACTAATAACTTTTTATAGTAATTTTCTGAAAAAAATGAAATACATGCTCAATGTACATATAATTTTGAAAATTGAATTCACATACTCATTTGACATTATAAATATTATAAAAAATTACATTATTGTAATGGAGATAGATAAAAAAAAAACTTTTATCATATTAATTATATCCAATATTCAATCACATCAACTTAAAGTAAATATTCAATTTATGTGGCTTGATGGAGAAAAATTGAAATTAAATATTAATGTTATTGAATTTTGTAACAAAATTAATTAGCCAATAACTAATGAATCATTTCATTACACAAAAAGCATTGAAGAATTATTTTTATTGAATCATTCAAATAATTTTTACTTCACATTTTTCTGAAAATTTGAATTAATAATAACCTTTTAAAGTATTTCAGAAAAAATTGAAATCTATCTGCACATAATTTCGAAATCAAAATTCAGATACTCATTTTGCAACATCGCAAAAATTCGAAAAAATATTATAACTGCAGTAGAGGCATTTTGAACATTAACAAACTTCTATTGTACAAATTATAGTCAATATTCAATTAATCTGTTTATAACATAAAAACATTAAACTATCATTTTCATTCAATATTCAATTACATAACCTTGAAATAAATAATAAATTTATGTTACTTTATTATTATTATTATTATACCATTAAGCCGTTTCCCTTTCGGGGTAGGCGTGAATTGCTCGGTTGGAAAATAGTGATGTGTGGATGGGTATATAGGTAGGTAAAACTAAAGCGTTTGTAAAGAATAGTTGGGATTTACAAAAGGAGCTCAAAAATATTAAAGTTCCTAATTCGCGTTCTATAGTTTCACTTGATGTGGTATATATGTAGGATAACATTCCATTAGACCTTGCATTAGATTGTATTGAAGAAAAATTAAATTTAAGCCATAATTTAACAAGAATCTCCAGAAATGAATTTTTAATTGCATCTAAGACCGTATTGAACAACACAGTTTTCACTTTTGACAATAAATTTTGTAGACAAATTTCAGGTGGCCCTATGGGCTCTCCATTATCCCGTATTGTTTCGAATTGAGTAATGGAAGATATATAAAAAAGGGCCCCTAATAATTTAACTTTCACTCCTATTCTTTACAAACGATATGTGGATGATATCCTGACAATTTTTCCTACTGAAAAAATAGATGAACTCCTTAGCACTTTCAACAATAGGGAAAACTCAATTAAAATCACTATTGAAAAGGAAATAAATAACTCTATTGCTTATCTTGACTTATTAATTATAAAAATTCCAGAAGGTAATTTAACTACAAATTGATATACAAAATTTATCTTGGTCAGGACGTTATTTAAATTATAACTCCCATCATTTATTTTCGCAAAAAGTTGGTGTAATAAAAGGTCTCATTGATAGATGTGTAAAATTGAGCGATATTAAATTCCGCAAAGAAAATTTAGATCAACTAAAAATTACTTTCATGCAAAATAATTCCCCACTTCAATTCATAAATAAAATCATTAAGAAAAAATCCATGAAATTTATTATAAAACGTCTAAAAATACAAGATGGAATAAAAATCATAATAACTTTGAACTGAAGGTATCGCTACCATATGTTGAAGGTCTTTCCGAACGTCTTAAGAGGACATGGACATAGGATGTCGTAAAGTTGTCGTAAAGATGTCGTAACATTGTCGTAAAGATGTCGCAACATTTTGTGCCTACTGTAATGATATTATATTTGATAATTTATTGAAATATTTTATTAAAACATTACGTTCGCCAAATACATGATGTATTTGAAGCTTTATCTATCATGGAAAGATGTGAATTGGACCCGAAAAATGAACATCTACCTGTAAATGAAATAAAAGACACAACATAGAAAACGGCGCTTAAACGCCACGTAACTGAAAATGCGAAATGGTTAATACATGTAATGTGTGTATGTAGAGTATTTAAAAGATCAAAGTGTTGCTACTTTGTAGTATGCCGAGTAATAATTGTTGACAAAATTATAGATATTTGGAATAAAAAAAATATGTTTCTCATTTTACTTCTATTCCGCATTTAAAGTGTAAATCGTGACTCCCACGGCGAACCGCAGCTACTGGGCGGGTAGCAGGTGGCGGATAGCTAAAGCCGTAAGCAAAAGTTTGCATTCTTAAAACCAGTACATTTTTTCACCAATGAGTGTGTATTGGATATGTTTACAATAATTAAAATCGATTTCAAAAGTACGTAATTTTCTTGAGGGTTCTGTGAATAAAGTTTGTAACGAATTAGGACAAACGAGTCATGATCGAAATAAAAAGCCTCGGACCGAAGCATATAATTTCACATTGAATCTTGTACTATTTATTTGAATATATATATATATATATATATATATCTTGTTTTTGTTATTTATAGAAGTTTTATTAATTAAAAACAGAGGAAGAAGGAAGTCCGTTTTCAGAATAAGACGCAAGCAATAATTATCCATTATCTTTTTAAGAATGTATTGTAAAAATCGTGAATATTTTTTCGAATTGTCAAAAAAAGCCATAGAAATATTTTGTTCGCCTTTTTGAGTTCTATTAATATCTGGCCATAGAATTTTCAAATATGAAAAAAGTTGTCTCGAAAACTTTCAAGATGTGCTCACTTTTTGAGTTTTTATCTAAAATGTCTGGCTAACGAACTCGACCTTCATTTTGGGACACTCAAAGAGTGTACCAAAGTCCAATATAATAGGTTGGTTCGTTTGAAAGTTATCGAGCTAACAAACTAAAAATCTACAGACAGACAGACTAACAGACAGGCATTTTATAAAAAGCTGTTTTTTGGGTTCAGGGGTTCTCAAAGCGTCGACATTTGACAAAAGCGGGGGGAGGGGGGTATTATGTTATTATGCATTTTATTGCAACTTGTGTCGTTTTTCCATCAATTTTATTTGTTTATGTTCAATGTCGTTTTTTACGATTTGAACCAAAAATATGTATCCTAGCGTAAAGTGGTTGCAAGAAAATTTGTAAATGTAATTTAGGCGAAAAATTGTGTTGCATAAAATGTTATGGTAGCGTGTATCGTTTTTCCAAAAAGTTAATTTTTTTATTACATTCTCATCCAGAGAAGGTATTAGATTTGTGTAAAATTTAACCCCCTCCCCGGTTTTTGTCAAATGTCGGCGTCTTCAGACCCCCTGAACCCAAAAAACAGGTTTTTACGAATGTGTAAGGAGACTAGATATTCTATGTGTACCTGACAAAAAGAAAAAGGTTTGTAAAGTAAATGGCAGTATGCCCAGAGGCAGACCGCGGACAGAATGGCTACAATGTGTAAATGAGACCTTAATCCGTAGAGACATAAGAAGCCATGGAAACAATGGACCTTGCATGAAAAAATGCATGGACGTGAAGAAAGCTAGAGAAGTGTGCCAACTTTTACCTATTTAGACATTGCAGTTCAGAATCAGATTAAAATTACAGAAATAGATTACCAGATTATCTTCTAGTGTAATTAACACATTTTCGACGAAAAAGTGAGATACAACATCATGGTCCTCGGATCACGATATGTCCATACAGGAGCGTTCATAGAGAGTAAACATATTTCTTGATACACTATTATAACACTTCGAATAAAACTTCCCAAACTTCAAACTTTGAAAAAATCTTCCTATTTTTTGCTTGTACTTATTGCATGATCCGAACTTATATTCTTGTAAAATGGCTTGGTCAAATTCAAACTAAAAGCAGGTCGAATATGTTTTGTTATCAAGACATCATAGGCATCATATGGTTTCTTTCGTCAAGGCTCTAGTGTGTCCCACTCTTCGATAAAAAATTGCAAATAAAAACCTTTTTTTGAACAACATTTCGAAATTTTGGAGAAATGTGCCAGCATCGCACTGTATTATTATTTTTTTAATTCAAGAGACCCAATTTTTTACATTGTCGTTTGGGAGGTTTTGGTCAAAGTATTTGGACGGACAAGTGGATAAAACTCAAGCTCTGCAGAAAAATTTATGTTTTTACGTACAGAGTAAAACTATTTTACTTACAACTTGAACTGGCACGATCATGATTAGATGAAGCTAGGATTTCGTGTTGCAAAACCGCACAAAGTATTGAGGGAATCAAATAAGTTAGTGTACCCATATTGGTAAGAACCTATGCAATAACAGAATCAAACTGACGGCGATGGGAAAAATGTTAGTATTTTATAAGGAAACCTTGTTTGCGGTTCTACTTAATTCAATGACTATTTAAACCTGGATGGAATCATAAGGTGCTCTCTAATACCAGGCTCATGACACGTTGCCCATAGGCTAAATTTTAATTACTTTTATTATTATTTTTAAGTTCTCCATACTTCATATGAATCTTCCGCACATCCCAAAACTGTCACGAATTAGCCCGACCCAAAACGTGCTTCAAAAATGGCGGCATATTTTTCGTTCAAAAAACTCTGCAGCCTTCAATTGTAACCCGATTTACGATTTTTTTTCTGTTTCATTAAAGTGCACTAAATTTCAAAGAGCACCATGGCCATAGTTTGCATATAATAAAAATCATCTTGAATGGACGGAAGAGTACTTCCAGAATACAAATAATTTAATTATTGTATGTTTCAATTATTATAAACAAATTAAATTAACAAATATCCAAATATCGTAATTTTGGTTGAAAAACATTTGTTCTTAGCTAAAAATGCTTTAAATTATTGTAAGAGTGATTGTTTGTCAAAATTTCTATGAATTAATAACAATTAGAATTGTTATAAACGATTTTTTGCAAAAATTTGGAATTTGTGATTTTTTCCAATTGCGGATTTCCTTTTATCATCTGAATTGATGCAGATATTCTTAAAAATAATGTAAGTTCAATTATATTTGTAAGAATAAAACAATTGTTGATTTCTTAAACAAATGAAATAAATAAATATAAAACTTTGGCACTTTGGCTTGGAAAAGAATTTTTTGCACCAAAACTGCTTCACATTTTTGTGAAAGAGCTTTGCAGTCACTATTTCTATGGAAAGATAACAATAAGCAAATAACATTTTTTATTGTTATTAATTAATTTCAAATATCAAGACATTTTCATATATTTCAGAATATTGTAATTTTTGTTGGAAACAAATGTTTCTTATCTGGAAATACTTTAAATTAGTGTGAGAGTGATCGTCAGTAACAATTTCTATAAAACATTATTCTCCCTAATTTTCTTCGAACCTAATAACATTTTTCAAACAAACTTTGCAGGATTCAATTCAGTACCGATTTATATCGAAATTTATTTATTCATTTTTTTAAAATTTAAACATTCGATTTTTGAGAACGTTTTTCGTATTTAAAAAAAAAAATACTATGCACATTTTCAAACCATTTTTTTCATCCAGAAATATGTATATTTTTCAAATATTGTTATTTAAATTCAAGCAATCATTTTTTTAAACTTTAAACATTGAAGAAATTTCGCTGATACAAGTATTTTATTATGTATTCGTTATAAATAAATAATATTTGATGAACAACAATTTTTTAAATTGTTTAAATTCAGGAATATTATATACTTTCGGGAATTTCATTATTTGTGAATTCAGTTCGGGAGTTTTATATTTCGGCACTTTTATAATTTCGGGAATTTTATTATTCGGCAATTTTGCAATTCGCGAATTTCACAGTGTCGGGAATTTTATTTTTCGGGATTCTTCTGTCGCCTCTTTTGAAAAATTAAATTCCTTTCACCGTATCACCGAATTTGAAAATTTCCGACAGAAACTGTCCTAATTATACAATATCTCAACTAGAAATTCACGCTTTTGAACAATTGAAAAAATTGTTCGTTAACAAATATTTTTTAAATAAAATAACCAAATATTTATATTAAAGAAAAAACTTTTTTAATGTTTAAAAAATTAATGTTTGAATCTAAAATAAAAATAATTAAAAAAATATATTTCTGGATAAAAATTTTTGTTTAAACATGTGTATTTTATTTTTTTTAAATGACAAAAAAATTTCTCAAAAATCAAATTATTAGTTTTAAAAAAATAAATAAAAAGAAACTTCGAGATAAATCAGTGCTGAATTGAATCATTGTGAATTGGATATACTTAGGTCGTTGGAAATCCGTTCACAGCGATACAAAAAAGTCTGAAAAAAAATAAAATTAGTTAAATACAAAATTTTAATATGTTTAACATCGTTCTCATAAATATTTCTTTCCAAGATTTGTCATTTCTTTCTCAATATAATTAATACTTTCAATGTAAATTTAAAACTACACACTTCAGTAAAGCGAAGTAAAAATGGTGAAATTAATCGAATCGTTTGAGCTGATATGGATAGCAATTTGTGGGTCGACATCCAAAACAAGTAGGAAAACAAATTTGATATCAGTTAATATCTTCTGTTCTCATTTTTAAATTTACAATTTGAAATTTTGAACATTCAAAAATAAATGTTGCATTATTTAGAATTTTTTGAAAATGTGCAAAAAGATGTTTTTTTTTATTGTGTCATATGTTTCTTTGGTTCAAGCTGAAGAAATTTCAGGTTAAAGTCAATCCAAAAAACACGTTTTTGTAAATTTTCAAAAAATTCTAAATACGGCAACATATATTTTTTAATTTTCAAAATTTTGAATTGTAAATTTAAAAATAAGAACAGAAGATATTAACTGATATCAAATTTGTTTTCTTTCTTGTTTTGGATGTCGACCCACAAATTGCTATCCCTATCAGCTCAAACGATTCGATTAATTTTAGCATTTTTACTTCGCTTTACTGAAGAGTGTAGTTTTAATTTTACATTGAAAGTATTAATTGTAGTGAGAAAGAAATGACAAATCTTGGAAAGAAATATTTATGAGAACGATGTTAAACATATTAAAATTTTGTATTTAAATAATTTTATTTTTTTTCAGACTTTTTTGTATCACTGTGAACGGATTTCCAACGACCTAAGTATATCCAATTCACACATCCTGATAAATGAAACACATCTGCGCAGATGTGTTTTTGCTCATGAGGATCCTCGGTCTTTCTGCAGTCCGATTTCCACATGTCAAAGTTTCTTCACCCGGATTCTAGGGTAACTTTGAGCTACCGATCCTTCTTTTCAGTAGCACATCTGCATTTTTTATTTGTCAAGTAAAAATAATTCTAGTTGATTATTAATATCATTATTATTGATTATCTGAAATAACTGTAGGATTATAATTAATAAATTATTATCCTTTTAGAGACTATCGTAACCATTTGGTGATATTAGACAATGTTTTATTTTTTTTAATAATTCCCAAGCATTTAATTTTAAAATTGTGAGAAAATTGGACAATGATTTTTAAAAAATCACTCGCATGATTTTTCTGTAAAGAAACATATAAAAAACGTTATAAATATTGTTATAAAAATATATTCAATTCGCTGACTTTGCCAGAATATTTTAAGTAAGAGATGAAAAAATTGATCGAGTCCTTCTTTTGACAGTTCAAATTTTGATTTTTCGACATTCTTTTTTTCTTAATTTTCATTTATATGCACGGTGATATGCATAACATATGTAGCAAAAAAAGCACTATTTGGATTACAAAAATTGTTTGACAGAAATGTTTGTGAGAACTTTTTTAACTACATATTTTATGTATAATAGTGTGCACATAATAAAAAATATTAAGTAAAATAATAATTTCACAAAATTAAAATATGAATTTTCAAAAAAGGGCTCGATCGCTTTTTCCATTTCTCACTTGAAATATTCAAGCAACATCAGAGAATTTGGATACTTTTGTTTTTTGCTGATTATAATTTTACGCAAAGCGACACTTCGATTTTCATAAACTTACTGTTCTAATACAAATATCTTTTGTTAAATAACCGATTTCTGGTATAAATTTAAAGATTAATAGAAATCTGAAAAATCTTATGATTTTATTTATGAAAAATACCAAGTTTTTACAAAAAATTATTCCAAACTGTAAGTCATATTCTTTAAAATTAAGTTACTTTTGTTTACAATAACCGATTTCCGCTAAAAAGGGTTAACATAACCTTAAATTGTTCCAAAATAGTCAATCTTTTTTGAAATTTTAATATTTTTGTTAGAAATAACCGACTTTCGGTGAGAAACGTTACCATGGCATTAAATTGTTCCAAAATTATAAATCTTCTTTGAAACCTATATCGACATTTCGGGTAAAACTCCAACATAACCTGAAATGGTTAAAAAGTTCTGAATCTTCTTGGAAATGTTTGAAATATAATTTATTTTAAACAGAGTCATTGGATTTAAATTTAATGATTTTTGTGAAAAATACCGATTTCAGTTGAAGCACGTCAACATGACCTATATTTGTTGAAAAGTGGTACATATTCTTTGAAATGTAATAATTTTTCAACAAAAATACCAGTAATTCCCAACAACAAGCTATATGCGAATTTACAAGGCTCCCAGTAGAAAAAAAATACGAAAAATGTGTACTCTAGAGAGCTCAAACTCAATGATAATATATTCCATAAATTCTGAAAAAATTAGGTTTCGTTCTTTGTATTATGCCCTATAACTCAGCCAAGTTTCATTCATTTATGTGTACTTCAAGAAAAGTTATGAATATTCGAGTAAAGAGGGCTGAAAAATACGTGTATTTTCCATTTAAAATTTGAACAGGTCGGGTGCACGTGTTGATATGAACCGTTCTTTCTTACATTTTGCACGCATTTTTTTTATTTATGTTGAAAGTTTTTAGCCGGGGGGGGGGGTTGTACATTATCATCCCATAAGTGCTGTTTAACGAGACTAAGTAATTGAATAGAAGTTTTCGGTAATGTAAACTTTTTAACCCCTGACGCAGTAATAAGAAGTTTTCTTAGGTGGAACCACTGTTTTGTCATTCTCTTGCCTTCTGTAATTTCCTTTGGTCCATCTGCTTCAAACTCAAGAGTTTTCATCAATTGTTTGACTAAATTTCGAAGAACGTCGATTCTTTTAGAGCACAAAGCATAATCAGTAAATTCGGTTTTCAAAGACACTTCCAAAGCGGAGGGGCTAAAAATGCCTGTGACAAGTTGGTTTCCATATGTCAGATCTTTCAACCGATCTAATAATAGTGCAGTTTTTAACATCGCCTCCTTCCCTGTACAGAGTGTATCAGGTCTTCGTGGGTCAAAATCCTTTTTAGTCTCTTGAACTCTTTTTTCATTATATTGTCTTTCGCCAACGACTACTGGCTTCTTTGTCTTATGCCCCTGGTGTATCATGACTTGTACAGGATATTTTATAGGCTCGAAAGATGCTTGTACAGATGATCTAACGCAGTAATAATTATTTGTAGAAGATACAGAATCCTGCATATCCATCACGTGGCCGCTTTCAAAATACTGTTGCGCTCTTTTAAGAGGCTTAGATGTACTGCAATCGATATTGTTACCGTTCTCATCGTTCTATTTATCCTTATCGTCGAAAACGCATGATGACATCAAATATTTTTATACGCGTCCATAATTAAAATCTTCAGGTATTTTCTGTAAAGAAAAGGTTTTCCAGTTTGTGTGAAAAGTCGGTATTTGTGGGTCCATGGACGCATCATTATCATTGGTATTTTTTCCTTTCTTACTTAACCAAACGCCATCATCAACATATTGATCGATAGTGGCCGTGGCACTAAATTCGTCGTTGGACGAATGGTGCGTGGTGGCGACGCATTGTTGACACTGCTTCTGCGCTGGAAAAAACTGCGTGGGCCAGCAGTTTTTAAGTTCCAACAGAATCAATAATTAATCAATCATTTCAAAACATAAAAAGCACTACACAAATGTTTTCATTGAAATATTCAAATAATTTTTAATTCTAATTTTTGAAATTTATTATATGAAAAAAATTAATCAGCTAATACTTAAATAATCAGCTCACAACATAAAATGTATGAAAAAATTATTTTCATTGAAACTGTCAAATAATTTTCACTTTATAAATATATATTTTTTAATCTGGCTGTTTCTTTTATTACATTTTTATTTATTAATAATCTTTCAACTAATTCCACAAAATGTAATTTTGAATAGAATCAGTTTATGTGACTTCATGGAAAATAATTCAAATTCAATCTTTATGTAATTCAATTTCTTGAAAAAAATTAATCAATCAATAGTCAATAATATTTAATTCATCATTTCATAACATAAAAATCAATCAACAATATTATTTGCATTGAAAAATCCAAATAATTTTTATCTGATTATATTCTAAAAATTTTAATTATTCATAATCTTTTAAACTAATTCCATAAGAACTTGAAACATATTTATATATAATGTTGAAGATCGAATTTAGATAATTATCTCACAACATCGTAAACATTTTAAAAATTATGAAATTGAATAGAGGTATTTTAAATATAAATACACTTTTATTATACAAATCATATCCAATATTCAATTATATTTTTCTGAAAATTTGAATTAATAACCTTTTAAACTAATTTCATAGAAAAATAAAATATATATTGTACATATAATATTGAAAGCAGACTTCAGATATATATATATAGTTATATATATATATATAACTATATATAACTATATATAAATATTATATATAACTATTATACATAACTAAGACATTGCATAAATCAATTATTCACGTGTAGGCTCATGAGAATTTGAGCTAATTATGGTCCACAAAAATTTCCAGCGGGAAAGTTGTTCAGAAAAAAAAAACAGTTCTTACGAAATAATTATTAGAAAGGTTTCATTTAGGTTAGTTCAATTTCCAAAAGGTTTCGATGTATTTTCTTAAGCAACGGTTGGTTTTTCAGATATGACGATCAACCTAGGGGGAGAAAAATTTTCTTCTCCCCCTTGGAGCATACGATATTTTTAATAACGAATGGATGATTTCAGACATTTCTCGATATACAGTCATGATTTCAGTCCATATTAGATTTTGAATTAAGAAGCATGAAATTTATGTTAAGTTATTCCAAATTATGAAACATTCAATAAAAAAATTGCCGGTAATTTACAGGTGATTTATGGTAACTTACCATAAATTTCCCAAAATCCAATTTAAAAATGTCTTTGAATTTTCGGAAATTTTCGGTCATTTATGTTAATTTTACCGGTAAATATGTTAACTTACCATGAATTACCCAAAATTCATTTTAAAAAATTTCCATAAATTTCCGGAAATTTATGAAAATTTCAGGTCATTAATGGTAATTTTACCACCAAATATGGTAACTTACTATCAATTACCCAAAATTCATTTTTAAAAATGTCCATCAATTTCCAGAAATTTATGAAAATTGTTGGTCATTTATGGTAATTTTACAGGTAAATATAGTAACTTACGAGACAAGTCCCAGACGATTGGAGAAACGCGATTATCGTACCCATATACAAAAGGAAGGGAGATAAAAACAACTGCGCTGAAGATCTCGATATTTTATCTTTTTATACATTCATAATAATCCTAAGTTTTACTATCACCCTTTTTCTTTTTTAAATATTTGGACTTACTCTATATTTAAAAATTCACAGAAACACAATATTACTAAAAGCTTTAAATCCAGATATCACTCACCAACATTTTGACATCCTAGAAGATAATTTTGGTCAAACACGCAATTATTCACCAATAACTATTACACCAGAATCAAACGAAACACAAAATCATGAAACACTTGTTTAAAATTATTTTATTTCACTCTCACTTCACAATAAATAAAATGAATTTAATAACTTTTCACTATTTTTTTTATCACAAATTTATCACATAACTCTCAGTCTTTTTTTTCTCTCTCAGTTTTCTTTTTCCTCCTTTTTTTCTTCTTAATCCAAATACTGTAAAAAAGAAGAAAAATTGAAATATAAGAAACCTTTTCTCTCTCTCTCTCTTTCCTAGTCTCATTCTATACACTTACTTCTTCAACAATCAAGTTCGAGATTCTAAACTTTATATTGTCCACAATAAAAGTTTCATTTAATCCCTTTTTCTCGATCTGCGTTTAGCACGATCTACTCTTCTTTTTATCCCATTTTTGTCTCGTCCAGCCCATTGCCATGGCATTTGAACAGATACGCCATTGGTGAGATGACATGTTTTAGGTTTTAATAAATATCTCTCATTCAAATCGTTACACCGAATTCTCCTTTCATCAACCTACAAAATAAAAAGCAGTTTGAAATTTTCCCATTTTTTAATTAATCCTCATAAAAATATATCAAATTATTTAAAAATACTCACAAGAATCAACCGGAAGTTTTCAAAAGTACAAAATTTCTTTGCAACTCTGTACACGCCTTTCTGATGCAGGAGGGAGATGATGGGAAGCTAAAACTGAAAAAGAATCATCCATACTATTCGCAGGTTCAAGGGCAGATGATGGTTTACGGACGAGGGTTCTGCGACTTTTTGGTATACACCTACAAGGACTTGGAGAACATTTGGGCACTACGAGATGAAGAATTTATAGACGAAATGTTGACAAAATTATGTCATTTTTATGAAAATTATTTTAAGCCGGCTCTTTTTGAAGAATTCTTCTACAGGGGATACGATCAACATAATTTTTGTCCACGTGAAAGATTTTAAGACTTCAAACCCTGATAAAATTTTCGAAAAGTTTTGTGTATGATTTTTTTCAGAATCTTTCCGAGATTAACATCCGAAGTTTTCCGTTTGAACAAAAAATATTCACTAATTTGAACCGAAAATAAATGTAAATAAATAAATGTAATGTAATAAATGTAAATCGATTATAAATGGAATAACAGAATTTTTTCTTATAATTCTATATTAATTTTCTATTCGAAATTTTCGGAAAGAATCGGATACAACATTTCGGAACGAGTCGGAAAGAAATGGAAACGATTGGATAGCTTGAGAAAGAACTTTCTGACAGGAAGACAATTAAAACTTTTCCATTTCAAGAGACTTAAATTGCTTCAAAAATACAATGAAAGCGGAGTCAAAAGTTTTTTGAGAAATTTGTACAGTACCGGCTAGAATTGTCAATCCACTAAAAAAATTGCAGTAAAAAATTCCTCTCTTTTTTCTTGGTTATTTCAACAATTAATTGAGTAAGGAGGATTAAACAAAAACCTTAGAAAGCTTATTAAATTTCGCTTTGATTGAGCACTAGTTGAAGTATTTTAGATAAACAGGGACCGTAATAGCATGTGAGAAAGACCGAACTATTTGCACTACGAAATTCTTCTGGATACCTCTGTGGCGACACTAACCAGCGCGAGCATAAGGTCACTCATGTATTTTATATCGATGACATCTGGTAAAGGAAAACTTCAAACTGCCATAAATATCATCAAGAAGTACACAGGAGCGATTAAGATAAACTTTGGATCGGATAAAGGTGCCAAAATTCATCTGAAGAAAGGAAAGATTGTTGGCGTTCCCAAGGAACCTGAGCTTGTGGATATAAGTTTTATTAGACATCTTAACGCTGGAGAGACCTTTACATACCTGGGCGTGCCTCAAAGGTGCATTCAGGACGTAACGTAGAGTAGAACCGTCCCGGTTCTACTCTACTCGTTTAGGGTAGTTCAATTGACGAAGAACGAACTTGAGACCCTTGATGTCATCACACGTAAGATCATGCATATGCATAAAAGCTTGCATATCAATTTGTCAGTTTCGCGATTATTCATTTCACGCCGTCAAGGCGGACTCGGACTTCTGAATCTCCAGTGTCTTCATAACCGAATTGTTTTAAGTACAGCTTACATCTCTTTTTTCTCAAATGATCAGGGCTTAATTCAGGTACAGAGGGTTTTATTTTTGCATGCCAGGAAAGTGTCATTCCCACCTTAGCATACCGTAACCGAATTTCAGGTCAAGAAGTTTCAAGTGATAGGTGCAGAGCGTGTCATACACACGCTGTGTACCTAGAACACATACTATCAGGTTGGCCCACTTACGCAGGAACCACTTATATCGACATACACAATACGGCCCTGAGAGTGCTTTATAACCATCTGTTTCGCTCTTATGGTATTGGCCGCGACCCTGCCCTGCCGAACGCTCCAAGGGAGATAGAGTCAATTGTCCAAAACGAGAAGTGCCCAATTTTCACCTTGTAGTTTTCCTATAAATGATCCCTGATGAGGGGGTCTAAATTGACCCCGAAACATGTTGGTTCCCTGGTAGTTATAAAAAGGACGGAGAAAGGAAAAAGTGAGCGGTTGATTTTTGGTTTACTTTGTCTCTTTTTCTTCCTCTTTTTTTAATTTGGTTATTTTTTTCTCTAATGAGCAGAAAAGTGAGATAGTTTGAAATTCTGTTTTTTTAATTGTGAATCTTTTTCATGCTCATTTTGCATACAATTATTCATGATAAAATAAATTTATTTTCGATCTTCATTTTTAAATTTTTAAATAGAGACACTAAACTCATGATTCGTTCCAATCTGCAGGGTTTTCTCATGAATATTTTCAGAATTCTTTAATTTGAGTCTTAATAATTTTACCTCAATTTCTTTAAAGAAATCTATTTTTTATTTCAAAATTTTTGATAGAAGAATGCATTAAATATTAGCAATGTTAGAAATACATTACATTTTTTATTGTTTCTTTTATAATAGTAATAATCTAAATAGATTGGTTTATAATCAACCATGAATCATAATTTGTTGAAAAAAATCTATTTGCTAATTTGAATTAAATGTTACCTCACTGTTAGTTAGTTTTAGGACGGGCGAGGGGCCCATGAAAAGCTCCTCTGGCGATCAAGCTATACAGCCTATTGTGCCACACCCTTACTTATTCGCTCTCAGCAGCTGACCTGAGACCTCCTGACGAAGCCTAGTATGTCGGCTACTGGTCGTGTTGTAATTTCCTCTGGATCCATAAAATGGGCTCCGAGCGTCTGTTGCCTGATTCCAGGCAATGCCGGGCACTGGCATAGTACATGCAGGGATGTTTCATCATCCCTGCCGCATCTCCTGCACTCTGTCGTGGGGTCAACGAGAAGACGAATTTCTAACAAAATAATGAATTTCCAACCATATATAGTGGACTAAAAAGATACATTTTTCCACCAACAATGCAATTTTTTAATTTTCAGTTAAAAAAATAATTTTGAACCAAAAAACAAGTTTCAAGAAAGTAGTTGAATTTGTAAGAAAAACCAAATGAAATTCCAACCTAAACGAGAATAACTTTCTATCAAAGAGACAAATTTTGCACACAACAAAATTTCAACTGAAAATGTTAGCACATACTTATGTTTTCAGTTGCCAAAATTACTTTATAACTGAAAAAATAGCTGCAGAATATATAAATTTCCAACCAAAGAAATGAAGTTTAAACCAAAATAGATGGATTTTCTAAGAATATAATTTTCTGCCAGAAAAAGAGGAATTTCCACAAAAATAACTGTCTACCGAAGAATCGAATTCAAAAAAGAAAACGAATTTTGAAGAAGAAAGTGAAATTTTCAACCGAAAATGGTATAGTAAAAAAATTTATTTTCAAAATTAAAAAAAGCAATTTTTTTAGCCAAATAAAATAATTATCAACCAAAAAATATAATAATATTCTACCAAAGAAGACTAATTTTCAACCATGCATAGCTGAATTTGCATACACAGTCAAGCAATAACAAAATTGTTCAATTTCCAGTTAAGACAATAATTATAAAGATAGAAGAAAGTTATTTTGAAAAAGTCGACAAAAACTTAAAATTTTTAAAATAATTTTGAAGTATTTTGAGATTAAATTTTTTAAAACATTTATGGGAAAAAATAAAATGGTAAAATAAAATGGTAAAAAATGAATTCGAAGGTAAAATTGAAAAAGAATACAAAACATTTGCAATCATTTCCAAACATGTTAAAACAAAGTGCGAACTTTGGTTAATCGCGTATTTAGTGATCATTTGACTAATTCATTAGATTATATAATATATCCTATAGTCGTTAACTTACTAATCATACTGCTATGCAAATGAAATAAAGCGTTCCTGCAGTTCAGATAAGTCACCTGTCGCTTTTACTAATCTTTAAAATGTAATTCAAATAGCTTTAATTCTCGTAATTTGTTTGGAAATCCATATCGTATCGCGGAATGGATATTCAGTGAACACCATCAGTATCAAGGATATTTCAGTCCTATTTTAATTATGCGTCAAAGTGACAATAAAAAATACGATGAGTTTTAAATGAAAAATCGATTACGCGCAAAGTACCTAGCGAAATATCATGAGATTTGACAGATATATAAATAAATAGGTGTTCTTTTTACTAACTAACAAATCAAAATTCAGTAATTGCATTTTACAATTTTTTTATAACTTTTTTATAAACAATTGCATTTTTGCATATGTTCTACACGCCGAAATTGATTTTTTTATTCACGAATGATATGCGCAAAACATTTAAGTTTAAGAATCCGAAACTAAATTTAACTGCTCGACTATAACTGTGACGAGAAAAATATTTGTTTGACGGAACTCGCCGTTGCGCGGCGGAACACGTTGTGCGTCAGCCGCGAGCGACTTGATCGCTACACGATCGCCAACTGTGGTATTGCTTGTTTAATGTTGTGAACAGCAGTGTCCGTATATGAGTGATGTACTGCAAAAAAATCTACTTCTTATAAAGAGTGAGCGAAACGATAGATTTAAGAGTTTTGTGGTTTTCTTTATATGTCATTATCTCTGAAAAAACTAAACACGATGCAAGTTCAGTTCACCTTTTTAATTGTAAGCTGGTGGAGTTTCTAAAACAAAAGTTTGGCCGTGCTAAAATTTCAAAACGATATCTCATTCCGTGTGGACGTAAGTTTACAATGAAAAGTATCGATATAGCTTCCAGCTTTATTTTATTGGGAAATTTTTTTTCTTCAAAATTTCCACCGAAGAAGAGCAGAGCCGTAACCATTAGTGTCCCCTCTCTCATTTCCCAAACTTTAAGCGCGATATCTTATTTTTTTTGGACGCAAGTTTACAATGAAAAAATGAGAACTAGCTTGGTCACGTGACCCACTCGTCACATGGCCTTAAGATTATTTCAAATATTTAAAAAGATACTTGTTTTAGAATTTAACGAAATTATTTGTTTATTTCAAAAATAAACTAAAATTAAAAAAAAACACGGAAAATTAGTGGTAGAGGTGTTTTGCACAGGGGCGTAAAATTTGCAATGCTTGCCATGGGCGCTATTTCCCTTGATACACCGCTGATAACCAAGATCTACTGAACATCTCGGCGGGGAATTCCATAATTTAAAAAACAAAATAACAATTACAATTGTTGAGACGATTTTCAGAAACCATAAATTTCCAACCTCAAAAGTAAAACTGAGTTTTCTCCGAAATTAATAATTTTTTTACGAAACTTTTGCCATCTGTATTCAGTAACCGTTCCACCGTTTCCATGTAATATGAAATCACATTAGAAATCTCTTTTATTCTTAGCAGACTTTTTAAAGTAATGATAAATCTTTTTGGCGAAACCAAATAAAATAAATAAAATATTGGACAGATACATATTTATATTTAAAAGAAATTTCGAAATTTTACAATATTTGACAGTATTTTTTACTTCATCTACAAATGATAAATCTTACTTTCAATACATATATACAAATGAAGATAACGATAATTTACTTTTCACATTGCATTATATATATATATATATATATATATATATTTGCTATGTCTTTCGATTCCGAACTAATTATACTCTTTTGGGATTCCAAAACAATTCACAAAACATTAATTCTAAATTTTTTTAATTTTTAGGGCCTCAATTTGACAACTTGATTTTTAACATTAAAATGTGCCGAATATTCAGAATACAGACTTATTGTTTGAATTTTCACAATTTTAGTTATAAGTTATAGGTTAGGTCAAAAATGACAAATTTTGGTATTGGAAATCGCTACAACGTGAGAAAATCAAAAGTTTAAATTTAAACGTTAAAAATGTGAAACTATACAAATAGTCTTTTCGAAATATAGCTTGAATTCAACGCATTTTAAATTCAATGTTTTCAGCTAAATTTAGATTGAAGTATATAAAGGTTTTTGGTTAAAAATATAAATTAATGTTTTAGATTAGAAAGAAGTAAAAAGAAGAAAAATTATAAAATCTAATTTTTTTATTTTGATTGTGATTTCTTAATAAAAGAAAGTGCATTTAGTCTACAAAACAGCTAGAAAACTCAGACTTTTACGGAAGAAATGGTTAAATATTTTGTTTAAGTTCAAAAAATAAAAAATGTATGCACCCGCAATTTTACAGAGAAAGGTGTTTTTTATGATACGATGTTTTTCAAAGGGCCAATAGCAATTTCAAAAATATTTAAAGCCTTAAAAGTTGAGACATTTTAAATTTGTAGTATTCAGCATATTGAATAATTTGAAATATAAAGCTATGTAAATAAGCAAGAATTTTTTTATTCGAAGTGTTCGATAGTTTTAGATTGAAACAGTTTAAATTATTTAGTTACAAATTAAAATCGTTTAAAGTTGCAGGATTAGAAATGAACGTCTTTTAATACTTGAATCATTAAAATTGTTCGACAATAGGATGAGAGGAGACCCCTCAACAAGCTGATATAGTTGAGCTATCGTTATCTCCAATCAACAACCCTGTTTCAAGATTGTGTTCTTCTAAAGAAGGTGCAAAATCAATCTGATCTGAATTTCTACGTTGTTTCTTGTTCAGGTTTTTATCATATAACTAATAATAAATTAATTAAAAATAATTTTTAAATAAAAAGTGACAGCTAGTTTCGCCGACAGAAAAACAAGTTGGTAAAAATAAAAAATTTAAAAAATGAATGTCAGATTCATACAATAAAGTTTTATGTTTTACAGTAACCTTAGCTAGCTAAATTGTAAAAATGTAGAAATTATAGAAATCTTAGAAAGTTGTATATAATCCTTAATTGTCATTCCAAACAACAATAAATTGTAAATTACAGAATAAATAAAAATTCTAAATTAAAAATATTTTTATTTAAAAAAACTATGTTTTATAGTAGCAATGGTAAGCCTTGGCTAGCTAAATTTTGAAAATGCAGGAATGTAAAAAAGCTAATAAAAATGTCTAAATTTTAAATTGCAGCATAAACAAAAATTTGTTAATAAAAATATTGAGACAAAAAACTGTATGTTTTTGAGTTGCAATGATTAGTTTCGGCTAGCTAAATTGTAAGCATAGTTCTAAAGATAAAATTTTCAATCACGTTACGTTTTTGTATTTAAATCGATTACAAAATCAATTAAAAAAATTTCTCATTTCGCTCTAAAATACAGTACACATGCTTACAGTGATTTTTCGATTCTTTCGATGTTCTTGGAATTTAGTTCACGTTCCGTTCTCGCAGCTACGTCACAACTCTTTTGTGCGACATTTTCTGCAGCAGATCCCGCTTCTCGCTCATGTTTTTTATAAAAATCGAAGTATTATATTTTTAATGGATTAAAAACAATGCAAGTGGATTATACTTAGTAATATTGGTTTTAATATTTGCAAATATTTATTATTACTTAGTAATTATTCCAAATCTGGGTTTTAATTCTTTTTATTCTTCTTCGAAAATGAACCTTTTTAATTATAAAATTCTCATTATGTATATTAAGTTTATTAGGGAAAATAAAGATTAAGAAGGTGTATGTCTGTAGTATCGAGTAGGCTTTGTGAAGGCCTAAACAAAGGACGAGATCTTGAACCAGCCACTTTTTGGCAAAAGGTTCTGATTTTATCCATCGAAAATGCTTTTTGAACCATTCAAAATTCAATTTTTCTGCCGAGCAATGCCAGATGAAAACAAAAATGTTAAAAAGAAGAATTTTCCATCTCAAAAAGATGTACTTGGGCTCTGTACTTGGATTATGCGAGATAAAAAAACAGTGTTAGAAGAATAAGGGTTCATCTCAAAAAGGCCTACAACATCCCATGTAACCGTTTTTTGATAGAACTCACCGTTTTTGTATGAAACGTGGAAAATGCTATTGACAAATTGAAAATTAAAATTTTTGTGGTCAAGAAATTTTGGCAGCATCAGAAGCATGAGGTAATTCTCGACGGTGAATATTTTTTTATCTTGAGTAATTATTTATTTTAGAAAATATTGAGTTCAGAAGTATTTTAATAATTTTTTTTACTAATGGAAACTGACAAATTTCTAATTTTTGCCAGGGAAAGTTTTTGCAGATTCTTTATCCTACAAAAGTATTTCGTCAGAGGTGGTGAAAATTTGAAATTGAATGTAAAAGATTAAAAATATGATTCATCCTCAGGCAAGAAGGACAGGTAGTAATAGTATTCAATGAGGGAGGGATATGTATATGTTTCTCCATTACCAAGATGTTGAATGGTATTTCCGCCTATGAGTTGAACATCCTGATCGTCACGCGGATGTGTATTTTCTAGTCTTCCTTAGTGTAGGTGGACACAGGCACACTTGTCCAGTCCGAAGCTCATGCTAATCTTTTCAGAGTACCTATTCACCGCCTCCACAAAGATGTTAAGATCCTCTTTCGAGGAAACAAAGACTTTAAGGTCGTCAATGTATAAAAGGTGGTTGACCTTGTATTCTCTTCTGTTCGGCGAGCCACATAGGTATCCAGAGCTTTTGCCTCGGAGCAGAATAAATAGAGGCAAGAGCGAGATGCAGAAAAGTATCGGACTTAGAGAGTCTCCTTGGGAGACCGCCCTCTTATATGTGATATAGCTGGTAGTCACTTTTCTTTTGTCAGATGTTATCACAAATCTTGTCCGCTACAAGTGCATAAGCTCTTTTATGCATCTCACTATTTTTGGATGCACATTCAGGTGCATAGGGATGTGTCAACCCCATCGCCCGAGAGATCTGGCTCTTGCATTCAGCCACGTTGCATTGGGCTAACTCCCCAACGCAAAAAATTATGCGGTTACGTCACTAGTATCGCACAGTGCCACCTACAATACGCCTCTCTCGGATGGAGGCCATGGTTCAGTTGGGAGTGGCAGTAGGACTGAACCGAGGCGACGACCAGGCCATGGCCCCGTACAAACGCGAAAACATCGATTTAAGTGGTCGGACCAACTCAGGAGGGACATCCTTATCTGTTGGCAAAGAAGCTCAATGGCGCGAAGAGGATTCATGCAAAGGTTACATGAACGTTGGGTCAATATGCACCCGGAATATGCTCATAAAACGCCTCAGTATTTAAGAGATCAGGTATCACAATAGAAACAGAGAAAAAAAATATTAAAAAATGGACGTTACCCCCCTCCCCCCCCTATATCATCCAATATGGCGGCTAACGGTTTCAAATTGAGGAAAAAATTTGTTTTTATTGTATGCTTTCAAAAGCCTGACTCAACATTTGATTCCCTTCAGGGGAATTTTTTGCATGTTTACCCGGCTATACCCTAACAAAAAAGGTATAAAATAAAATATTTTCTTCTTGTTTGGCCCGACCGTCGGCACAACTTTGGTCTAAGATCGTTAGAGAACAGTGTGACCTTTATGTTCCCTTCCTGGAATACGTATGATTTTATTTATTATCAAATGTGATACAACATTTCTATCACTCTGTTCTATATTAGTTACATTACAGAATTCCAGAACTGTTACATATCCTTACAGTAACAGCTTTACTGAACAGTGTGACCTTTATGTTCCTTTCTTGGAACACTTGTGACATTTTAGTGACATAACAGTTATATCACTCCGTTCTATATTTGTTACATTACATAATTTCAGAACTGTTATCACTGTACAAAATTTCGGGAATTTTCCCCACTTCTTAGTGGGGGAAAAATCCACATTTTCGTTGGGGAAAATCATTTTCCCCAAGATTTGTGGAAATTTCCCTAAAAGTTCTTATAAACTCATTTAAAAATTGGAGAAAATTCCTTAAAATTTAGGAAATTAGATAATACCTACAATTTTTGGGGAAATTTCCCGAAACTTATGGTAATTTAAATCAAAGTTTGGAAATATTCCCTACAATTTGGGGAATTAAATGATTCCTGCTGAATGTATGCAATCGTTACAAAAATAGTTTTTGATTTCCACGTAGATTAGGTAAATTTTCTAAAAACTCTTAGAAGTATTACCGTATGTTCATTCAAGAGTTCCACCTTAAGTGCTTTAATTTGTAGTTTATTTTATATTACTACAAATGGAAAAATGTTTAGCGTGAGCATTTTCACGTTTATTATGATAGTATAAAATCAAAATGTCAAAAATACAAAAAAAAAATTTTTTAAGACAAAATTCCAACAGAAATGGTTTACACGGCCCTGATTGTTCATGGTTTGGAGAGTCCCGAGCGGTCCCGAGATAGTACGAAGGCCATTGAGGGTACCCGCGAGACGGCCACTATAGCGAGACTGCAGTGTATTAAATAAAAATAAACTGGAGGGTATTCAATCTATATATAATATATATAAATTGTCGCTGTTTACCTATTATATAGAAAGAAAAGAAAAACTGCTGAAGACTATGTTGAGTTTTTTTGAGCATCTTTGACATTTTTTGTATCTTGTATATTTGTTAAAAGTTTGAAATTGTAAATGAATTTTTTTTTTAATTTGTTGATAACGTATCATTTACGATATAACCTTAAAAAATCTCATCTGAAACTGAAATTATTTATGAACAAGTTAGTTTATTCATTTAAAATTTTGTTTTTAGTAATTGAATAAAAGTTTTATAAAGTTACAGGAAAATTTTCTTGAGATTGTGTAATTATTAAACTACATTTTGTTACAAATTGTGGTTAACGACTTTTTCTCAAGTAAGAAACTCATGATAGTTATAACGATACTAATGGCTGATTTAGAGGTTAATTTATGCATGGTTATATCAGAGATGAGGTGGGAGATTGCGCATGCTGTTTATTTGATTTCGACTGACTTACCGCAGCGCGCCCTCTCTGCCTTGAACCTTCCCGGAACTAAAATTAAAGGTCCAAAAGCGCGCCCTGTCTGCCTATTTGTTTTATTTCGGGAGAAGTGAACTGCAATGTTCACGAAACGTCGACAAGATTCGTAGTTTTGCACACGATTGAATCCCGAAAAAGCTTTGATTTTTAAATTTGAACTAATCATAATGAATCATCGTGAAAGCATTAAATTTATAATCAAACAACTCTACGGGGAGAGTTTTCTTACTTAGACTAATACTTTTAGTAAGCTCAGGTCTTCTCAAGCTAAGCTACTAACATCTTTAGCTTTTTTAAAATGGTGTAGGGACAATAACATCGCCCCAAAATTCTCACAGTTGAAAAACCATTTGGGAACATCTAGATCCAAATCAATTCTACATCAAACAAGTTCGCCTCTCTTGAAAGAAAAAATACACCATACCAAATTTGTCTTGCACACTACCTAAAAAAAAACTATTAAAACTTCACCTTTTCCTGTCAAACGCTCTCAGATTTGACATTTGGTCTACATTAGACCGCATATCATTTGACCAATGAAATTATTTCAGCCTTATTTAAAGGACATAATTTTGCAGTAGCTCCCTCCAAAATCCCGGAAAAAGAAATCATCAGTAATTTGGAATCCACAGTACATACCCTTCCACCCGAAAAAGCGAATGACATACGGCGTAGGATGGCCAGCATCTTACGCCAAGCCCAACTTGCCTCTTCGAAATTAACAAAACTAGAAAAAACAGCAATTAAAGAACTCGACCAGAATAAAGACATCATAATATTACCCGCAGACAAAGGCAACATGACAGCAATAATGAATAAAGAAGACTATAACAACAAAATCATGGACCCTCTAACTGACGATACGTATGAAAGACTTAATAAAGACCCTACAAAAACAATAGTCAGCAAAACAAAAACATTTCTAAAAGACTCTAAACTTGACAGCCAAACAATACGTAGCTGGTATCGTTGCTGATTGGCTGCATTTTTTTTACTTGCGCGTGGCTAGACCTGGTGTGGGTTGGATCATGGGTCCAAGTATGCCGCGCCGCCGAGAGGGGCGCCGCTAGGCTTGCTTTTAAGCGAACATCCCACCCGCCTCGTTCCTGAAACGATGAATCCTTCGGTCAGGAGCCACCCGCCATAAGGGGCGTGACGTTGGACGTTCCGGACGAAGAGTTGTGAGGCAAAATTGTGGCTAATTTTGAAATCGCTCTTGCGTATGTGCCACTGGCGGTCTTGACAGATGCCACCCTTACTAAACCATCTTGACCCGGATGAACCTCCAGGATTCGACCAAGCGGCCACTGTCCATTAGATCGAAGCAGCGACGGATCATGCAAGATTACCACAGTACGACACTTGATACATCCTCCGTCTTATCATCACTGCTGCTAGATGATTTGGAAGCTTGGGCCCAGGGTAAATGACGTCGTTCAAGCTGCGTCTGGTCGATGTAGAGCTAGACGCGTTGAAGACCACCCGCAATTTCTTGCCGTTGTCCTGTCGCTGCCAAATTCCATGATGTGGAATGTAGTTAACTTGGGCAGTCGAGTCATTTATCTCTTGTGGAGTGAGCTCTCTCATGTGTTCCCACTGAGATAGTCGTCGATGAATTTTACATACTCGTAGTCTTGCGCGCGCCTATTAATTTTTGATATGGAAAAGAATAAACCAAATACTTTCTTTTCTATGTTATTTATATTTAATTACTGTTACAAAAGATTTGTACAAAATAATTAGAAGGCAGCACAGAATGATGTACCTAGCCTCCAATAAGGAACTCCTTTTCATTTGTTTCTCTGTTAAAGCTCAAGGAGTAATGATAAATACTACGAATAATGCTGATCTTACTGGCAAATGATGCAGAATATAAAAGATGCGGCTTATTAAAAAGAGTATTTTTAGATCATCAGTCTCCTTATGAATTATGCATAGCTAAAGACCTCTCAATAAGCGGGATAAATAATTCACATTACTTTATAACAATTTCCTTCGCATATATCCTTAGGTATGCATAATTATAAAAATAAGTACGAAAAAGAATCAGTCTAATGAGTCGCGTCTTTTAGATTATGTATATACTTTTGTGTTATGATCTGCCTTTGTCGAGAAAAATCAATTTTTCTGTAAGAATATACCAATTTATTTCTCTTTCCACGTGGTTCATTTGTAAACCACAAGGAACAAAAAAATCGAAAATGCACGTTGAGATTCGGATTTTCTTTTGTTGAAGCACCCCTGATATTCATATGCTGTTATTTTATAAATAAATGAAGGCTTTTTGCTACGTTCATGACAGTATTATGCTATTAGTGATAAATGATCACAAAATCTTCAGAATAAATACTCATAGTTGTTATTAGGAATTGTTCGAAATATTATCAAACATATTTCTTGTAAAAACAGGAGATCTTTTTTTTCGGTATCATATTTTTCGAGACCTTTTTGGAAATATGATAATTTCATGCTGTTATTATTTTCAATTTAGAAAAACGACTCTGGAATGCCACGAGTATTTTCATTTTAGTTTTTTTAGTCGTCTTTCAATGCCTGGAATTAGCTCTGAAATAATAATTTTTTACTGTGTTAACAAGAATATTGATTTTCAGTGAAGTTCATAACTACTAAAAAAATCTTGTGGCTATATTTTGACGTGAAAAATTCAAAAACTTGGCCGAGTACAACTTAATTTGCACAATTCTTTGAATTTGCGAAATCGAAGATGGTGATTGAGGAATCAAAATATAATAAATGGTATAAGATGATAAAAAAGGAAGGAATACCAAAGTATTTAGAAAAGGGATGAGGAGAGAAAAGATGGACCAGAATAGCAAGATTTAGATTGTGAAACGAAGTAAGGGAAGGTACGTATTGGGAAAAGAAAGAGAACAGGAAGTGCAGAGTCTGTGAATGGGAAGAGGAAACATGGGAGCATATATGGGAAGAATGTAGGAGAGGTATGGAAGATAAAATAAGCTGGCAAGAGAATGTGATAAAGATTCTAGGAGAGGAGGGTTTTGGGGGAAGAGTGGATGGAGGAGTTAGAGGAGGCTAGGAGAGCGAATAAGAAAAATTGAAAGAATGGATGCAAAAAAGTGGCAAAATAGAGGTACAAGAGAAGTGAAAGAAAAAGGAAACGGAAGTCGCTCAAACTAGAAGCGTGAAGATTTTTAAGTAATGGATATATAATAGCATAAGTAGATTAAGATGCGTTTGCGTTATCGCTGTCTCTCTCTCTCTCTCTCTCGCACTCTTGCTTTCGATCACTCGCACACTCGATCTCTAACACGTCCCAAATACGAGGGCGGTTTGACAAGTACTTAACCTAAAAAAGAAAAACAAAAATTTGGGAAAAGTGGCGATTTATTTCTCAACATAGTCTCTTTCTAGCTCGATACACTTAACCCAGCGATGCTCCAACTTCTTTAACCCGTCTGAAAAATACGTTTTCTGAAGGTGTGCAAAGTAGGCCTTTGTGGCGGCGATAACCTCCTCATTCGAGTGAAATTTCTGCCCGGCGAGTGACTTTTTCAAGTTGTGAAACAAAAAGAAGTCGCACGGGGCCAAATCTGGAGAATACGGTGGATGGGGCAGGAGTTCGTAGCCTAATTGGACCAGCGACGTCTGGCGACGTTATAAGTGACAAGCACTTTCACCGTCTGAGATTTTGAACAGCGCTACCTATCTTTTGGATACGAAATTACCCCTGATTAGCACTCCATGTAATATATGCTCTAAGCAATAGCCATAAAGCCTGAGCGCGCGAAATTCAAATTAATAAAATGTAGGTTGATCCAAGCTAGAGTATAAGATTGCGCATGCGCATAGTACCACGTAGATGCTAGTAAGGTAGATTAACAATATTTTCTTCCACTATTTGGATAGGAACTCTCAATTTCGAAAAATGATAAGTATAAATTGTCGTCAGAATACTATTGGACCCTTTCTGTTCAACTCACACGATAGAAAGAGAGACGTTTTGAAACCTTCGTTTAGAATTTTCATGCATCTCTTTTGTATTAATAGTAACCATTCATTACAAAGCCCTGGGTGCCCAGCAATTCTAAATAAATTGCATCAAAAACATGTAATATATTAGTGAATACCTTTATAAATCTAAGTTAAGATTTTTTATAATGAACGTGATCTATTAAAACTGGTTTAAGATTGTTGTTGAATAAAAATTTATATTAAACGAATAAAAGTATATGTATTTAATCCTAGTTCCCTATCCTGTTAGAATAAATCAATCAATTAATTAGTTTATTATTCAATTATTCAAGTTATTATTTATTTTTACCTTAATTAGATTTATCTTAGTTTAATTATTTTTACTTAATTTAATTAGTTTTATCTTGATTTGATTATTTTAAACTCAATTTAATTAGTTATATCTTGGTTTAATTAGTTTCGGCAAAATTTAATTATTTTTATCTTAGTTTAATTAGTTATAAGTTATTCTATTTAGTTTATAGTTATTTTTTATTAATTTTCAAATAACCTTGGACTTCAAAAGTTATGTTATAGATGATACAATCATTGAAACGTATACGTTTGAGTTGAAAATGTTTGGAATATATAAAAGTAATTCGTATAAGAAAATAGATAGAAATATATAGGAACTATCAGTATACTGATCCATTGCGCCTGTATAGAAATCAATAGAAATTTCTTTCAAAAATTTTGATACAGAAACATTTCCTTCTTAGCCGGAAACCGTGGGACAATCCCAATGAATATGATTATTTTTGTTTGATGGACCTTCTATCAAAAGAAATTTTAAACTGATTTTAGGGATTTTTTTAAATTAAGGCTCGTTTCATTTTAGGAATTATATCTTGATAAAAGAAATACCTATTCAAGAACACTTTTAATTCGTAGGAACAATTATCTTATATCATTATAATAATATCATTTGACATTATAAAAACTACTGCACAAGCGTATTTGTTTAGAGCAATTGAAAATTGTTGTATAAAGACAATCTATGCGGTGCAGATATTATTCTTCAGACAAAAAGAAATTTTACAGAAATTTGTTCAATAATTCCTAAAAATTTGTTTACTTCCTTTAGTTAATAGCAAACCATACTCTTTGAATATAAGCTAATCATATCAGTAAATATAACGTGATTTTCAAGTTAGTGTCGAAAGTTTCTACCCGTGAAATGTAAATTCTTCATGAATGTAGGTCAACATTGTTTTTGAATTTCAACCTGTGAAAGACAAAATTTGGTTTGATCGATAATAAAAGAGTTATCAATTGATGAACTGAATATTTTTGAAAGTCGAATTGTGACCATGAATTTTCATCCGTTTTTTAAATATAAAATGGAACTAGAAGGTCAAAATATGTTGTATTATTGATGTATTCCAGTTACTTATTTACGTGTTGTGGATATAATTTAGGCGAAAAATGTTGTTAAATAAAAAGTTATTGCAGCTTGTGTCGTTTTTCCAAAAAGTCAATCTTTAATTTTTGATGTATTTTTATAGCAAGAGTTTATAACAAATTTGTAAATCTTTTTCGTTGAACAGTTATTGTCTTTTCATTTTTTTCGTCTCTTGTGTCATTTTAAGAAAATTAAATTTTTGTATTTTTATGCTTATTTTTCACGATTGAAAAATATACGCCCCCTTTCTGAAAATTATAAATAATAAATTTGTACATCCACTTTGAGTGAACAAGTTTGCATATTATTTTTTTTTCTTTCCTTGTGTCGTCTTCGAAAACATAAAATTTTTTTATTTTTAAGGGTTATTTTTCACGAATAAAACAACAACTACGCGTCCTATCAAAAAGTGAGTGATAATAAATTTGTAGACCTTTTTTGGTTGCACGATTTTTGTATCCTTATCTTTTTTTGTGTCTCGTATAGTTTGGCCGCAAAATGGAATTTTTAATTTTTCATTATTTTTTGTGCGATCAAAATTCGAATTTTCGATTTTTCGAGAAAATTCAAAAAGTTGTTATGATAATCTTGTAGGGCTCTCAAAAATAAACGTTTTTCTCCTCCTGACTTTTTTTCACATCATGCGTTGTTCGGCTTAAAATATTAATTTTCGTTTGTTTTCTTGGATTTTGAAAATGCTATAACTCTGATAATTTTCTTTTTATCGAAAATGTTATCGAAATAAATTATTTGACGTTTTGAGTCCTACTAATAACCGTACATAGAATTTTTGAATTTTGAAAAAAGTGGTTCAAAAATTTTCAAAATGTGCTCACTTTTTGAATTTTGATCCAAAATAGCTGGTTAACGAACTCGTTCTTTCTTTTCTCCTATTACTCCGGCATTATTACTCATCCATTTTGAACTTTCGATTCTGTAAGTTTCGTGCAAAAAGGTGAGGGAAGCACGGAAAATTTTGACGCATTTTCCGTCAATGCCAACGAAGGGGTTAAGAACAAAATTCGGTTTTTTGTCGAGCGCGATGTTTTCAGAACGAGTCGTAGGGCGAGGGGCGCCTCCGCCTACCCAAGGCCGACCATAAAAAAAAACGTTTTACACATAAACTATTGAAATTAGCCGATTTTTCACTCAGAATCCAGATTTGATTTGAAACAGGAAAAGGCCCTAAGTATCTAAAAAAGATATAATTCTAGTATTTATGGAGTAAAATTAGGCAACTCAATTTTGAGGTTGGGTCCTGGTTCCAACGTTCTTAAGTTTTAAAAAATGCCAAGAGCAAGATTTCTTCTTTTAAACGAAAAGTTTATTTGATAATAGACTAAAAGATTTCAGTTACTCTGCGCATTTTAATAAATTAAACGTTTTATAAGCAAAGAATAAAAAAATAATTAAAATTCAAGATACTCATTAAAAGCTCATAGAGGAGTCACGTTTGACGTTAAAAATGAAAAATCTTTCAACCCGGGGGCTTTACACAGATTTGAATGCAACCTTTTGCACTGCACAGCTGAATGTGTGCAATGAAAAGTTAAAGAAAAATCGCTGTGCGCTAATTGTTATTTAGTTATTTTAGCCAATAATTATGAATTACTGGGGTTTCCAGAGAGGAAGGCGGTAAATTATACTTTTTTGTGTGTAAAATGGGCAATCAAAGAAATGAGGAAAATATTTGTAATAAAAAAAAATGTATATTCTTACATTAATGTAAGTGTTAAATAAATTGTTTCCCAAACTTCTGACGGACAGTCGCGCAAGTACTAATGCAATGAAAGTCGTGTGGTCCTTATTAAAAGAGGAAAATTTAATTATTCCCGAGCCCCTCTACGATATTGTCCGTTCTGCTCGTGTGATCGGCGAAGCCTTGCAGGAAAATATTTAAAATTTTCTCCAGGAAAACATCCTTTCTACAGAAGAGGATCTGATTCTTCTCGAAGAGCAGTCAGATTCCACTGCATATGAGTTTGTAAGTAAAAATGAATCTCCAAATATGGTAGTTACAAAATTAAAATGGTAGTTATAAATGTCGATTTTAATATAAAGAAATAATTTAATTTAAGTTTTATTACGCAAATTACTTTTAAAGATAAAATTATTCACAACAAATTATATAAACCTATCTTACACTTGAATCGAAAAAATAATTAAAAAAAAAATTTCAAAAAATTATATAAACATATCTTACAATTAAATCAAAAAAATAAGTTTTAAAACAGATTTTAAGTGCACGGAAACGAGGAAAGATGACGAATACGAAGACCCAAAACATTTCAATCACATTTCTCTCGAATATAAAAAAAGCAGTGGCTTTCGCTGATAAATATCCCAATACAAATTTGAAAACATTAAATCGGGTTTTCGCGAAATTAAAAAAGATGGAATACCTGACAATGTGGAAAGCAGATGTGGAACACGGAGGGACAACTTATGACAAAATTAATTTTATAAATGCAGACATTTGCGCACTTCCAAGAGGCTCGGGGAAATCATGAGCAGGTATGATTCGGTACAAAAGTCCTCTATTTGCGTTAACGATTCTACAAAAATTATAATGAAATTTTAATATCCGTAGGTGACGACAAGGATCCTTCAGCAATGGGCGATGTCTGTGGCGTTTCCTCTTTTAAATGACACTTTTCATTTTATACAGGCGAAAGGAAAAATAGAAAAAATAATGAAAAATGCGCATAACTTGGTAAATATAAACATTTGAATAAAATATTGCTCAGTCATCTTGGAGTACACCTGCTGGGGAGTATTTTTTCTCTCTTGACAATTTTCGAAAATATGACTTGCTGTACAGAAAAACAGCTTTTGATTGCTCTGGTATTTCTTTAATCGATGTTATCTCGGAATGTATCAATTTTATCAAAAAATGAGATAAGAATGAAAATATTCATCTTTCGAAGTAGACCAACTTTTGTTTGAAACTTTTTCCTGTAAAATCAATATCAAAAAAATTTTACCTGAATTTCCGACAACTTTGCAGGTGCCTTTAAGCACTTTTGCATCCAGATATGTCCCTTAAAATTCGCAGGTGCTATTTATATGTCATCTACATGTACACGCAAGGCTGAACAGTCTCGTCTTGAGGACCTGGGAGTTGATAGGGTCCTGCTGCAGTCTAAAAGTCAGTTTTTACAATACAGCCGCATGGTCCAAAACTGTTTTAACTACCAAGAAGAAAGCGACTAGCTGCCTTTTGCACTATTTCGGAATACCAATTCTCAGTTTTTCATGATTCCTCCATTGTTTTACTTTTGACATTTTTATTTTAAATATTTAATCTAAAATTAAATTACATTTTAATTGCTGATGGGCCACTATATTCGTGGGCATAAAACTATAACCTTGGGATCTGTGTTAATATTTTCCGTTTCAAACTAAATAATTAATTAATAGAGGCACGGAAAAAATAATACAAGAACCGTATTGTATATTCTTTTAATCGTTATCATGCGATTCGTTACTTACAAAGCAAGTAATATGTGATATTTTCCAAAATTATATATATATATATATATATATATATATATCGATGTACCACTAATTTTCGCGAAAACTATTACTTGTAGATAAAAATGTTACAGACAAAATATGTGTAGCTCGATCCGATGCACAACTTACGTTTCCAATATTTGATAATATTGTGTGTATTGGTTTAAATAAACGCAAGAAACGTGACTGAACGCATTTCCGTAACTTTCTTCGTCTTTTTCTTGTTTTTACAACGCTATCCCCTTTTTCTCAAAAAATAATGGTTTCAAGCAAAAAGTGTATAACACAAAAAAAATGTATTTTTATACTAGCTAAAACTTTCGCTTAAAACATTTTTCGATATTCTGCGTATTTACTGAGATAAACGCAAAAAACATGATTTTTATGGTGTTCTTTTATGGTTTTCACGATGAAAATCGCTTTGTCCCCAATGTTCACTATCATATTCGTAATCAGCGCGTCAAAATACATAAGTATAAGAAGTTTCAATAAAATCGGAAAATGCAGCTATTCGGATCTTTGTCCGAAGGTTCTGAATCTTCTTGGAAATTTTTGAAATATAATTCATTTTAAACAAAGTCATGATTCAAATTTAAGAATTGTTGAGAAAAATACCGATTTCGGATGAAGCACGTCAACATAACCTATAGTTGTTGAAAAATGGTACATATTCTTTGAAATGTAATAATTTTTTATTAAAAAGACCAATTATTGCCAACTTTTAAATAAATTTCAAGTCTTCTTCGTAATGTTCTGATTTTATAATATTCGTTTTAATCCAGCGAATAGTACTAATATAAAACATGTGTAATATTTTCAATAATTTATTGGACAATTCGAACGTTCCAATTTAATTGCTTAAGAGTAATGAATATTCAAAAAGCACAATTCGCTTTAGGCAAAAGTCATATGATTTTCATTCAAGGCTCAGTTCGTTTCAACGAATCAGAAAGCCAAATTCGGGCGAATTTAAACATGTTAATTCACCGCAATCCTCCCGAATTAGTTTCTTTTTACTGGGATCGTAAACTTCAATTATCTTATTTGAAAAATTCGAGCCTGGGCTTTGGGGGGGGGGGAGCCGTCGTGCCCCTCCCCTCTGAATCCACGCCTGACGCCGGTGGTGAACTCCGGCGGACAACAGAATTTTTCACCTGGGTTTGAGTTTTGTCCTTTTTCTTCATTTTGCGTTGTTTTTATTTTCTCAATTGCTTGAAAATGTATGTATAAAATTTCATGCAATTGGAGGTCTCGCCTTCTCTATAGCCATCATAGTAAATAATGTCATTAAAACATGTGAACACATTTTTAAGGAAAGTAATCAGTTTCGCTTACTTTCTTTTTACATTTTTCTGCAATAAGTAACCTTTTTAAATGTAGCACCCGTGTTTTGTAATTTGCACACCGTGTTTTAAATCGATATAGAAAATTGTTAAACAAGATAAAATTGTTCTATTTCTGAAAAATGAGTTCAGAAATTTGCGTTAAAATCATGCACGATGACAGTAATTCTATATGTATAAAAATGTAATGCATGCATTTTCAAGGCATTGTGGAAATTAAAACAACAAAAAATCAATAAAAGAGACAAAACTAAAAGAGGAGACCTCTTAATCACATCCGATTATATATTTTCTATGGAAAATGTGTGGACTAAAAATGTAAAACTTAGCCTAGTGTGCGTATTCAGATTCAGAAATCATTTTCCCTTGCCATATAAAGTGAAGCACTGTAGTGTATATATAAAAACTAAAGGTTAACAACCACCGCAGGGTCCCACTGGGAGTAACTGTCATCTAAAAAAATGACATCGAAGTTCTTGATACAATCTGGTCCAGCACCGGAGAAGTTCTTTGTGCCTTTAAGTGCTTTTTTCACCTCTTCGGCAGGGTGTTTACAGGGTGTTTACTGAAGAGTCGAGATGAGTCAGTGAGCACCTTTTGATTCTCCCTGATCCACCTTTCCCTCTTCTGCATTCTCCTCCTTGCGTCAGATAACAGCCGTATTTTGTCAACAACATGCTGCTTGATTGTTAGCAGCTTTGACTTGTTCAAGGTGTGATTCAAGATTCTCAGTTCTTGGGCGAACTTTCAAACTCTTTCCGTGAACGCCCTACCAGATGTTATGTAGTCAATCACACACTGCCCACGGGACGCATTCTGTCTTGCCCATCCAATCTTCTTGTATGTTGATGCAAGCGTCTTTCGGTCTTTTGATCCATTGTCGGTTTGAGCCTTCGATTTGAATCAGCCAAAGCTCTTGCAGCACCATAAACTGAGCAATCGATGGTCCAGAGGTCGGACTCTTGCGAGATTTCTCCACGGAGGAAGGCATGCATTTCAGACAGATCTTAGGGTTTAGGAGGAACTTGCATGTTAATGTTCCTTCTTGTCCTGAAATCGTGATCATTCCTCAGAAGGTGCCTGTTTTCCGCGGTTGGTATTAATGTCGCTTCCTCATCTTCGGCTGCCGCTTGATCAAGCTGCGGTTGCGAAAATGCTCCACGTACATATCCATTTTTCGAGAGGTGGGCACGTTGATTTCGCAAGGATTGAAGCGAAACGTGCTGAAGATCCGGGTGTTATTGGCACCACAGAGTATGCATACGTGCCATAAAGCGTCGGCTTCAATCCTTGCGAAATCAACGTGCCTACCTCTCGAAAAATGGATATGTACGCGAAGCGCTTCCCCAACCGCTGCAAAGATAAAATCTGTAAACTCTTTAATTTCGAACGGTTTCAGAGTCATCTTGAAAAATCAATTATTGTTAACATTATAAAACTTAAATTATAGTTTGATTGAAAAATATTAAATTGTAATTACAGTTTTGTCAACTAAAAACGTTTTTTATGACAAAAATTCAATTTTAATCCCTTTTAATTTTTAATTGTTTAAGTTGGCATAACTGCATTTTAAAATTCTTTAAATTGACAATTTATGCTTAAAACTATGCTTAAAAAATGGAATATTTTTTTATCAGAAGATTTTAGAACTATGCATTTTAAACTAAGAATATCATAATTGAAGAAGCTGACAATTGAACTTAAAATTTAAGACAGGCTGAAATCGAACTTATTTTAAATTTGTACATAATTTCTCAGAAAAAAAGGAAAGATTATATTAAAGTACAATATGTCATCATGTGATATATTTTCTCGGTCACCCTTAATTTCAGGTTATTTCCCGGTTTCCCGGACCAGTAGCCACCCTGAATAACTTTCATACGTCATTTTCAATATTTAATTAAAATTATTCAGTTCAGAAAGAGCATTCAATTATTTGATTTTCAATTAATGATTTAAAAAATTATTTCTTTATTTTCGTGTGGGAAATAAAAGCTGCTCATTCTAGCCAATTGAAAGTTAATATTTTTAAATAAAAATCTTGTTTAATGTCTTCCATATATGTAACCTTCAAAATTGAATTAAATTGCCTGTAGATTAGTATGTCCCCTGGTATTATTTTTGTAAATGATAACAAATTTGTACTTTTAATTCAAAATCTTCATTTAAAGTTGGCGGGAGTGTTAATTCATATTTTCTCAATAGGAGTCGCATGGGCCCTCCTCAGTAAGGTCACATTTTTCTCTACACGTTCCAGTTGCGTCGGGATTGGTTGCTTTAAGGAACCATGATCGTAGCTTCTGGAGCCTAAAACTTCTCTCATAATAATAGGCTGTGGCCGCTCATAGATTAATAAATTAAAAATTCAGGCCTCGGGCTCAAGACACTATTGACACTATTTGACACTTTCTTTCAAGCGATGACGTTATTTTGCTACTATTTTGAAAAAATACACTAAAGACACTATTTTCAAATCAAAAACACGAATTTGTGAACCAAGATAGATTTTTTAAACAATAAAAAAAATATCAATAAAAGTGTTGAATTTCCAAGCCAAAAACATAAAGTTTCAACGAAACTGTTGAATGTTCAACTAAATATTTATATTTTCACTCAAAAAGATGAATTTTCAATCAAGAAGATAATTTTTCTAGCAGAGAAGAAGAATTTTGAATACAATATGTGCATAAGTTTTAAACCAAATATTTGAATTTTCAAATAAAAGGATTCATTTTCTACCACAAAAGATGAATTTTTTTGAATAAAAAATTTAACTGTCAGATGAAAACAATGCTCCATAAAAAAATATATGAAAAGCGACGTAAGGGGCCTTCCAGACGAGAAAAAACAGAGAGAGAAGCAGTAGAGAGATAAAACAGGAGAGAGACTCAATAATGTAATCGCCTCGCGCTACGCGCTCGGGCACATTTGCCTTCTACTTTAAGCTCGGTTACTCTAGGTTTTCGCACTTCGTGTGTTCGCTATTGGGCGATTTCCGGGCTAATACTATCTTAGTGAGCTTCATCGTTATGATCTGCTTTTGTTTTCATTATGTAAATTTTACATAAAAAGAAGAACTAATTTACTTAAGGTTCTATCGACCTTAAGGAACACATTCTCATCAAGACACTCGTGTAATGAAACTACCTCCACAAGCAGAAAATTCGTTAATATTCGAAAACTCGAACGCGCCACATTAGCCGCCGCGCCGCATTCGGCACCGCTCCCCTAAGGCGCTCGAACTCGAACTCGCTGCCCAGCGGGCCGATGTGATGCTCAACCGGAGGCTACTGTGTTACATTACCTTATGAACTCTGCTCCGCACCACCACGGAGATCGAGTCGAAGGAGCGTTTTTTTTTTAAATTGCAATTATGCTAATTGCAAACTGATTAAATTTTAAGGTTTAAGAATATTTTGGAATTTATAATATCTGAGAAGCTACTTTGATACATAGTCGATTGCAAACAAGATTCTTCTTGAAAAACAGTATAAAAATGGTTACAAAGGTTTTTAATTAAAAAACAGAAAAAACGCATGTTTCCATGACAAGTAAAAAGGCCGTTTCAATTCTCAACAGTTGGACATTCAACGGCCGTAAATTAAAGAAAATTGTAAATTGAATGTTTAACAGCAGTATTTTCAACAGTTTAATAATTAACTGTGGAAAACTGAAGAAAATTAAATTTTTAATTTATTTCAATTTTCAACTGTTTGATAATTCAATTTTCTTCAATTTTCAACAGTTGAAGGTGTAACTGTCAAAAGTAATTGAAAATTAAAAATTGAAACTTCCTTAGCTGGGTTTTAAATAGTCGGAAAATAAATTTTAAATATTCTTACATCTTCAACAGTTGAAAATGGCAGTTATATTAAATTTGTTATTGGTCACTTTTTGATAGGATGCGTAGTTTCTGTTTTATTCGTAAAAAATAACATTAATAATGAAAAAATCGGCCCGTGTAGTGGGCACATTCTCATCAAAACTTTGATTATTTCATTTTTTTTTCATCTTGCGTGTGCTATTCAATATTTTTCAACGGGGCAAAGTTTTTTCCAAATATTTCTGCAAAACAAAGTGTAAAACCAATAAGTGTTTTTGTGTAAAAAACAAAGTTCAGTATCAAGCAAAATGTCATTCCAGTATGCCTGTTTTTTAATAAATAGCGAGTAAACGTGTGTTCGATTCCATAAGTGTTCGTCAATTTATCATGCTCTTCTTTAACTGTATTATTATATTCAAAATCAAGATTATATACTTTACCTGTCTCGTGTCGGGCATTATATATAATGCCTAGGGATTATATAAAATGTCTAGGCAATGTATATAGTATGCATTCGATTACATACTTTGCCTGAAATAGCCAGGCGTTATATATAATGCCTAAGGATGATATATAATTCCTGGAATATATACTTTGCCTGTAACATATACATATTTATAACTTAAGAATACTTCGAAATATTTTGATTTTTTTTTGCAATATCGTCTTAAAGAACTTAAAAAAATAGTTCATTTTGGGGATTTAATTCTTTAATGCCAATGCACATTCTTAACCACTCGTTTATTTAATAAGCTCTAGAGGAAAATAAATATTACATATGAGACCGTTCAATACATACGTAATGCCTTTGTGGAGGCAGGGGGGGGGGCACCAAGAGCGTTACGTAAATGTTAAACTTACATACACTTAATATAGGAAAAGTGATGGGGGTGGGAGTCAACACTGTCAGGAAAAAGCGTTATTTTTTGAGCGGCCCCTATATATATATATATATACACATATATAGCTTTGGCTGATTCTAATAGAAGGCTCAAACCGACGATGAATAAAAAGACCAAAAGACGCTTGCATCAACTGAACAAGAAGATTGGATGGGCAAGACAGAATGCGTCCCGTGTTCAATGTATCACTTCCATGAATAAGCAGCTTATGTACTGATGGTGGCATTTTATACCAAGGATAAAGATTTATGCAAAGCTCAGTGGTTTCCAAAAAGGAACGGGAAACATTTCCGGTATTTGTTGTTCCATAACCCTGCTTCACCACATCAACTGCTAAACCCAGTTTGGATCATAATTTTATCTGAATACGATCCTTTCTTGATTTTTTCATTTCCTTTTCTTCCTTTTTTCTTGCGGAAAGCTTTTTAAAATCCATATTGTAGGATACATGCAACAAATATTCCAGAACACGAATCCAGGCATGCAACGTCAAGAGACTAAATTTATAGTGTGCCTCATTACGTGGAATTTTAGCTACATATGGTAAGTTGTTAACATGTTTTGATCCAACTCCACAAATATTGCAGCCAGAAGATGCTTTCCGTCCAGTAAGAATATAACACACCTTTCCATCAATCATCGTATACTTCAAGTCCATGCTGATATCAAAACTCATTCCACTGACATCAATGGAATAGGTACGAACTTTTCCCAGCAGCTTTATGTGATAGCTGTACTCTTTCTTTACAAGAGAATCAGTTTCTTTAAGGAGATTAAATTTAATTGTCCTAGAAAAATTGACAGATGAAGGTTTTTTGTTTGTACAAATAATATCGCCATCTGCTGTCAATTGAAGAGGGACAAAAAAAATCAAGCAGAAAGATTTATCCGTGAAAAGACTCTTGACATAGCTCATGTTTCCTTCACTCTCAGAATCACTGTTATCAGATTAATCGGTCACATTCATATCATCACCCTTCTTCGACCACTTTTGTCGTGTCATCTGATGCGCAGAAGCACCGTCCATACCCCACTTCCCAAAGAGCACTAGTTTTTTACCAACAAGATTAGCACACAAGAAGAAATGGACAAAATAATTGAGGATGTAATTAGGAAACCAGACCCTGAAGAAATACGAACCCTGACTAAAGAATTAGAAGAGAAGAGAAAAAAGAATAGGGAAATTCATTTTGCAACATCTTCTCGATTTGAAACAAATGAAATTAAATGTTCACAACCAAGAATGACAAAAAAGAAATTCAACGAAAAAACGAGAGAAATTATAAATACAATTTATAAATCGAAAATTATTATACATGGTAATCCAGTAATGTCAGCGGAACAACAGATTATCAAAAAATTAAGATATAATAATCCTAACGTACAAATTGAATGGATAACGAAACAAATAGACACAAAAAAGGAGGAGAAATCGAGGAAGAATTAGAAAAGATAGCTCAGGAAGGTAATGCGAAATTAGATAGTCATAAAATTATCTACTGCAGCAAAACCCATATTAAATGGATATCTCAATATGGCTAACGCAACACCGGTTGGAGAATTAACCAAAATTATGGAACCAATTAAAGATAAGAGATTTCATTGGATAATAAAAGCATACGGTTTTAAAAAACAAAATAAAAGAAGATCGAATAGAAAGAATTATACGAAATCAAAAGACTTTTGGTAAAATCATGGAAGGAAGAAAATCAAACTAGGTACTTGACAAAAATAACTGAAAACATCTACAAAAACGAAATTATAAGAGAAGCTCATGAAGGAACATTGGGCGGTCATTACGGAAAAGACATTACTGTACGACGAATTAGAAATATCACTAATTGGCCAAATATCACTAAAGACGTAGAAGAATTCATATAAAATTGTATTATTTGTCAAAAATACAAATGGGGAAAGATGGACACCTCATACACCGAACCAGACATACCAGAAGCTCCCAGAGGATATAAACTCAGCTTTCATGAATGAACAGCCATTTTCACTGTGCCAGTGACAAGATGACTTCCACATGTTCAAATTGTTCCAGAACTTATTCAATACTCGATAATTCAAAGAGACATGAAAAATACTCTTGCTTAGCCAAAAATCATAAGCAGGATGAAAGAGACTTCTACGGAATTGCAAAGGTACCTGGAGGTCTATGGACAATGCAAGACAGTAACAGGTTGATTGCTAAGGATAGAAAAGCAATTCATCGTAAGCATAAGATTTTCATACCTGACGACGAGAAACAAGCTATTTAGGGAGCCTGGAAACCACGATTCTCTCTACGTGAGAATCTAGCGTGCATTACTGAGAAGTTTAAAGATGAAGTGGAACCGCTTGGGAAGAAGCAAAAAGTAGAAGCAGAAGAAGAATTTAGTCAAGATGACGATTCTTCGCCTGTGATAATCAAAAATGATAGTGATGATAAGGATGTCAGTGATGATGATAATGATGATGGCGATGAGGATGATGATGATGAAAGTGAAATTTCCTCTGAATGTAAAATAGAAGCAAAAACAGAAACCGAAATGTTAGATTACTCGGAAGATCCAAATAAACTTGTAGATAGATTGCGCTTTCTTTTACAGCTCAATTAGCTAGAAACATTTAACGTCTCACAACCGTGAGATGGGTGGTCACATGGCACGAAGAAATCACAACGACAGGCCGGCGAAACTCGTACCGAATATTTTGGATGAAGTCGTTGCAGCTCCCTTTTAAGGTCTTGATACCTTTTCTTCTTTTCTTTCTCCTTGGCAGTGATATTGTATTCGGAAGGAGCGGAGAATTCGATCACGAATATAGTTCGTTTCTCGAAGTCTTGGAGAACAATGTCAGGCCTATAGGATGTCGTAAAGTTGTCGTAAAGATGTCGTAACGATGTCGTAAAGACGTCGCCAAATTTTGTGCCCACTGGGTACACAAATCATTACTCGGGCAAATGAATTTTGGTAAAATAAGCATAAGGAAGAGTAGAAATTGGGGAATATTAATAAATTAATTCGTTTTTATTTTGGCAATCTTTGAATAAATATCGCAATGTCAAATCACTCAGAGAAAAAGTTGCCTAGAAACAAACCCATCGTCCTCTTGCCTGTTTTGTTTCGAACCACGTGAAAATCTGTTTTACACAAACGGAATTATTTTGTGCGCAGTCCTTTGAATTGTTGTCCATATTGTAAACGGTCAAAGTTTTAGTTCCCTGTAGTATACTACACTAGGGTCCCGCTCTACTGGGCGTTTCGGGGGTGCACTCAATGGCCTTCACGGTAAATCGGGACTCTCCAAACCATTTTCCTTCTCCTTCTCGCTTGGGGCTTCTTATAGTGCCAAACCGTAAACTGCGCAACTCCACTGACTTTGCAAGTGCCTCTCTCTCGTCCCCTTGGACCACCTTATCCTGTATATCAGGTTCCGTGAGGCGGGACCTCAGTGTGCTAATGATGGAATACTGCTACTGTAAGTCAATGAACTCGTTTTGATTCCACGAAGATTGTATCTAAATACATCAACGTGAAATTTTGCAAGTTGTCAAAGTTCATGTAATAAAAGAACAAACTTTGTTCTTTGTAATATTATAGGTGAAGAAAATTTTATAAATTCAGTTCTAATATAGTAACATAGTTATATAAATATATATATATATACCATGAGCGATACCATGAGCCCTTTGTTTTTTTGCATCACACTTCTGCCTCTATCTCTCGCACTAAGAAATTCCTCTGGATACAATTCACAATCATCAAATTACAGTTGTTAACGCTTTTACTTTTAATTTTAAAAGGTTTGTGCACAAATGTGTGGAAAGTACAAAGACCGAGCGCGTAGCGCGAGGTAAATACATAATCGAGCGCGAAGCTTGGTTCTGAAAAGGAAGCCATATTCAATTTAAAAAATATTTGCACTACTGTCGGAAATTATTAACACAGCTGGCAGGAGCAGTACTCAAAATCACTGATGACTTTGACATTAGTGTCAAATGAATCTCAGTAGAGACATTTCTTACTTTTTGAAGAAAATATATCACGTGAGAAGTTTTTTACATTCTCATCTCAATGAGAAGGTATTTGTTTTATAAGAAAAATGACTTTCGCGGATTCATTCAAATGTTGACGTTTTGAGGCCCCCTGAGTCAGAAAAAACGGGTTTACAAATGTGTCTGTCTGTAGTCTGTAGTATCGTGTAGGCACGATAACTTTCGCAAGATTGATCAGGTTAGATTGTGCTTTAGCACACTCTTTGAAGGCCTAAAAAGAAAGAACGAGTTAGTTAACCAGCTATTTTGGATCAAAATTCAAAAAGTGAGCACATTTAAAAAATTTTCGAGACCACTTATTTCAACATTTGAAAATTCTATGTACGGTTATTAGTAGTATCTCAAAAGACAAACAATTTATCCTTGTGAGATTTTTCGATAAAATGAAAATTATCAGAGTAATAGCATTTTCAAAATCCCAAAAATCAAACGAAAATAAATATTTTGAGCCGAACAACGCATGATATGAAAAAAAGTTAGACAAAGAAAAACGTTTCTTTTGAGAAGCCCTACAAGATTATCATAACAGCTTTTTGAATTTTTTCGAAAAATCGAAAATTCAAATTTTGATCGCACAAAAAACCTAAGACCAAAATACACATACATGCTGCAATTTATATCCACCTGCCATGACAAAAAATCTGAATCTGAATTATCTTGAATGATTCGAAGGAGTCCAACTTTGATAAAATCGCTCATTTGCAGATGTCGGTACAAAGCTTTTTTATAGCAATTGTATATTGTTTATTTTTATGAAAATAGACACAAAAATATATGATAAAATAATTCTATGTGTAATATTTTATATTATTGATCCAAATTTTTTAATAGAAAACTGCTTGAAGGAAAGAATTGTTTAAACAATGACACGACGTTTTTAACAGAATTTACTACTCCTCGAAATCATTCAATATTATGATTAATTGAGAAAATACGATTTAAAAAATATTGTTGGAAAAATAATTTTTAAACAAGTTATATTTTTTTAGACAATTATAAAAATGGTTAATATATTCTTTCTATACACTGTACAGTCAGAAAAGTATGTATTTTATTCAATTTTTGTAAAGTTATCAAAAACAACTGCTTAAGCAAATCAAAATCGTTTAAATAAATAGAAATTCATTAAACATTAAAAGATATGTATCAAAATGATATAATTATTCAACAAAAAGTACCATAGGATACCAATTTGAGAAAAAACTGGACATCTCTGGGTCAATTTTTAGAAATTTTGAGAAAAACTACCAGACAAACTATTACATTTCAATTAGAAAATGCGATTATTTCTAATATTATTTGTAAATAAATAATTGTTTAAATAAGTTACATTTGCTTACAAAATGAAACATAGTTTGAAAAAGTCATGGGAAATATTCATATTGTCCATTGGTAATTATTTGTATAAAACAGACATTACAAGAATAGACAATAAGAATGATGTAATGTTAATTTTTACATAGAATTAGTTTTCAGCCAGATCTTGGGGCTTAGGAGAAACTTGCATGTTAATGTTCCTTCTTGTCCTGAAATCGTGATCATCTCTCCGAAGGTGCCTGCTTTCCGCGGTTGGTCTTAATTTCGCTTCCTCATCTTCGGCTGCAGCTTGATCAAGCAGCGGTTAGGAAAGCGCTTCGCTTGCATATCCATTTTTCCAGAAGTAGGCACGCTGATTTTGCAACGATTAAATCGAAACGTGCTGAAGCTCTGGGTTTTTCTAGCACCACAGAGTATGCATACGCATCATAAAGCCTCCGTGAACAAGGATAATGCTGGCATCGTAGAAGTCTAGCAAGTCATCCTTGTGTTGATTCGTCCACTCAATTTGGGCGTTTTGCCGGTTCGTCGTCGTGTTTCCATTTAAATTATGTTCAGCAACCCGAACTCTAGGGTGATCGGCATTGTTCGCCGCCCCACTGTCGGGTCCTCTGCGCGTTCGATCGTTTTGAACCGCCTTTACAACTTTTTGGTGTTTTGGTGGTGTCATTGTTGGTCCCACGAGCAGCTAGGGAAAGGTTATGTCCATCCTTGTAGAGCCCCGCGTACAAAGATAAGGCTGCATACTCTCTGAGATCGCCCGGTATCCCAGATTCACCGTTTAAGACACCTCACCCAGGTGCCATTCAGCTTTCGGCACGGCTGTTACGCCTCCGCTCAGGAGTTATTCCTTCTGGGCCATTCCTGGACAATTGTCCGCGACTGCTTATTAATTATTGTAACCATATTTAGCAGAAACCCGTGGTACAGGAACTCTCTATCCGCATCCCGAGGACGCATTCGATGGCTTTGTCATAGGCCCTTCAGTACTATTCCAAAGGAATCGAAACCGGAACCGAACTATAATATATATATATATATAGTATATGCATATACTAAATTTACTGTAAACTGGTATACTAAATTTAATTTCATGTTGTGCATTCTTGCTTCCATTAGATGTATACTAAATATAGTACAGATTTTTCTAACAGTGTGCTTGTCCACTTAAATGGTATTTGCAGGCAACCTAGTCAACCAAGACCCATAAGTATAGCGATCTAAGGCATGAAGTAAAGATAGTATGGAGGAATGTGAAACATGCATCTATTCATCCTGTTGTGATCTCGGCTACAGGCAATGTGCTCGCATGATGCACTGAACATCTTGAACATTTAGGAGTCAGTAGGGTACTGGCAGCAGCTCAGGAGGCGGTTTTCTTAAACACCTGTCATATTGAAAGACAAACTCCAAACTACAACATGCTCCTTGTTTTGTACCTACTACAACATATTTGCAAAATGTTTCAAATGTATTAAATTAATTTATAACATCCTCATCTCATCAGGCACTTGACTTAGTTCGTGGCTGATAATGAAAAACCGGTTTCACCCGAGAACAAGTTTAAATAAAAATATATATATACTATATAAATTGAGCCTTAGTGGCTCAGGCGGTTAGGCGCTCGGACTTCACGTTCGAGGTCCGGGGTTCGATCCCTGAGCCGGTACGTCTGGAAATTTTACTATGTACTTTTACCGATGTTCTGATGGTCCATGGATGGTCGTGTGAAGAACCAGACTTTGTCCAATATGTCAAGTTAGGCATATTGCTCTTATCAAATCACTTGATCAATGGCGTAGCCAGGGGGGTGGGGGGCGTTGAAACCCCCCTTGACGATGGAAGAGGCATATTTACCAGTGTCTCCAGAACGTGGGATTTTTCGGCCCCCACCACTTTCCCATCTGGGAGAATACATGCAAGCGTAGCCAGAAAATACCAAATAAAGCAAAACATTTAATGTTCACTACCTTGTGAAAACACTAACGTGGTTTACACACAGGGTCATTTATGTCACTGTGCGCACTTTCACTGCGCACCGCTCAAAGGTTAACTGACGAACTACAGCGCCACTCATAAGACCTGAACCTCTTACTATCTAGATTTTTTATAAGGCGGAACCGAACTTCCATATTTTTCCAAAGACGAGACATTCCAGTTTGAACAATCGTTTGTGCCTTAAAATCTCCTGTGTGTAAACGAAGGGTTAAGGGTTGTTGTTAATAACAATAGTTATGAACAATAAGAAGCAGGCATTGGAAGTGCTAACCAAGCCAATCATACTGTTTACGATAAAATTTGTGTGATCAAAAAGGTTATCGCTAATGTCTTTAAAATTATGGTTTGTAGTGGAGCGTAGATTTTTCAAAAGTATATTGTTTACAAGGCTGTTCATAAATAATTGCACATCGGATTAGAAAATGTCACGAGAGTGAAAAGTTTTATTTTGTGCCATGGATTAATAAAGCAATTTTAAAAATCTGACCGTCGTGCGGGCACATTCTCATCGCGCGCATTGCGCGCAGCTCGCTTCGCTCGCAAGTTTGAGCGCGCTACTATTGGTTCTCGCGTTTTGCGCTCGATGATATATTTATTAATTTACTTAAGGCTCTATCACCCTTAAGGATCTTGCTCTGGCTTAATATATGCACAAAGCTAAACGAAAATTGGAATCGATCAGATAGATTAAGAATTCGGCGTTGCAATAATTCTTCAAACAAAAATCCAAATAGCAACATGCGCGCATAGTGCGACGCACGTGCGTCGCACGCGTGCGGATTTTGTCGCACGGCTTGCACGCAAGCAATGACGCAGATGATCACTACTTTCCAACCGAGCAATTCACGCCTACCCCGAAAGGGAAACGGCTTAATGATATAATAATAATAATAAATCATGTTAAGGCAACAATTTTAATTATTTTTCTTTACTTCAAATTTGAAATGCCCTTAAAATTGTTTGCAGGCACTATAAAATCGTAATAATTTTTTCGCTCCAATCATTGCATCAAGCCATTAAGGGCATGTGATATACTTATTACTTATACCTTATCAGTAATTCTGTTCCCGCATGTTATTTTTTTCCACAATAATAAAAATTTTTCGTTAAATCCTTTAGGTTTAATAAATTTCCTATGCGATAAAAATATTCACTTTTCCATTTTTAGTAATCAATTTGTAGCCTCGAACATTACGCGGACAGAATTTTTCATTTGTAACATGAATAAAGACACCAATAATTTCGCAATATATTATAAATAAAAGCGTTAACTTTTTTTGGACAGAGACTGTATTCGTGCAATTATGATCAATTCATCTACTCGCATGTGTTACTTCACACGCCGTTATTTATCAGTTATACGATTCAAGTTATGATGGAATTGTTTATAGTTTACTTGTAATTGCTATAAATGCTAAAATATTCTCAATCATTAATCTGATTCCATCTGCATTCAACTGGTCAATTGCCGACACTCCATATGTACATTTGCACAATCACATTATTTATCTTCGCAATGATAATACACGAATATTATTCATTTCGGAGTACCTGCGATCCGTCATGCGTTAATTATTGCACTCAAGCCACTTATTCTCGATGTTGCAATCTGATAGTGCATTGTTAGATAACACTGTTAGAAGTAAGTTCATGAAATTTCATGAAAATGTTAGTGAAGCTTTTTACACTACGGTTAGTGAAAAACTCGTTTCAAAAATTGCTCGTTATACGTGCAAAATCCAACGAAACCGACGATCACCTCGTATCTTTATGCACCACTAGATTATTTCAATGATTTAATTGCTTGTTAATAACATCAAAAATGATTATCGCATCATTTTTGGTAAACACCGTTAACTGCAAAGATTAGCGATTTGTGATCTGAGGGAGAGCTGTAACTGAGCCTTAACTGCAGTAATATATCATAGACGGCTGAATTTGAACTTCTGAATTATCTGGAAAGAATAAGACCCAGGTGACCAATATGCTGGCTATTCCTATACAGCTCTATACGTTTGGTGCAGTAAAATAAAACTTCGATGATTTGAAGCAACTTGACAGAAGCATACACAAGATGATGACAATCCATCTAAGTCATCATCCTCGATCTCCCGTACCTCGAATATACCTCCTTCGAGATAAAGGGGGTAGAGGCTTGATAAGCTTGGAGTGTCTTCATCAAAGAACGGTTCTGGCTACAGCCTGCTCAGTTCTAAGTAGTGCAGATTTCCTTATGCGTCTCGTACATCAACATGAAGTCGTCAATGCTGCGGCGTTTCTCTACTGTACCGCAGATGGGGCTGCAGAGGAGCTTGGCCTCCCATTTGATTCCGGCGACACTATGGTCGGTCAACACTGTTCCTCATAACATTCTACAAAGATTGGCAGCTCTAAAATAGTATCCAGAGGTGAAACCTCCAGCTCCAACTTGATAGAATTACAGAAACGCGTCCCTGACTGATGATATATACCGGGACGGCCCCATGCAGACTATTCAATAACTGAACTCTAACAAAAAATGCATTCGACATATTAGGCTGTAACCATCTTAAGCCAGAGAAAAAACTGAGATAACAATATTGTAGGGCATAGGGAAGACCTCCAGAAAACGTATTTTTCAGACGGGTTAAAGAAGTTGGAGCATCGCTGGGTCAAGTGTATCGAGCTAAAAATAGACTATGTTGAGGAATAAATCGCCACTTTTCCCAAATTTTCGTTTTTATTTTTTAGGCTAAGTACTTATCGGACCGCCCTCGTAGATCATATCGCTGGCTGGGCGGAAGATCGTGCGCTGGCCATTAATCCGAAGAAATTGCCATTCTGCCGAGAGGCAGTTTAGATTGCGATCTTCTTCCTAATTTCTCAATAAATGCTACTCAACTTTCCATCTTCTAACAGTCGAGAAATCTTGGGCTTATAATGCAGTCGAATTGGGGCTTTGCAGAGCAAGTATCTAAAATGGTCAATGCCGCAGATATACGTTTACGAAAATTGTTTCCATTTCGTCACGCTCTCCCTACTAGTTCTTAACTCCTATTATGCGAATCGCTAATCTTATCTCTTTTTGATCATGCATATACGAGCTTTGGACCTTTCTTGAGTATGCTGCTGAGGGCATGGATTCAGAGAGTGCGAAACTCCTGCTTAAGATTCGTGTTCGGCATAAGAAAATTTGCCCACATCTCCCCCGGCTAGTTTGTAGAAGGTTAGGTTGTAAAGCAGCTCAGCTGAACCTCGGTCTTTTATATCCACTCGTCTATCTCTTTCTGTAAGCTAATGTACATATTTCGTGGAACATAATAAAGATCTACTATTATTATGAGAGGAGTTTTAGGCTCCGGAAGCTACGCTTATGATTCATTAAAAAGCAACCAATCCCGACGCAACTGGAACATGTGAGTCATCGACTTCTGCTCCTTCTGTCCTAGAAGGTAAGCAAGAGCGGGAAATTCACGCGAGAAAACATCGTTCAACACTGTTCCTCAATCGAGAATTCCCTAAAATTCAAAAATAATAACAATTTCAAATTCAAATCACTATGAATTAACTAGAAAAATATTCGAACATTATTATAGAATTCAGTGAAAACCATTAAATTAATCCCTGGCACCTGTCAAAAAGTCCTAAAAATGCCATGATTTCTATAAGAGGAAAAAAAAGTTTTGAAACTTGCTTCAAACCGTTAAAATCAATCGAGAATTCCCTCCAATTCGAAACGAATAACAATTGCAAATTCAAATCGCTATAAATTAACTAGAAAAATATTTGAACATTATTGTAAAATTGAGTGAAAACCATTAAATTAATCCCTGGAACCTGTCAAAAAGTCCTAAATATGCCGTGATTTTCATAAGAGAAAAAAAAAACTTTTAAACTTTCATGAAACCATTCAATGCAATCGAGAATTCCCTCGAATTCAAAAAGAATAACAATTTCAAATTCAAACCGCTATAAATTAAATAGAAAAATATTCGAACATTATCATCAAATTCAGTGAAAACCATAAAATTAATCCCTGGAACCTGTCAAAAAGTCCTAAAAATTCCCTGATTTTTATAAGGGGGAAGAAAAGCTTTGAAAGTTCCTTCAAACCATTAAAATCAATAGAGAATTCCCTCGAATTCGAAAAGAATAGTAATTGCAAATTCACATCACTATAAATTAACTAGAAAAATATTCGAACATTTTTATAAAATTCAGTGAAAACCATGAAATTAATCCCTAGAACCTGTCAAAAGGTCCAAAAAATTCCATGATTTTTATAAGAGGAAGAAAAAGCTTTGAAGCTTCCTTCAAACCATTCAAATCAATCGAGAATTCCCTCGAATTCAAAAAGAATAACAATTTCAAATTCAAATCACTATAAATTAAATATTTTTGGCACGCGGGAATGGCTTTAAGGTTACGAACCAGTGATAGTTTCGCACCTCCGAGATCACCGATCACAATGACAATTACTTTAACCGAATATTTTGGGTACAGTCGTTGCAACTCCTTTTTAAGGTCTTGATACCTATCCTCCTTTTCTTTCTCCTTGACAGTGATGTTGTGGTCGGCCGGAGCCTCTGAGATTTCGATCACAAATATGGCTCGTTTCTCGAAGTCTCGAAGAACAATGTCAGGCCTCAAGTGAGCAACGGAGACTGCAGTCCGAAAATCGTAGTTCCAGAAAATTTGGCACTTCTCGTTTTGGACAATTGACTTTATCTCCCATGGAGCGTTCGGCAGGGCAGAGTCGCGGCCAACATTGTAAGAGCGACAAAGATGGTAATAAAGCACTCTTAGGGCCGCATTATGTATGTAGATACACATTGTTTCCGCATGGATGGGACCCCCAGATAGTATGTCATCTATGTACTGAGCGTGTGCATGACACGCTCTGCACCTATCGCTGGGAACTTCTTGACATAAAATGCGGTGACGGTATCCTAAGATGGAAATGACACCGTCCTGGCATGTGAAAATATAACCATCTGTACCTGAATTAAGACCTGATGATCTGAGAAAAACAAAAGTTTGCTCCATCGACAAGGACTGTTTTTCGACATTTCCGTGCATTTTCTTTTCGAGTAGTTCTTGATGGAATTTTTCAACTTCTGCTTTCTTCACTTCGGCTTTCAGAAGTAAAGCAACTAGATGGAGTAATGCAGTTTCCTCACTTCTGATGTTGAAATTCAGGCCTAGGGTCTCAGCCGCCTGTCCCGCGGCTTTGTAAAGGAACGCTCCTTTGCCAATCATCTCGTGATTCCTGACCATTTTACCACGAATAATCATTTTATCTTTTCTGTTACAATGTATATATACATTATGTATATATAATGTATCTAATAATGTATGAATACACTCATAGAACTGTATTATATGAATATATTCAGGTGTGAATGGACCTTAGGAGTTGGAATATGTGAAAATTAAAGTTTTTAATTTTTTACACTAAGATCCCCTAAATTAAAAAATCTGAAGAAATTTACAATAATAACTCTTTGGGTGACTATTCTATGGTAAAAAACTGAGATAGTACTTGAGTTTCATCACATGAAAAAATACACAAAAAAATTTTGCAATTTTGTTTGAGTTTGAATTTTCCGCCAAAATGTTTTCGAAACAATCATGTACGTTGAGAATGACCGAAAAAAGCACTGTGAATATTTTCAGATTTTTTCTAACGATAGAAGCAGAGAAAAAAAACTAAAATGTACGTTACCCCCTCTAAATCATCCAATATGGCGGCTAACGGTTTGAAATTTTGGAAAAAATTTTTTTTGATTGTATGCTTTTAAATGGCTGACTCAACATTGGATTCCCTTTGGGGGCATTTTTTGCATGCTTATCAGTTATACCCTTTTTTGCACCTTACAATTTTTGAAACCCATCTTCTCATAATATGCCTTAACTAACAAAATAATGAATATATTTCTGAGGTGACCGTGGCTTTTTCAGCAAAAAAGCATAGCCGAGATTTTGTCACGAACGTTCAAGCTGTTCCATAGCGCAATTGGCTAAGGCATCGGCTAGGTACATACGGGTTAGGTAGGGTTCGAATCCCCAGCGATTGCGATTTTTCAACGGGCTTAAGGCCATGTGACGAGTGGGTCACGTGACCAAGCTAGTCCTCAATTTTTCATTGTAAACTTACGTCCAAATGAATTAATATTTGGAAGATGTTATTACCATTTAAAGATGTTAACGTCCGAGTTTTTAAATATTTAATTAATATAAATTTTCATGTTAAAACGATTACTTCGGACAAATAAAATTTGAGAAACAAGAAAAAATGTGCCTCAGCCCGGATTTGAACCAGGAACGAACGATAGTGGCGTTCCTGACCAAGTGTCTCCACCTACAATTTTGGTGTCGCCTATCTTATTCAAACTCCGCCCGATTGTAGTGCTAGTGGACCTCTTTAAATTCTGCGAAGGGGGCGCACCGATTACAACGGGTTGCCAAGATACCGGGGCCCGAATTTTCGACGATTCACCCCGACTGCTAACATTCAATTGTACATAACTCCTGATACAGTTATCCAATTTAACTTTTTTATGAGGGTCTTGAAAAGGTATTTTAACCAGGCTTACAATTAAAATAATTATAAAATGATTAAAAAATTATTTCACCTGTTTTTTTCATTTTAAAAAACATTTTTGCAATTTTCACCCAATGCGGCATTTTTGATATTTTTTAAATTAGGCTAGAAAAAAAGCTTGATTTTTTCTCTTGGAAAATATCCCAAAACGAAAATGGCAAAACTTTCAGAACAATTCAGATCTCTCGTGGCCAGAAAACAAATAGATTTCATCTCAAATTATAGATCGCGAAGAGAAAAGCAACGTGAACGTTAAATTAAATAAGAAAATAAGTTTTTAAGTCACACTGTGAGAGTTAAGGGGACTCACACCAAAAAGCACCCCAAAATGTGAGAGGTAAAGAGATTAATAAAAAAAAAACTCACCAAAACGTCGGAAGCAAGAGGACTTATCAAAAACCATCTCGACATGTAACAGATGAGCAGAACTATCCACTAAAATCGTTTATAATCTATTCACAGGTCCTTTCATATTTCTACAACTCCAAGATATTCTGACGCCCATCCATTTGGATAACATTCCCGTCAGACTATCTGATGTAGCAGACATCATAGACAAATACGTACTTTTGGGAGTTGTACGGTATAAAAATCATCTGCTGGCTTCTGATATTGATATTTCACAACTTGGAATGGGACACTACACATCGATATATAAGAGACATAACACCTGGACGGAATTCAACGATCTCCAAGGCGGAACACCGAAAAATTAGAAAAAAAAGAGGATAGGATTGTAAATGTCGAATTTATTATATATGTTAAAATTGAGGAAAAATCTAAAGTCAGTTCTAGGAATGGCATTCAGGGAATGTCCTCGCGATGCAAGGTTCGGAAATTGCATTGCAAGGTTCAGGCAAGCTTCCAGCAAATACGAAAATGTCCGCCATGCGGCAATATTGCGACGCAATCTTGAGAAAGACTTACATCGTAAGCTTGAGGGAACCTTGCGAGGCAAGCTTGAGAGAAACTTGCATCGTAAGTTTAAGGAAAGCTTGCGGAGCAAACTTGAGGAAGACTTGCATCTTAGGTTTGACGGAAGCTTGCAAGACAAGCTTGAGCGAAAATTGCATCGCAATATTAAGGCTAAGTTCAGAGAGCGCTCTATTATATATATAAAATCAAATAAGGGTAATTTAACTGTTTCGAAAATGTTGATAATTAGTGTATTAGAAGGCCAGTAAAAAACAAGACTTTGAATATCGTAGTCCTTTTAATGAGACTTCAGTGAGATTAGTGAAATTAGTATTATTGTAGTAGTATTATATATAATTGAAAACTAAAGGTTAACAACCACCGCAGGGTCCCACTGGGAGCAACTGTCATCTAAAAAATGACATCAAAAAACTGTGGCCATGACCTTGTTGGCCGACAGACCCACCTTGGCCTTCTTTGGTGCACGTTCACCCGGAGAAACACACTTTTTTTATTGTTCCTTGGTACCTGGTGTGTTGCAGTGGATTCATGTTTCGTTCACGGTCAGGAAACGACGCAAAAACTCGTTCGGATTGCGGCTGATAATCGCCAAACACTCCATTGATATGGGCACACGGTTGCGCTTATGGTCGAATGTGAGCCATCGCGGCACCCATCTCGCGGATAGCTTTTTCATGTCCAACCACTTCTTAATCATTCAAATTGATGGTGCAGAATTCCCATAGTATTTATCAAGCCTTTCCTTGGTTTCAGTGATGGTTTTTTACGCAAAAAATAATGCCTAAACAGCTCACGAAATTCACTTTTTTCCATTTTTGTTAACATTCCCGAGGTTCTCTCCTTTCAATGGCTATGAAACACAAAATAAATGACTCAGCCTGCTCAAAATTTAACACTGGTCTATTCATATATGGCGTTGACGGGGTCAGTAGTGCATTTAAAGTTACTGCGCAAAAAAATTCAAAAAGTCACTGACTTATCAAACAGCCCTCGTAAACAACCGTAGTTAAAATGGGGCAAGATTAAACTCTTAACCAAAAGTATCTGAGTGGAGGTAGGTAAAGAGTCCTTATTCCTATATAGTTGTTGTAGAATTCTTTATGTTATCCCTGAGATACTCTGTAACTGTTCCTTCCAGGACAAGGTACGGTTATGGAAATAGCCCAGATCTTCAACCACTTCCGAAAAAGGGATAGTAAGATTCTCGATACGAACGGGTGGAAATGATGCCAGTGTTTCAAGCGACGGAGATGAAGTAGGTCCAACAACAATTGCCTGAGTTTTGCCCGGGTAAATCCAGAACGAAACCGAACTTTTCCGCAAAGTCCATGCCTAGTACGCAAGTATCAGTTAGCCCAGGTATGATCTTAAAGTTACTTGAATGGGTGGTTCCTGAAAAGGTGGCCGGCAAACACGCCTCGCCAATGACAGCTTTAATGGTACCGTTAGCCATCATGACAGCGCCTGCCTTCGAGTAATCAATCTTATAACCACCGGAACCGTGTATCTGCAAACCCACTGACCCTAAATAAGTTCTAGATGAACCCGTGTCTACCAATGAATGGATATCAGTACCCTCTATCGCTATACTGACGTAGGGTCTCGAGTTGGCACCAATCCCTGATAGACCATCAGGTGTAGTTTCAGAAGCGTTGCTAATGATCTGCCCCTTCGTCCCCTGAACATCTGAGAGTTTGGTAGGTCCATCACTCAAAGATGGGTATGATTTAGAAAGAGAGAGCGATTTTGAAAGAAGAGTGGGAACATGAGTTCCCGAATTGATCCACCCTTGATCCACCCTTCCACCCGAGTTGTATATGAAATAACAAACAAAAATACGAAGGAATTAGAATAATTACGGTGAATCGTTTGATTGGAACCCTGTGGTCTGACAATATGTGGTTCAGGTCAACTGACCTAACCTCCCTAGTTCGTGACAGTTGATGCCGTATTTCTAGTTCCAAAAACTGGTTTACATTAATCAAATTCAAGGTTAGCTCACGACAATTATTAATGATAATAGAAAATGAATCATTACGCTGTGATGAGATATTAAGTTGTTGTTGACGTTAGCAGTCTTTAACATTTAACACGATAATTGAAATCACACCAAAGACTAAGATTCTTTTGAATACTCGCCGTAGAACTCTTATGTTCTCGGCTAGTAAGTCGCTGTTCGCTGCTTGACATAAACTGGTTGATCAGTGCCCAATTGCAACGCTGGGTATCGATTCTTTTGTCTGGCCATTCAACTTAATCGTTTTGCGACGAAGTTAGGGTGCAATATTTCAAACGAAAGTAGCGTTTGTCATGCGTTTGTGAATTAGCTATTTTTATCACCGATTCAGGCAACCAAACGTCTCTTGAAAATAGTAATCGAATTTTGCTTTCGATGCTCGATAACATGCAATTATATAAAAGCTTTTGCGCGTTGCCTAAACGATCAGAGCATCGCCCGAACGCTTAGCGCTTATCACTTCCAACGCGATTACATCGCATTGTTCGTCCGTACAATTCTTTTCTGCATAAACTTACACGAGAGCAATGCAAAGAGTGGAAAAAAGTCTGTGATATATTCCACTCCGCAGTAAGTAACAATATGTACCCAAATCTGACTTTTTAATCGTCGTAGCGCAAAAACTGTTCATAATTTGAGTTTTTGCTATTAGGATTTTTTAAACAGGAAAGCATAAACTAGAAAATATCAAAAAATTGGAAAATTCCACCTGGACCTTTTTTACCATGTATTTGGTGCGGGGTCCTTTCCATAAATTTTAGAAATTATGGTAATTCATCAAACCTTTCATACATTTTTAAAATTATGGTAATGGATGGAAATATATGATAATTTAGGGAAAGTTTAGAAATTCATGGTAATAGATCGGTAACTTTTGTGACCAGTCACATGTGTGCACTGAAAAAAATTGTTAGTTGTGACAAAAAGCTCTTTATTAGTAGAGATGGTATTAGCTGCGACAACCTCTTCGATGGTAAAAGTAACTAACCAGTTTAGTGCGGCAATAAGTCGCCGTTAGTAATCCTACGTAGGTTATATTAGTAACGATAGTACCTATCGCTTGGAACTTCTTGACATAAAATGCGGTCACGGTATGCTAAGGTGGAAATGACACCGTCCTGGCATGCGCAAATAAAACCCTCTGTACCTGAATTAAGCCCTGATGATCTGAGAAAAGTAAAAGTTTGTCCCTTCGGCAATAACTGTTTTTCTACATTCCTGTGAAAATTTCCGTACATTTCTTTTTTTTCAAATTTTGCTTTCTTCACTTCGGCTTTCAGAAGTGAAGCACCTAGATGGAGTAATGCACTTTGCTCACTTCTGACGTTAAAATTCAGGCCAAGGGTCTCAGCTGCCTGCACCGCGGCTTAGTAAAGGAACGCTTCTTTGCCAACCATCTCGTGATTCCTGACCATTTTTAGGAGAGGATCTTTTCTATATGCAACGATGTAAGCTGTACTCAAAAAAATTCGGTTATGAATACACTGGCGATTCAGAAGTCCGCATTCGCCTTGACGGTGTGAAATGTATATTCGCGGAACTGACGAAATGATATGTAACCTTTTATGCATATGCGTGGTCTAACGTGTGGTGACATCAAGGGCCTGAAGTTTATTCTTGTCGCTGAACCACCCCAAACGAGTGAAGTCCAACCGGTACGGCAAGCATGTTAGTCGCAGATTCCTTGTTCAACGCCGATAGATTGGATGAACAAATCTGTCGAAGAAGATGCTTGTATCTGCTTCGGAGAGATTCCTTTACTGATGTTACGTCTTGAATGCGGCTTTGAGGCACGCCCGGGTATGTATGTGTCTTTCCAGTGTTAAGATGTCTAATAACACTTATATCCACAAGTTCAGGGCCCTTGGGAACGCCAACAATCTTTCCTTTCTTCAGATGAATTTTGGCACATTTATCCAATCCAAAGTCCATCCCAATCAGGGGAAAAGTGAGAAAACAATGTGCAACATTGTCCTGAATGGTGAGAGATTAGAGAAAGTTGACAAATACATATATATGGGTAGCCTATTTACTAGCGACGGAAAAATAGATAGGGAGTTAGATAGGCGCATTAATTAGGGTAAGAAGGCTATCGGTAGAGCAGGGTCCATTCTCAGAAATAAAAACAAATCAAGAGAAAATCAAATGAAACTCAATGTGGTTCGGACACCTTGGAAGAATGAAAGATGAACTACTGATCAAACAGGTGTATGAAGGTAAAGTAAATGGCAGAATGCCCAGAGGTAGACCGCCGAAAGAATGGTCAGAATCTGTGAATGAGACATCAATCCGAAGAGACATAAGAAGACATAGAAACACGAGAGCTTGCATGAAAAAATGCATGGACGCAAAGGAAGCTGGAGTAGTATGCCAGGACAGAAAAGTTTAGCGATAAATAGTTTATAAAAAGAATGTGAGTAGAGTGAATGACGCCTGAAACAGAGAACTTTGATACTAATGGGCACAAGTGGGGAACCACACATAACAATTTTGTGAGGCTCTCCACGTGAGGTAATCGCTAGAGAGCTTTATAAGCAACATAGGTCGGAGCAGTGCTGCGGAATGAACATGTTATTTAAATGAATAACACAAGAATTCTAGATCAATCTAAAATATCTATACCTCACACCTATATACCTTCTACCGTATACCTATATACCCATCCACATATTACTACTTTCCAACCGAGCAATTCACGCCTACCCCGAAAGGAAAACGGCTTAATGATTGGCATGAGCTTCGGACTGGATAAGTGTGCCTGCGTCCACCTACACCAAGAAAGACTAGAAACTACACCAACGCGTGACGATCAGGGTATTCAACTCATTCAATAATAAATACATCCGACATTCCTAGAACTGCTGGCCCACGCAGTTTCTCAGCGCGTAGGGCGAGAGACGGTTGCGACTCTCGCCTCAGAAGGGCCGAGTGTGTGAGTAGTCAATCGCGTATATTACTCAATATGATGCATTCCAAGTGAAAACGGTATAGGCGGTCTCGGCTTATAGCGCAGTTAAAAAAGTCGCGATCTGTTAGTCTGCATTCATGCATAATTGTTTTTCAAGAGTCTTGAAAGTGTTTTTATTGGCGTACAACAATTTCCCAACTAAAAATCAATATTATAGAATCAAAAAACGACTTCAATATTTCGCACAATAGTGAGTTTTGTGGGATGACGTCGATAGGTGGAAATGCCAGCCGTAAGGAAGTTTAGTACATAGTACTGCCACTGCATACGACTTTTTGGAGATCTTCAAAACGTGAATGTAAGTTATAAAGGTCTGCATAGAAATCTTTTCAAGTGTACAATGCCTTTATGCAATTCTGCTTCTCCATCCTTTTAGCGGTTGAAGACCTTTCAGTTTCACGAAATACAAGCACCTATCCGAAATTTGAGCTTAGAGTACCACTAACCTGACATTTAGCATATTTTATTTTATTTCGTGAAACTGAAAGGTAGTGAATCGACAAAAGAATGGAACATGACTAAGAAAATAGATTGTACACTTGAGAAATATTTCTATTTGTACATTTATGACTTTTACGGTTATAATATTTTCTCGAAAACGTCATTCAGCGTATTCCCTTGACGTCGTAAAATAATACTCAACTCAAGGTTTCCCGCTCTTCGGGCCTCTTTTTTCATTGGTCAGTCACAGACGCGGAGGAGAGTGTACAGAGACCGTGGTGGGAGTTGACGGAACTGCGCAATTTGCGGTCTCGATGTCAACCTCACACGGACACACGCACACAGGCTTATCTCACACAGACACGCACTAATACTAATTGATCCAGAACGCAGCCTGTACATCTACTTAGTTTTTTGACATATTTTTATACTTTTATTTACTTTTAGCCTATTTTTCATACCTGACATTAAATTCCGAACTCAATAAGAAGAGGAAAAAAAGTGTTAGAAAAAAAAGTCAGAAGACGCAGAAAAAAGGGCTCAGGGCTTCAGGTACCTGACGCCGGAGTTTGCAGTAGGATAAAAAACGTAGTAGAACTCCGGGCGAAGTTACTGCCTACTGCTTCCTCCAGCGCGGCGGACCTGCCTGTCGGAGGGCAAGCAGTAGCCGAAGTACTGCTCGTCCAATCTCTAGCTGATATTTAGAAAGAAAGTTAAACTGTTTTTGATTATGATCATGCCATATTTCTATAATTATTATCTATTTTACAATAATATAAATATTAAAAGTGTACATAGCAATCTGTCTTAACTTTAGCAAGTACTTGCACAATTCTTTGTGAATATGACAATATTTTTATTATTCTTATTTATTGCCGTGTTTATTAAATATTTGAAAATTTTCTCTTAGAGCTTGACAAATGGAGGGTAGAAGATAAATTGCTTTCGCTCGATAGTAGATGATCAGGCTGCGTTCTAATTATAGATTCCTACCTTACGGACATCGAACAGATTCTAGCTGTAGTGGTTCGTGTCCGTGCTAATTTTTTCTAGAATGTTCTCGAGGGTCCTGATGACGTCATCATGCATTCTCACCTTACCGGCATTCTTGATGACCTCATCATGCATTCCTACCTTACAGGCATTGATACAAGAGGGGTACTGGACCTACTTTACCGACATCGAGAACATTCTAGCTTTGCAGTCTATCACTAACGATGAAACTCAGACACCGCAAGTGATTCACGAGGCTAGATGTCTATTAAAGGATTCTGAAAAAAAAGAAAATGCCGTACTGACAGTATTCTGGGCTGCCATACTGAATCAAATCAATGGTGTCAGCATATCTTTACAAAACCCAACTATTGAACTTCGAACAGCAGTCGGTCTTCTAAAATCACTTGTAGATTTTTTGCTTTCGCAGAGAGAATTATTTGACGACTACGAAATAAAGGCAAATGAAAAAACAGATACCGAATACAGTGATGAAAATCAGCGTGTGCGAGGAAGGAAAAAGCATCACAATGATGGATCTGCTGAAGAAGTTGTGCTCAGGGGAAGAGAGAAGTTAAAAATTGGAACACATTTTCCAGTACTAGACAATCTGTATGCAGAATTGTCGCGGCGACTAGAAGCTTATCGAGAAATTAACTCTTATTTTGGATTTCTAACAGATTTCTTGACAAAGTCCAACGATGAAATTCAGGAGGCTTGTACAAAATTTCATGAACATTATCTCGAAGACATTGAGCCTGAGTTTATAAACGAGATGGTGCAGTTCAAGTACTTCATCTTACAATTAGAGGATCCACCGGGCAAAGCTAACATTGTACCTGCCGAAGAATCGTTTCAATTGATTTTTGATAATATGGTGCAATCAACTTTCCCGAATGTAATGATAGCGTTACAAATATATAGGAGTCTCATGATATCAAACGCCACAGGAGAACGAAAATTTTCAAAATTGAAATTAATAAAAAACAGTCTCCGTTCAACAATGTCTTACAACCGTTTAAATTCATTGTCAATAATGGCCATTGAAAATGACGTATTAGAAAAGGTCAACTTCCAAGATGTTTTGAAGCATCAAAATCCTTCGGAAATGTTTGGTCTGCTTTCTGGCTTTTGACTTTTGTCAAATTTTGTCGGCCTGTGTTATTATAAACAATTTATTTAAACAATTTCAACCGTATATCACTTTGTTCTATGAAAAAAAAACTTATTTTGTCTTAATCTCGTTGTAATTTACCATTAGAATGGTACTAATAACGAAAAATTGTTAAAAGTGTTGAACTGATTAACAACTCATAAAGTTATAAACAATTTCTTTACCTATTAGGTTTTATGAGCAGACCAATTGACATAGTAGAACATTTAATTTTAGGATGAGAATAATTAATTGAAACATGAACGTTCATGTTGAAAAATTAAAATTTAAGATATTTCAAACAATGTATTTAATAAGGTCTGTTACAAAAAAAAACTTGTAGCATGATTGGATTCTATGGGAAAAATTACACAGAGTCCATGTGTTGGACAATTTTTTTATCCGTATTTGTTATATAGTATAATTAAATGCTTAAGTGGGTGTTGTACGAAGCAATTGTTTATGTATACTACATAAGAAATAAGGTTGAGAAAACAATTGTCTACTAAATAAACTCTACGCCATTTTGACCGCAGAATCCAATGGTGCTATTACTTTTTTCGTCGCAGATATTGTTAAATACATGGATCCTTCTGAAAGCTTCTGGAATGAGATTCTTGAAACAGTTAAGCGGCATATTTCTAATAGTGTTCCTTTCGAGAAAGTCTTTAAATGGTTTCAGAGGAAGCAAGACTGTATAAGTGTTCATGGATACTATTTTGAAAAGATATAATAAAGATTGCGTTAAAAATAGTATATTACGACCCAAGGCCAGAAAGTTGGATTTCCAGGCGTGTGTGATATGAAGGCCGAGGCGAAGCCGAGGATATACACCCAACTGGACAACTGAAATATTTACTGTGGATCGGATCATGGCAACTAAACCAGTAACATATAAACTGAAGGACTATCAGGATCAACCTGTCGCTAGAGGCTTTTATCAAGAGGAACTTTTAAAAGTCAAGTATCCAGACATTTACCTTGTGGAAAAAGTAATTAAGAGACGTGGTAATAAAATGTATGTCAAATGGCTTGGGTTCGACAGTTCACATAACAGCTGGATAGATAAAACAGACATTAAATAACGTTAGGCTAACGTTAAAGTAATGTTAAAGTAACGTTAAGCTAATGTTAAGCTAACGTTGAAGTGACGTTAAGCTAACGTTAAAGTTCCGTTAAGCTAACGTTAAAGTAACGTTAAGCTAACGTTAAAGTAACTTTAAGCTAACGTTAAAGTAACGTTAAGCTAACGTTAAAGTAAAGTTAAGCTAACTTCAAAGTAAAATTAAACTAAGCTTTAAAACTACTGTTAAAGTATCATTAAACTAATGTTAATCTAACGTTAAAACTAATGTTAACAAACTTATGTATGTAATCAGATGTAAGGTTTTTGTATTCGTCGAGGTATGATGCTAATTTATCTAGCGAAGAAGCCATACAGCGGAATGAATCAATAAAGCGGAATTTTATTTCACTCTCTCTGACATTTTTCGTGAAGCTAATATACCTCTCTTTATTTAGAGGGAGCAAATCAATTCGACCTTCAAACTCAGTTGTTATTTCGCGAATAATGAAATGAGAATCATACCCACTCAAATCATGGAAGACAACGGGTATGGTTCGAGAATCTTTGTCATTTAGATTACAATCTTCATGCGCAGGCCCTCGGTATTTGCCAGTTAAATGTGAATGGTCACGCACTTTCTTTTGGTAATTCAATCACGTAAATGATCTTGGTTTTCAGATCCTGGAGGACAATATCAGGCTTCGTAGCACTGATACGTTGAGTTGTGGATAATGAGAAATTCAGATAGATCTTACACTGATCATTCTCCACAATAGACTCCAGTTCCCCCTGGCCATATGGCAAGGCGGGAAATAGAGCAACACCATAGAAGTGCCTAAGATGGTAATATAACACATTTAGAACCGCATTATGTCTCTATGTACCCGTAACGTGCATACTTTGGGCATCCACTGAGAACATGTTCAAGTGTTTCTGATTCTTGCTTGCACGCTCGGCAGTTAGTATTGCCTACAGGTACATTGATTATGCGCTTGCGGTAAACTAATGCGTCTATAACGCCGTCTTGACAGGCAAAAAGAAATCCCTCAGTGTCTGATCTCAATCCAGCAGACTTGAGAAACATATTTGACAGACCCATTGAGAGCACTTCTCTACGTATGATGCCGTAGAATTTACCTTGTCAGCATGTTCTCTTAGCAGAAGCGTATGTTCTGCTTCCTGTTCATGAATTTTGAGCAACGAAGGTGTTAGTGATGCTAGGCCATGTGTAGTGTCGCTTGAATCAAATGGGAGGCCGAGCTCCTCTGCGGCCGTATCTGCGGCACGGTATAGAAACGCCGCAGCATTGACGACTCCATTTTGATGTACGAGTGGCATAAGAGAATCTGTACTGTTTAGAACTGAGCAGGCTGTAGCCAGAACCGTTCCTCGAGGGAGGTATATTGGAGGTACGGAAGATCTCGGATGATGACTCTGATGGATTGTCATCATCTTGTGTGTGCTTCGGTCAAGTTACTTCAACTCATCGACGTTCCATTTTACTGCACCAAACGTGTAGAGCAGTATAGGAACGATTATTCAAACAAATACAATGTTTATAACAATTTATTACGTTTTTGATCCTTTAATTTACAATGATGTAAACTAACATTGAATAAACACACACTAAATAAACATAATACTATTGTCAACTATGAACAACCAATAATAGTAACAAATTGATCAACTTAACATTGTTCATATCCCCTCCAGTCACACTGAGTACCAAAAAACCCTTTGAATACGGATTTCCATCTTCAGACATATAGCTAGAACGAACTAATAGTCCCAGAAAAAATCTAAAGCTACCGTTGGATGCGTCTCGATCATATCCCTAGGTGATTTTTGAATCACGAAAAAAATGTATTACTAACAAAATTATATTGTTTATGACATTTTCAATTTGTTTAAGAAATAAGTGACCAACAATTTGTCACAAATGACAACCAGCTATCGTTCCTCCAATATTAAAGAATGCAGAAAAATTTTAAAAATTTATAAACTTCCATGTAAACATTAATTCTACCCCCTCCACTATTACTCGAACAATCCTTTGAATATGAATTTCCATGTTCGGACATATAGCTAGAACGAACTAATAGTCCTAGAAAAAATCTAAAGCTACCGTTGGATGCGTCTTGGTCATATCTCTAGGAGATTTTTGAATCACGAAAAAATGTATTATTTAAACAATTATATTGTTGACGACATTTCTAATTTGTTTAAAAAATAAGTCAACAATAATTTGTTACAAATGATAACCAGATATCGCTCCTCCAATATTACCGAATGCAGAAAAATATTAAAAATTTATGAACTTTCATTTAAACTTTAATTGTACCCCCTCCACTCTCACTCGAAGAATCCTTTGAATATGGATTTCCATCTTTAGACATATAGCTAGAACGAACTAATAGTCCCAAATGCAATTTTCGCATTATTCTGAGCGTGATTTTGCATAAAACAAACGTCTTTTTTACACAGCCTTCGGGCAGAGATAATTTGATGGAGAATCACTCACTTTAGATTCATAAACAATATGCAGTTTTCAAAATAAATCATTTCTGAAGCGGGGTCTGCCTTGAGTATTGTTATAATATTAACTATTTAATGAACAGAAATGCAATTTTTTCATAATTCTGAGCGTGGTTTTACATAAAACAAACGTCTTCTTTACACAACCTTCGGACAGAGATGATTTTATCGATAATCACTCACTTTATATTTATAGAAAATATGTAGTTTTCAATAAAAATTATTTTTCAAGAGTGGTCCGCCTTGAGAATTGTTATAATATTTAATATTCAATAAATGAAAATGCAATTTTTGCATCACTCTGAGCGTGGTCTTGCATAAAAGAAACGTCTTTTTTACACAGCCTTCGGGCAGAGATGATTTGATCGAGAATCACTTACTTTATATTGTTAAAAAATATCTAGTTTGCGAAATAAATGATTTTTCAAGAGTGGCCTGCCTTGAGAATTTTAATGATATTTAATATTTAATAAATGAAAATGAAATTTTTGCATTATACTGAGCGTGCTTTTGCATAAAACAAACGTCTTTTTTACACAGCCTTCGGGCAGAGATGATTTGATCGAGAATCACTCACTTTATATAGATAAAAAATGTGTATTTTCCAAAATAAATGATTTTTCAAGAGTGTCTCGCCTTGAGAATTGGTATGATATTTAATATTTAATAAACGCAAATGCAATTTTTGCATTATTCTGAGCGTGATTTTGCATAAAACAAACGTCTTTTTTACACAGCCTTCGGGCAGAGATGATTTGATCGAGAATCACTCACTGTGTGGGTTTTCGAAATATTTAATTTTTTCCATGTCCTCAATACTATTTGTAACGATTAAAACAATAAAATAACCATAATTAATGCTCATGGTACTTGAAAATTCCTATTTCTACATTCTCATCCAGAGGTGTTAGATTTGTGTAAAATTTGACACCCCTGGTTTTTGTCAAATGTCCACGTTTCGAGCCCCCTGAACACAAAAAACAGGGTTTTACGAATGTGTCTGTCTGTCTCTCTGTCTGTATGTCTGTCTGTGAGCACCATAACTCTCGAAAAAATTGACCTATTAGATTGGCCTTTGGTATACTCTTTTAGTTTCGCAAACGAAAGGTTAAGTTAGTTAGCCAGTCATTTTGGATGAAAATTCAAAAATTGAACGCATTTTGACAATTTTTAAGGCCATTTTTTTCACAATTTGGAAACTATATGTGCGTCCATTCATAGTAATCCGAAATTAAAACAATTTACTCTAATGAAATTTTTTGATAAAATGAAAATTTTCAGACTTACAGCATTTTCAAAATCCAAAAAAAGGAAACGAAAATTAACATTTTCAACCAAAAAACGCACCACACAAAAAAAAGTCAGGGCAAAAAGTGTTTCTTTTTGCACGCCCTGCAGGATTATTCTAACGACTTTTCGAATTTTCTTGAAAAATTGAAAATTCCCATTTTTATTGCACAAAAAGTAATGAAAAATCAAAAATTGAATTTCACGGTCAAACTATTCAAGATACGACGAATAATGAGAGAACAAAAACTGTGCACTTCAAAAAGATCTACAAATTTGTTTTTATTCACTTTTTGATGGGATGTGTAGTTTCTGTTTTATTCGTAAAAAATAACAATAATAGTGAAAAAATCGGCCCGTGTAGTGGGCACATTCTGTTGTTGTTGAAAAGCAAGTGTTTGAAAGCAGCAGGGGTGCCTTTTTTCTTGCTGCCGACCGCTGGTGCCTTTCTTTCAGCTGTGTTTCTGAACTCCTACCCAGAAATTGTCGCCTCTTCTGACCGGCAGCAACGAAATGCACCCCCGCTGGTTCGTAACACTTACTTTCAAACCAAAAAATGTCCAAAAATATCGCGATTTCCACCAAAAATAAAACAATCACATCCTTCCGAGAGATTGTAAATAATCACAGAGCCTATCCGTTACAGTTTTGAGTTTGAATCGCTTTAATATCTTCATTGGAACTGAAGATAGTATAGTTGTACATTTTTGTTATTTTAAGCAACAATTTTTATTATTTCTCAAATTTGTCAACTTTTTTTTACATTTTTCAGTCTGCAAAGCACAACCATTTTTTTTAAATTAACAACATTAATTTTATCAAAAAATTCATCTTTTTCTAGTGAAAAATTACTTTTTTGGTTGGAATTTCTTTTAAATTGAAAATTACTGTTTTTTATTATTCAACAAAGTAGTTCAACTTTCAAACAACCAGTTGAATTTTCAACGAAAAAAGATGAGTTCTCAACGAAAAACGTAATAGTTGATATTTTACGCAAGAACACATTTTCATTTTAAATCAAAAACAGCTGAATCGAATAAAAAAGGACTAATTTTTTAATAAAAATAAAAAATCCTCAGTAAAAGCAATTGAATGTTCAACCAAAATTGATGAATCTTCAACCAAACAGTTATTTCCATTTTCAATCAAAAGATAAGCTTTCCACAAAATAGTTGAATTTTCAAGCAAATAGTTACATTTTCAACCAAAAAGATGAATTCTTACCAAAAGACATTAATTTTTAAACCAAATACTTGAATTTTCTAAATAGCATGCGCTCACTGATATCATGTAAATCTGTCACCTCAACATCCCTTATCATTGGGATGTCCAGAATGACCTTAAGAGCTGCTGTTCGTGTTGCTTTCATAGCACCAGTGATCGTCAAGCAGAAAACCCTTTGGAGTCTTTTCAGATCTTTTATAGTACTAATTAGAAATAGGAAATTCTTCTTCCCTAACGTTGAATTGAAGATTTTAAACGTCAGAAAGCTTCCTTTTCCTGGTAAAACGCACGAGCTCCGTCTTGTCTGGCTTAACGAACAAACAACGGTTCCTGCACCATTGCTCTAGCATATCGAGCGTTGATTGCATGATTTCTGTCTGTTTTATTTAATTCGAGGAAGAGAATTATTCTCGTACGCTTTGTTTATACCTTTCTGTGAGTTCCTGACAGCAAATTCCATTTGTTCAGTAGAATTGATTCTGCCCGGTATACAGCCCAGAAAACTCCTGAGATCCACACTGTATGTATTCCAGTCGGTTTCTTTAGGGTTTCTATACCTTTGAGCCTCAGTTATTTTGGCTGTGAAGAAAAAGCATTTCTCTGATCCGATAGTGAAGTATCCGACGGTGCGAGTCATCCCTTGAACACTTCGCTAATACTTATTGTAGATAAGGTCACGAAAGTAGGTCTATTATTACGATTGAATAAAGTGAATACAGTAGCTAAAATGTGATCTGATGAAAGCTTACCCCTGTGGTTGTTACCCTTACTACTAAAAGTCCAATGATGTGCGTTTCCATCACACCCGATAAGCAATGCATATCCTTTAACACAGAAGTATTTCACCAGATTTTTCCCCTCTCCAGATGGTTGTAGCTCCTGGGAGTCAAATCGTAGGTACGCTGAGCTAATCACCATAGGCTGGCGCCTTCCTTGAATTCCATGAATTCCTTGACTTCCTTGAATTCCATGACTTCCTTGAATTCCATGAATTCCTTGAATTCCATGAATTCTTAGAATTCCTTGAATTCCATGAATTCCTTGAATTCCATGAATTTCTTGAGTTCCATGAATTCCTTGAATTTCATGAATGCCTTGAATTCCATGAATTCCTTTGAATTCCCTGAATTCCTTGAATTCCATGAATTCCTTGAATTCCATGAATTTCTTTAATTCCATGATTTCCCTGAATTCCATGAATTCCTTGAATTCTATGATTTCCTTGAATTCCATGAATTAATTGAATTTCATGAATTCCTTGAATTTCAGGAATCCTTGAATTCCATGAATTCCCTGAATTCCATGAATTCCTGGAATTCCACGAATTCCATGAATTCCTGGAATTCCACGAATTCCATGAATTCCATGAATTCCTGGAATTCCACGAAATCCATGAATTCCTTGAATTCCATGAATTCCTTGAATTTCATGAATTCCTTATATTCCATGCATTCTTAGAATTCCATGACTTCCTTGAATTCCATGAATTCCATGATTTCCTTGAATTCCATGAATTCCTTGAATTCGTTGAATTCCATGAATTTCTTGAGTTCCATGAATTCCTTGAATTCCATGAATTCCCTCAATTCCATGAATTCCTTGAATTCCATGAATTTCTTGAATTTCATGAAATCCTTGAATTCCATGATTTCCTTGAATTCCATGAATTCCTTGAATTTCATGAGTTCCCTGAATTTCATGAATTCCTTGAATTCCATGAAATCATTGAATTCCATGATTTCCTTGAATTCCATGAATTCCTTGAATTTCATGAATTCCTTGAATTCCATGAATTCCTTGAATTCCATGAATTCCTTCGGAAGGTGATGAATGCCACGCCAAAAAAAGTCTTTATCTTTCGATGCAAACCACTCGTCAAGCCATTTTCCGACGACTTCGTACGAATCGAAGTGTTGTTCAGCGAGCGCGTGACCCATCGACGAAAACAGGTGGTAATCAGAAGGGGCCAGGTCTGGTGAATAAGCGGGATGAGGTAGCACCTCCCAGTTGAGTGTTTTCAAGTAGTTTTGGACCAGTTTTGACGTGTGCGATGGGGCGTTGTCGTGAAGAAAAATCAGCTTCTCATGTCTTTCTTCATAATCCGGCCTTTTTTCACGCAAAGCACGGCGTAATTTGATTAGTTGTTGGTGGTAGCGGTGAGCATCGACAGTTTCACCAGGTTTTAATAGCTCATAGTAGACGACACCCTGCTGATCCCACCAAACGCACAGCATCGTCTTGCGTCCAAAGCGATTAGGTCTTGAGAAAGAAGTTGATGGTTGTCCGGGATCGACCCACGATTTTCTTCGTTTCGGATTCTCAAAATAAATCCACTTTTCGTCTCCAGTCACCACACGATGCAGAAACGACTTTCTTTTGTGTCTAGCAAGCAAGATTTCACATGTGTTTTGGCGTCGCTCCATCTGCCTATCGTTCAGTTCATGGGGTACCCATTTTCCCATTTTTTGGATCTTTCCCATGGCATGTAAACGCATGGAAATGGCCGGTTGAGTAACACCTAACTGTTCGGCAAGCATTTTTTGTGTTTGTGTATCGTCCTCATCCAAAAGAGCCTGTAATTCATGGTCCTCAACTTTTTTGGGCCGATTTTCACGCTTCTTGTCACTCAAGTAAAAATGACCGTCTTTGAACCGACGAAACCAGTCTCTGCAAGTTGTTTCCGATAAAGCACTGTCACCATAGGAAAATCGGTCGAACAAATAATACGTAACATAAAATTTTAACTTTTTTGTTCAAAACACGTGAGTGGAACAAATTTTTTAGGCTAAAATATGCCTTTTTCGCTTTTTCTAAATGTAGTTTTACTAATTTCACAAATCTTAACTTATCATCTAAATAAGAACCTAAATAACGTACGCAATCTTTATGTTTTAACCTTTTCTCCTCATTAGTAAGATGAAAATCTCTCCATACTTTATAATTTTTACTGTGGCTTCCAATTCTAAAGCTGGGCCGGAATAATATTGTCTCGCATTTATCAATATTGCATTTCAATCTCCAGGTATGAAAATAATTTATGACTGAATTAAATATCGTTTGTAACTCCTTTTGAGTCTCTTCTACGCCTTTCCCGATTACATATAATAAAAAGTCATCTGCGAATGCAATTCCTTTAATTTTGGGATTAATATTAATTCCGAACAATCTCAAAATATCACTAAAATACAAGTTAAATAATATCGGCGAATTTACAGCCCCTTGTTGTAACCCGTCAGGAATTTCAAAATATTCAGATCTTAGAGTGTTGTCCATGATATCTGATACAAAAAACTTCTTTCCATGTAGCATCATCCACAGAAATCTTATCAAATGTTTTGAGAATCCTTTCTTTAATAATTTAAAAAATAGACCATCCAACCAAACCGTATCAAATGCTTTTTCCAAATCAATGAGACACGCTCCAACAAACTTGTTATCATTTAGTGCCCAACATATATCACCTGTAAACTTACTGATCGCATGAATACACGAGTGTTTATATCTAAAACCGAACTGTTGCTCCGGTATAAGATCTTTTTGCTCACATTCTCTTGCAATAGATTTGTTAATTATAACCTCAAAAAGTTTACTATTATTGTTCTAGCCTCAGGTATCAAGCCTCTTGATCGTTCCCACGCTCCCGCGTGGGGAACGCATCGCGTGACGCTCTGCGTCACCCTTGCAGAGTGCTCAAGTCGTGCGCCTGGCACACCGCAATCGCAGGCAAGCCAGCTCCCACACTTGAATCGGTTACCACTCGAAAATCGGCCCCGAAAGCAAAGTTGGAAGGCTTCTTGCAACCCCGCCTCCAAGTCGCCCTCCAGCGTCAAAACTTTGCTTCAAGGACCCGAGGAATACCGGTGGTAGATCGCTCTCAAATGCTCAACACGGCCCGTGGCACCCTGACTGACCTGTCGCGGGGCAATCTGGGTGTGCCGTTGTTGTTGCTGGTGATGCTGGCAATGATGATGTTGCCGATGCCGCCGTTCCTGCTCGACGTGTTCTTTACCTTCAACATTGCCCTGTCCGTCGTTGTGTTGCTGGTGTGCGTGTACGCCTTGCGGCCGCTGGATTTCGCGGTGTTCCCGACGATTCTGCTGGTGGCGACCCTGCTGCGCCTGGCATTGAACGTCGCTTCCACGCGGGTGGTGATGCTCCACGGCCAGGACGGCCACGCCGCCGCCGGTAAAGTGATCCAGGCCTTCGGTGAGGTGGTGATCGGCGGTAACTACGTGGTCGGTATCGTGGTGTTCGCGATCCTGATGATCATCAACTTCGTGGTGGTGACCAAGGGCGCCGGGCGGATTTCCGAGGTGAGCGCGCGGTTTACCCTCGACGCCATGCCCGGCAAGCAGATGGCCATCGACGCCGACCTCAACGCCGGCCTGATCGACCAGGGCCAAGCCAAGGCCCGTCGGGCGGAAGTCGCCCAGGAAGCCGAGTTCTACGGCTCCATGGACGGTGCCAGCAAGTTTGTGCGCGTCTTGCACATCCTCCAGACTCAGGACGGAGCCCTGGTTCAAGGTTGCGTGCAGCAGCCCTTGGTGGGACTGATCGGGACACGCAGGCGCAACGGAGAGCGATGGTATCTGGGCCATATGTTGAGCGGTCAGTTCAAGCCGGCCGGTCACTTCGTCCAGCAGATACAATTGGCTGAGCTCACACTGGCTCAGCCGTGCCGCCCCGGTAACGCATCCTTCAAGTAACGAATGTTCATCGCGCTCGAACCCCAAGCGTGTGAAACAGGCAGACAGCGCGTCGACATAAACCAGCGGGTCGGCCTCTTTACCAAGCAGGTTATCGGTCATGGGCTGCACTCGTCGAAACACGCCAGGGCCAGCACTGTGTCGGTCTTGCCGACAGCGCGCCGATCAGTTGTTGCAGGTCCGCATTAGTCATGGTCATTAATCCCTGATGAATTGTGGGTCAGCGTGACCACGCCATCGGCCTGTTCATGCGCCAGCCAAGTGGTCCAGCCCAGGCGGCAAACTGTGTTCTCACCAATATGCAAGGCCTTGATCTGGCCCTGCGCCAACATCAGGCTCAGGTCGTAGTCCAAGGGGTCCCGCAGGGTCAGGCGCACCAGCGAACGCAGTGGTTGGTAGGCACTTCCGGTGGGCAGAAAATCGTGGAAACGCTCCCAGCACAGCGCCCGGACATGCACCCTGAACTTGCCACTGCGGTCAGCGATGCGGTGCCCCAGAACCAGGTCATCGCCAAGAGCACTATTGGCCCGCCCCAGATGATTGCGCTGCGTCTGGCAGACCTCGACCGTACGTGCAACCCATTGCTCTAGAAACAACGCCTCGTGCATGAAGTAGTAACGCAGGACCGACTCGATCAACGCCGCCGAATGCACCCGTAAACTCAGTTTTCAATCAAGCAGCTCATTTTTCAACCAAAAAAATGCATTTTTAATTAAAAAGATGAATCTTCAGCAAAACAAAAAAATTAATTTTTAACAAAAGAGATTAAGTTTCAACCAAATAATTTTATTTCCAACCTAAAAGTTAAATTTTCAACTAAAATGATAAATATTTAAATGAAATACTTGAATTTTTAACCGTGAAGAAGAATTTTTAAACAAGAAGATTAACTTTCAAAGAAAAATATAATTTTTTGCCAAAAAAATCGATTTTTTAACCAAATACGTCAATTTGAAACGAAAGAGTTGAATTTTCAATTAAAAAAGACAAATTTTGATCCAAATAGTTGAATTTTGAACTAGAAAAGATCAATCTTCAACTAAAAATGGAACAGTCAAATTTTGAGTTAAAGAAATTAATTTTCAACAAAACTGATTAATTTTCAACTAAAATGATGAATCTTCAACTTAAATAGTTGAATATTCAAACAAAAAAATTAATTTTTGCTAAAAAAGATAAATTGCCGACCAAAAATTAAATAATTGAATTTCAAGTTACAAAAATTAATGTTTAACCAAACAGATGATTTTTCAACCACAACTATGGAATTTTTAATTGGAATAAGTTAAATTTTCAGTTGAAAAATTTACTTTCAACAAAAAAAACTAACTTTAAAAAAAAAGTTACATTTTCAAACGAAGTGATGAATTTTTTAATAAAATTGTAAATATTTAACTGGAATAGTTGAATTTTAAGCCAGAAAGATGAATTTTTAACTGAAATGATGAATGTTTAACTAGAATAATTGAATTTTTTACGAAAAAGATTAATTTTCAACCAAGATTATTAATTTCTACCAAAAAAGACGAATTCTCTATTAAAAAAGATAATTTGTTGAAAATTGAACTATTTTGTGGAAAATTCAGCTTTTTGGTTTAAAAATTCAACTAATTTGTTACAAAATTGAAATATTTTATTTAAAATTAACTTTTTTTTAATTCATGTAAAAACGATTTTTTTAACAAAATTGTTAAATTTTCTCTGGAAGAAATGCATTTACAATTAAAATGATAAATCTTCAACAACAAAAATTTCAAGAAAAGAACTCAATTTTCGAGCAAAAAGATTATTTTCCAACCAAGAATATTAATTTTCTGCCAAAAAAGATCAATTTTCTATAGTAGAAGATAAATTTTTAACAAAAAATGGAAGAGTTTCAGAAAAAATTTTATTTACAACTAAAAAAGACAAATTTTCGACTAAATAGTTAAATTTTCAACTAAAAAAGATAAAAATTTTAAACCTAAATGGCATAGTTCAATTTTTAGTTAAAATAATTAATTTTCAACAATAAAACGATGTTTTAACAAAATAATTGAGTTTTTTACCTAAAACAATGACTTTCTAACAAAATTGTTGTAACAAAAAATTAAACAAAATTACAAAATTAAAAAGTTAAAAACTAATCTACTTTATAGAAAATTCAAGTATTTTGCTAAAAAGTAATTTTTTGGTTGAAAATTGAACTATTTTGTGGAAAATCTAGCTTTTTGGTTTAAAAATTCCATTAATTTGTTAAAAAATTATTTTTCAACCAAGAATATTAATTTTCTATCAAAAAAGGTCAATTTTCAACAATAGAAGATAAATTTTTAACTAAAAATTGAATAGTTTAGCTTTGAGTAAAAATTTCATTTACAACTAAAAAATATAAATTTTCAACAAAATAATTGAATTTTTCACCTAAAACAATGACTTTCTAACAAAATTGCTGAAACAAACTTTTAACAAAATAGTTAAATTTCCCAAAAAATGCAATTTTCTACAAAGTGATAGATTTTTGAATCAGATAGTTCAATTTACAACCAAATGGTTGAATTTTTAAGCAAGAGGCACGAATTGTTAACAAAATAATTAAATTTTCATTAAAATAGTCGAGTTTCAACTAGAAAAAAAAAAATTTCAACCAAATAGTTGCATTTATAAATAAAAAAGATAAATTTTCAACAAAAAATTAAATAGTTGATACTTGAACTAAAATAGATTGTTGAATTTTGAGGCAAAAAAAGGCGAATTCTCTACAAAACAGTCGAATTTTCAACAAAATAGTTCACTTTTAACAAAATAGTTGAATTTTCTACCAAAATAATAAAATTTTCAACACAGAAAGACGATTTTTTAACAACACAGTTCAGTTTTCAAGCCGAAAGGATGAATTTTCTACAAAAAAACTGAAATTTTCAACCCAAAAATATGAATTTTGAACAAAAAAGTTAATTTTCAACAAAATAGTTAAATTTCAACTAAAAAAGATCAATTTTTCACTAAAAATGGAATAGTTAAATTCGTAGTAAGAAAATTATTTTTTGATAACAAAAACTAATTTTCAATACAAAATTAACGAATTTTAAACAAAATGTAATGAAATTTTCAAACCTAAAAGACAAATTTTCTACAAAACAATTGAATTTACGCCCTGAAAATATGAATTTTCAACAAAAAAGGATTAATTTCACACCAGAAATGGAATAGGTAAATTTTCAGTATACAAAATTAATTTGCAATAAAAAAGCGAGTTTTTAAAGAAAATAATTAAATTGTCAAAGCAAAAAAACGAATTTTCTATAATACAATTGAATTTGTCCCCCGAAAATATGAATTTTCAACAAAAGTAAAATCTTTGTGAATTCTTTAAAAACCTTGCAAATTGTTTGAAATATTTTTGAAATATTCGGTAATATTTGAGAAATTATAGAAATCTTTGTGAAATCTTTAAGAAATGATTGAGGTATTTGTGAAGTCTTTTGAATCGATCCAAAATCTTTGAAATCTTTGGTCAATCTTTGAAATCTATTTGAAATCTGTCAAATAATAGAAGAATTTCTGAAATCTTTGAAATCTATCTGAAATTCTTGCGCAATATTTAAAATCTTTGGGAAATTATTGGTATCTTTGTGAAGTCGTTGTAAAATCTTTATGAAATCTTTGGGAATTCTCTAAAAATCATTGCGAAATACTTATAATTTTTATGAAATCTTTGAAATATTTGGGGAATCATTGAAATCTTTCAAATCTTTCTGAAATCTTTGGGGATTCTGTTAAAATATTTACGAAATGTTTCAAATATTTTTGAAATATTCGGTAATTTTTATGAAATTATTGAAATCTTTGAGAAATAATTGAAGTCTTTGTGAAGTTTTTTAAATCTATCCGAAATCTTTGAAATCTTTGTTCAATCTTTGAAATCTATTTGAAATCTGTGAAATAATAGAAGAATTTCTGAAATCTTTAAAATCTATCTGAAATGTTTGCGAAATATTTGAAATCTTGGAAAAATCATTGTAATCTTTGTGAAATGCCTGTAAAATCTTTATGAAATCTTTGTGAATTCTCTAAAAAATCTTTTCGAAATATTTGTAATTTTTATGAAGTCTTTGAAATATTTAGGAAATCATTTAAATCTTTGTAAAATCTTTCTGAATGCTTTGTGAATTCTTTTAAAATACTTACGAAATATTTCAAATATTTTTGAAATATTCGGTAATGTTAATGAAATTATTAATTTTTCACCAGAAATATAAATGATCAACAACAAAGTTAATTGTAAACCGAATAGTTTAATTCTTTACCAAATTATTGAATTTTTGGGCCGAAAAGATGAATTTTCTACAAAACAGTTGAATTTTCAACATTTAATAGTTAATATTTAAACAAAAAAATATTTGAATTTGAGAAAAATTAATGTTTAACCAGAAAATCTCAATTTTCATTTTAAAATATCAGTTAAAAAAATTTGAATAGTTACTTCTGAACAAACAAAAAAAAATGTTTAGCAGAATAGTTTAATTGTCAACCAAGGGATGAATTTTAAATTCCGTAATAGTCAATATTTTAACCCAAAGATATTTTAATTAAAAAAAGATAAATTTTAAATCAGGAAAGGTAAATTTTCAAACAATAATGGAATAGTTACTTCTCAACAATAAAAAAGGAATTTTCAGCAAAATAGTCAAATTTTTAACGAAAGGGATGAATATTTAACAACAACAATATATATTTAAAGAAAAAGGTTTCAACATTCAACTGAATAGATGAATTTTCAACGAAAAAGTTGATTTTTCGACCAAGAAGATCAATTTTCCACCAAAAAAGAACAATTTTCAACAAAATATTTGCATTTTCAAACATATAGTTCAACTTTTAGCTAAGGAACTTCAATTCTTACCGAAAAATGGAATAGTTAAATTTTCAGTTGGAAAAAAAATTTTTCAACAAAAAAATGAAACGAATTTTCAACAACATTTATTTTCAAGAAAAGGGTTCAAAGTTCAATTAAATAGTTGAATTTTCAACAAAAAGGTTGATTTTTTGACGTCGAAGAATAATTGTCTAACAAAGAAAACGAATTATCAACAAAATACTTGCATTTTGAATCACATTGTTTATTTTTTTTTTTTTTTTTTTTTTTGAAAATTTAACTAAAATTAATATTTATTTTATATATTTTATTTATTTAATATTTTTTGTATAAAGCAACTGTTTGGGCAAAAGTTGAAGTAATTTATTAAATTTTTTTATATTTGAAGGTTCATCTTTTTGATTGAATATTAGTTTTTTCTTTTGGTTTGAAGTTTATTTTTTTCACTGAAAATGTAACACTTGCATTTTGCATTGAATTTTTTTTTCGTTAGCAATTTTTCTTTTTTGGTAAAAAATTCTTCTTCTTGGTTTGAAATTTCCTCTTCTTTGGTTAAAAATTGCAACTGTTTCCTTGAAATATACCCTTTTGAACTGAAAAATCTTTGTTGAAAATTCTTCTTTCCAGTTGTAAAATTAATCATTTTGTTGAAATTTAACTATTTTTACTGAAACTAACTTTTTTTACTAAAAAATTTAACTTTTCTATTTTTGGTAGAAAATTCATCGTTTTTAGTTGAAGATTAAAACTATTTGTTTGCAAATTCAGGCATTTTGTTGAAAATTCGTCTTTTCTGATAAAAAATTCATCTTCTTGGTTAAACATTTTTTATTTTTTTAATTCTAAAATTCAACGTTTGGTCGAAAATTTGGTTCAAATTGAAATTTTTTTACTGAAAATCTAACTTGAGCATTTTTTGTTGAAAATTAATTTTTTTCTTGAAAATTCAATTTTGAAAACAAAATTCATGTATTTTGTTAAAAATTCGTCTGTTTAGTTGGAAAATTAATTATTTAGTTGAAATTTAAATATTTTCACTCAAACTTTTACTTTTTTTACTAAAAGATTTAACTTGTCCGTTTTTGGTAGAAAATTCATCTTTTATAGTTCAACTAGTGGTTTGAAAATTCAGGTATTTTGAAATAAAATAGGTAAATTATTAGTTAAAAAAATTAATTTTCAACTAGATTAGTAGTTTAATTTCTTCAGTTTAAAAATTATTTTTCACAAATAAAAAAAAAACGAATTTTCAAGAAAATTGTTGAATTTTCAGCCAAAGAGATGAATTTTCAAACATCGAATTTTCAACAAAAAAATAAATTTTTACCCAAATAGTTAATTTTCTACCAAAACACTTGAGTCTTCAACCAAGTAGTTGAATTTTCAACTAAAAATATGAATTTTTGACTAAAATTATGAATATTAAACTGAAATAGTTGAATTTTTTAACAAGTAGTTAAGTTTTCAGTTTAAAAATTATTTTTCACCAAAAAAACAAATTTTCAACAAAATTGTTAAATTTTCAGCCAAAGAGATGAATTTTCAATTAAAAATCTTGAATTTTCAACAACAAAATGAATTTTTAACAAAAGTTTTTAATTTTCAAACAAATGATTGCATTTCCAACTAAAAGGATCAATTTTCAACTAAAATTATTAATCTTTAACTAAAATATTTGAATTTTCTGCCAAAAAAGACCAATTTTCCACAAAATACATGAATTTTCAACTAATAAATATACATTTTTTACCAAAAATAGAATAGGTAAATTATCAGTTTAGAGAATTAATTTTCAACTAGATTCGTAGTTAAATTTTCAATTAAAAAAATTATTTAAAAAAATGAATTTTCAATAAAATTGTTAAATTTTCAGCCAAAGAGATGAATTTTCAATTAAAAATCTTGAATTTTCAACAACAAAATGAATTTTTAACAAAAGTGTTTAACTTTCAAACAAATGATTGCATTTCCAACTAAAAGGATCAATTTTCAACTGAAATTATTAATCTTTAACTAAAATATTTGAATTCGATTGAAACCCGAAAAAGCTTTAAATTTAAATTTATCATCATGAATCATCGTGAAAGTATTAAATCTATTATTTGTGAAATTATTTAAATCTTTGCGAATTCCTTGGAAAATTATTAAAATCTTCATGCACTCTTTGAAATCTATCTGAAATGTTTGAGAAATAATTGAAATCTTTGTCAAATCTTAAATCTATCTGAAATTAAAATCTTCAAGAAATCATTAAAATTTTTGTGATTTATTTGGAAATCTTGGCAAAATATTTGAAATATTTTTGTAATACTTGGTAATATTTGTGAAATTATTGAAATCATTGGGAAATCATTTAAGTATTTGTGAAATCTTTTTAATCTAAACGAAATCTTTGCAAATCTTTCAAATCTTTATGAAATCTTCAAAAAAATCATTAAAATTTTTGTGCAATGTTTGAAACCTATCTGAAATCTTTGCGAAATATTTGAAATCTTAGGGAAATCATTAAAATCTTTGTAAAATCTTTCTGAAATCTTTGCGAAATATTAATTTTTTTTTCAATATCTGATGATAATTGTGGAATTATTATTAAATTCTTTGTGAAATCTTTGGGCAATTATTGAAATCTTCGAAATATATAATAATATTTGTGAAATTATTGAAATCTTTGCCAAATCTTCAGGAAATTATTGAAATTGTTGTGCACCCTTTGAAATCTATCTGAAATTTTTGTGAAATCTCAAATCTATCAAAATATTTGAAATATTTTTGAAATATTTGGTGATATTAGTGAAGTTATTAAAATCGTTAAAGTCTTTGAGAAATCTTTTAATTCTATTCGAAATATCTGATAATATTTGTGAAATTATTGAAATCTTTGTGAAATCTTTGGTAAACAATTGAAATGTTTGTGCACTCAATTAAATTGCGTAAAAGTTAAACCACTTTGTTAAAAATTAATTTTTTTGAAGATTCATCTCTCAGGTTGAAAATTGAACTATTTTATTGAAAATTCGTTATTTTTTTATTTAGAATTAATTTTTTACCTAAAAATTGTATCTTCCCTTTTTTGTTGAAAATTGATCTTTTTAGTTAAAAATTCGTCTTTATTGGCAAAAAAACTAAATCTTTGGTTGAAATTCATATTTTCGGGTTGAAAATCAAACTTTTTTTTACAAAAAATTCGCCTTTGGCTTGAAATTTTAACAGTTTGGATGAAAAAACTTTATTTATTGACAATGCGTTTTTTTTTATTAAAAAATTATAATTTTGGGTTGAAAGTTGAACTACTTTGCCAAAAATTCTTTTTTTTTCAAGCTTCATCATTTTAATTGAAAATTTATCTCTCTGCTTGAAAATTTGTCTATTTGGACAAAAAATTCGTCCTTTTAGATTTTAAATTTACCTTTTTTATTAAGAATTAAGCTGTCTTCTAAAAATTCAATTATTTCGTCCAAAACGCCACTGTTTTTGGTTGAGATTAATTTTTGTTTGTTTAAAATTCGATCATTTGGTTGAAAATTCAACAATTTGGTTGAAAATTTAATTCTTTTATTGGAAATTAAATTTAAATTAGCTTAAAAATAGATAACTCAGTCCAATTTCAACCAATTATAATTTTTTTTTAATTTTTCTTAAAGCTTAAAAAATGAGAAAGTTCGAAATCGGGTTTTTACCCTAAAATCAGATTTTTGAGACATGTTTCGTGAAAATTATCTTTTTACTGTAAAAAAAGGTACCTTGAAAAATTTACTTTTTTGTCCTGGAAAACCTTGAAAAGTCCTCGATTTTTTTTTGCAAAAAGGCAATTAATACCTCTTATTCGCTTGAAAAGGTAAATATTCGGTAAATTAAATCAAATTTTTATTTCATGTCTGCCATTTTGAATTAATAACTCTAAGAAAGAAGTCGTCAAATGAAATTTTTTAAAACCTTTCGACAAACATAATTTTGAAAAGACTTTTTACTTTCCTCCATGTAAATAAATTTTCACTCTCAATCTATTGTAATTTAGAAAGTGGTAACTGCTCCAATATATACCGATAATTAGTTATTTTAATTCAATCATCAGTTGCTTTTTTTACGAAATTCATAAATAATCTGGTTTTCTTATTTAGTAAAAATAAGGATAGGTTTTTCGACTTTTGGTTGCCAAGATTGAGCCAAATTGATGCTGAGTTTTTGGTTCAGAAAATTCGCACATGTTGAAATTATTGGAGGTTACATTTTATGTGATGTGTGAATTCTTCTTTTTTTTTTTAATTGAGAATCAAAAACCATTATAAGTCTACAACTTCATGATATATATAAGGTTTATTAAAACTATTTTGATTGTTATAAAATAAAATTACCTGTAGTTAGTTACATGTTGTAGTGTACGTAGTGACCAAATTATGTTGAAAATATTTAAAAAAGGCCAGATTTTTGGTGAAGACTGTTCTAAAATATTACCTAATTTCTGAATTCATAGTTCTCAATCTTGAGTCCGTCTGCAGGGTGGATAAATTTGGATTTTGACCGTATATTTTAGGAAATGCCACTGTTATACATGTTAACCATGTCGTCGCAGACGAACTGAAGATAGATTGACACAGCATATGTGTTAGAGAGAATAACTATAATTTTTTTTATATTGTAATATCTTTCTATGGAAAATGTGTAAGATTATTTGTTACATAGTATAATATTAATAATTATAAATATTATATACATTTGATGTAATAATATTGAACATAACATACAAAAGTTTGGATTTCGGAAAAAATCACAAGATATGTGATGAGGATATGTTCGTTAAATCCAAAGGAGCTTTAACAAAAGAAAATTCACAATCACCAAATTACAGTTGTCGATGATTCGAACTTTAGTTTTAAAAGGTCTGAGCGCAAATGTGGTGGAAATACAAAGACCGATTTTTCTTTTCAGTTCAACATTCAACTATTTGGTTATAACTTAATGTATTTTTTAATTTTCCTATATAGTAGATAGTAAATTATTCTGTTTAAAAATTCAACTATTTTGTTGAAAATGTATAAAATCTGTTGAAAATTCTTGTGTTTCTTTAAAAGAAATTAATATTCTCTGTTCAAAATTCAACTATACGGTTGAAAGTGTATATATTTTAATAGGAAGGCGGAGAGGGGGGCAATAACCTACAGACTCTGAAAAGATGATAAAAATGCGGAATTTTCGAAAGAACTATGGATATTCAAGTAAAATAAAATATCTTCTTTCATTCTTGAAAAAAATTAAAGTAGGGTTCCTTTGAAAATAATTAATTATAATAATGAAAGTCTGAATAAGACCAGAGATCTTCAACAAGTAATTAGGGCCTTGAGTTACTGATTATTAATACATAAAATAGGAAATTCTTGGGCAGAAATCTATCTGTGTTTAGCCCTCGCTATCTTTGCTTTAATTTTATAAGACTTTAATTTTCGCTTGACTTTAGAATCATTTAAAGTTATCTGAACTAATGTACAAGAAAAACGAAATAAATGATCATAATTTTTTCGAAATAATAGAAGAAAAGTTGCAAAACTTCTGAAAGGTATTTTTGGACAAATTTAATTCTTTGGGATATTATTTTACAGTGGCGGAAATTTTATCATTCGGGAATTTTATTATTCAGAAATTGTATTATTCAGGAATTTATTGTTAGGAAATTTGCCAATTCGGAAAATTTATTTTTCGAAAATTGTATTATTCAGAAATTTTTCAATTCGGGAATTTCGCAGTGTCAGAAATTTTATTATTCGGGTATTTTTCCTATTTGGTAATTTTATTTCGGAAATTTTATTATTCGGGAATTTTGCAGTGTCAGAAATTTGATTTTTCGGGAATTTTACAATTCGGGAATTTTATTATTAGGAAATTTTCCAATTTGGAAATGTCATTATTCGGGAATTTCCAATTCGAGAATTTTACAGTGTTGGAAATTTTATTATTCAGGAATTTTCCAATTCGGGAATTTTACTATTTGGTCGGAAATTTTCCAATTCAAGAATTTTATTTTTCAGAAATTCTATTATTCGGGAATTTTCGAATTTGGGAGTTTTACAGTGTGGGAAATTTTATCATTCGGGGATTTTATTATTCGGAAAGTTTACAATTCAAGAAATTTATTATTCGTAAAATTTATTTTTCGGGCATTTTCCAACTCGGAAATTTTACATTCAGAAATTTTAATATTCAGGAATTTTACTATTCGGTCGGGAATTTTCCTATTCGAGAATTTTATTTTTCGGAAATTTTATTATTCGGCAATTTTCGAATTTGGGAATTTTACAGTGGCGGAAATTTTATCATTCGGGAATTTTATTATTCAGAAATTGTATTATTCGGGAATTTTATTGTTCGGAAATTTGCCAATTCGGAAAATTTATTTTTCGAAAATTGTATTATTCAGAAATTTTTCAATTCGGGAATTTTGCAGTGTCAGAAATTTTATTATTCGGGAATTTTATTATTCGGACCTTTCTGAAATCCTTTGTACTCGTTAGAAATCATTGAAATATTTGAGATCCTTGTTTAATCTTTCAGAATCTTCTAATAAATGTTGAAATCGTTTAAAATCTTTGAAATAGTTTGAAATCTTTGAAATCTTTATGAAACTTTTATGAAGTTTTTGAAATATTTGTGAAATCTTTGGAAAACCTGTTGTATTCATTTAAAATCATTAAAATTTGTGTGAAATCTTCTCAAAATGTAGTAAACGTTTGAAATATGATGTGATGTACCCTTTTTGAAATCTTTTGTATTCGTTTGAAATCATTGAAATATTTAAAACCCTTATGAAATATTTTTAAATCTACTGAAAAATATTGAAATCGTTTAAAATCTTTAAAAAATTTTGAAACCTTTGTAATACTTGGAATCTTTATGAAATTTCATGCAATTTCTGAAATATTTGTGAAATCTTACCGAAATCTTTTGTATTAATTTTAAATTATTAAAATATTTATTATCTTTGTGAAATCTTATAAAAAAATTTAAAATCGATTCAAATCTTTGAAATGTTTTGAAATCTTAGAAATCTGGTTTACTATACCGGTATATCCTTTTTAAAACCTTTTAAGTCTTTTAAATATCTTGAAAGTTTTAAAATCTTTGTGAAATCTTTTGAAATCTTCTCAAAAATGTAGTAAACGTTTTAAATCTTTAAAATGTTTTGAAATCTTGTCTTTTTTCGAAATCCTCATGAATTCATTAGAATATTTGTGAAATTTTTCTGAAATCTTTTTTATTCGTTTGAAATCATTGAAATATTTTAAAATCTTTGTGAAATCTTTTTAAATCTTCTGAAAAATGTTGAAATCGTTTAAAATATTTGAAATATTTGAAATTTGGTGTACTGTACACTTTTCCAACCAGATTAATTTTCAGTTAAAAAAGTCGAATTTTCAAAAACATAGTTAAATTTTCACCTCAAGAAATAAATTTTCAACCAAAAAGATTAATTTTCTATTAGAAAGATTAAATTTCTACCAAAAAAGACGAATTTACAACCAAAAATGATAAATTTTTAACAAAAAATGGATAATTAAATTTTCCATAAAAAAAATTTAACTAAATAATTACATTTTCAACCAAAGAAATGAATTTTCAACCAAAAAGATAAAATTTCAACTAAAAAAGATAAATTTTCAACTTACAATAGCATAGTTAAATTTTAAGTTAAAAAAAATAATTTTCAACCGAATGAAATAAATTTTTAACAAAATAGTTGAATTTCCAACCAGATTCATTTTCAGTTGAAAAAGTTGAATTTCAATTTTCAACTAAAAAAATAAACTGTCAACTAAAATGCTCAATTTTCAACCAACAAGATTAATTTTCTACAAAAAAGATGGATTTTTAACGAATTAATTCCACTATTAACTGAGAAGTTGAATTTTCAATCAAAAAAGATGAATTCACAAACAAAAATGTAATAGTTGAAATTTTAACCCAAAAAGATTTCAATTCAAAATCAATAACAGTTGGATCTTCAACCAAAAAAGATTTTTTAGTCAATAAAGAGAAAAAAAATTCTAATTTTTATGCTAAAAAGACGATTTTTCTCTTAAACAAAAATAAAACAAAATACCAAAATAATATAAGTATAATTTGATCAAAGTTTCACGTTTATTTAATTAACACAATTTTTACGTACTTTCATTCCCTAAGTTTATAAAATTTGATTAAGATTTTGAGGGGAGGGGGGGGGTGAATTGAATCTTACGGTATCTTACATCTGTCTCTTATACACAATTCAGGAGGGGGTGGGGGATAAACTCAAATTTGCACTCCATTATTCAAGACCTATTCATAGATAGACATATTGTTAAAGTTTTGATAATATTCTTTAAATTCAGAGAGGGTGATACTTAGGAGGGGGGGGGGGGGGTGAACTCAAATTTGCACTCCAGTATTTAAGACCTTTTCATAGATAACTATATTTTTCCCCCTCTTTGATTTCCCTTATCCAACTTTTCAAAATCTAAATGTCAAAAATTGACATTATCGAACCTAATCTAATTACTGCTTTTGTAGCAATGTGTGAAAAATTTTCCTCATTCAACTATTGTTTTTTTAACTAAACGTGAAATATTTGCCTGATCCAACCAGTTTTCACTAGAAAAATATCAAGGATTTCAGTAATTAAACTTCTTTTAAAACTAAATGTCAAAAATTGACATTATCGAACCTGATCTAATTACTGCTTTTGTAGCAATTAGTGAAAAATTTTCTTCATTCAGTCATTGTTTTCTTAACTAAATATTGAAAATTCGCCTGATCTAACTAATTATTACGGAAAAAATGTAAAGGATTCCAGTAATGCAACTTAAAAAAACAATAAAAGTCAGGAATTGAAATTATCGAACCTAATCTAATCACTGCTTTATTAGCAATATTTATGAAATTCCCTTATTCAACCAATTTTTTTTTAACCAAATGTGAAAAATTCGCTTGATCCAACCAATTTTTAATAAAGAAACACAGAGGATTCCCCTCATCAAACTTTTCAAAAACTAAATGTCAAAAACTGAGATTATCGAACCCAATCTAATTACAGCTTCTATAGTAATATCTAACAAATTTTCGTTATTCAATCATTGTTTTTTAACGGAATGTGAAAAATTCGCCTGATCCAACTAGAATTCGAAGATTTGAGAAAATTCAGAATATTTAAGGAATTCAGAAAAATTGAAGGAGTTCAAGGAACTTCAGGAATTCAGAATATTCAAAGATATAAGATAATTCAAGAAATTCAGAGAATTCAAGGAATTCAGAGAATTCAAGGTGTATTTAAGAAATTCAAGGAATTTCAGGAATTCAAAATATTTAGGAATTCAGTTGACTTATAGAATTTGAAAAATTTCAGGAACTCAGAATTCTCAAGGAATTCAGAGATTTTCAGGAAATTCAGAATATTCAAGGATTTCAGAGAATGTCAGGGATTTTAGAGCGTTTAAGGAATTCAGTAATTCACAGAATTCAAGAATTTCAGAGAATTTCAGAGCGCTTAGGCAATTCAAAATATTCAAGGATTCTAGAGAATTCAGAGAAGTCAAGTATTTTAGAGAAGTATTTCAGAATTGAGGGAATCAGTAAAAATTTCATTGGTCTAAATATAAAACTCATAATTAAAAAAAAAGAAAAAATGTAAAAAAATTTTTTACCTCTTGAAAACTGCGAATTTATAATTTCGAGGGCTATAAATTTGATATTGTACCATTTTTCAGGAACTTAAATTCAACAATTGTTAATTAGCAACGCTCTAAATTTGAAAACGGTCTATTTTTAACTTTTAAAATTAATACATTTCAGTTTTAAATGCCTAGTAGTGAAATTATTTAAATTGGTAAGTCTAAGAATAAATTTTTCTTCATTTTTATAGCCTCCAAAGTCTTTGAAAGTGTACAATTTTAAGTATAATTTCAAACGTTTATTTAAGCAATTGTGGACATTTCAGGTTTAAATTGTTGAATAAATCATTGGTTTTAATTATTTTTGCAACAATAAAACATAATTATTTATAACCCAATATTCATAATTTAATCATGATAATCAATGGAACAAAGGTTTTCAGCACTTTTAAATACCAAATTTAAAAATCTAAAAAAGTTCTTTTTTCTATACTAATTAAATTGAAAACTTGGAAAATAATGATAATTCTGGTAGAAAATTAATTTCTTTCGTTGAAAATTTCACTAGATTGTAGAAAATTCGTTTTTTTTTTTTGTTATTGTTGAACATTAATGTTTTAACTCAAAACTTGACTATTCCATTTTTTATTGAAACATGTTTTTTGATTGAAAAGTTGACAATTTTGTTAAAAAGTCATTTTTTCGTTGAAAATTCATCTTTTTGGGTTGAAAATTTATTGTACTTTTTTTTACATTAACATTAATTTATATTATTTATACATTATCATCTGTTTTGAAATCTTTTTAAACATTCTCTTAAAAATTTGTTTAAAAAAAATCATTGAAAAATTTTCCAGAAATCTAATAATAATTTTATAATCTTGGAACTCGAATTTTTCTCACAATTTTTTGAAAATCCTGCAAAAGTAAAAAAATAACCTTTAACTCATCCAAATTCTTTTTTGAAAAATTTTTAAAATCTTATTAAATATTCTTTTTAAATTAATTTTTCAACAAAAAAATGATTGTTAGTTTTTCTAGAAATTATGATACAAATTTCTTATTTATTTAAAACTTGTCAAAATGTTTAAAAAGCTTATCATTTTTGTGTTCGACATCTTCAAAAATCTACATTGTGTTTGAAAAATTTTGAAATTTGTTCACATTTTAAATTATTTTGGAATCTTTTCCAAACTTTGAAATATATTTTAAACTTTCTAGATTATTTTCCAAACTATTAACTGTTCAATTATCATTTATCATTCAAATTTTTCTAAAAATATTTTTACATTTATCTTCTTCAATTTAAAATTCAACTATTTGGTTGAAAATTGATGTATTATATTAAAAATTAAGTTTTTTTTGTAGAAAATTAATCTTTTTGGTTGAAAATTATTATTTTTTGATGTGAAAATTTAACTGTATCATGTTTTTTTAAACATTAAACTTCTTGGTGACTAATTACACCTTTTTGGTTAAATATTCAACTATTAGGTTAAAAATTCCATTAGAAATTAAAATATATGGCTGGAAATTCATATATTCTGTTAAAAATTATTCTTTTTTGGTGGAAAATTGTGTTTTTTTTAAACTAATTTTTCTTTTATTGAAAATAGATTTTTTAACTAGAAGATTAACTACACTTTTTGTTAAAAATTTATTTTTATTAGACATTCAATTTTTTGTTGTTAAAAATTGGTCTTTTTTTGGTAGAAAATTATTAATTACCCTTTTTGGTTGTAAATTTTATTAAAAATTAAAATATTTGGTTGAAAATTCATGTATTTTCTTGAAAATTATTCATTTTTGGTAGAATATGATTCGTTTTTTATTGAAAATTAATTTTTTGAACTAAAAATTTAATTATTCCATTTCTTTAAAAAATTTTTTTTATAGCAATTTCATATTTTTGACTAAAAATTCATCCGTTTGCTTGGAAATGTAACTATTTCGTTCAAAGTTTATTTTATTTGGTTCACAACTTATTTTTCTAGCTTCAAATTAAACCATTCTATTTTTTATTGAAAATTTATCTTTTTCAGTTGAGAGTTCATCTATTTTGTTGAAAATTGGTCTTTTTTGGTAGCAATATAACCTTTTTGGTTAAAAATTCATATATTTTTTTTTAAATTATTCTTTCTGGTTGAAATTTTATTTCTTTGATTGAAAATTAGTTTATTTTTAAGTTAAAATTTATAACCGTCCGAAGATAATGAAAAAAACTATCACAGTTTACTATAACGATTTTGCAATCATTGTTTCTCAATTATAGGAAATTCATTATAGAAAATTCTTTATAATCCAGCGAAGTGTTTGGAAATCGTAAAAATATAATAAAATAAGTAGAAATCATTTTTTAATTCCTTTGATATAAATTAAATTAAATGTATTTATTAAAGTTCTCTATAAAAAAAACATTCAAATCCCTATAAATCTTTGAATTCCCTTGCAATCATTGGAGATTAAAAAAAATTCTTTAAATCTGATAAAATGACTTGAAATACCTTAAGATTTCTTGAGATCTTTAGAATCATTAGGAATCCCTTAAAATTTCATTCTGTAGAATTTAGATCTCTAGAAATCATTTTATATCCCTTGAATATTGAAATTAAATTAAAAGTATCGATTAAAGTTCTCTAAAAAAACAGTTCAAATCCTTAACAATCTTTGACATCCTTAGAAATACTTAGCAATCCTTGAAGATTTCATTTATTTTCCATAGTTTTTTAGAAAATCCTTGACATATTTGATAATCCAACAAAAAATTTAAAAATCCCTTTCCATTTTTCAAATCTCCATTCCATTTCATTTAATTTATTTTTCAAATTTCTCTAGAAATCCCTTGAAATTTTTGAAATCTCTAGAAATCCTTCAGAATCCCTTGAAATTTCCGGAAATGTTTGTAAATATTTTAAATTAAATTTCTTCAAAGAGAAACACGTTAAAATCTTTGGAAATCTTTGTAATCCCTAAAAATGTTTGAAATCGCTAGAAATCCTTAAATCTTTGGAAATCCTACATCATTTTATAAAATCCCGGAACATTTTTTGCAATTCCTTAATATCGTGATATTTTGAAAACTTATGAAATTTTGAAAATTCACGAATTTTTGAGAATTATGAAATTTTGAAAATTCACGAAATTACTATAATTTTTTTTAATTGAAAAATAACGATAATTTATAAATTACACAAAATTTTGAAAATTTCAGAAATGTATAGCAAATGTATAAATTACACAACATTTTGAAAATTTGAGAAATTTGTGATAAATTTATCAGTTACATTTTGAAAACTTATGAAACTTTGAAAATTTATGAAATTTTGAGAATTTCAGAAATTTTGAAAATCTATCAAATTACTGTATATTTTTTGTTTGAATTGAAAAATAACGATAATTTTGATAATTTGTAAATTACACAAAGTTTTACAAATTTCAGAAATTTATGGCAAATGTATAAATTACACCAAATTTTGAAAATTTGAGAAATTTATGATAAATTTATTAATCACCAAAACAATTTCATTCATGAAATTTAAAAAATTTATAAAATTCCGAAAATTTATGAAATTTCAAATATTTTAAAAGTTTACAAAATTTACAATTAGTGTTTGAAGATGTATAAAATTTTTAAAAATTAAAAACTTTTGGTAATTTATATTTACCATAATTTTATGAAATTGTCAATATTTTGCGTAATTTAAAAAATCTACTATAAGTTTCTGACATTTTTAAAATTTGGTGTAATTTATCAATTTTCCTTATTTTCCAAAATTTCATAATTTCATATTAAGGAAAAATTTAGGATATTTTGAAGATTTTTGAAATTTTTAACTTTTCACTCTCTAGGGAGTATAAATTAATTCTTACTCCCTACCCAGTAAAAAGTACTTTTCACTTCCTATGGAGAAAAAATTACATTATACTCCCTGAGGAGTAAAAATTATATTTTACATCACTTTATTAAAAGTTTCCGCTGCTGCATCATCAACGATTCTCATGAGTTTATGAAACTGCGGCATTTTTTTATTAAAAAAAAAAGTTATTAAAAAAATGATGACTTTTTGAAGCAATAATTAAATTTTCGACAAATCAGTTAAATTATTAACCAAATAATTAAACTTTCATAAGACAGTTGAATTTTTTAGAAGATAGTGAAATTTTTAACCCGAATAGTTAAATTTTTAATAAAAATATGAATTTTAAACAAAAAATGCAATAGTTGATCTTTCAACTACAAAACCTTTTAATTTTAAATAAAATATATTTGAATTCACCCGAAAAAGACGAATATTTAAGTAAAAAATAAAATTTTTAGATAAAAATGTCATAGTTAAATTTCCAGTTGAAGAAAAATTAATTTTGACACAAAATATGAATTTTTAAAAAAGTATTTCAACCAAGAAGATTGATTTTCTACCAAAAAATATGAATTTTCAACCAAAAAGTTTAATTTGAAATTTAAAAATATAAAATATCAACAAAAACTGGAATAGACAAATTTTTAGTTAAAAAATTAATTTGCATACAAAACTAATTCTCAACCAAATGATCGAATTTTCAAGCAGAAAATATTTTTAAAAAAGTTGCATTTTCAAAGAAATTTTTAAACAAATACTTGAATTTTCTAATGACAAAGATGAATTTTCCACCAAATTTTCAACAACAAAAAAATGCGAATTTTTCAGAAGACAGTTGAATTTTGAACCCGAAAAGTTAAATTTTCAACAAAAAGATAAATTTTCAACAAAAATGTAAAAAATATAATGAAAAAATGAAAAATGTAATAGTTGATAATTCAACCATAACAGATATAAATTTTTGATCAAAAACAGTTTAATTCATACAATTTCCAGTATATATATATATATATAGGAATTTATCTCTTTTGACTGGAAATTGTATTATTTGGTTAAAAATTTTAATATTTGTTTGAAAATGACGCAATTTTGGTAGAAATTGATTCGATCGGTTAGAAAAATCAACTATTTTGTTTGAAATTTTATCTTTTCTTGTTAGGAAATTTAACTTTTTTTGTAAATAATTTAATGATCTTAAAATGCAAAAAGATTAGCTTTTAACCAAGAAGATTGGTTTTTGTACTAAAAAAGACGAAACTCAAAAAATGAAGGAAAATTTTTAATCAAAAAGGCTAATTTCCTGCAAAAAGTTGATTTTTTTAACTCGCAAATATGTATGTTTAACTAAAAAGTTAATTTTAAACCAAATCCTTGAATTTTCTACTAAAGAAGTTGAATTTTCGGCACATCAAGACGAATTGTCAACGAAGAAATTAAACTTTCAACGAAATAATTACATTTTTCAATGAAGAAATCGAATTTTTAATAAAATTAGTTATAAAATTGAAAATTAGGAAAAAGGACAAAGTTTTAATCAAATAGTTGAATTTTTCAACAAAAAATACCAATTTTCAACGAAACAGTTGCATTCTCATTTAAAAAAGTGAAAGCAACTAAAAATAGAATAATTAAATTTTATGTAAAAACGTAATGTTTAACAAAAATGAGGGACTTTGAACGAGATAATTAAATTTTCAAACAAAAAGATGAATTATAGGCTAAAATTATAAATCTGAAATTGAAAAAAGGAATGTTTAACAAAGAATTTTCAAACCAAACAAAAATTCTTCACTCAAGAGAGGAAAAAACGGTCAACCAAATTGTTGAAATTTCACGCCAAAGAGGTGAATTTTGTACAAAACGGTTGAATTTAAGAAAAAAATAACCGATATACGTATACCCATACATATACGTATATAGATACGTATATGCTTGGGTATACTCTCCTAAAGAGAACGGCCATTCGTGGGGGTCAACAAACCACCTTCGCACCATACATTGCATTTTTAAAAAAAAATTTGATTTTCTTCAAAAAAAGACGAATAGTAATCCAAATACATATATTTATTACCAAATAGTTCAATTTTCGACTAAGAAGATTAATCTTCTGACAAAAAAGATAAATTTTCAACACAATACATAAATTTGTAACCAAATATTTCAATTTTCTATCTAAAAATAGGAATTTTCAAAAAATTACATGAATCTTTAGCTAATTATTTTGAACAATGTATTTTGAATAATGGGATTGTTTGCTGAAAGTTCATTCGAATAATTTTTAGTCTATTTTGTTTCGTTTCTGAAAATTTTGAACTAAATAGTTGAATTTTTAAGCTAAAAAGGATAGATTTTTAATCAAAAATGATGTGGTGTAATTTTCAATGAGGAGAATTAATTTTCAATTAAAAAAAAAAAAGAATTTTGTACAAAAGAGTTTAATTTTGTACTATTTTGTACTGTAATAAATTATTACAACCAGTCAGGTACATTTTCAAGAAAAAAGTTAAATTATCGGTGTAAAAAAATAACTTTATGAAAAAAAAAGAAAATAAAATATCAACTAAAATTATAAATCTCCAACCAACAAAAAATTAAATTTTCGAAAAGTAGTTCAACTTTAAACCAAGGAGTTGAATTGTTAATCTAAAAAGATGAATTTTTAATAAAAAATGTAATAGTTGATATTTCAACAAAAAAGATTTTAATTCAGAATAAAAAACAGTTGTCTTTAACCAAGAAAGACAAATGGTCGACATTATAGTTTTTCGTCAAAACATTATTTTTTTACTGAAAATTTATGTATGCCAGTCGAAGATTCATTATTTTGTAAGAAAATTCGTCCAACTATTTTGTTGGAAATTGGTTATTCTATGGTCAAAAATTAATTTTTTAAATAAAAAATGTAAATAATCAATTTTTTATTGAAAATTTATTTTTGTATTTTGTTGCTAATTCGTCTTTTTTGTTTGACGATTTATTTATTTCCAAATATAACTATTCTATTTTTAGTTGAAAATTAATCTTTTTTAGATTAAAAGTGAACTACTTGGTTGAAAATTCATTTTTTCGGTCGAAGATTCATGATTTAATTTGAAAATTCGTTTTGGGTCAAAAATTAATTTTCTCAACTGGAAATTCAACTACATTATTTTTATTGTAAGTCTTTATTAGTTAAAAATTCATGTACTTTCTTGAAATATCGTTTTTTTTTTGTTAAAAAATTTAAATTCTTGCTTGGAAATTCATATTTTTGATTGACATCTTAACTATTTTGTTAAAAATTCAACTACTTAAAAATTTAACTACTTGATTGAAAGTGGAAATATTGTGTTAGAAATTCATTTTTTGTTTGGAGATGTATAATTTCAGTTTAAAATTCATCTCGTTGGTTAAAATTTCAAATATTTTTTTGAAAAATCGTTATTGTTCGTTCAAAAATCAATTTTTTCACTAAAATTTTATCTTTATGATTCGAAGCTTCATCATTTTGCTTAAAAATTCACCCATGTTATTGACAATTTAACAATAATGATAAACACAATTCCTTTTTGATTGAAAATTCGCGAAAAAATGGTAGGGTAGCTTCGAGTGAAGTCCGCGGAGACTCCGCGTCAACGCGGGTTCGAATCCTCTCCAAACAAAATTTTTTTTTTCAATTCTGCACGTTTACAACATTGCACGAAAAATTCGTGTTAGTTTAAGGAATATTAAGAAGTTTCGCAAAGATTTCATAAAATTTAAAACAAAATGTCGATTTTATAAAATTAAAAAAAAAATCGATTTTTAAAGATTTCCAAGAAAAAATTTAGAATCTTTTTAAGAATGAAAGGCTTCGAAAAAATGAAAAACTTTTCTAGATAAAACTGAACAAGATGTCGAAACATTTCGAAAGATTTCCAAAATTGTCAGAAAAGTATGTATAAGATTTTAGGGCAATTTTTTTATTTTGCAGAATGAAATTTTTTTTTGGGAAAAATGCTACTCATTTTAAAAGGTATTGAGAAGTTTGGAAAGAATTTAAAAAATAATTTAAACCTTGGAACGCTTTCAAAAAAGTTCAAACAAAATGTAGATTTTTGAAGATTTCGAAAAAAGATGCTTTTTAGTAATTTTGAAAGGTTTCAAGAGAATTAAATTTTTCTTTTAAAGATTTCTAAAATTGTCGAAAAAGAATCTGGAAGATTTTGAAGCAATTTTTTTAAATTGTCAGAAAAAAAAGTTATGAAAAATTCGAATCACTTTAAAAGATATTAAAAGGTTTTGAAAAAATTTCGAAAAATGATTTCGAAAAAGAATGCATGAGATTTTAAAGCAAAACTTTTGAATTTTGCAAGATTACAAAATTTTTTTAATTTTTCGAAAAATTATTTTTTAGTTTGAAAAATTAATTTTAAGATAAAATCTAAAATTATTTCAAAATATTTCCGAAATTGAATCCGGAAGATTTTAAGGCTATTTTTTGTATTTTGCAGAATTTTGATAAAATTTTAGGAAAAATCTAATACATTTTAAACTATATTTAGAAACTCTGAACAATTTACTTTTTTGTTGTTGAAAATTTAACTGTTTTTTTTTCTAAATTCGTTTTTAATTGGTTTATATTAATTTTTTTATTTGAAAATTCATGTATTTTGTTTAATATTAATTTTCTTGATTAAATATTTACCCTTTTTTTACATATCGTTTTATTTTGGGTAAAAATTAATTCTTTAACTAAAAATAGAATTATTCCATTTTTTGTTAAAAATTTAATTATTTTGTTTCAAATTCGCTTTTATGGTTAAAAATTACTTTTTTCAAATTGTAAATATAAATATTACATTTTGGGTTGAAAATTAATCTTTTTTAGTTGAAAAAGCAGGTATTTTGACCAAGATTCGTTTTTCTTTTGTTTGTAGAAAATTAATCTTTGTCGTTCAAAATTCATTTTTTTATTGAAGTTTCATTACAGTTGAAAATTTATTTCTTTGGTTAAAAATTTAATTTTTCGTTGTTGAAAATTTGACATTTTTGATTGAATTCAACTGTTTTTAGTTTAGAATTTATGTTTGTACCTCATTTTAATTGAAAAACTTTTTTGTTGTTGAAAATTTAACTGTTTTTTCGGAAATTCGTTTTTAATTGGTTTATATTAATTTTTTAAATTGAAAATTCATGTATTTTGTTTGAAATTAATTTTTTTGGTTAGTAACTTAACTTTTTTTAATATCGTTTTATTTTGGGCAAAAATTAATTCTTTAAATAAAATAAAATAAAAACTATAGAAAATTGAACGAATTAAATTTTCAATTTTTTTAAAATTGAATTCTAATTTGGAATTGTTATTTCTTTATTATTATTATTAAATTAATTAATAATGATATTATATACATAAATAAATAATAATATATTATATTATTATCTATATTATATTTTCATTCATCTATATTTTAATTTCAGTCGTAAATTGTAAGTTGAGAGTTGTGAGCTGTCAGTTGTGAGTTGTGAGTTGTGAGTTGGGAGTTGAGATTTCCGCTCATTACCCTTTCTTAGAAAAACGTACGATGGACGAACGGACGGACACCTTACCGAAATTATAAGAATTTCCGCCCCAGGCTATGAAGCGAGAAATAATGCATCAACAATTAATAATACAAAAAAAAAATGAAAATGTATTCTGGATGTTAACAGATCCAATATGGCGGATTCAATATGGCGGGTTCAATCTGGCGGATTCAATATGGCGGACTAAACTCTTATGATCTGGATGAAAATTGTTGTGTGTAGGTTTTTGGGATCGCTGATTTGAAATCTGTTATCAAATTTTTAAAATTCGAGGTGACAGATCCAATATGGCGGATCAAACACGTGAAAATGACCTTGATTTTGACAAAAATTAGTATACTCAGGTCTTCAGGGTCACTGAAGACAGAATCTATATACTGGACTTTGACCTCGATAGAAAGTAGTATATATGTATTCTTCGAGTCAATTATTTCAAAATCTATTAATAGATTCTCGAAATCCAAAATGGCAGATCCAATATGGAGGACCAAATTAGGAAAGTTACTTTTATTTCCATAAAAATTGATATTTTTGAGCTGCTGGGGTCGCTAATTTTGAATCTGTTATCAGATTCATAAATTCAATATGGCGAATCCAATATGGCTGACTAAATTGGGGAAATTAACTCTAATTTCAATGGAAAATGGTGTATATAGGTTTTTGGGGTTGCTGATCTCGAATCTGTCATGAGATTTCTAGAATTCATAATAACGGAACCCATATGGCGCACCGAATTTTTGAAAGTCCGCCATATTGAATCAGCCATATTGAATGGTCGTTACCAGATTTTCCAGGTCATTCACAACTTTTCCAGGTAGTTTCCTGCTTCTCTAGGTCGTTTTCATCTTTTCCAGGCTGTTTCCAGTCTTTCAAGATCGTTTCCAGATTTTCCAGGTCGTTTACAGCTTCTCCGGGTCGTGTTCAGCTTTTTCAGGTCGTTTCCAGCCATTCCAGGTCGTTTTCAGCTTCTTCAGGCCGTCTCCAGCTTTTCCAGGTTGTTTCCAGCTTTTCCAGGTCGTTTCCAGCTTCTCCGGGTCGTTTCCAGATTTTCCAGGTCGTTTCCAGCTTTTCCAGGGCATTTTCAGCTTTTTCAGGCCGTTTCCAGCTTCTCTATGTCGTTTCCAGCTTTTCCAGGTCGTTCCCAGTTTCTACAGGTCGTTACCAGCTTTTCCAGGCCGTTTCCAGATTTTTCAGGTCAAACTTGGCTAATTTCCCAGGTCAAATTTATAACCGTGGTCACCGAACTTCATTTTCAAAATTCCCTTACTTTTCCCTGCTTTTTCTCTGACTAGTTTTTCATTTTCCGTGATCATTAATATTTAGAGACGAACATTCTAACCATGTAGCATTTTTAATATAGAATATTTTATGAATGGAATGAAAGAATTTTTTATTTAAATTTTTAAATAGTATATTTTATATTTGCAGGAATGCCAAAAAGTGACTATGTGTATTAACAAATGTGACTAATTTTTTTTTGAATTTAAAAGAATACAAAAGAATTTGACGAAATTAAGGACTTTAGGTTACATTCTCAAGACATTTATACAATTCTAGTTAAATTCAAAAGAATTAAAATAAATTGGAAAAAATACAAAAAATTCCATTGATTTCAGTAAAATTTGAGTGAATTTAGAGGAATTTAAAGGAAACAAGAAGAAACTTTCATCCACCCAAAAAAAATGTATTGCCTATAATAAAAATTGTTGAGCAAAAATAACATTTAATCCACTTTCTTCACAAAAAGTTCCCTTCATAGATAAGGTTTTTCAATTTTAACGAAAACTTTCATTCAATTTATTTATCTCTGTGAACAATTAAAATAAAAGTACATTATACTATTTAGTTTGATTTAATCTAGAAAATAATATAAAGTAAGCCACATTAATATAAAAAACAACTTTTTCACTGCAAATAAAATTTGAACAATTGAGAAAGAATTGATCACGATCATTGAAATTAAAAGATTTGAACTCTTCAAAATAAAAAATAAATTTATTTGAAGTTATAAAAACTGAAGCGCAAATTGAAACGATCAAAGTGGAATACTTTTAAATTTTTAACTTTTAGAACTAAAGCCTAAAAAAATGTTAACCCAAACGCGCAATAATGTTCGCGTATGAAATGAAAGCTCTTAAAAATTTTCAGTTGAAAATGTTTTAATTAAAAGCCGTTAAACTGCAAAATTTGCAATTTTAACTTTTATGTATTGTACAGTTAAAATATTTGAAAAAATATAAATCCACCCTTTCATGTTTAATGCTATGAATTGAAAAATGAAGCCAAAAATTTATAAATTTTCCAAATTATATCATTTTAGGCAATTTCAAGCTAGAAACATTAAATTATGCATTAAAATTTGTTTTAAAATCTTTCAAAATATTCTCTCAAAATTTTGTTTAAAAAAAGTCATTCGAAAATTTTCCAAGAATCTAATCATAATTTTATTATCCTGGAACTCGGATTTTTCCTATAATTTTGATACATATTTTTAATTCATTTAAAACTATTCAACATTGTGTTTTGAATGTTTTGAAATCTTTTCACGTTTCTTAGGAACTGCAGTCATAAATTTAAACCGTAATTTCGTTCATTCAACCTTCAGTTCTAGGACAATTCTACTATGATTAATTTATCTAGATGATTTTCAATTTGCATCCAATAAAAAATGTCATTAGAATAATTTGTAAATCCCGCTAAAATTTACTAAAAATAAAGCTTTACACTTACGAACCTCTTAAAAACAAAAATTGCATATTTTTGAAAATGATTCAACTTTTTTAGTTTTGTTCTAATGGACAAATTTCGTTGGAATAGTTTCTGAATATACTTTGTATCAGGTATAAATTTCGATTGATATTTTTAATCTATAAAAAAAAAAACATTTCCCATTTTTCGAAAATTTTCTCAATGTTGTAGAGCATATAACTTTTTTAAGTTTTATCGAAATTAAAAATGGCATCAGGATACTTTTCAAGTCTTTTACTTATCTGTCACAAACATTGACAACAATTTCTGAAATCTGAGAAAAAATCTTTATTAAAAATTTTGAAAATGTTCTAATTTTTGTATTTTTTTCAAATATCTAGTTAACAAACTTAACCCTTGAATTCTTGAAAGTATTGTTGAAAAGACAACTAATTTCTCGATCCAGCAATACCCAATACGTTGTCAAACAAATTTTTTTTTTGCATTCCTATCATATAATGAGAAGGTATTGGTCTAATGTAAAATTGGACCCCTTGAGTCAGAAAAAACGATTTTTACAATGGTGTCTGTCTGTATGCATGCCTGTATGCGTATATCATCCAACTAAGCAGTTGAATTTTCTACCAAAAAAAGATGCATTATCATTCAAAAATTTAATACTTAACTTTTGAACTACATAAAAACGATTGATTTTCAACCAATAATGGATAACTTGAATTTTTAGTTGAGAAATGTAGTAGGTGATATTTCATCACAAAAAGATTTTAATTAAAAATAAAAAAACAGTTGGATTAACCCAACAAAGACGAATTTAAAAAAAAATTCTGCCCGTAAAAAAAATTGAATTTTCAACCAGAAAATAATAATTTTTAACTAAAAGGTTAATTTTCAAGTATATACTTTAATTTTGTAACACATTGTTGCATTTTCAATTAAAAAAAAAAGAATTTTCTACAAATCAGTTCAATTTTCAAACCAAAAACATAAATTCTCAACGAAAGCTGTATTACTTGATATTTCAAGTAAAAAATATTTTAATTTGAAATAAAAATAAGTTGAATTCAACCAAAGAAGACGAATTTTCAACAAAATAGCAGAATCCTGAAAAAAATACATGAATTTTCAACCGAATAGTTAAATATTTTAACAAAAAAAAAATTAATTTAAATAAAAAACAGCTGAATGCAATACGAAAATACGAATTTTCAACAAAATAGGTCAAGTTCAAACCAAGGAGATGAATTTTCAACAAAAAAGATGAATTTTTAACTGAGAAGATTAATTTTCTACTAAAAAACACGAATTTTTAACTAAAAAAGATAAATTTTTAACTAGAAATGTAATAATTAAATTTTTAGTTTGAAAAAAGTTAATTTTCCATCAAAAAGAAATTAAATAGTTAAATTTTTCATCAAAGAGATGAATCTTCAACCAAAAAGATTAATGTTTAACAATGGATTACAAGTTTCAACCAAGTTGTTGAATTTTTTATCAAAAAATATGAGTTCAACAAAATAGTTGCATCTTATACCAAAATAATAGCATTCTCAATCCAAAATAATAATAATTTAAATATAATTATATTCTGTACCAAAACAAATTAATTACCAACCAAATAGTACATTGCGGGAAAAATTAACAAAATTGGATGGTTCATTGATAAAGGTAAAGCTACTTATACGCAAAATTTCAGAAAAATCCTAAAAAAAAGATGTTTCGAATTTCTCGTTCAGGTAAGTCCGTAGAAAGTCAGTAATCATTGGTCGACCAAGGCTGGACCCAGAATTTTTTTTCAAAGGTGTTTATTTTGAAATTTTTTAAAAGAATTTACGTGAAAGAAGGGAAATCATTGATTTTTCTGTGCGTTCAAACATCAGGTACAATTTGCAATAAAAATTCATCTCTCTAGTTTAAAAATGTTACACCTTGGTTGAATGTTTAACAACCTTATTTAAAATTTGTTTTTTCAGTTGAAGATTTATAATTCTACTTAGGAATTCAACAGTTTGTTTAAAATTTAACGTTCTACATTTTTATTATCGATGATTGAGAAAGTATTAGAATTGTCCAAAATTTCACACCTCAGTTTTCCAGCGGATATTCACGTTTTCAGACATTTTTTTAAATTAAAGGTAATTTGTTACAGTTTTGGTCAAAAAAAGAACTTCCCAGTTTCAAAATTAAACTATGTAGTTGAAAGGTTATAATGTTTTTTGAAAATTCGTCTTTTGTAAAAGAAAACTCATCTTTCTGGTTAAAAATTCTTGTATTTTGTCAAAATTAGTCTTTTATAGCAGAAAATAATCCTTTTGGTTAAATTTTCTTTTTGCATGACGATATCATTACTTCGGAATTCAAAATTTGTGATCCAATATGACGAACAATGAATGCTATCAATGATGGAAACTTGAAAAAATCATTTTGTTCGTGAGAAGATTCTGTCTGCTACTTTTCATCTAGGTAGAAAGAGATTTTCAATAAAATGTAACCTCCAGATAACACAAAAATTTCCTCGACCAAAAAAAAAGCAAATTATCCACAAAATATATAATTTTTGAACATCCTCAATCAAAAAAAAAACGAATTTCCAAAAAATACATGATTTTTTAACCAGGAAATATTAATTTTCTACAAGAAATATCGATTTTCAACCAAACATGTAATAGTTAGAGTTTAAGTTAAAAAAATTGATTCTCAACAAAAAAATCGAATTTTCAACAAAATACTTAAATTTTCAACGAAAGAAATAAATGTTCAACTAAAATAAATGTAGCTTCTGAAATAAGAATTAATCTCCAATAAAAGAGTTTAGCTTTTAACCAAATAGTTGAATTTTCAACCATATAGTTTAATTTCTTACCAAATTCTTTAATTTTTATTCAGGAAAGAGGAATTTTTGATAAAACAGTTGAGCTTTTAACAAAAAAATTCGTTTACAACCAAATGGTTGACTTTTCAATGAAATTTATGAATCTTTAAGAAAAATAAACGATTTTTTTAAACAGTGCTTCAGCTTTAAACCAACGGGTTGATTTTCCACCAAAAAAATGAATTCTTAACCAGACATTTAATATTTGATATTTCACAAAAAAAAATGAAAATGAATGAAAAAAAACATGAATTTTTACCCAGAAAAGATTAATTTTCAACTAGCAATATCAGTTTTCAACCAAATATGTAATAGTTACAGTTTAAGTTAAAAAAATTGATCCTTAACAAAAAATTCAATTTTGAACAAAATAGTTACATTTTCAACCAAAGAGATGGATTTTTAACTAAAAGGATGAACCTTCAAAAATTAAAATGAATTCTCAACAACAGATTTCAACATTCAACCTAATAGTTGAATTTTTAGCCAAAAAGATAATTTTTTACCGAAAGATTAATTAAATAAAAATCACATAATTTTTAAATTTCATTTGCGAGCTCCTGTGGTCAGATTATATCAAAATTTGCCATAAAATTATATTTGAAAATGTAGGTAATTGCAAACCTTTCTCCATCAAGAAGCAAAATATAATTGTTTAGACAATTTATTATTGTTTTTAATTATCTTTCCTTAGATAATTGCTAGAAAGTTGCAGTTTTTACTGAATTTTTCAACTTTTTGTCAACTTTCTACTTAGTGAGTTAATAATTAATGCAAGTTAGGAATAAATATTGAATATATGATATTAATTTAAACAAAAAGGCTCTTAGTAATTAGTTCAAGGAAAATTTACATTTAATATGATCGATATAAAAAATTTAAAGAATATTTCAAATATCTGTTTCATTTCAGAAATATATATTTACAAAAAATAAAGAGATTGTTTAAAATATGATTCACTATAATGTTTATTTATTATTTATTCATAACTAAAAAAAGAAATCAAAGGTGAACATTTAAGAAAAAATCGCAACTTGCTAGCACTTATCTAAGGGAAGATAGTTATGAACAATTAAAAATTGTTCAAACAACTATTTTTGTCAACTTGCAATAATTATTATCTCACTAAGTGAAAAGCGGACAAAAAGTTAAAAATTTTTAGAAAAACCCACAACTATCTGGCATTATTTTTGATGAAGATAGTTATAAACAGAAATAATTTCTATTAACAATTATGTTTGGTAAACATGATTAATTATTCAGTTACTTCAAGTGAAAAATAGACAAATAGTTGAAAATTTCAGAAAAACCACAACTTTCTACCATGAAGGAAAAAGAAAGTTAATAACAATAAAAATAAATTGTTGAAACAATCATTTTTGTCAACATGAGTCAATTATTACTTCATTATAATTGAAACTCACGAATAATAAAATTCCTGAACGGTGTATAATATTACCGAAGTTGAAAATTCCAGAAAAATAAAATTCCCAAAGAATAAAATTCCTGACACTATAAAATTTCCAAAATCGAAAATTCCTGAATAATAAAACACCCTCATAATAAAATTCCCGAATTGGGAAACACACGAATAATAAAATTCCTGACACTATAAAATTCCCGAAACCGAAAATTCCTGAATAATAAAATTCCCGAATAATAAAATTTCAGAACAGACTGTAAAATTCCCGAAATCGAAAATTCCTGAATAATGAAATTCCCGAATTGGAAAATCTTCGAATAATAAAATTTCCGAATTGGAAAGTTTCCGAATAATAAAATTCGCGAATCATGAAATTCCCGAATAATAGAATTCCAGAATAGATTAAAATATCACCGAATTTGAAAATCCCCGAAAAATAAAATTCCTCAATAATACAATTCCCGACAATGTAAAATATACGAAATCGAAAATTTCTGAATATTAAAATTCCCGAACAATACAATTTTTGAATAATAAGATTCCCGAGTTGGAAAATTTCCGAATAATAAAATTCTCGAATTATAAAACACCCGAATAATAACATTTCCAAATTGGGATACTCACGAATAATAAAATTCCTGAACGGTGTATAATATTACCGAATTTGAAAATTCTCGAAAAATAAAATTCCCGAAATCGAAAATTCCTGTATAATAAAATTCCCGAATAATAAAATTTCCGAATAATAAAATTTCAGAATAATAAAATTCCCGAATTGGAAAATTTTCGAATAATAATATTCTCGAATGATAAAACACCCTCATAATAAAATTCCCAAATTGGGAAACTCACGAATAATAAAATTCCTGAACAGTATGTAATGTCTTTTTTAAATATCACCCCCATAAGTCTGTTTTATAGGGTTCCAAAAAATCCTCATTAATGAAAAAATTTAGTTTTGCTAGTTTTTGTCGCTAATTACGATTTTTTGCGGTTTTTTAAATGCAAGTTGTTTCTAATACACAAAATACTACTTTATACTGATAATTAGATGTTTACATAAACTGTTTAAACAATTTATTATTGTTTTCAGCAATTTTATTTTAGAATAGAGTTAAATGGTCGCGGTTTTTAAAAAAATCACTTTTTGTCCAATTTTCAATTAGAGTGAGGTAATAATTAATGTTAACAAACATAATTGTTTATAAAATTTATTATTATATTTAATATTATTCTCTTGGAATAATTCTAGAAAATGGTAGTTTATTCAAAAATTTTCCACTTTTTGTTCAATTTTCAATTAGAGTGAGGTAAATAGTTAATTAAAGTTAACAAAATCAATTGTTGAAACAATTTATTATTATCGTTAATAATATTCAATTTGAATAATGCTAGAAAGTCGCGTTTTTTTAATTTTAAACTTATAATTGTTTAAACCATCTATTATTGTTTTTTATAATATTCTATTAGAATAATTTTAGAAATTTGCGGTTTTTTTTTAAATTTTCAAAATTTTGTCCAGTTTTCACTTTTCCATTCAGCGAACATGATTTTTTAAACGATTTGTTTTTTTATAGCTATCTTCTATATTACTGCTGGACAATTGTGGGGTTTCCTGAAAATTTTCACTTCGCTTTGGCATTTTAGTTATGATCAAATAATAAATAAACAATAGGGAGAATATTTTTTTTTATCTTTTTTTTTTGTGGCTATATTTTTCTGAAATACAACGAATACTTTGAAATATTCTTCAAAATTTCCATATGGATCATAGGAGATGATTATTCCAAACTTAAAAATTTGGTGACCGTAGATCATTTCAAATTCGAGGGAATAAGAATTGTATCAAATGTTTCAAATTCAGAACAATTTGGAATATTCAAACTCAAAATCATTGATTTTAACTCTGACTTAAATTCAAACTAAACAATTGAGAATATTTAAATATTTCTGATTATTCTTAATTCGATAAATATAACCAAATTTATAAGTTCTATTTTTATCAAAACAGTTGAATCATCAACCAGAAGTATGATTTTCCTAAAATAAAAGATCAATTTTTTACTAAAACACAAATTTTCAACCAGTCGAGTTAAACGAAAAAAAACTAGTTTTAACAAAGTACTTGTATTCTCAAACAAAGCGATAAATTTTCCACCAAATATTTAGACCCTAAAAGTAAACATTTTTGCGGAAACCTGGAGTGGTTAAATTTTCAGATAAAAAAATTAATTTTTGAAAAAAAAACGAACTTGCAGCCAAACAGTTACATTTTCAAGGAAAGAGATAAATCTCTAAAAAAAATTAATAAATTAATCCAACTTGTAATCTATTGGTTGAATATTCTGTAAAAAGGATTAATTTTTAACCAAATAGGTAAATGTTTATCCGAAAATGATGAACATCCAACTAGCCGAGTTTTCATAAAACTACATAAATTTTCAAGAAATTCCTTAAATTTTGAAGATAAAATGGTGAATTATCTACAGGCACTTTCATTTCAACCTAATAATATAATTAAAAAAAAAAAAATGAATTTCCTGAAAAATAGTTTAATTTTCATCCAAACAGTTAAATTTTTATACAAATAGTCGAATTTTAAACAAAAATATGAATTTTTAACGAAAAAGTTAATATTCAACCAAATTGTTGAAGTTTCAAATTTGGGTAAAAAATTAATTTTCAATAAAAAAAACTAATTTTGAACCAAATAAATGAATTTTCAATAAAATATTTTAAATTTTCATGGAATTTTGAAACAAAAAGGTTAATTTTATACCAACAAGACATATTTTCAACAAAATAGATGTATTTTCATCTAAAAAAGATAAAAAATAAAATAGTTTAATTTTCAGTTAGAGAAATAAGTTTTTAGGCAAATAATATCAATTTTCAACCAAATGGTTTAATTTGCAACTAAACAAGTGAAATTTCTACCAAGAAAATTAAACGTCTATAAAAAAAATTAAGACAAACAATTTAGTTAAAGTTTCATTCAAAAAATTAATTTTTTATAAAAAAACTAAATTTCAACTAAATAGATGAATTTTTAACCAAAAAGATTAATTCTCTATAAAAAAGGCATTTTTTCAACAAAATAGCTGAATTTTCAATTTAATACATAAATTTTCAGCAAAGAATAGATTAACTTAATTTTCAGTTAGAGAAATAAGTTTTTAGGCAAATAAAATAAATTGTCAACGAAATAGTTAAATTTTCAACCAAACAAGTGAAATGTCCACCAAAAAGGTTCATTTTCTACCAAAAAAGACACATCTTCAACAAAATAGATTAATTTTCATCTAAAAAAGATAAATTTTCAACAAAAAATAAAATAGTTTAATTTTCAGTCAGAGAAGTAAGTTTTTAGGCAAATAATATCAATTTTCAACAAAATAGTTAAATTTTCAACCAAACAAGTGAAATTTCCACCAAGAAGATTAAATGTTTATAAAAAAAATTCTCGACAAAAAATTTGGGTAAAAAATTAATTTTCAATAAAAAAAACTAATTTTGAACCAAATAAATGAATTTTCAATAAAATATTTTAACTTCCAGATTCTGTTTCGGCAATTCTGGAAATCTTTCGAAATGTTAAAATCTTGATCAGTTTTCTCTTAAAATTAATTTATCATAATAAAAAATCGTTAAAATTTTGCAATCGATCTCAAAATAACTTGGCTATTCTCTTGAAACTTTTCAAAATTCTTAAAACCCTACTTTTTTCGAAATTTTCATAATCTACATTTCGTTTAAATTTTTTTGAAATCGTTTCAAATTCTTTAAAACCTTTTCTTAATTATTTTTAATCATTTTTAAAAATTCCTTATATTTATTGAATAAACACGACTTTTTTTTAATTTGGTTATCGTGCAAAAAATCTTCTACTTTCTTTTTCGAAATTTTTGGAAATAATTCAAAATCCTGCACATTAAAAACAATTTCCCAACAATCTTTCAAATTCTTTAATATAATTTTATATATCTTTTGGAATATTCTATTAAGAAGATTCTATTAGAAATTTTTTTCTTCGAAATCTTGAAAAATCGATTTTGCTTTTAAATTTTATGAAATGTTTGCAAAACTTCTTACAATTTCCATAACTAACACGAATTTTTTCTAAAATTTTATAGTCTTGCAAAACTGAAAAATTTTGCTTTAAAATTTTCTACATTATTTTTCGAAATTAAAAAAAAAATTTTATATCCTGCAAAATAAAAACATTTGTTCAAAATTCAAAATCTTTTCAAAACTTTATCATATTTTTTATTATAAAATATATTATAATATTCACTTTATTTATTCATTAATTTAAATTCATTTCGGATTTTCAAATATTTTATTAAACAAATTATGTGTTTTAATGAACTTCTTATTTTTCAGCTAGAAATAACTTTAGTTCATGTTTGATTTAAAAAGAACTGTATAATGAAAATTCCCACAAAACAGTTAAATTTTCAACAAAAAAGAATTAATTTTTTACAAAAAAGTCAATTTTCAATAAAAAGGTCAATTTTTAATAAAAAAAGTCAATTTTCAACCAAATAGTTGAATTTTTTACCAAAATTTTTGAATTTTCAACCAAAAAAGACGAATTTTCAACAAAACAGTTGAATTTTCAATAAAAAAGAATTGCTTTTTTACAAAAAAAGTCATTTTTCACCCAAAAAGTGGAATTTTCTACCAAAATCATTGTATTTTTAACGAAAAAGACGAATTTTCAACGAAAAAGTTGAATTTTCAACAAAACAGTTGACATTTTAAACAAAAAGAATTAATTTTTTACAAAAAAGTCAATTTTCATCCAATTAGTTAAATTTTCTACTAAAATATTGGAATTTTCAACCAAAAAAAAAAACAAATTTTCAACCAAAAAAATTCATTTTTTACAGAAAAGTCCATTTTCAATAAGAAAGTCAATTTTCAACCAAATATAGTTGAATTTTTCAACAAAATATTTGAATTTTCAACCAAAAAAGACAAATTTTCAGCAAAACAGTTGAATTTTCAATCAAAAAGAATTAATTTTTAACAAAAAATCATTTTTCAATGAACACAGTCCATTTTTAACCAAATAGTTAAATTTTCAACCAAAAAAGACGAATTTTCAACAAAACATATAAATTTTCAACCAAAAGCAATAACTTTAAAAAAAAAGAGTTAATTTTCAGTAAAAAAAAGTCAAATTCAACCAAATAGTTGAATTTTCGAACAAAATATTTGAATTTTCAACAAAAAAAGACGAATTTTCAACAAAACAGTTAAATTTTCAACAAAAAAGAATTAATTTTTTACAAAAAAGTCAATTTTCAATAAAAAGGTCAATTTTACTAGCCAAGAGGAGAATATTCATGTGGACAGCCACATATATCGTCTTTAGAGTGGTATAACCTTTTTTTTCTTTCTTAAATTTTCATGGATATCGTCCGAAAATTTGTTTGAATCCACACAATGTTAAGGACGTTCGACGACCTGGAAGACACAGCGAGGACGATCCTTGGTTGGTAGGATCTCTTCGTTCATGAGGTGGAAGGACCAGCGTGAATTAGACTGAGCAGCGAATATTGGGTGACTCTCGACTTTAGAAACAGCTAACTAAGCCTTATCCCCACAAGCGGGTCACTGTGGAAATGGACCCTTCAGTTAAATAACCCTTCAATTAGAAAGGGACTCGTGCGGTTCCTTGCACCTCGAGCGGTACAGCTGAAAATGTGATTTTAATTAGTCCGATCAAGTCAGGGTCAAGGTCAGTTCAAGGTCAAACTTACGAAATTCATCGCTGACCAATTAAGTCGGGTTACTTATAGTCTTTCGAGGTCGCTGAATTCGAATCCGTTGTCAAGGTCAGTTCAAGGTGAAACTTACAAAATTCATCGCTAACCAACTAAGTCAGGGTACGTATAGGTTTTCTGGGTCGATAAATTCGAATCCGTTGCCTGTTTGGTCCCATTAGGTCAGGTTCAAGGTCGATTCAAGGTCGAACCTACAAAATTCATCGCTCACCAAATTAGGTTAGGTTACCTTTAGGTTTTCGGGGTCGCTGAAATCAAATTGTTGTCCGTTTGGGTTCATCTGGTCAATTTCAAGGTCAATTCTAAGTCAAATCAAACGGACAACGTATTTAAATGCAGCGACCCCAAAACCCTATAGGCACCCTGACTTAATTGATTAGCGATGAATTTTGTAAGTTCGACCTTGAACTTACCTTGAAGCTGACCACCAAAGTGTCTAGGTTTCAAAAATGGGAAAAGTTTACAATTCAAAAATTGTAAACGAATTCAAGAGTACTGAAATTGAGTACAGAGAATTTAAGAAAAATCCAGAAAAATCAAGAAAATTAAACGGAATCTGAGAGGAACATAAATAATTGTATGGAAATCAAACAGATCTCAGTCTCGGAAAATCAAAGACAATTTAAATTAATCATATAGTATATTTCAAAGAATTCCAGACAATTCGAGTGAATTTCAGCAAATTAAAGGAATTCGATTATAATTATTTGCTTGTAATTGGCATAGTATGGTCTTGCCTGAAACTGTAAACTTTCTTTGGATTCTTTTCATCTTTAAAAAACTGAAAAAATTACCGGGACTCTATTTTTAAAATGTAGATATCTGTTTGCCAGCGTATAAGCTTTTCTGTAAAACACTTTATTTCGGGTTTTATTGAAATTTTTTGCAATCATCTAGAGACACCTTTGAGATGCAGCAAAACCATTTTTTAATAATATACATAGTTTTTGCCCTAATCGTTAAAAATGTTATTAAAAATTGAATTTTCAGAAAAACTATGCAAGGAATGAAGAAAATGCGAAGGAGACAAATTGTTTATCTAAAAAGGATCTATAAATTTAGTTCAGACCATTTTTTGATAAAACGTATAGTCTTTGTTTTAATTATGCTAACGGTTATAAAATAATTTAAAATTGCAAGTTCCGACCAAAATATATATAATTCAAAAAAGATCCCCAAAAAGAAAATGCTTTCGAATAATAGAAAATCTGAATTTTCAGTCATACAACGTGAGATTAAAAAATAAAGACTCAAAAACAGATAAGTGCTTCTAGAAGGATTCAAAAAGTCGCATTTAAAGGTTCATTGATAGGACATTAGTTACTGAGAGACTTTGGTCTGGTGCGCTTATCTCCGTAGATTTAGAGATGCAGCATTTGTCCAAAAACTTATTACTATTATTTGTTTGAGGTATTTTTAATCTTTATAGATGTATATTATCATCAACGAGACGTGTTTTCTGCAGGAAAGGGGGGGGGGGGCTGATATTAAAATATGTGCATTTCCAAATTTTTCTTTCACGCTTTGCAATAAACTTCTTGTTGTAATTCAAAACAAATGTTTTACAAGTCATTTCCAGACCTGATCCTCCCACCTACTCCTTATTATTCCATTCTCTGTTTTTTTCCTCCTATGCAATATGGCTTTTTTTTTAAATCAATTTTTTTATACATTAGGAAAAGAGAAAAAATAATTCACTTAAAACAATACTACTAAAAAAAGGATTCTTGTCGAGGTTCACTTATTATTTGTTCAAAACTAAAAAGTCGAAGCAAAACTAAAGATTTGAGAAAAAAAGCAATTCTCTAGCATTGCTACAGAAGAAGATAGTTATAAATAATGAGCAACTGTTTAAATAAGAATGTTTGTTAACTTGCAATAGTTGTTACCTCACAAAGTGAAAATGGACAAAAAATTTAAGAGTACAGAAAAAACCGCCACTTTTCAGAGCTTATGAAAAAGAAGATAGTTATAAACATCAATAAATTGTTTGAACAACTAAGTTTGTGAATTTGCATTATTAATTACTTCACTATGTAACAAAATGTTAAAAAGATATAAATTTCAGAAAAAACCGCATCTGCCTGGCATTAATAAAGAAGAAGATAGTTATAAACAATAATAATTTGGTTGAAGAATTATTTTTTCTAAATTGTATTCATTATTAACTCACCCCATGTCAAAAGTAGACAAAAAGTTGCATAGGAAAACGTGAGGTTCTGTTCGCACCGTAGCGGAGGAAAAAGATCCTTTTTCAGAAATTGAAAATTTGGCTTAAAAAGTTTGAAAATTTATAAATTAAAAATGTGTAATTTCTGAAGAAAAAAATATTTTCCTTTCGCTTGCAATCGGAAAACGTGAGTTTCGATTCTCACCGGAGCGAAGGAAACAGATCTTCTTTCAGAAATTAAACATTTTTAATTAATAAAGAAATAATTTTTCATCCAATATTATTTATTTATTAACCCAACCATTATTTTTTCTTTTCTCACCTTTAAAGACTACTCTTGGGTCTCTCACGCACTCGTGTGTCTATCTTTGAAACAAATTAATACTCAATTTTTTTTTTAATTTAAAGCTTGTTCTTTTGGGAATTAATCACTGTACACTAAATCTTTTTCGGTTAATTTTAGACAAAAATTTAAACAATAAGTAAAAACAAGATACGTGAAAAATCGATTTAACAACAAAAAAGTTTATCTAATACTTAAACTGAATATTGACTACAATCGCTGTTATTGTCTTAAAGTATACACTTGAAACTATGCAAAAAAAATACTTCAGTTAAAAAATAAAAAGTCCATTAGGAAACTGCACGAGGCCAAGATAGCAAATTAAATTTTATTTAGAAAAGGGATCCTCTCCTGTCACTCCGCTGGGATTCGAACACCAGGTTAACTGATTTCCGGTCAGGTGCTCTAGCCACTGAGCAACAGAGAGATCAGAGAAAGAATTCTTTTTTCTGAAATACTTTTTATTTAGCAAGATGTTACATATCAATTTTGAATAGAAATCGGTATTATCATCGGAGAAGGTAACGAATCGAGAAGAGAAATACACACATAAAATGGAAATCTACAATATCGACCAAAGTGACTCGATCGAAAATACACCTACACATTTTTACATTCTCATCATAATAAGAAGGTATTGGCTTATCGAAAAAAAAATATTTAATGCTTTCACAATATTTCATTATGATGAATTGAATAAATCATTTTTGTTTTCAAACATGATTACAACCCCAAAAACCCTCCATTAAATTTATTTAAAAACATAGATTCAATGCTTTCACGATGATTCGTTATGATACATTGAATACATTTTGTTTTTGTTTTTTCTTTTTTAAACATGATCAAAACACAAAAACCCTCCATTAAATTAAAAAAAAAATAAATAAATAAATGTAATGCTTTCAGGATGATTCGTTATGATACATTAAAGAAATAATTTTTTTTACATTATTAAAACCCTCAATTAGATTTATCAGGAATAATAATAGATTTGATGTTTTAACGATGATTCATTATGATAAATTAATGAAATAACTTTTTTTTTAACATGATTAAAACCCGAAAAACCTCCATTAAATTTATCAGAACTAATAATAGATTTGATGCTTTCAAGATGCTTCGTTATCATACATTATATAAATACATAATTTTTTTGTTTTTTTTTTGTTTTAAAGAAATGATTAAAACCCGAAAAACCTCCATCAAATTTATCAAAAGAAAAATAATACATGATGATTAATTATGATGAATTAGATAAATAAATAATTTTTTTTTAAAGACATGATTAAAACCAGGAAAACCTGCAATAAATTTATCAAAAAAAATAATAGATTCGATGCTTTCACGATGATTCTGATAAATTAAACAAATATTTTTTTTCTTGTGTTTTGACATGATCAAAACCCGAAAACCCTACATTAAATTTATGAAAAAAATTAATTTAATGCTTTCACGATTATTCGTTATATAAGTATTCTGCATTCGAGGGCTTCGTACAAGTGAAAATATATCAGAAAATAAATTGGCAAGTATAAGGAATCGTAAGGAAGGGGAAAATCAGTTTTGAAAATAATTACTTTTGGATTTTTTGAAATTTATCAAGCCACCTGGAAAATGATCATTCGGAATAATACGAAAATGATGTTTTATAAACCAGCCATTTTCATTTTTGTTTGTTACATAGACTTCCCAATTTTTTCTTAGATTATTTTTATCAATAATAAGTCCTTGGACTGTATTGAAATCTTTTAGGGTTAGACAAAAAAAAAGATAGTAAAAAAAAAATAGAAAAACACGCACAAAATGCAGTTTTTAATAAATGTATAGTGTTTGGCTTTTGCGCATAAAATACTATAACTTCCATTGCTTGAACTAATAATCTTTAAAATTGAATTATAAAAGTTATTTCTTGAGATATAGGCTTCATTGTACTGAATATATGAAATCTTGTGCTATTATTATAAATAATAAGACAAAAATATGGTTTGTTAATTAAAAAGACCTGACTGTGAATTATCTAATTAATTAATTAGTTAATTTACTATCTGAATATTAATTGAAATGAATTGGGTAACCCAATAACACGGGAAAAACAAAAGTTAATTGTTGTGGCTGGTAACAATACAATTTAATAAAAATATAATTGTTTTATGATTGCCAATTTATTAGAGGATATTTAAAAGGTAAACTCAGAAAAAATTAAAAAAATAATTTATTATCAATCAACCAAGGACAAAAACTAAAACATTAAGCTAGCTGCGCTCGCAATTATTTCCCTTTCCCTTTTAAAAACGTATTAAAATCTTTAAATTTCTTTAAAAAATACCCTAAAATTCTTGAAATTATCATGGGTAAGAGCTTTTTAAAACTTTTAAATATCTTTCAAACTTACTTGAACTTTTTATAAATTATGATTGTTCAATTGCTATTTATTCATCATTAAAAAAAATCTTTTTAGGTATTTTCTCAAAAAATATTTTCAAAACAAAGAATCATTTAAATTTTTCACAGGAGTATTGAGAAATTTCTGAAAATATTTTTAAACCTGTAAAAATCCTTAAAAAGCTTTCAAATTTTTCAGAATCATTTCAAAATTCAAATTATTTTTGATATTTTTCAACTTCTAAATATTTTTTTAAATTATTTTGAATTATTTCTAAAAAAATTTTAAATCCTGCTGAATGAAAAAAGTCGCCTTAAAATATTTCAGATTCTTTTCTTAACAATGTTGGAAATCTTTGGAAGTATTTTTTAATGTTTTCTCGAAATTAATTTGTCAAAATGGAAAATCATTTTTAATTTTCATAGTAATCTTAATAGAAAAATTTTATTCTTTCAAAATCTAATAAAATTATTTTAAAAGTTTTAAATTATTTGTTCAAAATTTTCAAAAATTAAGATTTCCTTCAAAATTGTTTGAAATCTTTTCAAGTTTTAAATTATTTTTTTCTTTTTCAAAACCTTTTGAATATCTCTTAAACTTACTCGAATTTTTTCCGAACTAGTAATTGTTAAGTTCTTATTCATTCATCAAATCTTTTTTTTTCAATCTTTCAAAATATTCTCTTGAAAATAATTTTCAAAACAAAAAATCACTTGAAATAAAATAAAAAATAGGAGATCATTTTCAATTGTCCTAGGAATCTCAATAAAAAAATTATTCTTTCAAATCCATGAGAAAGATTAATTAAATTATTATTATTAATAATTATTTATTGAAACTTTTGAATATCTCTCAAACTTACTCAAGTATGTGAAAAGTGCCCTTCAGCCTTATCCAAGCGGACTTGGTCCTATGTGCACGTTACAAAAATAAAACTTTTTTCTGAAAGGTTCAGCCTTTGAACCTTGAAGATGACCTTTCAAGGTGACGTTTATGGTTTTCTAGTATTTTGCGTATATCTCGGATTATTTCTAATGGGTTTTAATCAGCGGAAAGTCAAATCAAAGATCTCTTAAAAATACATTAATTACCATTTTTATAACGATTTTTGAATATTTTGTAATAAGTCAATGGTAATCAAATTATTAAATTTTCAAGCCAAAAACAAAATAATACGACTTTTAATAAAAAAATATAAAAAATTTTGCCCAAACATTTTATAGTAGACTTTTCAACAGAGAAGAAGTTTCGGGAACATTCTAAACAACTATTTTCATTGAAAATGGTGAAAAAGTCACTTGTATAATTTGTTTAATAGCATTTAAGGTCTTCGAAATCCGATATTCGTACGAAAGTAAGCTTTTACATTTGTTCTGCCATGTTCTACCGCTTCAAAAAATCTCAAGAAATTTATAATAAATACTTCATATGAAAGCCAGATGTGTGAATTTTTTCGATAATGTATGTATTTTTGTTTTCGAGTAAATTCGACTTAAAATATTTGAATGACTGTCAAAATTTGAATTTCGAGCCAAAAATAGTTATAAAAATGGCATTGAATCTATTTTTAAGAGATATTCAATTTGACCCCAGGCTGATTAAAATGCGTCAAAAACCATCCGAGATATGCGAAAAAAACTGAACAACAATAAACGTGACCTTGAAACGTCATTTTGAAGGTTGAAAGGCTGAACACTTCAGGAAATCGATTTCTTTTCGCAACCTACGCATAAGATCAAGTCCGGTTGGATAAATGCATTTCATTAGATGTGACTATCAGAAAAGTTTCAGTAAAAGAGATTATTTTTAATAATTTAGAATGTTTTATTTACAACCAATATAACAAATTTCATCTTTTAATCTATATTCACTCGAAATATGTAGAAAATGTATATAAAACATCGTCCAGGTATTTTATTTAAATACTCTTTTATTTTCTCAAATGATTTCTACATAATGACTGGTTTCGAAATATCTTATCTTCTGATGTGTATCATATGTAAGCCGCATATAAATTATATTCACTGACTTATAGACAAAAAAATCAATGTCAGTTTTGCTTTGGCTTTACGAACGCAATATTTATTCTATCTGATGGTGCAACATACAAAATTAATTTTTAGGCAAGTACCTGGTTTTCTAATGTAGAAATATAAATTTTTAACACTAAGGAATTCTGTAAACAAAAAGTTATCTACCAAAAAATGTTAATTTTCAAGAAAAGAGCTAATTCAGAACTAAATAGATGTATTTTAAACTAAAATCATGAATTAAAACAAAAAAATAACTTTTTACAATGTAGTTCAATTTCAAACCAAGATGTCGCTTTTTCGACCAAAGAATATGAATTCTCAACGAAGCATGTAATAGTTGATATATAAACAAAACTTTAAATTCAATAAATGACTTACTTCTGCCAAAGAAATTCTAATGGGAGCAAGATAACATTGTTTGATTTAAAAGTAAGACCTATTTTTCGGAGGGGAATATTTATTTGAAATAAGGAAATGCGACTTGAAAAAAAAAAAAATTATTTCAAAGTGAGGAAAATGTTTGAAAGGTTCAGCAAACTATTTCCCTTCATCGAATTCTTGAATATTTGAACAAAAAATATCACCCTGATTCAAATAAATATTTCGTTGATATATTAATTTTAACCAAATAGTTGCCTTTTCAACCAAAAAGATTAATTTACTACCAAAATATTTGAATTTTCAACATAATACATAAATTTTAACCAAATAGTTTAATTTTCAACCAAGAAAATCAATTTTCTACGAAAAGACGAATTTTCAACAACACATACATAAATTTTTATCCAAGTAGTTGAATTTTTTATCAGATTGTTGAATTTTCGAGATGAAAATACGAATTTTCTACCAAAAAATTTGAGATTTCTCAACAAAATAAGTACATTTTAATCTAATAGTTGAATTCTCAACCAAAAAATGAATTTTCTACTAAAAAAGATAAATTCTTTACAATACATGCAATAAACTAAGAAGGAGATTTTCATTTGAAATCAAAAAAAATTGAATTGAATCAAAAAGAATGAATTTTGAACAAAATAGCTGAATCGTCAACCACAAGCAGATTAATTTTCAACCAGAAAGATGAGCTTTGTGCAAAAAAAGGCGGATTTTCGACAAAAAAGTTAAATTTTCAATCAACAAGATTAATTTGCAACTAAGAAGATTCATTTTCTACCGAAATATTTTAATTTTCAACAAAATACATCAATTTTAAACAAATACTTGAATTTTCAACCAGATTGTTGGATTTTCGAGCCGAAAATACGAATTTTTTTACATAACAGTTGAATTTTCCACCAACGAGATGAATTTTCAACCAAAAAACTTAATTTTCTACCAGAAAATATCAATTCTCAACAAATTATATCAATTTGAACCAAATAGTTGAATTTTCACAAAAAAAAAGATAAATTCTCTACAAAATATATTAATTTTAACCAAATAGTTGCCTTTTCAACCAAAAAGATTAATTTACTACCAAAATATTTGAATTTTCAACATTTTAAAGATGTGGACTAGTGATCTCAAGTTCAATAAATGAGAATTTTTCAAAATGATTGAAAAATTCAAGGAAAACATTTACATTGTTAGTTGTTGATGATTTTGGACGAGAATTTAAGGGAAACTTCAGCAAAAAATATTCCAGGTTACAGTTGCTTATTTAGCAATAGTCATTTAGATTGTCATGTTTTTGCTGTCTCCTCAGGTAAAATTCGTAATTATTATTCAATCCTTGAGTTCCAGGGCTCATATTATTCCTTGAAAAATGCTCTACAAATTTCTTTAGTACGTTTCTATTGAACAAATTTCATTTTAATAAATATTGTTTCCCCCATTTAAGATAGCCTAAGATTTACTCTGATACCATCTCACGTAAATCCTACTAACTTTGGTTACAAATTTATATTTTTGAGCTGAAAACTCAACTATTTGATTGCAAATCTATCTATTATTTGAAACCTTGCTGGTTCAGAAAATTCATGTACTTTATTAAGGAGTCGCATTTTTTGGAAGAAAATTATTATTCTTTTTTGAAAATTCATTTCGTTGGTTGAAGACTCATCATTTTAGTGAAAAATAATTTTTTTTTGTTACAAATTCATCTTTTTGTTTGAAAATTCGCCGATTTGTTTCAAAATTAATTTTCTTAATGAAAGAAACAAACATGTTTAAAAAAAATCTACATGTTCACAAACATGTTCACCAAACATATTTTTAAAATTGAAGGTAACTATAAAATATTAATGACTATTCACTCTTGCATTTCTCAATCATCCATTCACTTAATTTGTTTATAAAAATTAATTTTATATTAAGTATCGGGTCCGATACGTGTTTCATAATAAGAGTGAGATTAATTGAATTTTGAACTTAATTTTGTAAGAAGATGAAACTTGGCATCTGAGAGTTTTTGGGGTATCTGATAATGAATCTGAAGGCAGATTTGAAAAATACAAAATATCGGATCCAATATGGCGGACAAGTTTTCGAAAAATTAATCGATTTTCATGAAATTTGGCATCTGGGAGTTTTTGGGGTCTCTGATAACGAATCTTAAGTCAGTTTTTGAAAATTTAAAATAGCGGATCCAATATGGCGGAAGAGTTTTCAAAAAATTAATAGATTTTTAGGAAACTTGGCATCTGGGGTTCTTTGGAGCCTCTGATAGCAATTCTGAAGTCAGATTTAAAAAATTCAAAATAGCGGATCCAATATAGCGGACGAGTTTAAAAAAAAATGTATTTTTATGAAACTTGGCATCTGGGGATTTTTGTGGTCTCCGATAACGAATCTCAAGTAAGTTTTTGAAAATTAAAAATAACGTACCTAATATGACGGACGAGTTTTCAAAAATTAATGTATTTTTAGGAAATTTGGCATCTGGGGTTCTTTGGAGCCTCTGATAACAATTCTGAAGTCAGATTTTAAAAATTCAAAATAGCGGATCCAATATAGCGGACGAGTTTTTAAAAAAAATGTATTTTTATGAAACTTGGCATCTGGGGGGTTTTGGGGTTTCTGATCACGAACCTTAATTCAGTTTTTAAGAATTAAAAAATGACGGACAAGTTGAAAAAAAATTGATTTTCATGAAACTTGTCATCTGGGGGGTTTTGGGGTCTCTGATAACGAATCTGAAGTCAGATTAAAAGAATGTTAAATGGCGGATCCAATATGGCGGACGATATTTAAAAAAATTCATAGATTTTCATGAAACTTGGCATCTTGGGAATATTGGGGTCTCTGATCACGAATCTGAAGTCACTTTTTGAAAAATTTGTTTTGAAAAATAATTTTAATAGAATGTTTTGAAATATATCGAAAGATTTCCAAAATTGTCAAAAAAGAATCTAAAAGATTTTAAGGCATTTTTTTTATTTTTCAGGACTTTTGAAAAATTTTAGGAAATATTCGATTCATTTGAGAAGATGATTGAAAGTTTTAAAAAAATTTTAAAATTAATAAAAAATTTGAAAATATTTCGAAATAAAATTTTAGTACCTTTTTTAGGATTTTGAGAGGTTTCAAGATGATAAACAAATTTTCTTAAGATTTCGGGAAAAATTGTGAATGATTTTTTATTTAAAAATTAATTTCAAGGGAATATTAGAAACCATTTAAAAAATTGTTTTTAATGTATAAATAACAATTAAAAACCTTTAAGAATAATCAAATTTTCTTAAGATTCATATGAAAACTTAAAATGATTTTTTATTTTGAAAAATTAATTTTAAGAGAATATTTCAAAACATTACAAAAGATTTTAAAAAATTGAGACTTTTGCAGATTTCAAAATAAAATTGTGACGCTTTTTAAGGAGTTTTAAAGGTTTTAAGAAAATAATAAAATGTCTTAAAATTCCTGTAAAATTTTTCAATTATTTTTTGTTTTGAAAAATAATTTTAAGAGAATGTTTTGAAATATATCGAAAGATTTCCAAAATTGTCAAAAAAGAATCTAGAAGATTTTAAGGATTTTTTTTTATTGTTTAGGATTTTCGAACAATTTTATGAAAAATTGGAGTCATTTGAGAAGATGATTTAAAGTTTTGGAAAAATTTCAAAATGAATAAGGGAGCTAGTTAAAGATTCAGAATAAGATAAATGAACGCATAGATGAGGCAACTTGGGAGGCGCTTAGATTCGATAAAGATGCAGAGGGCGCGCTCTGCTTCCAGACGAATCGACTGACCTATATTAATAATGCATTTTATCGAATATTAGGGAAGTTATGGTAATTTATATATTTTTAAAATTCTTTTTTATAGTAAACATTTTTTCAGTAATATAATTCAAAGTTGATCCAAGAATATAAAAGATTCCTTCGTTCGAGACAAATCGATTGACCTATAATATTAATACATTTTATGGGTTAAATTTAGGTTAAATTTAAGTTAAATTAAATTGCTCTGAAATTATCCAAAATTAACGAAAAAACGTAAAAATAAACTTGTTATAAAATATTTTGAACAATCGACTGGTTAAAAAATTTGCGAAATTGAATATTATGTGAGAATTTAGGCGATAGAATTATTTTCGTTATTCTGAGTATTATATTCTTTTGTAAATAAGGGTGCGCCAGTTTAGTGTCCATGTCAATTTACCTTCCCCGATCCTACGTTTTAGCTTTGTAATTTCGTTCAAAATGTATGATAAAAAACATTTGATTATTATATTTTTAGTCAATAAATAATATTGAGAGAAAAACAATTTTCCTAATTGGCCAAATCCGGGAATTGTCTAGTTCTGATATTTTATAATTTAGCAATTTTCTGCCGGAAATTTTAGTATTCGGAAACACTTACGATTCCCGAATTGAAAAATTCCCGAAATTATAAAATTGTAGAAATATAAAAATATCGAATTGAAAAATTCCTGAATAATAAAATTCCCGAAAAGTTTATAATATTACCGAATTTTAAAATGTACGAATAATAAGATTCCTGAATTAAAAGAATTATAAAAATTCTTTAATAAATATTATTTATTTATTAAAAATACAATAATTGAAGACTTTTATCAAAGATTTTTTTTTTAAAGTTTTTTTTTATTATTAAATTATTAAAATATGTAGGTAACAATTTTTGAATAAACATTTATGGGTCGTTGCTCAAAAGTTGTGAAATTTGGACAATGACTTTTTTTTAAATAGGACCTTAAAAAACCAATTGGAGTATTTTTAAAAAATATTTTACGTCAAAAATTGAGAAGAAATACAAATTTCAGAGATCAAGAATCATATTTGTAGTGTAGGTAAATTTCAAAACAAAAAATGTATGTTTATCTGCATATATTCTAAAAGCATATTTAAGGCACATTATTATTGATAAATCTCAATAAATAGTCCTTACTCTGATTAATTTTAACTTAAAGTTCGATCAGCTTTGACATTCTGAACGAGACGACTGGAATATCAAATTTCTGAATTATTTAAAAAATATTTAGAGTGAACGTGAAAATCTTAAAAAATGCTGAAAATTGCGCTCCATTTGGCAGTGAATTCACATTTTAAATTTTCTTCTTACTTTAGTTGGAATTATTTTTTAACACTTTTTTAATTTACGAACAATTGAAATTCTCGCTCCTTTTTTATCACTTACACAGGAATAAAATAGATAACTTTTTAATTTTTTTAAAATTGTTTAAAGTGATTTTCTCGAGCTATATCCTAAAATATGAGTGCTACCTAATGGAAATATAACTTCGAGGAAACAATTTTAAACATAGTTAGGCACCTTTAGAACTAAAATATTGGTCTCTATAATTTATAGATTTCTTAACTTAATAAAAATGATTAGTTTTCAAGCGAAAATCATTCATTGTATACTTGGGGACATGGTATCGAGTAAAAATTCGAGGTATATTATAATTTCTAATTTTTAAACAAAAGCAACTAAAATTATGCAAAAAACTACTTCAATGTAAGTACTGTATTCTACTATTAGTACGCAGACAGGGAAGGGGTAGTAAGGTAGTGAGTGGACTTAGTAGAGTGGTGGAAAGGCAGTGTGGGGTAGAATAGGGATAAAAGTAAAGGGGGGATTGCGTTGAGGGGTGGAGGTGCTAAAACAGGATTGGATTGGATAGAATTGAATATGATAGAATTGTATCTAATAGGTCAGGTCAGGTTAAGATAGAGGAGTAAAGGAGATAGAGGATGGAGTTAAAAGGGTAACAAAGCGCGAGAGGGGAAGTGGCGAAGGTAGGCGAGGAGAGAAGTGAAGTGATGGATGGTAGGCAGACAGCGAAGGAGTAGTCAGGTAGTGAGTGGACTTAGTAGAGTGGTGGAAAGGCAGAGTGGGGTAGAATAGGGATACAAGTAAAGGGGGGTTGCGTTGAGGGGTGGAGTCGATAATCTGTGATTAGATTTGATTGGATAGCATAGAATTGGAACTAATAGGTCAGGACAGGTTAGGATAGAAGATGAAAAGAAATAGAGGATGGAGTGAAAAGGGAAAGAAAGCGTGATAGGGAAAGTGGTGAAGGTAGGTGAGGAGAGAAGTGGAGTGATGGATGGTAGGCGGGCAGGGAAGGGGTAGTAAGGTAGTGAGTGGACTTAGTAGAGTGGTGGAAAGGCAGAGTGGGGATGAATAGGGCTAGAAGTGAAGAGAGGAGTGTGGCGAGGATAGGGGGTCATAAGATAGGATTGCTTAGGATAGAATTGGATCTAATAGGTCAGGATAGATTAGGAGAGAAGAGAAGAGGAAATAAAGGATGCAGTGAAAAAGGAAAGCGGGCAATTTAAACGACTTATTCTTAGTAGGCTAATAATTTTCGTGTTTTTTTTTCGACCTCCATTTCTATCCATTCCTATTACAAAATTTAAATCTCTTGATAAAAAAGTGAGGTTGAGCAACAAATTAAAAATTGTAATTCTTCACCTGAAGTTTTAATATTTTAACTTTGACATCTTGAAAAGTAGTAAGGTAGTAAGAATGATGAAATGATAAGAGTATGATTAAGGAAAAACGTTGGATCTTAAATCAAAGATAATAGTAGTAGTATAATGGACTCAAATTATTGAAAACAGTTATTATATTTGAACAATTATCACCCTTATTTTCAATAAAAAATATTTCCGCTACAAGTCTTTTGAAGTCATTAGATGCATGGTGTAAAAAAAAACACATGTTCCCAGTCGAATTCATGACCAGTTTCAACCTGATTTTTTGCAATAACTTTATGGTTCTTAGGATTATGCCTAAATTTATCGTCACATTATTTAGTTCTAGTGGAAAGTAGTCCACCAGTCTCACCTACGTAGCATTTATCATAATAAAAAAAAACAATTTTACATACCACATTAAGAAGGTGAAAAATTTTGAGAGAATCTTTGCCTAGTTTTATGAACTTATCGAGTTTATAATCAATCCTAAATGTTGTTTTAATGTCGAATTTGCTCAAAATTTTTTCAACTTCAAAAGAAAAACTACCATGAAAAGGTATAAAAATAATATGTTTGAAATCTAAATTATAATCTAGATATGAATTAATTTGTTGTGGAAAAAGATCTGTAAGAGTTTTTATTTTATTATTATTGTGTGTAGGAACAAACTCTTTTGGATCATTATTAAGTAAGACGTCTACGAGATTTGTAATAATAGCTATTTCATGCTGAATGGGATGGCCAGACAAAAGGTAATGTATCTGCCTGAATAAGTACACTGTTAGAAATGTTTGCAATTTTGGTATACATGGACATATTAAATTTTCTATATATGTAGGGTTGTCACACTTAAGTCGTGCGCGTTTAATAGATTTGATGAAATCTTTAGCTCCTACATTGTCTTTCACATTTATGGGAGCAGCATAAGCTTGTGTACCGTCGCAAGCCTAAGGATCAATAGTTTGAGTTACAAAATTTATAACATCGAAAAATGTTATAAGTTCACCAAAATCCGTTATTCCATACAAAAATTCATTAACACTTCTCATAACTTATCTTCTTTACTTACAAAATCTTCATTTTTTGCACCTTTTCTTTGCTCAGTCGTTGCTACTCTGTTGATAGGCCGTTGCCTCTTCCGCCTGTTTGCGAAGCTCTTTCTTTTTCAAATTTCTTTTCAGAATTTCTTATTCAATTGTTTTTCGCAGTATAGTAACCTACTTGGTTCAGGCACTAGTATTAACAATGAATGATTTTCTTTTTGGATTTTTTGTTTTTAATTCTTCTTTTTCAAATATGCTTCTTCTTTAAGATTTCTTGCTTCATTTGAGTTGTTTTCAATTGGTCTTTCCGTAGATAAAATCCGGATTTCGTCTTAAATTCCGTGGAACTCTCCTTGCTGTCCTTCCAGAATTTCCTTAGAAATCTTTTTTTGTTCTTGCTTCTTTCCAAGTTCGTTTCAATGATTGCGTCCTTTCTATTCTTCATTACTTGAAGAGATCGCTTTGCACTCTCCTGTCAGGATCGCCGAAATATGTTATGCGTTGTGAGTCAGGATCGCCAATGAGCATATTATATATATATATATATATATACTTATACAATTAATTCAAATAATAATTCATTTATGACAAAAAGGGTTGACAAAAGTTATATAAGCGCGGTTGAGGTACTGCACGTGACTTGCGTCGCGACGAGACTAACGAGACTGGAGAACCAAACCGAGTTTTTAGTTGAAAATTCATGTCTCTTGTTGAAAATTCGTCTTGTTTAGTAGAAAATTAATCTTTTTGTTCAAAAATTTATGTATTTTGAAAGTTCATCTTTTTGGTTAACTTTTATCTAAGGGATTTTTAAATTTGGTCAATTTTAAATATTTTCATGAGTAGTTTTATGAGCTGTAAAAAATTATAAAAAATATTTATCTGAAATTTAATTTAATAAAATGAATATTGAAAAAAAATGTCTTATTGAGTGTTAGTCTACCTTGAAATTAAAAATGATCGATAGAATCATTTAAAAAACGAGGTTGAACATCTACCCTTGATCTCGAAAGTTTTTTCAATTTATTTTTTTGTTAAAAATTCCATCAAAAATTGAATTATTAGTTTGAAAATTCATGTATTTTGGTAAAAATTATTCTTTTTTGGTAGAAAATTAAGTTTTTTTGTTGAAATTTTATTTTTTTTATTGAAAATTAATTTCTTCGGTTTGAAATTGAACTATTTCGTTGAAAATTTATTTTATCTGATTAAAAACTTATTTCTCTAACTGAAAATTAAACTATTCTATTGCTTATTAAAAATTAATCTTTTTTAGTTAAAAATTCATCTATTTTTTTTTTTGAAAATTGGCAAATTTGTCTTTTTCTGGTACAAGATTAATCTTCTGGATTGAAAATTCAACTATTTAGTTCAAAATTTATTTATTTGGTAAACAATTTGACTATATTGTCGAAAATCAATTTTTTTTGTTTGAAAATTAATTTTTTCAATTCAAAATTTAACTACTCTATATTGAAATGTAAATTTATTTTTGTTTTTAGTTGAAAATTCATGTCTCTTGTTGAAAATTCGTCTTGTTTAGTAGAAAATTAATCTTTTTGTTCAAAAATAAAGCAGTTGAATTTTGGACCAACAGCGATAACTTTTTAACAAAATAAATTATTTTTCAACAAATTAATTAAATTTTTAACCAAATACAGTTGAATTCTCTACAAAAAAATCTAATTATCCATAAAAAAGATCAATTTTCAACCAAAAAATATCAATTTTAAATCCAAAAGGACGAATTTGTGAGCCAAAAAGACAAATGTTGAAAAACTGTTGAACTTTTTACCAAAAATATGAGCAAATGTGATAAATTTTTTAAGAAATAGTTGAATTTTCAACAAAATTCTTAGAACACATTTAAATTTTCTACAAAAAAGTTAATTATCAACCATGATAGATAAATTTTCAACCAAATTATGTCTATTTTAAATTCAAAAGGACGAATTTTGTATGAAAAAGACGAATTTTGAAAAAAGCTTAATTTTTGACAAACATATGACTTTTTAACAAAATAGTTCAATTTTCAAGCAAAGTGATGAGTTTTCAATTAAAATGATGAATCGTCAACTGTTAAGTAAAATTTTCTACCAAAAAGATAAATTTTCAACAGAAAAGTTAATTTTCAACAAAATATTTGGATTTTCAACAAAGGAAATTAATCTTCTACGGAAAAAGATAAATTAAAAAAAAACATTCATTTTTCACAAAATAGTTTAATTTTCAACTAAAAACGATTATTTTTCAAACAAAAATTGAATAGGTAAATTTTCAGTTGAAAAAATTTATTTTCTACTAATAAAAAAACGAATTTTCAACAAAATACTTAAATTTTCAACCAAGTAGTTCAACTTTGAACCAAAAACTAATTTTGAACAAAGCAGTTGAATTTTGGACCAACAGCGATAACTTTTTAACAAAATAAATTATTTTTCAACAAATTAATTAAATTTTTTCAATGAAGAAAGATGAATTTTCAACCAAACGGCCCAATTAAAAAAAAATAAAATTCATCCATAAATAATTCCATTTTCAAGTAAAAAAGACTGTCATTCACGATGAATTTTTTACCAAAAGACAAATTTTTGACCAGTTGAATTAAACATAATAAAAATAATTTTAAACAAAAAAGTTGAATCGTCAAATAAATAGATGAATTTTCATTCAAGAAAGATAAAGTTTGAATCAAATAGTTGAATTTTCAAATAGAAATTTTATATTTTTTGAGCCAAAAATGGAACCGTCAAATTTTCAGTTCAAAAAATTAATTTCCAACAAAAAAAAAACGAATTTTAAACCAGTTGCATTGCACTAAAAAAGAAGAATTTTTAACCAACTTTTCGAAAAAAAAGTTAAATTTTCAACCAGAGGTGAATCTTTAAAAAAATACATTTTTAACACAGTAGGTAAATTTTAACCAAGTATAGTTAAATTTTCTGGCAAAAGTATGATATATAAACAAAAAGTTAATTTTCAAGAAAATTGTTTAATTTTTAACATAATCTTTGAATCTTGAAGACAAAAATATGAATTTTCAAAAAAAAAGAATTGAATTTTCAACTAAACAGTTGGATTTTCAACAAAAAAGTTGGATTTTCAACAAAAAAGTTAGATTTTCAACAAAAAAGTTAATTTTCAAACAAATAGTTAAATTTTCAAATAAGAAAAGATAAGTTTTCAATAAAAAATGGAATTATTACATTTTCAGCTAAAAAATTAATTTTCAACAGAAATAAAAACGAATTTTTAACTAGTTAATTTCGATAAAAAAAGGCGCATTTTCATAAAAATATATAAATTTTCAACAAAGTAGTTGACCTTTCAACTTATAAGGGATCAATTTTCTGTCACTCTTAGGACATTACCCCTGTTACCGCTGCGCCAAACACTCCTAGGCAAATAGAGTCACTTGTCGAAAACGAGAAGTGCTGCTTATAATCGAACCTCATAGTCTCGGCAACTGTTTCTGTCGCGCATTTCAGGCTTGAAATAGTTCTTCTTGACTTCGAGAAACGAACCATGTTCGTTATCGAATTTTAATCACCAGCCGACAAGAACATCACAGTCAAGGAGAATGAAAAGAAAGAGAGGTGTAACGACCTTATAAAGGAGTTGCGACGTGTATATCCATAATATTGCTACATTTTTTACGAAAAAGATCAGTTATATTGCAATTAAAATGTACCCTTCATGAATAATATTAGTAGCAAGTTTTTAATACTAACTGATAATAAATAATCTTGTGATTGTATTACTTACATTTTTTTAAATACACAATTATTAGACTAGTTCTTTTGAAAAGGGGGCGGTAGAAATTCTACTAAATCAAACTGTACATTTGACATCTCTACACCGCTAATTCTACGCGCGAAAACTCTGTACACAATCATAATTATTACAAAAATTAAATGTTTTAAATGTCAATTCAACACAGTTAAATAAATATGATTGTGCAGAATTCTCGCATGTAAAATTAGCGAGTTAGAGTTTTGAAAGTAGAGTTGAATTTTATAGAACTACTACCACCTCCCTCACGGTTGCTAAATTAAGTAAACAATAATTCGTGAATTTATATGTTTGTGCGATTAATTATGAATTAAGTAAATTAAAATTAAACCATACAATTGTATAAAATGGACTACTTTGTGAAAAATGTATTTAGTTGGTTTTATTTTTGGTAAGAATTGCATCCTTTATAAGTAGAACATTCAACTATTTGATAGAAAATTCATAACGTATACTTATGGTGGTCTAGCCTGATGCACAGTACACTTCTTTAATATTATATTGACAAGAAATCTAACTTGATTAGAAAAAAATTTGTTTAAAGTAAACTTTTATAATAATAATTGTCACTGAAACTTGTTGATATACTGAATACAAGTTTTTTGTACTCATACAGCAAACTTTTTTAATTTTCAAAAACCTTCAAAATTGGAACACCTCCACGGAAACTGAAATTTAGTGATTGTGAATTCTCTTTTATTCAAGTGCCTTCAGTTTTAACGAGCACATTTTCATCGTATGTTTCGTGAGAAACAAAGTCAATCGCAAATTTTAAGATCTAATTCTTTCACAATTTTGTGACCAAACATTTTATTATACCTTGTGTCTGTTTTTCACAAATTTAATATGTTTATTTGTATTTTCATTTTTCACAATTGAAACAAAAACCACGCCTCTTCAAACAAATAATTTATAGCAAATTTGTTGGTCCTTTTTTGGTGAACAAATTGTGTAATTCACTTTTTTTTCTTATCTTGTTCCGCTCACCCAAAAATTTCAATTTTCTGTAATGTTATTTTTTACGATTATACAAAAAACTACGCAACTTAACAAAAAATTATTTTCAACAAATTTTTAGATCTCTTTTCGGTGATCAAATTTTTTCCGTTCATTTTTTTCATATCTTGTGTTGGTTTTCCAAAAATCTAAGTAATTAACTTTTAATGATATTTCTTACGATTAAAACAAAAACTGAGCGTCCTATGAAAAATAACTAACAACAAATTTATAGATCCTTTTTGGGTGAACAAATTTTATTAAATCGTTCTTTTTGTATCTTGCATCGTGTGACCGTAAAATTCAAGATGAAAAATTTTGCTGTTGCTCAAAAATGGCGGTATACTCTTTTAATGTCCAAATTAAAGGTCAAGTTCGTGAGCCAGTCATTTTAGATGGAAATTCGAAAAGTGAGCACATTTTGAAAAATTTTGAGATAAATTTTTTTCCAGATTTGAAAATTCTATGTACGGTTATTAGTAGCACTCAAAAAGACGAACAATTTATCCTAATGACTTTTTCTGATAAAAAAAAATACTGGAGTTATAGCATTTTCAAAATTCCAAAAAACAAACGAAAATGAACATTTTAGGCCAAAAAACGCACGATATGAAAAAAAGTCTAGAGAAGAAAAGCGTTGCTTTTTTAGCACCCTGCAATAATGTAATAACAACTTTTTGAATTTTTTGAAATATCGAAAATTCCAAATTTTATCGCACAAAAAAGTAATAAAAAATTCCATTTTGCGGTCAAACTATGAAATATATGAAAAAAGATCAATTGACAAAAGTTGCTCGCACAGAAAGGAATTATAAAAATTTGTCATAAATTTGTCATAAATAATTTTTTTAAAGAAGCGTAGTTTTTGTTTTAAAATTGAATTTTTGGAAAAAATATACAAGAGACGAAAAAAATTAATGGACAAAAGTTGTTCAACCAAACATGATCTACAAATTTGTTAAAAACTTTTCTTATAAATTTTTTCTTTGAACCACTTTACTCTAGGATCATAATATATAAGCTCAAGATAATATTATCGCACGTATAACTTTATAATTAATTGCAGAATTACAAAATGAAGCTTATTTTTCATTAGTAATTATAATTAGAGAGTTTTTATGTCAATCGGTAACAAACCAGTTTTTCAATAATTGTATGATTTAAAATTTTAATTTTCCCACTTAAAGTGATTACCAATTTAAGATTATTGATTAATATACTTCTGGGTTAAAGTTTGATATTTATATGTGTATCTTTCGTTTATTGCATTATATTTCATTAGTTTTATTGAGCTAGAAGAAAAACGTCTACGACTTCGCAGTTTTTTTTGTCTTGTGAAAACTTTTATTATTATTATTATTCCAGTTTTTGTTATTATTATAACATTTTTTCAATTCGGATTCAACCAGCTTGTATTTTAATTGGAACTAATCTGACTTTAATCATTTATCAATATATTTCAATAAAATTCTCTTGGTTGAAAAAACAGTGTTTAAATTTACTTGAAACTACCCTTTGAAATATTAACCAGCAATAAATTTGCCAATTCATTTAGTAGTAGCATTACCAATTCCTTCAGAAGTTACAGTTACTAATTCATTTAGTCAGTTATTCTTACACATTGAATTAGTAGATTCTTACTAATTACCACTAAACGAATCGGCACTATTTGAATTAGTAGGAAACTTCTACCAATTAGTAGTTTTCTACTAATTCAGATTTAGAGAGTGATTTTAAACTAAATTTTTGAAGAAGAAAAAACACATTTTATTTTCTTTATTTTTTTATATAGATAGCTGTTACATCCAATGTACCATAACTCTTCTTAATTTGAAATTATCCTTGTTTTACCTCAAGAACAGAAGGATCTTGTCTAAGGGCCGAGGAAATAACTTATAGAAGTTTAATAATTAGATATTACAATAAATAAACATGTATGCAGAATTTTATGCAGCACAACGTTGGGTGTTGGTAGTTCTTCCTCGAATAGACCAGTACCTTAAAAAAGGGTTTGGATAAAGGTTTTTCCGTAGAAGAATAAAAAGAGAATTTGAGGGAGAAATTGAGGTACTTACTTATCTGAGGATCTTGCAGATTTCGTAGACTACTAATTGTGTCTCAATTTCACAAAATCTAAATTTGATTAATATTGCTATAGGTTCATCCAGATGAATCCCCAATTCGATGGGCTTATTTCACTCTAGACCAAAAGCACGATAATCATTTACATGGAGTGTCGCGGCCGGAAGTAGATTTTTCTGTATGATTTTGGGTATGACAGATTTGGGCATGCGCGGGACTCAGAACGGACCGAACGAAGCTCAAGCGAGGAGAAAACGGGGAGACTCGCTTGAGATGCGAAGGAGAGAACAAGTTTGGGTGCACGGAATGATTGTAGAATGAAACAAATCCGCTGCTGATTGCCTGTAATAGTTTTAAAAAGTTAAATAAAGGTGTTCTTGTAATTGAATATCTAAGAATCATGAGAGTGTTTATCATAATTGAACCTGTACACAAAATCTGGCGACCGTGACAGGACTGGAAGTGCCGGGAAAGGGTCGTGATGGTTTGAGCTTTTTCTCAAATTCCTGTTGAGTGGAAACTGCAAGATGGATGCCATTAAAAAGCAACGAAAAGTTCAACGAACGGCATTCACGCGAGCCTATACAGTTTTTACGGATACGTTTAACGACGTCAATGCGTCGAAAGATGAGAAAATCGTTGCATGATTCCAGTTCTTGGAAATCAAGATGGCGGATTTGGATACCGTGCACGCGAGTCACAATAAGACGTTGTTTGGGTCCGATACTTTGACGGGCGACGACATAACAAGAGAAATTGAAAGTGACGATGTCTACAAAACTAATTATATAAAGGCAAAATTGCAAATGAGCGATTTGTTGGCACCAGCACCTACGGATCTGATTGAAACGAGGTCTACTTCAACGAATTCGAAGAAAAGCATAAAGCTGCCGACTATCGAACTGCCGAAATTCAACGGAAACAAATTAATTTTGTACCAAAATGACGAAATTTTTAAGCTTGAAAAATTATTTTTACCAAAGAAAACGAATTTTCAATAAATTAAATAAATTTTTAACTAAGAAAGATAATTTTGCAGTCAATTGAGAAAGTTAATTGAAAAAAGAGTTTTTAATAATATAGTTAAATATTCAATCAAACAAATCAATTTTCAACAAAATTGTGGAATTTTTAATCCAAAAAGACGAATTTTCACCAAACAGTTGAATTTTTAACGAAGAACAATAATTTTTTTATCAAAAAAGACGAAATTCCAACAAAATACATTAATTTTCAACAAAGTAGTTTTAACTGAATTTTTAACTGAAAAAGCTATAATTTTCACTAGAAATAGAATAGGTAATTTTTCAGTTAAAAAATGAATTTTTCACCAAAAAACAACGCCTTTTTAACCAAATAGTTCAATTTTAACCAAAGATGAATTTTCAAGTATGAAAATTAATTTCGTACCAAAAAAACGAAATTTGTAAGCAAGAAAAATTATTTTTTACCAAAGAAAACGAATTTTCAATAAATTACATGAATTTTTAACTCAGAAAAATAAAATTTTGTCTGAAAATAGAATAGGTAAATTTTTAGTTAAAAAGTGAATTTTTAACAAAAAAAAGATGTTTTGTCAAAATAGTGTAAATTTGAACTATAGATGAATTTTTAACAAAAATTAAGAATCTTGAGCCAAAAAATATGCATTTTTAACCCGGAAGATTAATTTTCTACTGAAAACGACAAATCTTCAACAAAATACATGAATTTTGAAACAAGTAGTTGAATTTTCAACCAATAAGATTAATTTTGTACCGAAAAATGTCAATTTTCAACAAAATATATTAATTTTCAACGAAGGGGTTAAGTTGGACCATGCATTTTTTAGAGGACCCTGACATTTTGTTTTTCTTAGAGGACCCTAATATTTTATTGTTTTTAGAGGAACCTGAAATTTTTTTTTAGAGGACCCTGATATTTTTTCTTAGAAAACCCTGATATTGTTTCGTTTTTCGACCCTAAAATTTTTCTGTTTTTAGTGGACCCTGAATTTTTGTTGTTTTCACAGGACCCTGCAATTTTGTTTTTAGAGAACCCTCGAATTATTTTTAGAAAGTCCTGATTTTCTGTTTATTTTACAAGGGCTTGAATATTTTAGAGGACCCTGAATATTTTAGACGACCCTGGCATTTTGTTTTTCTTAGAGGTCCCTGAAATTTTGTTGTTTTTAGAGGAAACTGAAATTTTGTTTTTAGAGGACCTTGATATTTTTTAGAAACCCCTGATATATTGTTATTTTTAGAGGACCCTGAAATTTTGTTTTTAAGGACCCTTATATTTTTTTTTGTAGGACACCCTGATATTTTCTTGTTTTTAGAGGACCCTAAAATTTTGCGGTTTTTAGAGGGCCCTGACATTTTGTTATTTTTAGAGGAGCCTGAAATTTTGTTTTTAGAGGACCCTAAATTTTTTGTTAGTAAACCCTGATATTTGGTTGTTTTTAGTGGACCCTGCATTTTTTGGGTAAAAAAATCTGATATTTTTGTGCTTTTAAAGGATACAAAAAATTTTCTGTTTTTAGAGGACCCTGATATTTTGTTGCTTTTAGAGGACCCTACATTTTGCTGTTTTTAGAGGACTCTGAAATCTTTTTATTTTTAGCGAAACCTGAAATTTTGTTGCTTTTAGAGGAGCCGGAAATTTTGTTTTTAGAAGACCCTGGAATTTTTTGTTAGTAAACCCTGATATTTTGTTGTTTTTATATATGTAAGTAGTTGTTATCTTACCTATATGTGAGATGACAACGTTATTTGTTTCAAGATTGTCCTTCGGAGATTTAATTATTAAATTTTCATCTGAAATGAAAGACATTGGTTTTATTTGGTTACAAACTATGTATGTAAGAAACAAAAATTATTAAAAAGGAAACTACAGAAAGAATTCAATGTGAAATATAGAACAAGCAATAACATAATAAAATACGTGTGCTTTACATTGTATTCTCCAAATCAAATCAAATATTCTAACCAAAAAAGAATAAAATCTTACAGTTTTCAAGTATTTTAATACGAGTTGTAAAAAAAGTATATACTTAATAAGTGTGAGCAGAGGACAATAACCTACTTGAACACATAAGATTCAGTAAGACACGTACCTTAGTTTACTTTAAAAATAAAACCGCTATAGACTTCATTTTAGTCAAAATCCTGTTCAAACATAAAAAATTGATTTTTTAAAGAAAACTGCGCGCAGAATGTAAACCTATTGAAAATGAAAATATTTATGAAACGGTAGCGGGCAAGTATCGTGTGACTTTTTTTAATTGTTGAAAAAAAATCTACTTTTTGAAGGTTAAAGTTAAAATACTTTGTCAAAAATTAGTTTTGATAATTTAAGATGCACGTGTTTGGTTGAAAATGAATCATTTTTAGTTGAAATTTTATTAATTTCGTTCAAAATTTATATTTTTTGGTTTAAGTTCTCCTTTTTGGTAGTAAATCAATCTTTTTGATTCAAGATTCGAATAAAGGCTCAAAAGTTTAGCTACTTTGTTGAAATTTGATTTCATCAATGGTATAGAGAATTCTATTTTTCCGAATCTCTGACACTATGTGTGTCGATAACTATTCTGTATTATTTTGCTTCTACACCTCTCTTGTTCTTTCACGATATCTTTCGTCGTTTACAAAAAAAAATTAAAAAATTTCATTTTCAGGGACTAAAAAATGCTTTAGGCCGCATGATGCTGATAAGATGCCTTTCTTCTATTAGCAAAAATTGTTTAAAAAATATGCGAGTCAATAAAAAAGGCGGGGTTTTCCAGAAAATCTTTTTTATTTTTTTCTTTAAATTTAAAAAAAAAATAAGAAAAAAGTATTTAGTGGAAACGCCCACCATTTTTTTCTTCGAAACATTTTTGAAAAGTTTCTGCTAATAGAAGAAAGGTATTTCATCAACATCATGCGGGTAAGGAAAAAATGCTCCTGGGCTCAAAAGTTATTTAACCAGCATCAAACTTGCAAGATAGATTCCTTATCAAACGTTATAGAGGTGTAAAGAAAAAAATCAGATTTTTTTGAAAAATAAAGCACTAAATTTAAATAGTCATAACGAGAGACCGAAATTTATTCGATCTACCACTTATCCTAACGACTATTGTCAACTTGTTCGACGTAAATTATCACGTCTTTGTCCTCAAGTAGATTTTTTAACCACCAATGCGAATATATTCAATAAAGAGATGGTAAAGACCTCTAAGCAGGTTCTTTTTACTGTAATAATAATTGAAAAAAAAAGAGAATAGTTTAGTTGATCAGCATGTGTGCGATATGGAGGCTACTTTAGAGTCCATTAAAGCATGGGTTTCTCACTTTCAATCAAAAATTGATGTCTTATTTACACATGAAAATATATAAACAATTAATTTAAATACAAGCTAATTAAATTATACATGATACAAGAATTGTGCTTTTTACCAGCCAGTGACATTCCAAGTTCAAACAAGTGTTCCACTATTAGAACTTTCAACTTGAACTCGTATTGAATTCTGTAAAAAATTTATAGGAATCTTTCAAAATTTATTGGAATCCCTTGAAAATTTGAAAAACTCTGGAATATTCTGTGGAATTTAAAAAATACCCTATAATCATCCAAATTCTTCGAAATTATTTCATATTACTGAAATATATTAAAAATTCCGTGGAATCTTTCAACATACTCTAATATATTTAAAATCCTTTAAAATCTTTCGAAACCCTTTGAAACTTTTAAAGCTCTTAAAATTTTTGGAAAATACCGAAAAATCCTCAAAATCCCTTTAACTTATTTAAATCTATTCAAAATTGCTTGAAATCTTTTCAAATATCCCAAAATATTTCAAATTCTTCGACATCTTTGAAACTTTTTAAATCTCTTGAAAATTCCTTGGAATTTTTTTTAAGTACCCTTCAATCTTTGAACCCCCTTCAAATTATTGAATTCTATGAAGAATTCCTAGAAATTTGGTAAAATACTGTACAATATTTCAAATTCTCTGATTTTTTTAAATCACTTTAAACTTTTAAAAGCTCTTGAAAATTTCTTGGGATTTTTAAAAACACCCTAAAATCTTCAAAATACTTTTGAAATCCCTTCAAATTATTTAATTCTATTCAAAATTCTCAAGAGTCTTTTAAAATACGCTTTAATATTTCAAATGCTTTGAAATCTTTAAAAATCCTCTGGAATTTTGTTAAGTACTTGACAATTTCTTGGAATTTTTTAAAACATTCTGAAATCTTTTAAAATACCCTGAAATATTTCAAATCGTTTGAATTTTTCTGAAATCACTTGAAACTTTTCAAAAGATTTTACGAATATGAAATATTCTAGAGTGTCTTAAGATTCCAAAGAATTTTCAGTAAATGAGATTTCAATTGATTTCAAAAGATTAAAAATTCCTTTTTTTTCGTTGAAGATATAACTAATTTGTTCCAAATTAATTTTTTTTTAGTTGGAAATTTAACTATTTTGTTAAAAATTCATCTTTCTTTGTTGAAATTGATTTTTCTAACTGAAAATTAAAATATTGTGTATATTTTTGGTAGAAAAGTAATCTTTTTAGTTGAAAATCCATTTCTTTAGTTAAAAGTTTAACTGTTATGTTGAAAATTCATTTTCCTAATTTAAAATTAAAACTTTGTATTTTTGGAAGAAAATTACTCTTTTTTTAGCTGAAAATTCATTTATTTTGTTGAAAATTGGTTTATTTAGTGGAAAAATTATTTCTTTGGTTGAAAATTTAACTAGATTATCGAAAATTCTTTCTTTTTCTTACAAATTTTATTTTTCTAACTGAAAATTAAAATATTGTACATATTTTCAGTAAAAAATTCATCTTTTTTAGTTGAAAATTCATGTATTTTGTTAAAAACTTACCTATTTGATTGAAAATTCATTTCTTTCATTTAAAATGTATCTAATTGCTTCAGAATTAATTTTTTTTTAGTTGAAAATTTAACTATTTTGTTAAAAATTCATCTTTTTTAGTTGAAAATTTACGTATTTTGTCGAAAATTTGTCTATTTGATTAAAAATTCCTTTTTTTTCGTTGAAGATATAACTAATTTGTTCCAAATTAATTTTTGTTTAGTTGAAAATTTAACTATTTTGTTAAAAAATCATCTTTCTTTGTTGAAATTGATTTTTCTAACTGAAAATTAAAATATTGTGTATATTTTTGGTATAAAAGTAATCTTTTTTAGTTGAAAATTCATTTCTTTAGTTAAAAGTTTAACTGTTATGTTGAAAATTCATTTTCCTAATTTAAAATTAAAATTTATTTGAATTTTCCGGTACGATTCTAAAATCAAAATTTTGAAGACAAAAAAGAATTCAGCAACATTGAAATAATAAGCAGAGATGAAGCGATCTTGAAAGAAATATTAATAAAATCCCTTTTCCTTTGTAGAAGATGTTTTTGGCAATTTTTATTAAAAGTCAACTTCTAAACCCAATAAAGTACATTCTAAAATATATTTATTGAAGAAAAATGTTTTGGGAACGCCCATATATTTGTTAGAGGAATCCCCGATTCCTGCATTCGTTCCCCTTTAAGATACTACTTTTCATTCAAATAAATACACATTGTAAATTGCGAAAGAAAAAGCGAGAAAAATATTATTAAAAATCTTTTTTTTATTCAGGAATTTACTTTTAGATTCAAACTATATAGGGGTACCTATGCATTTGGCACCACCGAACGTTTCAAAACATTCTTAAATATTTTCTTGAAATAAATTTTGCAAAATAAAAAAAAATCATATAAAATTTTCCCAGAAATCTTAAGAAAATTTTTCATACGCTCGGAATTTTTCAAAATTGTTGAAAAAATTATAAATTTTTTGTTTCAAATCTTCCAAAATCTATATTTCGTTTTGTCTTCATTGAAATCTTTTGAAGTTAGAAATTATTTTCGTAAAATTTCTGAATATCTCTTAAACAGACTCGATTTTTTTCTAAAATTTTGTAATCTTGCATAATTAGGAAATTTTTATTCATAGTCTTCAACATACTCTTCCAAAAATGTAGGAAATGATTTGCAATGTTTTAAAGTATTAAAAATTATATTTTCTAAATAAGAAATCAAATTGAATTTTCGCTGGAATCGTAGCCAAAAATGTTATCATCTTAAAATCTGTCAACCTCATAAAAAAAGCTTGAAAATGCCCGCAAAACAGGACCAGAATATACGCCGTCGCGTTTGCGTATACTAGTGACCACAGCCTGTGAGAGGCGCACTTCTCAGTTGTGTGGGATCTTGCGAAACCCGGATCAACAAGTGCATTGAAGGGCGAGAGCAAAATTTTAAGTACTTATTGTAAAATGTTGATCGAAAACCAGCACACCGATGGTGAGAGGCGAGGGGACTCACCGTAATCAAGCATCCCCATGGTGAGAGGCAAGGGGATTCACCGAAATCAAGCACCCAAATGGGAAGAGGCGAGGGGACTCGCCGAAATAAAGCACATCGATGGCGAGAGACAAGGAAACTCACCGAAGTTCTTGAAATAATCAACGATTTAATTTTTCGCAATTGCAACGCCATCTATCGTGAATCGCAAAAAAAATGTTCCAATAAAACTTACGTATTTCATAAAGGAGAATCCTTCTCTCTGATCTAGTTTGGTTTTTTATCCACTATTTCAGATACAAGATTTCCACATTTTTATCAATTTAGTTCAGCAAATTTAAAGTAAAATGCCATTTCGGTTTGTTATTTCAGAAAATGCATTGGATGAGCTCATATATTTACATAGTTTGAAAATCCAATTATGCTTTACTTCCTTACAATTTTCAATTGCATTTGATTCATTTTTCAAGATTTTAGAAAGGGAAAGGACAATGAGCAATCAGTTGCTATTAATTTAGAAAAGTTTTCGAAAGGATTTATGAGTCCCCATATTTCAGGCGGGTTGAAAAAGAATCTCTTTCTTTGATTTTTTTTCAAAATGTTTGGTTGACACATATTTCACTTCGCTTTTCATTAAATACAGAATTATGACATTCTATTTTATTATGTAAGCGCTTTGAGGAGGTTATTATTGAGTTCCCTTTCTTCCATAATCTCAGCCAACGGAGGATGATGTCCTTAAACCAAGAAATCACCATTGCAGGACATCATCTCCTAGGTTGATGACAAAATTAGTGGGCCAAGACCTTTTATCATCTTGGATATTTTTCAATCTTTCATATTGGGGGATGAACAAATATTCGAACATCACACAAGGTGAATTTTGATAGGTGTACCTGTAAGGTTGTTACAACATTATATACTAGGTCTCTGAGTTGATAATGAAATCAGCAGGACCAAAAACTTTTATCATTTGAAAAATTTTTCGTTTTTTGATAGTGGGGATTGACAAATATTTCTAGCTCCCCTCAAATTAATTAACTTTTTTCGCAAAGAATTGTTGAAGTCGATTAGAGCTTCTGTCAAATTACTAAATACGACGACAAGAAGTCACTGAAATGACATTTTCCATTGATTCTGCGAAAAAAATTAAACCAATTCATTTAGAAATAGTAGAAGTGTCTATTTCTATACAAAAAATGTTATCGAAAGATGATTGCTGGTACAAAAAAGGAGTCAAAACTGTTTTCAAAAAGTTAAAAAGCTCACTAAATTTCCTCTTTTTGAAAAGAATAGGCATGTGAGTAGTTTAAAACAAATGCATGAAATTATCGAATTTTATACCTCAACTTCAACTTCTTGCAAAACCTAGGAAAGTTGCTGCAATAATCTAAAATTCATACGACACAGTATTTGAAGTCTTTCCTCATTAAAGCTAATGAGAATTAGAAAATCTTTATGGATTCCCCAGATACAACTGAAAATGTCCAAGTTTCAAATGTCAAGTTTCAGTCAGCGATCACTGCTCTCGGCCAGGCTAGCTGTGTAAGCGACTGAATCTCGGCGCAAAAAACCATTGAGATTATCAAAGTTTGGGTGTTTAGTTTTCCATAAGATAGAATTCAATTTGTATTATCCACGAATATGTTTATGAGTACGGGTATATGATAACGACACAAGGCCTTGTCTCTTCAGTTGACTTTAGACGGTCATTTTAATCAAACAAAATGGACACTTTATATTTAATTCAACTTGGACGCATTAAAATTTATGTTCAAACCTATGAATGTCAGCGGTGATTTTTAAATTTTGTTTTTCACTTATACTATGTGCCTGTAATAATATGTGTCATTTATGTGGTGTTTCTTTATTTCAATAAATTAGCATGATAAGGTTGGCGAACCAATGACAACGAAACGTCGCACACTTTGACAAACAAATATGATCATTTAAGTCATTTGCCTTCATCCATCGAAATTTCCTCTTTAATTATTTACTCATATTTTTAAAATTGGCTAAGGTATACTTGACGAAAACAGCTGCTTTCAAACATTCAGTACAAACATATCTAATGAATACTCATCATAAATACATTAGAAAGCCTTCAAGACCATCAGTTATCTCCTCAATATTTTCCTGCACTCCCTTAAATTGAGGTTTTTATTAATTTTTATATATCATAATCTGTAAGAAAACCTGATATCTATTTTTTAAATTTCATATCCAATATCCGGAACTTCAAATTTTCATTTCTTGTTTTAGAAAAGAAGATGATTTTAACCGGACCAAGCAGGGAATACTACTGATAATAAACTATTTTAAAAACAGCAAAAAGTTGATTTTATAAAAAGAAATTCGTATAGAAATTTGACCTTTTGACGTGGATATAGAATTTGAGAATATGCATTGCAGGAAGGTCACGCATATTTTGTCACATACTTCCAATATAGATGAGAATCTAGATAGCCACTTGGTGAAGAATGGAGTGATTACTTCTATCTTTGGAAGTTTCTTTTGTGTTTTCGGTTCCCAGACAGGGTCCTGAAGAAAAAATGATTCCTTTTCCCATAACCATTAAAAAAGTAAATGTTTCTTATATTCAAACTGATAATTACTAACCTTTCTATTGATGTCATAATTTTCTTTATCGTCATACATTTCTTTATTATGACTGTAGTTTACAAATGACGTTTGAGAAATTGATAAATGTGCGGAATGAAGAAAGAATATATCAGAAGATGCCTTGCGCTTCACGACTTTCTTTACACTTTCTATGAAGCTATCATTCCACTTCTCTAAAACTTCATTAGAACCCTTTTATTTTCGTAAAATTAAAAATTGCCTCATTTTTTCTACCTTAATCCATGCAAGAGCGTCACCGTGAGCTACGTCGAACAGCTTATTCAAATTATCTCGGAAGTTCGTTCTCTTCCCTTGGAGAGCACCTGAACTTCGCTCGCTTTTCTTGTTAAGGTCTTTCCACGTTTCATATAGTTCAATCAATTTTTTAACATAGCGATGTTTCTCTCGCACAGAAATTTTCGCCTTATCCCAGAACACTATTGCCTGATCGACAACATAACTGGATATCGACATCAATTATTTGAAATACGTGGATGTTTTATTGTTTATTTAACACTGTTTCACGCAAACTATACTTAAGTGGCACTTTCATGAATAGTTTTTCCTAAAGATAGATGGTGCTGAACCATGTTTAGAACATCTTCATTTGAGGGTAGCTTGTTTCCCTCAAGATTCTCTCTTGAGGATATTTTAACTTCATTTTCATCAGAATCACTCATTTTTATGGTTAACTTAATAGATTTCTCAAAATACTATCAACTGAGGAATAAGTGCTAATCGCATATTTTTGATTTTGAACAAAAAACATAAGATTTACAATCTTAAACAATTTTTTGTTATGTTAGCGTTTTTCATAGAAGAAGATTGCAATTGTTAATAAAAATTACTAAATTTCAAAGAATATATACAATATTTATATCATCGATTTTTTTTGTTACAAAAATCACTAGGTTTCAAATAATAATTTTTGAAGAATTTTTGGTCATTTTGGCGTTTTACATCAAAAGTTGGTATTTTCAAACAAAAATCATTATAATTTAAACAAGACTTATAATCTTTCAACATTTTTCGATTATGTTAGTGCTTTTCGTCGAAAATTATTATTTATGTTAACTTTTTCCATTGAAAAAGGTTTTTTTTTAACAAAAACATAAGATTTACAATCTTAAACAATTTTTTGTTATATTTGTGTTTTTAGAACAAGATTGCAATTGTTAATAAAAATTACTAAATTTCAAAGAATATTTATAATGTTTATATCATCGATTTTGTTGCAAAAATCACTAGGTTTCAAATAATAATTTTTGAAGAATTTTAGGTTATTTTGGAGTTTGACATCGAAAGTTGGTATTTTCAATCAAAAATCGATATAATTTAAACAAAATTTATAATCTATCAACAATTTTCGATTATGTTAGTGTTTTTCGTCGGAAATTATTACTTAACACAATAATAATAATAATAATATTTCCAAGGACATTCACAACGTTCGGACAGTTTTAGGTTATGTCAACTTTTTTTAAAATGAAAATTGTTGATTTTTAACCAAAAAACATCCGATTTACAATCCTCAACAATTTTCTATGTTATTTTAGTGTCTCATCGAAGATTGCAATTGTTAATAAAAATTACAAAATTTCAAAGAATATTTACAATATTTAAATAATAGATTTTTTACAAGAACCCGGTTTTGAGAGCAAGAGCATTTTGAAGTGTACAAACTGCATTCCAGCACTGAAGTTGGTGATTGCATTCTGTTGAAACTGTGCTGTACAGTCTTTTTTCGTGAGAAAAACGTATACTGCACTAGCGCCACGTAGTGTACCTCGAATTAAAGGCCTAACTTCTTCGTATGGTGTGTCACTGGAAGACCGTTGCAATCCATGGTAATTGCGCGTCAACCATACATTTTCACTCTTGTATTAAGCAGGCAGCGAGTCCCAGTAGTAGAGTGATTCAAATAGGTATACCACAGGTTGAGCGTCTTCCTGAAGAGAAATTATAGCTAATTCTTTAAAGACGTACTGGTTGATGGGCTTCTTAAAGCATTGCACTTGACGATCATTAACACTATTATCATATTTAATAAACTTCTTCACGCTAACACTTAGTAGCTGATACTGAAAGCATACGGTCATGTGTAATTAGAAAGCAGGCTGCAGTTTCAGCAGGGAAATTGTCTGAAGATTCAAATTCCAGACAAACGTCCACTAAGGCCTGTTTGAGAAACTGATTTTGTTTCAAGTAATCAATAACACTGAGAGGAGCGTATTCTTTGGAATCACTTTTCTTTAACATTGCTTCAAGCTCTTTACCATAGTAGGTTACCTAAAAGTTTGCATACATCTCATACGGTAGTGCAAGCTGATGATGGTCAGTATCCAGATTCAAATTGCCATACAGATAGTACTGTTGAATGAGGAACACCTTTATATTGGTTATATTATAGTGATCAAACGGATAAGTAATTCAATAATTGGTAATTAGAAATCAGTGATGTAACCTGATTTCTCCAACTGAGTGGACATTTTTACAGTTCATATATGTATTGAGGTGGTGGAGAGCCGGATCCTATGCTGTTCTGTCCGATACTATCCGGTTATACCCAATCCTATCTGATCCTTTCTTATCCAAACGTATCCGATCGTACCCTGTCCTATCCTATCTTATCGGGTCTAGTCCTATCTGATTCAATCTCATCCTATCTTATCCAGTCCTATCCGATCCTACACTAACTTATCCAATCCTATCCTGTCCTATCTGATACTATCATATTCACTCTTATCTCATTCAATCCTGCCCTATAGTATCCGATTCTATCTGGTCTGATCCTTTATTATCCGATCTCATCCTATCCTATCTTATCCAATCCGATCTTACACTATTTTATCCGTTCCTATCCTGTCATATCCAATCTTATTCCATCCTATCTTATCCAATAATATCTTATGCGTTCCTATCCTGTCCTACCCGATACTATTATATCCACTCCTATCTTATCCGATCCTGCCACATCTTATCCGATTCTATCTGGTCTGATCCTATAGTATCCGATGTCATCCTATCCTATCTGATCCTACACCTTTTATCCGTTCCCATCCTGTCCTATCCGATCTTATTTCATCCTATCTTATCAAATACGATCCTACACTATCTTATCCGTTCCTATCCGTTCCTATCCTGATTTATCCAATACTATCTTATCCGTACCTGTCCTGGTCTGTCCAATACTATCTTATCCAAAACTATCTTGTCCAATACTATCTTATCCAATACTATATTATCCAATACTATCCTGTCCTATCCGATACTATCATATTCACTCTTATCCAATCCGATCTTACACTATTTTATCCATTCCTATCCTTTCCTATCCAATCTTATTCAATCCCATCTTATCCTATACGACCCTACACTATCTTATCCGTTCCTATCCTGGTCTATCCAATACTATTTTCTTGAAAAATCGAAAATTCAAATTTTTATCGCACAAAAAAATAATGAAAAATAAAAAATTCCATTTTGCGGTCAAATTATACAAGATACGAAAAAAGATAAATTAAAAAAATTGTGCACTTAAAAAACGTATACAAATTTGTTTTTGATCACTTTTTGATGAGACGCGTAGTCTTTGTTTCATTTGTAAAAAATTGATTTAAGAATAAAATAAATTAAATTTTATACGAGCGACACAAACCACGAAAGAAATTAATAGACAAAAGCTGTTCACTCAGAAAGAGCTACAAATTTTGTAATAATCATTTTTTGATAAGATGTTGCGTAATTTTTGTTTTAGTCGTGAAAAATAACATTAACAATAAAATTACGACACAAGGTATGAAAAAAGATGAATTGACAAAAGTTGATCATATAATGTAGAAAATTTCGCGTTTAGGACAAAATCGAGTGCGAAGCACGAGGTACGTGATGAGACTGTATTCGTTAAAGCCGAAGAAGCTTTAACAAAAGAGAATTCAGAATCACCGAATTACAGTTGTCAATGATTTGACCCTAATTTTAAAAGGTTTGTGCACAAATGTGGGGGAATTACAAAAATCGAGCGCGAAGTGCGAGATAAATATATTATCGAGCGCGAAGTGCGAGAACCAACAGTCACGCGCCCTAGGCGCGCTCAAACTTGCGAGCAATGAGAATGTGCCCGCTAACACAGAAAAAACTAGGGTTTCTATTAGGACCAAGTTTTGGTTCCAAAGGAGCTGCAACAAAAAACAACCTCTCTTGCTGAAAGGGAACCCAAAATGATAGATGGTTTCTAAATGAACCCAAAGTATGGATTGAAACGGTTCCAATGGAGCCCTTTTTTCACTTCAGCCTTGACTCACTCCACAGAGAACAAAATACAACTACACTTGGGATCGAAACGTAGTATTGTCGTATATGAAAAAATGATTATTACGGTTCTTGCGTCAGACACAACTCAAAGATTCGAGATTTCAACAAAATTCGAATCAGACAAAATAAACATCAAGAATAATACAGCACACATTGTAATCAAACACATAATTGGAAGTTTTATAATGAATCGGCTTTTGAAAGTACTGAAAATACCAAAATTTTCCTACTAATGAAACGTATCTGACCTAACAGTACTGGCCCAGTACTGCCTACAGTGCAGAGAGGTGGTAAATTTTCTAATACTGTCTAAAGATTGGCTGCACTATCGGGTCAGTACTATGCCAATGGTATATAAGTCCAAGTTTCTGAATTATATGTTCATAAATATTGTTTGGGCGTTTAAAAATCACGGGAAATGGCATGTTTACTAATAAGTTCTACCATTCATCCTGTGAACATTAAGCTCCCCGTGTAAAGGCGTGCCTAAACCTACTTTTGATAAGATATACTATTATTATCAAGTGGAAGAAGCAACTTTGCGACAATTTATCATATGTTCCAATCCCTGAGTGGTCATTGTATTGCCATCATTAGGAGCATTGCCCACCATGTATCGCGATTACAATCAAACATGTCCAATAAAACCTACATAATTTTAAATGAAAAATCTGAATCTGCAATGAATAATAGAGATTACCATTCGAAATGTTACAACTACGACCCCTTTCACCCAATTATGTGACCAGATGGTTAGGTGTGGGGTAAGTTTTTGCAATGTCCCTATTTTTCCTCGAAAATAGAATGTTTTATCACACAAGTTTTTTTTTCGTAGGGTACATATGGTTCGAGATATTTCAATGTCGCAAGTTGAAAAAGAGGAAACCAGTACATTTTAACGATTCAATGTGTGTTTTCTAAATATTCCGATGCAATTCCTTTAAAAAGGACAGACTCTGTGACTATTGCTTAAGCAATAGCTCCAAATTTTATCTCGAGATATGGCTGTCCTCGAATAATTCAGTCAATTCGAAGGTCCTCATAACTGGGACGAGTGGCTTAGATTCAGCGGTTTCTCCTATAATACCGCAGTTCATGAAGGTACCGGTTTCGCCCCATATACCTTGGTATTCGATAGAGAAGCTGTGTTCCCGAAAAGTATTGATAAAATACCTCCTAAAAGAACGTATGTTGATCATCTGCGCGAACTTTCTCTTAAACTAGATAATATCCAATCTAAGGATAATGAGAGACTTCAGAATCCCAACGAAAGATCGAAGACATTATGATTTGAAAGCGAATCTTAAACATTTTAAGATGGGGGCTCTTTAAAAAAAGAAAATAGACATAATAAAAAATTCGATCCATTATTTGATGGTCTATTTGTGATAGAAAATTTATTGGGAACCCGGAATGCTCAAATTAGAATAGGACCCGATAAGTAAAAAATTGTCCTCTTGGATAAACTAAAATTAGCGGCACACGATGTTAGGGCTGTTCACCTCGGGTTGGATCTTGCTTGAAATTATAATAGGAATTAATATAGGGTAACATTTATGTATTAATTAAGTTGTTGTGTGTATGGGATTAATTTTCCAGGAGTTTTTGAACAATTTGCAACGAATCATTTGCGTGATTTTTCTTATTTCGTTAGATAAATGTATAATTATTTTATTGAAGTCAGATAAATAACACAGGCCGACAAATTTTAAAGCCAGAGACCAGACCAAACATTTCCGAAGGATTTTGATGCGCTGAATCCGAATCCTCTCAAAGCTTTTTGGGTATTTTAAGAGATTCAAAAATATTTCACGCGATTTGATGGGATCTTTATATTGTATACCAGATTTCAAAAATGGTTAACACCTGATTCATTATTTAAAAAATTGAATTTTAGAAAGCTTCTTGTCTGTGGTCTTTGGTGAGATCTTTAAAACAAAAACTGACTGTTGGTTTCTAGGATCATGAACTTGAGCTCGTATATTTTCTTGATTTTCGAAATTGAAAAATTTTGATGGTTAATGGAGAAAAACGCTTGAAAAGCTACGGTAAAATTTTATCTTGAACAAATAATTTGTCTCGTTTACTATCCCACCATACATTTTTCACGAAACATTTCATCAGATTATTATCTTGTAATCTTCAGAAATAAAATTATATATGTGATCGGTAAAAAAATAGCATAGACCGTATCTAAAAAGTTGTAAATAACTGTATAATTTTGAAATTTAATTTTAATTTTAGAAATATTGTTTACAAATTCATTACAGTGGAAAAATTATTGTCGTCCTTCTGTCAAACGAATTATTCAATCACGAAGTGTGTCATCTTCTGCTGCTTACTGGCATTCTGTGCCTTCGAAGTAAGTCACCTTCATCACATTTTTTTCAAACACAATATTCTCTCTAAATATAAATTTTTTTTCACTAATGCAATTAGAAAAAATTATGAGCAACTTTATATTAGTGGAAACTTACTTAATCGCTTAGTCGAAATATTTACTAATACGATAGGGGAGCATCATTAATTACTTAAGGATTTTTCAGAGACGGGAGGGGTCTTACGAATTTTCACTTTGTTGGGGAGGGGGGGGGGAGGAAAAAATAATGTTTTATGTCAATTTCCCCTTTCTAATCTCTTTTAAATATGCTAATAAATGCAAAAATACAACGAAAATTTCTGGAATGCAGTTGTTAAATCTAGATTCCGTCCACCTACTAGTAATTGCATTAGTCCAGATTTATGGAAAAAATTTTATTGCGAAATTCTCTTGCACGTTCGTTTTTTAACGAGCTACTTATTGATGCTAGACACCTAATATTAGATATAGAAATTTCCAGCACTGAGCTCTCTCAGAGACTATCAAAATGTAAAAATGGGAAAGCCCCAGACGCTGACTCAATATCTTATGAATTTTACAAAATTTTGCCGCAGAACTGGTGTCTATACTTAGAAAATGTATTTAATCGAATTCTAGAATCCAAAGGAATTCCATCTTCATGGGGGCAGGTCGTCGAAATCAAATTTCATAGACTTTCATAGTATTTTAAAATATTTTAATGGATTTATCAGAATTTTTTCAAAAGAAATGAGGACTATCATATGAGGTTTCATGGATTCAAAGAGATTTTTAAATTCTTGTTTGCAATTCAGTGGGTCTTGGCCATGCCACAATGTGACCTACCATGAATGTGACTTGCCGGGGTTTGATATGATACCCCCATTCATTCGAAATTTGCTCTAAATTCTTATTAATCTATCCTGAATTTTTGTTTATCCTTTCAAATTCTTTGGGATTCTCTCACATTTTTATCTCATTTAATTATTACTGAACTCATTGAGTTTTTTTATACTTTTAAATTTTTTACAATTCACTTAATGTTATGCAGCTTGAATTTTCATGAGTTTCATAGAATTCTTCTCATTACCCTCAAATTTTTTCTAAACTCACTCCAAGTTTACTTAAATAAGTGGAATTTTTTTTCGTTTTTCAAATCAATTTGAATTCTTTTGAATTAACTTGAATTGTTTTGAAGTCTTATGAATAGTGCATAGACGTGAAGGAAGTTAGAGTAGTATGCCAGAACAGCAAAGTGTGACAACAAATAGTTTTTAAACAGAGTCAAAATAGAGTGAATGACACCTGAAACAAAAACCTTGGATACTAATGGGCCCATATGAGGAACCACACATAACAATTTCGTGAGGCTCTTCACTTGAGGTGATCTCTAGAGAGATTGATCAGCAACCTAAGTCGGAGCAGTGTTGCGGAACAAACGTGCCATTTGAATAAATAACAAGAAAATTGTAGAACAATCTGAAAAATCCACACTTCCTATCTCACATTACTCCTTTCCTCACCGAGCAAGTCACGCCTACCCCGAAAGGGAAATGGCTTAATGGCATAATAATAAAGTTGAAGGAGGCTCAGACAGGGTTCGATGGAAGTATCAGGGGTAATTTTTTGAGGTTGTATAATATTATTGTAGGAATTACGATATCTGTTAGAGCCGCGGAAAGGTGTCTGGGGTGACAATTTTTAATTTAAAATTGGTTGTGCTGCTTTAGTTGAATGTAACTGAGACGGCGTTCGTTAAATGTACTAGGGGTGATTTTTTGAGTTGTACAATATTATTGTAGGGATGCAGATATCAAATAGGGTCTTGGAAAAGTGTATGCGGTGACTACTTTTAAATGCAAAATTTTTTGGCTGCTCAAGTCGAAGGTTACTGAGACGGGGTTTGTTAAATATACTAGGGGTGCTTTCTTTTGGGTCGTTGAATATTTTTGCAGGGATCAGGACACCTAATAAACTCTTGGAAAAGTGTGTGAGGTTGTTTTTTGAGGCTGTGTAATAATATTTTAGGTATTGCAACTGAAACTGGGTTCCTTAAATGTACTACGGGTGGGTTTTTGATGGCTGAATTGTATGCTTTTTAAAGTGATTGCATTATAATAGCCTTGAAGAAGCGTTCACGTAATCAATAATCATGATTCAAGAAATGATTAACTGAAACTTGAAGAACATCTAATTTATATTTCTAATTACGAAATTGGAAAAATCTTATACTAGTTATTTGAATTCGTTAAGTTATAAGACTTCTACAAAAAAAGAAAAATTTGCTGTACATAATGAAGAATGTTCAACAAAGTAGTTAAATCTTCAATACTATAAATATATTTCTAACAAAATATTTTTTTCATAATTGAATTGTTAACTCAAATTATAAATCTTCGAAAAAAGATAGTTTTATTAATGAAATTAAATGTTAAACCAAGTTGTTGAACTTTCAATTAACTAAGATGAAGTCGTATCAAAAATTATAATAGTTGATATTTCAACCAAAATGTATTAAAATTTTTAATTAAAAGCTGTTCAATTCAACGAAAGAAGAAGAATTTTTAACAAAACAGTTGAATTTTCAACCAGGAAAGATTTTTCAGTAAAGAGAGAAAAAGAACTTCAAAAAGAATTTCCTGAATTAAAAAAAAGCGATTTCTCTAGAAAAAGTTGAATTTCAAATAAAAAATATGAATTTCTAACAAAAAAGTTAAGTTTTAACCAAATATGTGAATTATCATTAAAACAGTTTAAGTTTCTACCAAGTTGTTGAACTTTCAAACCAAAAGATGAATTTCTACAAAGTAGTTGAATTTTTAAACCGCAAATATGAATTTTCAACAAAAGGTTGAATTTTGAACAACATTGTTAAACCTTCTCCACGTTAGTTTGATTTTTGAACAGAAAAAAAATTCGTTTTTAACCAAATTTTCAAATTGTCAGCAGGATATTTTAATTTGCTGTCAAATTGTTGAATTTTCAGAACATACAACATAGATTGTAACAAAGTGACAGAAATATAATTCAGTACACTGTTTATCAAATTCACCGTTCATACAGTAATCAGTTTTTGCTCATTTAGCGAACATGAAGATGCTTTCTACTCTGGCCCTATCATTGGCGGTTATCCTTAACCTTAGTGGTAAATACAACAATAATTTAATAATATATATTAACTTTGAAGCAATAAATGAGAATTACGCAAATAACGATTTGTGCGACCCAATGAGCGATGAAACCTAACTTAAATCCGTGAAAACACTTTCAAAACCCCGAAAATAATTTAAAAGGTTTGAATTCTTTTGAAATTGATTTTAGTTTGTATAATACATTGAAGTCCTTCAAAATGCTTTTATTTTCTTCAAATGCTCTAAAATCCCTTGAAATCTACTGGAAACCCTCAAAATCTTTGAAATTTTGAAAGCTGGTACAAATTAAAGAAAACATAAGAAAGCGTCAAACTCAAACTTCATATGAAGTGGTAGAACTCTTTTTTTTTGTTAGGGCGGAATTTTTTCATAAATGAATCATTCTAACCATACCATCTCATCCAGACTAATGTAAAAATTATTTGACAAATGTATGTAATTTTTCCCTCATATTAGCCTTACCCGCGGTGACATTATGGGATTATTTTTAATTCGAAAACATTTTTTTCTTATCAGAATGCCTCGGAAAGATATGCGCAACATTTTTAACTGAATTTCATTTAATGGACTGATTTATGAAATACAAATATCGCATAAGGAAAAGCTTGGGGAATATGTAATTCATTAGATAAGAACTACAGTACATCCCATATTCTGTAATCAAGCATCAGATTCATCATTATTCTTGATATTTTGTTATAGACAATATTGGAATTTGTACGAAGAACCTGCTAATAGATAGGTGTATCACCCAGGACTCGATCCGGTATCGAAACAATCTGTCCATGACTTGGATTGACTACCGTGAGGCATTCGACAACACGAACGATAAGCTGGTTATCAAGCTCCTTGAGTGCCTGGAGATGCATCCGAGAATAGTAAGATGCATGTAAGAGCTGAGGCTCTTGTGGAGGACAAGATTTGTCGTAACATCTGACAAAAGACAGGTGACTACAAGTCCGATACTTTTTTCCATCTTCCTCTTGCCGCTATCTGTTGTGCTCCGAGGCAATAGTTGTAGATACCTATGTGGCCCGCCCAATAGAATAGACAATAATGTCAACTACCTTTTATAGTATATGGACGACCGTAAACTATTTGTCTCTTCAGAAAAGGACCTTAATATCCTTGTGCTGGAAATAAATAGTTACCTCAAGGCGATTAGCATGATTGACATCATCGCGTAATGATCAGGGTGTTCAACTCAAAAGTGGAAACATCATTGCATATCTTGGTAATGAAGAGAAATATGCATATCTTGGAATACCGCAAGCGGAAATTCAATATTTACGTAAAGACAAAACGACTCTTCAAAAAATGTATCGCCATATTCTCAGAAAAAATTGGTCTTCCGAATTATCTGAGAAGAAGGTCCAGGCGACCAATATGCTGGCCGTTCCTATACTGCTCTACACGTTTGGTGCAGTGAAATGGAACATGTATGAGTTGAAACAACCTGACCGAAACACACGCAAGATGATGGTAATCCATCGAAGTCATCAGCCTAGATCTTCCGTTCCTCGAATATATCTCCATCGAGATAAAGAAGGTAGAGGTTTGCTGAGCTTGGAGTGTCTTAATCGAAGACGGGTTCTGACTACAGCCTGTTCAGCCTTGAACTCCGTGAATTGCATGAACTCCATGCATTTCATGAACTCCATAAATTGCGTGAATTCCATGAACTCCATGAATTCCATGAATGCCTTAAATTCCACGAATTCCATGAATTCCTTGAATTCCAAAAATTTATTTAATTTCTTGAGTTTTATGAATTCTGTCGTTTCCTTGAATTCCTTAAATTCTACGACTTCGTTGAATTCCATGCACGCCATGAATTTCATCAATTCCTTAAATTCCATGAATTCCTTGCATTCCTTGAAATCCATCAATTCCTTGAATTTCATGAATTCCATGAATTCCACGAAATTTTTGAATTCGTTGAATTCGTTGAATTCCATGAATGCCTTGAATTCCATGAATTCCATTAATTTCTTGAATTCCATGAATACCACGAATTCCTTGAATTCCTTGAATTCCATGAATTCCATAAATTCCTTGGATTGCATGAATTTCACGAATCTCTTGAATTCCGTCAATTCCTTGAATTCCTCGAATTCCTTGAATTCATTGAATTTCGCGAATCTCTTGAATTCAATGAATTCCTCAAACTCCAAGAATTACTCGAATTCCATTAATACCTTCAATTCTATGAATGCCTTGAATTCCATGAATCCCACGAATTTTTTGAATTCCTTGAATTCTATGGGTGCCTTGAATTCCATGAATTCCTTGAATTCCCTAAATACCTTGAATTCTCTGAATACCTTGAATTCCATGAATATCATGGATTCCTTGAAATCCATGAATTCCATGAACTCCATGAATTACTTGAATTCCATGAATGCCTTAAATTCCACGAATTCCTTGAATTCAATGAATTCCCTGAATTCCACGAATTCCTTGAATTTCTTGTATTTTATGAATTCGGTGATTTCATCAATCAACAATGTCAAATGCACTATCGACTTCAATAACAAGAATAACATTAAAAATATCGATAGTAGATTTTCTGAGGAAAAGTTTCTGAAGAAAAATTTTTTCCCCAAAAATGTCAAAAGCGCTATCGGCTTCACTAACAACAATAACATTGAAAATTTCAATGGTGAATATTCTGAGAAAAAAGTTTCTAAAAAAACATTTTTTCCCCAACCATGTCAAATGCACTATCGACTTCAGTAACAACAATAACATTCAAAATTTCGATATTAGATTTTCTGAGGGAAAATTTTCTGAAGGAAAATTTTTCCCCCAAAAATGTCAAAAGCGCTATTGGCTTCAATAACAAAAATAACATTGAAAATTTCGATAGTAAATTTTCTGGGAAAAAATTTTCTGAAAAAAAATTATTTCCCAACAATGTCAAATGCATTATCGACTTCAATAGCAACAATAACATTGAAAATTTCCATAGTAAATTTTCTGAGGGAAAATTTTCTGAAGAAATATTTTTTCCCCATAAATGTCAAAAGCGCTATTGGCTTCAATAACAAAAAAAACATTGAAAATTTGCATAGTAAATTTTCTGGGGAAAAATTTTCTGGAAAGAAAATATTTCCCAACAAAGTCAAATGCATTATCGACTTCAATAACAACAATAACATTGAAAATTTCGATAGTAGATTTTCTGAGGAAAAGTTTCTGAAGAAAAAGTTTTCCCCCAAAAATGTCAAAAGGGCTTCAGGAACAACAATAACATTAAAAATTTCGATAGTAGATTTTATGAGGACAAATTTTCTGAAAAAAAATTATTTCACAACAATGTCAAATGCACTATCGACTTCAATAACAAGAATAACATTAAAAATATCGATAGTAGATTTTCTGAGGAAAGTCGAATATAAAAATTGCCATTTTTCCGTCATATTTGTTTATTTATTACAAAAATGAAAAACTAAATCAAAAATAAGGTTTGGCAACTTTCTTTGAAATTTTATCCGCTTTTTTCAAACATTTTTTTCGTCCCAATCGATCAATATTTGTGCGCTGAACGTCACTTTGAACCAAAACCCACAGAGATGAATTTTCAACAATCCATTTTCAACCAAACAGTAGCATTAAGACAAGTTTTCCAAAAAGTGGTTAAAGATTTAACAAATAGTCGAATTTTCAAACCAAAAAGATAAAAGTTTAATCAAATATTTGAATTTTAAAGGAAAAAAGAGAAAGATGACTTTTCTACCAAGAAAGATGAATTTTCAACAAAACATTAAAGTTTTTAAGCTAAACAGTGGAATGTTTTAGAAAGCATTGGAATTTCAAATAGGAAAAGATGAATTTTTAACAAAGAATATCATTTTCAATCAAGCAGGATTAATTTTTAACAAGATAGATGTATTCTCAACCAAAAAGTTGAACTTTCAACAAACAAGAATAATTTTCTACCCAAACAGACGACTTTTTAACAAAATATATGAATTTTCTATCAAATAGCTTAACTTTTAACTTACACAATATACAGGATAAAGTTTCAACCTCAAATGAAATAGCTCAAATTTTCAGATAAAAACTCTGTCAAAAAAAAATAACTTTCAATAAAAAAAAGAAACGAATTTTCAACAAAATTGTTAAATTTTCAACCAAAAAGATGAATTTTCGACGAAGAAAATTAATTTTCAATCAAAAAAGACGAATTTCCAACTTACCCAATATACAGGATCAAGTTTTAACCAAACATGGAATAGTTCAATTTTCAAATAAAAATAATAATTTTTGACAAAAATGTGAGAATTGATAAAAACAATGTTAATTACAACCATGTCTGGTCGTATTCATTTTAATATAAAAAGGAGTGACCCCACGAAAAAGAAAAGTTTTTTTTTCAAATGCAGAGTAAGTGATTTTATTGATTACAATTGTTTATAACAAAAATAATTATTATTAAATGAGATCCTACTGTATTCGGATATTATTCTTTAGATGAAAACAAATGATCCCACAGAAAATAAAAATATTCTGTGATAAAAAATGCAAGGTAGGTTTATTTGTTTACAGCAACTGTTTATAACAATAAAAATGGTTGCTAAATGGGAATCATCTGTATCCAGAAATTATTTTTGGGATAAGGAAAATTGACTTAACAGAAAATGACAATTTTCTATATTAAAAAATGGGATATAATTGAATTTGTTTATAACAATTGTTTATAACAAAAACAACTATTTTTAAATGACATTCTCCTATTTGGAAATATTATTCCTGAGATGAAAATAAATTATCCCACAGAAAAAAAGGTTCAAAATATGTTCAAAAATGCGATATAAGTGAATTTGTTTATAACAATTAGAGGAATCAATTAATTCAATTAATAATAAAACTCGACGTTTATCGAGAGTGAATTTACAAATTTTACGTATTTTTGAGGAAACATCGATAAACAGAGAAGAGTCAATATTACAAATATAAAAGATCATGGTTTTTTGTAATTTTTTAACTTAAATAACAAATTAGAAAAAATTTTAGCATGAAAGCAAGCTCGACAGACCTTTTAAAAATTGAACCAACCTAATGAATTTTTTTAACCAAAAATATCAATTTTTCCTCACTGTGCGTCCTTCCTAATATTCTTTGTCTGTGTACAACTTTTCCGTTACTACTTACTGTGCTCAGTAAGAGTTTTAACTTTGGTACTGAATCTCAACATTTAAGTAATACAGAAAAATGTTTAACTGACTTTAACCACTTTCATTAGCGCTATTTAATTAAATTTTTAGTTTTTCGTAATTCTGAATGAAAGTCGATCTTGTATTAGTTTATGATTTAATTCCAAATCAATAAATAAGTTTATAAAAATATCGCGATCAAATTAGGCTTATTAAACTAATTTGCGAATAAACTCCCTTATTCGCCTTGGCATCTACATTACATTAATCAAATCAAATGAATCTGAACTAATTGTAAACAATAGTTTGCACAACGAAAGACAAAAATCAAAGGGCAACTCTCCCAATTACGCCCTCCTCCTTCAGATATCCTGACTTTTTTTGGAAAATACACACACACACTCGTCAATGTTACTTTCATGGTCCTCATTGCAAAATAATATATAACGAAGAGCCTTTCAAGTTTTTTTTTTATAAACTGATTTGTTGATTTTCGATTCAGTGTATTAAACTAAGACAAGCAGGAGTTTTATTCAAATACTAGTATCTGTTTTTGACAATGCGATGACAGTTTATGATTTAGCTGATACTTTTGTTTACTGAATTAGAACATAAAAATACATATTATTTTATGGCCATTTTTTCACTATATATTTTATTTTTATGATCGTCAACAACAAGTGAGCACTGTTCATGCTCAATCTTTACTCAGCAAGTTATACTTAAAGTCGTTTCTGAAAAATAGAAAGTCAGTTTTCAAAAAAGAACATCATTAACTCTCTGCCTAAGAAATAACTTGACATTTTTCTGGCAAATGAGACAATAAAACATGAGGGCCTCAATCCTTCTGTTGTCATTATTTATTATATGTGAGTATAAAATATGCAAACTTAACATCTAAAATTAAGTTGTTGTCTTTTTCTGTTCCAGTCTGGAAGTTTCTTATGGAGCTTATTAGTCTAAAATTTGAAACTTCTAAACTTCAAAGACGCATAAAATGAATTTAAATGGAAAATATTATAAGAAAAAATGTTGGATAAAAATGAAACTGTTTGATTGACAATTAAACAATTTTGTTCAAAATTGATACTTTTGTTTGAAAAATTCAATTATATTTTAGAAACCTTATCTTTTTGATTTAACAATTCATCTTGCTTGGAAAAAACGCAACTGCTCAAGTGAAAATTGATCTCTTGTGCTTGAGGATTCAACTATTTTGTTTGAAAATTTTGGTTGAACCAGTTTGTTAAAAAACAAGTTTTTGTTGAAGATTTATATTTTTAGTTCAAAATTTATCTCTTCGGTTCACAGTTTAACTATTTTATTGATAACTGACCTTTTATAATAAAAAATTCATCTGCATGGGTAAAATTTTAACGACTTTGTTGAAATCTTTTTTTTTTAATGAAGGCTTACTGTTTGGTTGAAAATGTAACTGTTTTGTTGAAAATTAATTTGTTTGCTGAAAATTTATATTTTCTAGTTGAAAGTTCAATGTTTGTACAGAAAATTTAACTTTTGGCTTGAACGTTAAAAAATTTAGGTGAACTTTTTTTTCTTTCACGACTAAAAAATTTTTATTCGTTGAAAATTCGTCTTTTTCGTTTTAAAATTCATTTTTTTAAATGAAATTTCACTTTTTGTTAGTTGAAATTTCCGCTATTACACTTTTTCGTTGAGAATTAATTTTTTCACTTTGAAAAGATTAATAATTTTGTTACAAAGTCATCTTTTATAGTAGAAAAATTATTTTTGTTTGTTTAAAATTAATAATTAAATTTCAAGTCACCACACTACAGAACGTACTTAAAAAACTGAACTATTCTATTTTTAGTTGAATATTTATGTATTTTGATGAAAAATTGTCTTTGTTCATAGAAAATTAATTAATTAATTTTTGAAACAATTCTTTCTTAAAATTTAAAAATTCTATGTACGGTAATTCGTGGAACTAGAAAATTGATACGATTTATCCTTCACGACTTTTTTTTCAAAAAACAGAAAATTATTTGAATCATAGCATTTTCAAAATCCAAACAAACAAACGAAAATAAACATTTTAAGCCAAACACAAGCTACAATAACATTTTATTTAACAAAATTTTTCGCCTGAATTATATATACAAATTTTATTAGAACCACATTGCGTTAGGATACGTATTTTTAGTTTAAATCGTAAAAAATAGAATTGAAAGTAAAGAAATAAAATTCATGGAAAAACTACACAACTTGCAATAAAATTTTCTACAACCATTTTCTTTAATAGGACGCGCACTTCTTTTTAAACATGAAAACAAGACAATTAAAATCCTTCTGTTTCAATACCAATGCACATTATGAACTGTAATGATATACATGATGAGAATGTGTTCGTTAAAGCCAAAAGAGCTTTAACAAAAGAGAATTCACAATCACCAAATTACAGTTATCGATGCGTTGACCTTAAATTTTAAAAGGCCTGCGCACAAATATGGGGAAAGTACAAAGACCGAGCGCGGAGCGCGAGAACTAGCAGTCGCGAGCCCTAGGTGCGCTCAAACTTGCGAGCTGCAAATTTATATAATTGGTTAAGAATATAATTGTTTTGCTAAAAATTAGATTTTTAGTTTTGAATTAATTTTTCAACTACTCACTAGAAAGTTTTACTAATTTGTAAAAAATTAATTGTCATTGTTACTAGGAATGTCGGGTGTATTTATTTGCATTATTATTGATAGTATTTATTATTGATTTCAAATCACCCGCGCTTTCCGACAAGGTGAGGGTGGGGCCCCCTTCAGCTAGGGAATAAATGAATCGTTTCCAATCGATTCGTTTCAAGGTCAGGGGAATAGGAGAGTTTTCACTGTAGTTCTAGTTCTACTTTTATATTTAGGGATTTTCGCGGTCTCTTTAGGCGAATAATAGTACAAATACGCATATTAAAATATCTCAAAAAATATTAGGATTAAGCCCGACCTTACGTCGATAGTTTGGTTTACGATTAAGGAATTGCGAATGGTCACTTGGGGAAACTTTTCAAGAACGCTTGAGTTCTTCTAATAGCCTCTGAAGCGGAAGGAAGTGTGCACGACGATGCCGCTGCCGAATATATAACAGTTTTACCTGGAGTCACCGATCGTAAGTGTTCAAACCTTTTCCAAGGGAGGTTCTCTTACCTTTTTTTTCTCACGATTTTCCCCGTAGCATCAGAGAAGGTTTTGGAAACCTTTACCATAACCCAATTTCATTCATAATTTTGGAAAGACGTGAATTGCGTGTCGCCTCTCCAGTCCATAGGCAAAGGACGTCGCAAAACACCGTCAGCAGGGATCCCAGAATAGGGATGGCGATTCTGTGAAAAGAATCGATTCTCGATTCGATCCAGAATCGATTTCAAAAGAATGGATTCTTTAAAAGATCGACGTTCAAAGAATCGATAAAAAAAACCGAGAAAAATATTTAATTTGAAAAACTTGATTGACAATCGTATTTTACCTAGCTTACCTAGAACTACCATAACCATTAACATTCCATTTAATTAAAATTTCATTCAATATGAAAAATGAATAAAAAACTTCGTGCCATACAACTTCTGATCATACCTGTATTGCATCTATCTTTCAAGCAAAAGTCGAATCAACTCCTCGTTAATAATTAGCTCTCATCGATTTCTCGCGGCATTGTGGGCAGCGTTTTTAGCACACCTTTGCATCTAGTTTTAAAGAATAGATGAATCTCTATCCTTGATGTGGCATCATGCGAGGCTTTCTGCCCTAATAAAAAAAAGTTAGGAATCATCACAAATCATCAGAAGTTCTGATGATTTCTGAACATCCTGACCATTTCTGAGCATCCTGACCATTTCTGAACATCCTGACCATTTCTGAGCATCCTGACCATTTCTCAAAATCCTCACCATTTCTGATCATCCTGAACATTTATGAACAACCTAACTATTTCTAAACATCCTAATTATTTCTGAGCATCCTGATAATTTCAGAACATCCTGACCATTTCTGAAGATCCTGAAGATTTCTCAGCACTCTGATCATGTTTGAACATCCTGACCATTTCTGAGCACCTTGACCATTTCTGAGCACCTTGACCATTTCTGAACACCTTGACCATTTCTAAAAATCCTGATCATTTCTGAACATCCTGACCATTCCCGTATTCCTGACGAGTCTGGCTATTTCTACAGATATGTTGATTCACTACCTATCAAGAGAGTTGAATTTTCAACCAAGAAAGATTATTCAGTCAAGAAGGAAACAAAATTTTTAACGAATGGTTCAACTTTTTATGAAACACTTGCATTTTCAACCCAAAATTATGACTTCAAAATTAAATCTTGAATTTTTAATAAAATAATTAAATTTACAGTCGCACAATTCCATTTTTAACCAAAGTCATCAAATTTGTAGCATAAAACAAATAATTTTCATCAAAATAAATGAATATGATGTATAATGAAAAAAAATAAAGAGACAAAAATCGTGCACCAAAAAAAGATCTACAAATTTTTTACTAATCACTTTTTGGTAGGACGCGTAGTTTTTTATTTATTCGTGAAAAACAACACCGAAAATAAAAAAATTAAATTTTTGGACAAACGACACAAGCTATGAGAAAAATGAATACACAAAAGTTGCTCATTCAAAAAACAGCTACAAATTTTTCATCACAATTTTTTCGATAGGACGCTTGGTTTTTTCTTTAAACGTAAAAAAAAAAACATTGAAAATAAAAAAATTTAATGTTTTGGAAGACGACACAAGGAAAGAAAAAAAATAAATAATAGGCAAATTTGTTCACTCAAAGAGGATGTACAAATTTGTTATTTATAATTTTTAGAAAAGGCGAGTAGTTTTTTTTCAATCGTAAAAAATAAGAATAAGAATTAAAAACTTAAATTTGTGGGAAAACGACACAAGAGACAAGAAAAATGAAAAGACAAAAGTTGTTCAACCAAAAAAGATTTAGAAATTTGTTATATACTCTTGTTATAAAAATTCATCAAAAATTTAAAATTTACTTTTTGAAAAAACGACACAATCTATAATAATTTTTTATTTATCAAAAACTTTCGCCTACATTATATCTATAAATTTGCTTAGAACCACTTTACACTAGTATGCGTATAGAAAAGTTTAATTTTTTTACAAAATCGAGTGCGAAGCACGAGATACGTGATGAGAATGTGTTCGTTAAAGCCAAAGTAGCTTTAATAAAAGAGAATTCACAGTCACCAAATTACAGTTGTCGATGATTTGACATTTAATTTTAAAAAGTCTGGGCGCCAATGTGGGGGAAATACAAAGACCAAGCGCGTAGCGCGAGCTGCGCACGCAGCGCGCGATGAGGATAAGGGAAAATGAAAAAGGGAGGACATAGTCTCGTCCTCTAGATCAATTGTAGTTGTTTAAATCATCAGATTTGCGATTTGAAACTCTTCTTTATTCATAAATTTGTACATTAGGGATTGAGAACGCTCGATGCAAAATCACATGTCGTTTCCCTTTCGAGTTGCGAAAGTAGAGGCATGTCCAGTGCTGTGCCCAGTAAAAATTTCCGCGTCAATCCCACTCTTATTAAGAATCTCTTTCATCCAACGACTAATTGTTTACGAAGTAGTTGTACGGTGGGGGGTTTTAAAGGCTAAAAATAAAGTATCGGTATTTAACGGGCGAATATTTTTTGTTCGATGTGGGTACTCCTTGAGTACACTTGCAACGCACAGATTAGGTTGATCCTTCAAGACGGGAAATTATAGGATTGGCTGTGCTCGACCAATAACCGGTGTTTTAATTCTACCTGTAATAATAATTCTAACCGATTCATCTTTTATTTGAATGTTTCCTATCTTAATCATTGAAAGTGACTGAACACGCTGTGCCATGGCTAACGCGACGAGGATAGCAAGTTTCTTAGTTACATTTTCAAACTAAGCTCTGAATTTGGCCAGAGTTTTGAGACAAAATTTAAAACTGGCTGTGGCTCCCAAATATCGTTACATTTCGCGTTTTCGGGTTTTAAAACTGACAGCCACTTAACCAATCTTTTTCATCGCGTATCATTGCATAAATCCTCTGTTAAAATTAGTAAAAATGCTGACCTATAACTATTTAAAGTGCCGTATGTTTTTATGTCCCCTGGTAATTTAATCAAAAAACTCAAAACTTCTGAGACAGATGCGCTAAACATGGAGAGTTCGTTTTCTCTGCAAAATTTCCACCAAAATCTGATAGGCTTTTCGAAACCTTTCGAAGTATTTTCAATTTTTTTCAATTTTATCTTGAAATTAATTTTTCAAAATTAAATATCATTTAAATTTTCCCAGGAATCGCAAAATAACTTTCTTAATATTTCGAAATCTTTCAAAATTATTTAAAAACTTCTTTTTTCAAAATCTTCCAAAATCTACATTTTGTTTAAAATTTCTTGAAATCGTTCGAGGTTTTAAATTATTTAAAAAAATTTTTAAAATGTTTTTCAATTTCGTCTTAAAATAAATGTTTCAAAATAAGATTTATTTCAGTATTCCCAAGAATTTTCAAAAGAACACTTTTTTATTCCCTTGAAACCTTTCAAAACTCTTAAAAAGCTTTTTTTTCGAAATCTTTAAAAATCCGCATTTTGTTTTTACATTTCTTGAACTCTTTTCTAGTTTTAAATTATTCTTGAAATTTATTTAAAAAATTTAAGTATCTTTTAAACTGGTTAGAATTTTTCATCAAAGGAAAAAAAATTGCTTTAAGATCTTCCAGATTCTTTTTCGGCAATTATAGAAATCTTTTGAAATATTTTGAAATCTTGTTCAATTTTATCTAGAAAAGTTATTCATTCTCTTGAAACCTTTCATTCTTAAAAAGATTCTAAATTTTTAATTGGAAATCTTAAAAAATCGTTTTTTTTTAATTTTATGAAATCGACATTTTGTTTTAAATTTTATTAAATCTTTGCCAACACGAATTTTTCGTAAAATGTAAGCGTGCAGAATTGAAAAATTTTGCTGTAAAATTTTCTACATTCCATGAATAATACAAACAATCAAATAGCCTAGGAATGGACTGAAACTATGATTGACGAAATGCATACGCACGGTAAACGTAAAGGTCGAGTTTCAGGCGATGAATGGAAGGAGATGAAAAAGAAAATCTTCTTCGCTTTGCTTTAGAGAGATTTAGGTTGGAGGTAAAACTTTAAAAAATACTTTAACCAGTTTTTTTTATTTGTATGAGCTTACAAGCTAAGGATAATTAAGTAAAATTTTTTTAAGTTTAATGACTATACTTTCATCTTATAGAAAAAAGCTGCTCCACGATGAGTTTATCATCATGCCAGATAAAAGACTAGGGCAATCTACGCTCTAAAAACTTCTACAATCTTGTTTTCATATTAAAAATAAATTTTGAACTAAATTACCTACAGCATTATTCCAAGTAACTATCCAAGAGTGTGTAAAAAATTCAGCTACTCAAAATAATCAATTGGCTCTTTGCGGGAAGCCTTTTTTCGCTTGGGGTCAAGAAGACCCCCGTATGCCAGCTATGTTACGCGTCGGAAAGAGTGCCATCGAAGGGTTAAATGTTTTTATATCCCAAAATTGGACTTTTTCATAAAAATGGAGACTTATAATCGACCTTATTCCTAACGAACTATTAAATTATTTTATGTGCTCAAGTTATTACCAACTTGTGTTGGTAATAACTTGACTGGCTTCTATGTTGTTTAATGTTATATTTACAAAGCGGTTCAATTTTTTGTAAGTTGAATGTAGGTTGGCCGGTTATGTATGAGTTTGCGGGTTTTCGACATTTGAAGAATCTGAAATAAATTCTGATTAATAGCAACATAATATCAAATCAGTGCACCAGTTCTAGTGCACTGGTTACTTGATTCGCGTAATCCATTTATGTTTCGTTGGCATAACCTTCTTCTCATCTTCTTTTAACCTTTCAAAATTAAAATAAAAAATAAAACAAGGATTCAAGCGATATTCAAGAAATTATTGTCTTGGAGTCCGTGACGAATTTTACTTTTCTCACTTATGGAGTTTACCATGTAAAATGACACTACTTTTTTATTCAGGCATTCATTTGCATGAGAATGAAAATAAATTTTATTATTCTTTCACGTTATAAAAATGATATGTAAGAATTTAATTACGTTTACAATTACCCTGAAATCGTAATATTCCAAACCCTATAACGGATTTTTTCTATATTTTTATCAACTGAAATTTCTACGAAGCATGTATTGCTTACCTAAGAAAAGGCTTCTAAAGAAGGAAATAAAAAAGTATAATATTATATAGAAGAAAAAGACTAACAAAAATATAAAGAATCATTCAGGTTTCGGGACGCTTTTGGTTTGGGTATAAATTCAACAGAGACCCGTCAGTCCAAATGTCAAGAAAGGTCAAGATCAAGGTCAATACTGCTCCGTAAAGAAACTAAATTTTCAGCAGATAGTATATGAAATTAAATATTCATTGAATTTTTATTTATAAAATTAGATAATCATGTACAAAAACATATCGCTAAAGAAGTATCTGGCCTTCTAGCGACTTGTTGAGCAATCTGGATCAAACTTTGAAAATAAGATATTTCTGTCCAAGGATTGTTCAGTCTATAGTAAAATACATATATTTGTCATTGGAAAGACTATTTGACGTGACAAAGTAGATAAACAAATCCTCCAAATTTTAACAAGTATTACATATGATGATGATGAATCATACGATGATGATATTTGATGATTTAAGAATAATAGTAAATATTTAAGGATACTTTAACATATATATATATATATATATATAATTGAAAACTAAGGGTAAGCAACCACCGCAGGGTCCCACTGGGAGCAACTGTCATCTAAAAAATGACATCAGCTCCCAGTAGGACCGCGGTAAATCCTGTAGTCTGTAGTATCGTGTAGGCACGATAACTTTCGAAAGATTGATCAGATTAGATTGTGCTCTGGCACAATTTTTGAAGGCCTAAAAGGAAAGAACAACCTCGTTAATTAGCTATTTTGGATCAAAATTCGAAAAGTGAGCACATTTTGAAATCATTTGAGACCACTTTATTCAAAATTTGAACATTCTATGTACGGTTATTAGTAGTGCTACAGAAGACAAACAATTTATCCCAGTAGAATTTTTAGATAAAATGAAAATTATCAGAGCTATAGCATTTTCAAAATCCCAAAAAACAAACGAAAATTAATGTTTCAAGTCGAAAAACGCATGATATGAAAAAAAGTCAATTGAAGAAAAACGTTTTTTTCTTGACAGCCCTAAAAGATTATCATAACAACTTTTTGAATTTTTTCGAAAAATCGAAAATTCAAATTTTGATCGAACAAAAAATAATGAAAGAAAAATTAAAAACTCCATTTTGCGGTCAAACTATGCAAAATATGTTATTTGTTATTAATCACTTTTTGATGAGATGCGTGGTTTTTGTTTTCCTTTGATAAATAACATTAAAAATAAAAAAAATCAATGTTTTGGAAGACGGCACAAGGAAAGAAAAAAAAATAATAGGCTAACTTTTTCACTCAAAGAGGATGTACAAATTAAGTTAAAATTTTGAAAATGATACAAGAGATGAAAAAAATGAAAAGAGAAAAGTTGTCCAACCAAAAAAGATCTACAAATTTGTTATAAGCCCTTGCTATAAAAATACATCAAAAATTAAAAATTGACTTTTTGGAAAACAACAAAAGCTGCAATAACTTTTTATTTAACAACCTTTTTCGCCTAAATTATATCCACAAATTTGCTTAGAACCACTTTACACGACGTATCATTTGAAAGAGTTATTAGATCTTTGCATGACCTGTAAAGTTCACTTTTATCCATAGGTCACACCACGTGCTAACGTAAAATATCCCGCTCAGTCAGAATCCGTGCTCAAAAATGTGTTTCCATTTAATAAACAAAAGTTGACCTTAAAATATCCTTAATCCTGAACTCATGGGATCAAACACACCCCGAATTCAGATACAGCTAGCCCAAAAACGTATAATAATCGTGGTTTACTCCGCTGAAATGTTTTTTCCCCAATTTGACCTTGGAATGACTTAGGTCCGTACCCAATGGGATTAAACAGACCGCGGATTCAGATACAGCGACCCTAGAAACGTATGAGTATGGTGGTCTAGTCTGATTCACGCAACAATTTTTTTTGTAGGGGTTTATGTAATTTACGTAGATTATGAACCTAATTTAAAAAAAAAAATTGAAATATAATCTTTATGTGATGTAATGCGGTGAAAAAAATTAATTGGCTAATGCATCAGGATACATCTGTTGCAATATCTGCATAAGCAGTCTCTGACCCAGGTACAGAAATAAATACAATATACGTTTGATAATATAGAGTTGACCTTAACGCAGAAAAGTTTGTACTTTGGACAAAATCGATTGCGAAGCGCGTAATACATAATAAGGGCGAGCTTAGTATACTATCAAGCGCGAAGCGCGAGATAATTATATTATTGAATGCGAAGCGCGAGATGCAATAGACCAATAGAATTGAGGATAAGAGCCAAGGCGAACAAGGGCGCATAACCGACCCTCATTTTTCCAAGTTGAGGAAAAACTGCTTAATGTATTAATGAAGAATTTGATTAACAGTGTAACAAAGGAATATTATGTTGCTTTAGTATAGATGACATATTATATTTTAAACTATCAAGTTATAAATATAACAGATTAGTAGAAAAGTACCTTTTCTATTCAAAAATCATATTTTTCTGGTGGACAATTCAACTGTTTTGTAGATAATTCGTCTTTTTTGTTTAAAATTTAACATTTTTTTTAAACAACATTATCCTAAGTTTCACTTCTTTCGTTGAACATTTACCTACTTTGTTTATATCAGTTTTTGTTTATCTGAAAATTAATTTTTTTACCTGAAAAATTAGCTGTTGGATTTTTGATTTGAAATTTCTTCTTTATAAGTTGAAACTCGTACTATTTCATAGAAAATTCGTGGATTTTGTTGAAGCCTTGTCTTTCCAGGATAAACTTAACTGGTTGACATTTTTTTTTCTGTTGAAAATTAATTTTTCTAGTTGAACATTTAAATATCCTATTTTCGGTTGACAACTTATCCTCTTCAGTCGAAAATTCATCTTTCCTAAATTATAATTTATTTTCTTGTTGAAAATTCATCATTGTCGGATAAAAAGTCATCTGTTTTTCTGGAACACTTGATCTTTTTTGTTGAAAATTCAACTACTTTATTAAAAATTTGTCCTCTTTTATTGAAAATTCATCTCCTATGGTAGAAAAGTCATCTTTTTTGGTTGAAAAATCAACTGTGTTCTGAAAACGTCGTCTTTTTCCTGAAAACGTAATTATTTTGTTAAAAGTTTAATTTTGTGGAAAATTTGTCTGGTTGTTGGCTCCAAAAAATAAAGAAGAGGTTTTATCTCTATTACGTTCGAAGTTATAGCTTGTTGAAAAATACCCAATTTTATGAAACTTTGTTATGAAGTACGTTTTTTTTTATTTTGCGTTTCTACTGCAATTTGCGTAAAAATGTGTTACCAAAATAATAAAAGTGCATGATTTCGTAAGTCCTCTGAAATCCCAGAAATTATCTGAATTCCTTGCATGTCCTGAATTCCTTGAATATTCGGAATTCTCTGAATTCCTTAAGAGTTGTCTGAAATCCATGAATATTCTGAATTTCTGAAATTTATTGAATTCTCTGAATTCCTTGAATAATGGAAATTCCTTGCATTTCTTGAATATTCGGAATTTCTTGAATTCTCTAAATTTCTGAAAATCCCTGAATTCCTTAAATTCTCTGAATTCCTTGAGTTGTCTGAAATCCATGAATATTCTGAATTTCTGAAATTTATTGAATTCTCTGAATTCCTTGAATATTAGAAATTCCCTGCATTCCTTGAATATTCTGAATTCCTTGAATTAGCTACATTTCTGAAAATCTCTGAATTCCTTAAATTCTCTGAAATCCTTGAATATTCTGAACTTATAGAATATTCTGAATTCCTAAAATTAATTTAATTCTTTGAATGCCCTGAATTCCTGAAATTTTCCAAATTTACTGAAATATTCTGTAATTTTCTTAAATCCTGGAATTCCTTCAATTCTACTGTATTTTTTTGAATTATTTTGAAATCCTTGGAATTCAGAGAATTTTCAGAATTCAGGAAATTCTACGAATTTAGGGCATTACAAGAATTCAAGGAATTCAGATGATTGAGGGAATTTCAGGGATTTTATAAATTGAAAGGAATTTATGGAGTTTAGAAGAATTCAAGGAATTCAGATGATTCAGAGAATTTTGATGAATTCAGATATATCAGGGAATTCGGAGGAATTCAGAAGATTTCAAGGATGTTAAAAGAATTCTGAAGGAGGGTGCCAATGTCATATGGGATTCTGGGCCCACAACGTCCAGGTCTAAAAAGTGTGTAAAGTTGATGTACTTATGAAGATAACGATAATTCACTTTTTCTTTTTACATTGCATTATATGGTGATTCGTGGACAAAATTTTCTCTCTGATATTTCCAAGATAAAGTGAATCTTGATTTCTCATCGTGAATTATCTCCATAAACATAAAAATTATCTCGCACACATATTGTTCATCCCGAAAATAACACAAGTTTTGGTATAATAATTGCAGGCAAAAAAATCAATGCATCAAAACAAATAATTCGGTACTTAAACTATTTGTGCTTTCCTAAAACGAAGGTTTTTCTTTTCTGACCTGTAACCACATTAACGAATTTTTCCATATAAATGTTATAGAGTTATCCCAAATTTATAAATCGTTTTGTCTCTCAGTTTGTCCCGTCAACAAAAAGATGGATTAACAAATATTTTTAATTATCATTAGCATTGTGTCAACGATTTCAAATTATCCGCCAGTACGAGTAATTGTGATATGTGTAAAAAGAAAATAATGAAATCCAAATTTTACAAGATTTTAGTCTCACAACTGGGTCAGTACACGTCAGAAATATCAGGATCTACAGGTGGTTGCTTGATATTAACAAAACTTTGTGAAATTGTGATGCTATACAAAATAAATTTCAGCTCTGAAGGATTTTCGAAAATTTTCAAAATTGCGGAAGTTACGCTATGTTGAATTTTGGAGTTACATTTTTTTTAATTATCAATATTTCTGGAAACGCTTATTTGATTTTGATAAAATTTGGACAAGTTAGATTTAAAATAATATATGTTAAGAATATAATACAATTAATAAAAAAAAATTTTTTGCCCGGAAAAAAGTGAGAAAAAAAAATTTTGATTTAATTTTTCGTGAATTACTCCCCTTTGAATTTTTTTAAAATATCGATAAAATGATTCCTATAAGCGAGAAGAGAGGGAGTGAGGAGCGGAGGGATTTTTATAAAGAATCGTTTCAGGGCTTAAATTCAAGGAAGAGAAGTTATGGGCGTAGAAGAACGAGGTAGACAGAGATGGAGGAGTTGAATGACGAGGAGATAGAAAAACAAATAAGGAAGATAAGGTCAACGGTAGAAGGGCTGGACACGGTAGGGTACGAAGCATGGCCGTTTAGTACACAAGAGTTTAGGGAGAGGCTGAAGGAGGTAATGAAGAAAGTATGAAGCTGGCAGGAATTCCCAGGAGAGTGGATAGAGGGGTTATTAGTGTGATTGTATAAGAAAGGAGACAGGGATAGGCAGAAAAATGTAAAAGGATTACACTAATAAATACGGCGTATATAGTATACACAATGGTGGTTACGAAGAGGATGTGGAAGGCGCGTTTCCTGCAGTGAATAGAGGAGGCTGTGGAGGCGGTTGAGGAGCGGGGAGTAGAGAGAGGCCTGATCAAGAGGGGAAGGGAGATATATGAAGAGACGAAAGATAAGGCAAGAGGAGGAGAGGCGATTTCGAGGAAATTCTGTATGGATAAGGGGTTACGGCTTTTGGCGATTTTAATTGCGAATAAGAAAAGTAAGCTGGAGTCCGGAGTGATAGGATGAGTCTGTGTAGGATGGTTAGAGTTTGGTCCCTCACGTAGGCAGATGACACAGTGCTGCTGGCAAGAAGCCAGGAGACTTCAAAGGAGATGATGGAGGGAAAGGTGTTGCAGAAGGTGAAAGAGTTTGTTTACCTGGGCTTCTTGTTTCCGAGAACGAATGGAACGAATGGACTGCAGATGGATGCAGTGAGAAGGATGCACGAGGAAGGAATAAAGGTATCTGGGATGGGTGAGAAAAACGGCATAGAGTTTCAACTCGATGTGGCTATTCGTGTGAAAATAAGTTTACAAATAAAAAGAGTGTCGGTAAGGTAGGAAGCCGGTCACGTGACCCACTCGTCACATGGCCTTAAAATTAAAACCTTTTGTGGTTTAAATATCAACTATTATATTTTTTATTGAAAATTAGTATTTGTAGATTGAAGATGTAACTTTAAAAACTAATGTTTTATGTTGAAGATTCATCATTTTAGTTCAAAATTTATCTCGTCGTTTGAAAGCTTTACCATTTTTGTTGAAAATTCAACTATTTGGTTCAGAATTCATGTATTTTTTCGACAATTCGTGTATTAGCAGAAAATTAATCCTCTTGGTTCAAAATTTAACTATTTGGTAGAAAATATATGTATTTTGGTAACAATTAGTATTTTTTTGTAGAAAATTTTTTTTTTATTCAAAAACGTAACTGTATGGTTAAAAATTAATCTGTTCTAGTTGGATTCAATTAGCTTGTTGGAAATTCGTATTTTTTGGTTGCATTCAACTGTTTTTACTTCAAAATTAACATCTTTTTTTGTTTAAATATCAACTATAACATTTTTCGTTTGAAAATTCAAGAATTTGGTAGAAAATTTAACTGTTTTGTGGAAAATTTATGTAATTTGTTAAGAATTCATTTTTTTGGTTAAAAATGTGACTATCTGGTTCCAAATTCAGCTGTTTTGTTAAAAGCTCGTCTTTTTGGCTTGAAAAGTCATCATTTTGGACAGCCCCTAATCAGCCATTGAGACCATTTGTAGCCAATTGGTGAAGAAGTTAAAAACATATTTTTAAAGAAAAAATAAAGAAATAGTGGCATTAGCAGACAATTGTGAGAAAATAGTGTCTTTAGTGTAATTTTTTTCGAAATAGTAGTAAAAACGGTTCAAATGAAATGCACGCGCTTATTTAAGTCCCTGGACTTTTATTTTCTAATATTAAAAACATATACTCATTCAAAAAATACATAATATCACATTTTCGAATATTAAGAGTTCTACAAATATTTAAAATGAGTTAAATAATTTAATAAGTAATTCATTCTAGTAGGTAAGACACGTTTGAAAAAACTCATATTTTTCACGTAGGAACTGTTTCCCTAAATATTGTTGGACACAAATATATTGATAATATAGACATTTTTGAATTCATGACGTACAAAAATTGTCTAATATTATGGAATAAAAGTTGTTTCATTAGAAACGCTAATAATTTAAATTATTTGTAAGCACTAAAAACAGTAACTATTACAAATTTTGAAATGTACAAAGTTAAACTGCCTACTTAGGTATACGGATCCACCAAGATATACGCATTTTTATGTTTTGCCTGCGACGCTTCTAACTCTCGCTCGTGGACTGTCAACTTGAATAAGAGTTCGGAATAGTAACAAGTGCGCATACCTCCCTGGCTTTGAAAATGCTTTCGAGGAAATCTTTTCCCTAATCCTAGTGAAATCTCTTTCAGCTTATTTCATAGATCCAACAAAAATTTTTTTCCGTCAATACAATATTTTCTAACATCAACAAAACGATTCCACCGAAAACTTTGATTCATCGAAGCAAGCGAATATGGTACTGTGATAAGATTCTAATATTACATACAAAGCTTAAATATTTTCCCTTATTCTAAACTTTATGTATCATTGCTGTTTGTTGAGTTGTCCTCTGTAACGTGACCTAAGCATTAATGTTTTTTTAGGTATGGCTTATTCTATGCCCGTTTATATTGAATTCTCCATGATGGAATAAATGATTCGCAAATACACGTTCATAAAAGTTAAAATTGGCAAACGTTTCGACCACGGATAGGGGTCCTCCTCAGTGCCAGATATTTAATTGAAAAAAAACTTAAAATTAAATCTTAGGTAAAATATTCATGCAACTTAGCTCTTCTATGACGTGCAGCTTCTCTCTCTTTCTCTCTCCGTCACTCTCTCTCTCTCTTCGCATATCTCTCTCTCTCTCTCTGTCTCACTCTCTATACGCTTCCTCTCGGCGTGTTCTTCCCGTTTCGTTGCAGAAGGTGAGATGGTGGCGGGGAAGTAAATCACTCCTTAATCCCACAAACACAGATTTACTCACACGTTAAAAAAAGGATACACGCTCTAAAGTTCGAAAGGAAGTTAATGACAGAAATAAGATCAACGAGTGAAAATTATTATATAACAGATTTCTGTTAATATAAGAAGATAGTTTTCGACGTCAAAAAATATAGAGACATCCGATCTGTTTTAAGTCCTTGAATTCTACAAATTCCATGAATTCCTTGAATTCCACGAATTTCTTGAATTCTACGAATTTCATGAATTCCACGAATTTCTTGAATTCTACGAATTCCACGAATTTCTTGAATTCTATGAATTTCTTGAATTCTATGAATTTCTTGAATTCCTTGAATTCTATGAATTCCTTGAATCCTATGAATTCCTTGAATCCTATGAATTCCTTGAATTCTATGAATTCCTTGAATTTTATGAATTCCTTGAATTCTATGAATTCCTTGCATTCTATGAATTCCTTGAATTCCTTGAATTCCATGAATTCCTTGAATTCCATGAATTCCTCGAATTCCCTGAATGCCTTGAATTCCATGAATTCCTTGAATTCCATGAATTCCTTGAATTCCATGAATTCCTTGAATTCCATGAATTCCTTGTAAAATTCTGCGTTCAATGACCCCGAGTTAAAGTACGTGTTTTTGCCTATTTTTCAGATGATATTGAAAAAAAGTCAAAAGTAAAATTTGGAAAAAAATTTGTAATTAAAAATTTACCAGAGCAAGTACTTTGATATTGACAAAAGCATAAAAATAATTTATTGGAAAAATGTATTCTTTCGACTTTTTTCATTTTTAATTTTTTACCATAAAGCTAATAATTTTTCAGCATGGTAGCCGCTGGACCGGAAAATGACCAGGAATTTTTGAGACCGGGGAAAACCGAGTAATGACAGTAAATTTACTTTTTGACTGGGTACTTTACAATTTTCAGAGAAAAGTAATTAAATGTTGATCAATTTAAGAAAATCAAATTTCAACTTTTTTTAAATGTTAAGTTCCATTGTTAACTTTTTGAATTATGAAATTATTGAGCTGACAATGCGTAATTCTAAAATCTTTAATTGAAGAAATTTTCTATTGTAGGGCTTTTGAATCTATTCAAAATTAGGCAATTTGCAATTTTAACTTTATAACCTATATTCGATTTCAAAATAATTTCATATTAATAGATTCATAAATAAAAGTTTTTAGTCAATAAAAGCTTTAATTCAATTTCAAATGCAACGTTCAAATATTGTCACAGTCCAAAATATTCTATTTTTAATTCAACGCAAATTAAGTTTTTTAATTAAAGTAAGGACTTTTTTTCAATTTTTTGCAATAATTGACTGATTATTTAAATAAGCAATTATAAATCAAGTATCCAAACTACACTATTTAAAACTAAGTTTATTAATAGAAAGCCTTGAATCGATAAAATTTCAGAGTGCTAAATTTAAACTTTGGAGGTTAGAATTTTAATTGTTTCATTTTGTTGAATTTTTAAGTAAATTACCTACGTAATTTACGTCCCTAGTTTTTTACATGTAATTTACGTTTTTAATATGGCGACTGCGCTTATATTGAAAATAAACCTAACCTAATTCTTTTATACACCGAAAGCTCTGACTGACTTGCTTGATAGCTTCCTAATTTATTGAAAAATGTTTAGAGGTCGCAGACCCAGAAATTCGTTTCGGGAGGAGTTAAATTTTATTTCAAAGAGGGAAAGTGGCAAAAATTTTGCTTTTTGCCCCGAGTGCAAACTTTTGACTTACTTATTTTTTAAATTTCATAAGAAATAATTCATTTAATCTCGCAATTAATGCATTCCAGAGTAAGTGAGGTTATATTGTGGTCTTTTTCCTCACCCGCCACCGCCTTCCACCTTTTCATTCCGCCCTTTTTTACGTTTTTTACATTTTTTACGGGTAATTCGTAAAATACGTATTATACGTATAACAGTTCGAGTTACGCGTAACCGTGCAACCCCGCAATGTGGGCAGAAATAGGGTTGTAAAGTTTCATTAAAATTTGACCAAATGAAAAGTTTCATGTAACTTTAGAAACGTTTCAAAGTTTCAAACATTAGGGCGGGAAAATTCAAAATATGAAAAATTCGATCAAGTATTAAATCTAAACATTTAATAGTATTTTTTGTGTTTCAAAGCCCTATTTTTGCCTCTGGTCCTATGAAACGTTTCATGAAACAATGAAAAGTTTCATGGGAGCAAAGTTTCTGAAACGTTTCAAAGTTTCAGAAACACGTATGCGCTTGCGCACTCATGTCAGGTTGAGGTTAGGTAGTATAATGGCGTCGTTCAATCGAATAATCGTGCTGAAACTTGAAAGCTTGATAATACAAACAAACACGAGTACAGGCGCGATTACCGAGTGAATATAAAGAATATCAAGAATATCTGGGAATATTGAAAGAATATATGGGAATATTTCGTGAGTGTACGAGGAATATCGGATTGGTCGACACTTCGGGTTCTCTATTGTCTCCTATAGTTTCAAATATGGTTCTAGAGGATGTAGAAACAAGAGCTTTAAAAAAATTAAATTTTAGATCCATTTTATATAAACGATACGTGGATGATATTTTAACTATTGTTCCTACAGAAAAAAATTGATGATTTCATAAATATTTTTAATAATACTGCAAATTCCATACAGTTCACTTTTGAACTTCAACATAACAATTGAATTATTTATCTTGATTTGCAAATTATAAAAACACCTGAAGGTGAGTTGATTACCAATTGGTTTAAAAAAGCTTCATGGTCTGATAGATATCTTAATTTTAATTCTCATCATTTGTATTGCCAAAAGGTCGGCCTTATTAAAGGTTTAATTGATAAATGCATTAAATTGAGTGATGTAAAATTCAGGAAAGAAAATTTCGATCAAATTAAAATCACATTAGTTAAAAATAATTATCCTCTTCCTTTGATAAATAATATTATTCGGAAATGAATTCATGACATTTATAATGATTCTAGTAGGAAAAATAACTGGATTGACACGTAGAAAAATATCGGATCTAAAAGTTATGTTACCTTATATTCAAGGACTCTCTGAAAGGTTCAGCAAATCGTTATTTCTAAACAATTTTTGTATAATAAAAAAGACATTAATAACACAAAAAATTTGTTTGGAATTGTTTGTCTCATTAAATGTAATTGCTGTCAAAAAGTGTATATTGCTGGAACAGGTAGAACATTGAAAACTAGAGTCTTGGAACATAAAAGAGATTGTGGAGTTGGTAATTTGAATACAGGTGAGTAAGTAGTCATGATTTCAGGAAAATGAAATTTGCCATGCTAGACTGGACCTTTTGCAGAGCATTGATTATCAATCCCTCTGCTCCCCTGTCATAGGAAGAAATTATGATATTTCGAGAAAATCTTTTAATTCTATTTTGGAAGGAGAACCTTCAGACAAAAGTTCGAGATTATTCCAGTTGGAAGAGAGACCGAATTGTTAAGAAAATTTACTGACACAAGTACTAAAAAGAATCACTCTCAATATAGAGGATTATGAAGACATATCCCTCTCTGAATAATCTGACGTGAAGAATTATTCTTCTTACTCTGATGAGGAACTTTCCTCTCCTCCGCTCAAAGAAACTGTTTCATGAAAAGCTCTTAGCTTTTCAGTGCTAGATTCGGAACTGACAAATCAGGGCATACAATGTCAACGTCTTGGAAGTGACTATTGGAACGAAAATTGAAATTTAAAAGCGCAAAAGAAGTTACAGGCTGCCCAATTTTTTCAACGTTACTAGTTAGTTTGCAACTCAACGGCTTAGCGTTACACACCTATCATTCTAATCTATCAAGTAAATTCGTTTTTGCTCTCGGTACGCTCACGCATGGTTTGCTCCTTTAAAGGAAAGCATTTCAATCCACCATTATGTCCTTGGAACAGAGGCATCCAACTATAAGTGAGGATTTAAAAAAGAATCTCTTGGAAAATAAGTTCCCTCTTCGAGTCATCTCAGATGATCTCCTTCAGTACACATGCGGCAGACGAGCAGACATAATTGCCATGAGAAGAAACATAAATTGAGTGCTTTATTCAATGAACATAGAGGTTTCCATAATTTTTTTCGAACCTCGAAATCTTTAGATCTGGGAAGACGCAAACTTTTGGAGAAGATAGTTCATCAACTATCGAAATTTTTAATGTTACTGTTGTTATTGAAGCCTATAGCGCTTTTGACATTTTTCGGGAAAAAATTTTTTCATCAGAAAACTTTTCCTCACAAAATTTAGTATCGAAATTTTGAATGTTATTGTTGTTATTGAGGCCTATAGCGCTTTTGAGATTTTTGGAAAAAAATCTTTTCATCAGAAAACTTTTCCTCACAAAATTTAGTATCGAAATTTTGAATGTTACTGTTGTTATTGAGGCCTATAGCGCTTTGAAGATTTTTGGGAAAAAATTTTTCCTCAGAAAATTTACTATCGAAAATTTTAATGTTATGGTTGTTATTGACGCCTATGGCGTTTTTGACATTTTTGGGAAAAAATTTTTTCTTGAGAAAATTTTTCCTCAGAAAATTTACTATCGAAATTTTTAATGTAACTGTTGTTATGAAAGCCTGTTGCGCTTTTGACATTTTTCGGGAAAAAATTATTTCTTCAGAAAAATTTCCTCAGACAATTTACTATCCAGATTTTTAATGTTATTGTTGTTATTGAGGCCTATAGCGCCTTTGACATTTTTCGGGAAAAAATTTTTTCTTCAGAAAACTTTTCCTCAGAAACTTTACAATCGAAATTTTTATGTTATTGTTGTTATTGACGCCTATTGCGCTTTTGAGATTTTTGGAAAAAAGGCTTTTCTTCAGAAAATTTTTTCTCAGAAAACTACTATCGAAATTTTTAATGTTACTATTGTTATTGAAGCCTATAGCGCTTTTGACATTTTTCGGGAAAAAATTTTTTCATCAGAAAAATTTTCCTCAGAATCTTTACAATCGAAATTTTTAATGTTATTGTTGTTATTGAGGCCTATAGCGCTTTTGAGATTTTTGGGGAAAAATTTTTTCTTCAGATTTGAACCTCTTGTTTCAACCTTCTAGAGATAGTCGCTTTAGCCATCTTCAAGGGCTGTCCTATAGTTGACCCTGAAATATAATCTGTCTGCACATCTAGATGGCCCAACTGACCTTCCATTTTTCTCCGTGCGGTGACGCTAGCAAGCAAACGTGCTCTGGTAACAGGCTAACGAAGCTCTCGTTCAGCCAAAACTTGGGGTGACCCAGCCATACTTTGCACGGCTGTTTCTAGGGAAAATTGAATTCCCAAAACAAACATACTACCTTAACCATACTAGCATTCGTGTACCTTTTATCTGTATTGTTCGAAACGGAAATACGCCTGGTTCTCAACCATAATCATATGGCTAATAATCTCACTATATCAGCATCCGACATTGGGGGGGGGGGGGGGAGAAGGAGCTAGAAAAGGAATGGTAATCTTCGTTAATGAATTCCAGCAGGAATTGTGTAGGTGGTAGCTGGCGTGTTACACAGAGAAAGTATTCGGAGCGAGAAAACAGCGACGTCGTGACAAGACACGCGACATCGTGGGTTTACGGGTCTCCTTTTACAAGTCTTTTTTTAATTTCCTTTTTTCTTTATGAAGGGGACGTAGAGAAGTGTGTCATAGCTCAGAGAGGAATGAGATATCTGATGGAATTCGAACATATAAAACGAAGAGTATTGAAATATCTGTTTGTCTCTTACAGACAAAAATATTAGGCTGGAGAAACCACAATAACGACAGTGAATTTTCTCTTCCAATTTTCTATCGAATTTGAAAGTTATGGGATAAAGATGATCAATTTGAAACATTTGCAAGTCTTTTTTCTCAAACTTGTTCTCGGGTTAAGAAGAACCCGGTTTTCCATCATAGCCACGGACTAAGTCAAGTGACTGATATCAAATAAAGTACACTTCACGAGAGGAGAAAATGCACAATGTCAATTTTGCGAAAAAACAGGTCATGTAGCATCAGTATGTCGTATTCTTGCGAGACAATTATCAAACCCTCAAAATACTCAATTTAATCGTACAAATAATTTTCAGGCACAATTTCCTAATAATAATTATTCAAAAACCTACTTTAATAACAATAATCAAAGACAATTTTTTCCGAATAAATTCCAAAATCAAAGACAATCTCTTCCTAATAATTCTCAAAATCAAAGACAATCTTTTCCTCATAATTCTCAAAATTAAACAAATAATCGATTTCAACCACAAAATAATTGGTCAAATAACAAACCCAGATATGAGCCGTGGGGAACTCAGAATAAATATAACCAAGATAGCCCCATGGAGAGGACAGGCACCTAGCCAACGATGGAATAGAAATGACTCTCGAAACGACCCGATACACGCGAATAACTATCAGCTTGAACCTAATAAAATAATATGTCACTATTGCAAAGAACCGGGTCATGTTAATCATGATTGCCGTAAAAGAGAACATAATAATCAATATCAACAACAGCAACAACCGCAACAATTACATCCTCCACAACAAATAAATTCGGAAAACTCCAACGCCCCTCCCAGACCGGTTGCGCCGAGGAAGGCCTAAAGAAAGAATTAAATGCATCCGACCCTAACTTTCCAAATATAAAGGAACAAAAAACAGTAAAAGTAAACCTAAGCGTCACTGATACAATACCTCATATAACGTTATCAACAAATGGTTTGAATAATCCTGTAAGATTAATGATTGAAAACAGGAGCAGGTCCCAATTTAATTAAAGAAAAAGCAGTCAAATCGTGCGTGAACATTAATAAACAAAATTGTCTGAACTGAACAGGCTGTAGTCAGAACCCGTCTTCGATTAAGACACTCCAAGCTCAGCAAACCTCTACCTTCTTTATCTCGAGGGAGGTATATTCGAGGAACGGAAGATCTAGGCTGATGATTTCGATGGATTACCATCATCTTGCGTGTGCTTCGGTCAGGTTGTTTCAACTCATACATCTTCCATTTCACTGCACCAAACGTGTAGAGCAGTATAGGAACGGCCAGCATATTGGTCGCCTGGACCTTCTCCTCAGATAATTCGGAAGACCAATTTTTTCTGAGAATATGGCGATACATTTTTTGAAGAGTCGTTTTGACTATACGTACATATTGAATTTCCGCTTGCGGTATTCCAAGATATGCATATTTCTTTTCATTACGAAGATATGCAATGATGTTTCCACTTTTGAGTTGAACACCCTGATCATCACGCGATGATGTCAATCATGCTAATCGCCTTGAGGTAACTACTTATTTCCAGCACAAGGATATTAAGGTCCTTTTCTGAAGAGACAAATAGTTTATGCTCATCCATATACTATAAAAGGTGGTTGACATTATTGTCTATTCTATTGGGCGGGCCACATAGGTATCCACAGCTATTGCCTCGGAGCACAACAGATAGCGGCAAGAGGAAGATGCAAAAAAGTATCGGACTGGTAGTCACCTGTCTTTTGTCAGATGTTACGACAAATCTTGTCCGCCACAAGAGCCTCAGCTCTTTCATGCATCTTACTTTTCTCGGATGCATTTCCAGGCACTGAAGGAGCTTGATAACCAGCTTATCGTTTGTGTTGTCGAATGCCTCACGGTTGTCAATCCAAGTCATGGACAGATTGTTTCGATACCGGATCGAGTCCTGGGTGATACACCTATCTATTAGCAGGTTCTATTGGTTGATGTTTTATGCTGAGAAGGTCACCAGTCTTCAGCAGCGTTGTAATAGATAGGAGGTCAAATGTTCCCATTTTTTTTTTTTCAATTCCACCATTAAATTAATCCCTGGAACCTGTCAAAAAGTTCTAAAAATGCCATGGTTTTTATGAGAGGAAAAAAAAGTGAAGGTAGGAAAACCCGAAGTCAGTGTAAAATTGTTAATTAAATTATTTTACATTGATATTTTGTCTGGAAAAAAATTCTTTCTAATCAACATATATCGAAATTTTTTCTAAAAATAAATTTTTAAGTAAAAAAATCAATGTTTCACTCAAGAAATAATTAATTTTTCAATGAGAAATCATTCATTTTTTTTCTCAATTTTATTTTGGAACATAAAAACGTCATTTTTCTCAAACTTTTTCTTCTCCGATTTAAATTGACGTCTGATCGGAACTATCATTTTTCATGAGATGACATGGAGGTTAGTTTTGTCTTATTTTCCTCTTTTCCCAGACAAACTAAAATGTCTTATTGTCTATTAGATCAATAAAATGGACAGTTTATCATCTAATATAACTAATAGAAGAAAATAAGGCTCAAAAAGTGAAATATCGGCAAACATTAAATTCATAGTTCACCCACGGGGTTTTTATACACGTTTTCGTGCCCAACAGACAATTACTAACTCGAAACAGATAATATTTACACGTGAACGCGTTTCTATCCGTCAATATTTTGACATTTACTACTAGAGCTTATGATAACCTTTTTTCCATCACATACCTATTTATAAAGCACTCCTATTTCACCGATTTTTTAAAAATATTTCGGAATGTTTTCGACAAATATAAATCTTTTCAATTGTCCAATTGCTTGGTATTTGTTAAATTTCTACTTGTTCATTCAACTGATAAAGAATATAAAGCTACAACAAGTGATCATGTTTTTACCAGCCATGACTGCAACAGCGATAAAAATATTTTTTGCTACGTTTGTGTAAAGTATGAAGTCATCACTTGCCGTAGGTCAATTAATGAGCAATGTAGAGACATATATCGTCAATGTTATAAAAGAGAATTTTCCCTTCTAAATGAACAATTTGCAGTGCTTGGTACATTATGCTTTTACGTTGGAATAAACTGAAAAACAATAAAATGTTAAAATACTCTTCACTGGTAATATGGTGAATACCTCCATCAGAAAAAGAATGTTATTTTTGCAACACAAAAGCTAAAGGATTCAACGTTAAAAACAAATCAAGAATATCTTATGTAATAGTGTCTTCTGTCATAACTGCGAAATCTAATCAAGAGTCTGCTATCGAAAATATGGATACGAGCGCAATGATAAATGAAGTTTTGACAAGTAAAGAGACAGATAGAGAGGTTATGTTAGACAGTCAGGAAGAATCTGACAATTGCTCATACGAAGATTATGAAAATGAAGAATATGTGCCAGAATTGCAGAGAAAGCAAAACAATGAATCTTTAAGACTATTCAACCAAGATAGTTTAAACGATTTTATTAGGAGCATGGGTCTTCCTAAAGATGCTTCTGAATATATGGCAGCTTAGTTGAAGAGCCGTGAAATGGTAGAACAGGGGACGAAGTCATCTTTCTACAGGAATCAAGAAAAGAAGTTTCGTCAGTACTTCAATAAAGATGGAGAAGGTATGTTGGTATATTGCAGAGACGTTACCGGTTTGATGAATAAACTAAAAAAGGATGTTTACGTTCCAGAAGAATGGAGATTGTTTATAGACTCGTCAAAACAAAGTCTTAAGGCAGTGGTACGGTATATCTATCGATTAAGTCAGTCGTGACTCACTCCTTCTACGTATAGAATAATCACCACGGATTGACGCACTGTCTTCTCGAAGATCAAGCATAAATATATAACGAAATTTCGCCGCAAAAAAGCATACGATTGTAGATCACTGACCAGTACGTCTCGCTTCCGAAAAAATCTTCGATAACTTTGCCTTGTCTCGTCGGAGTTTCTGTCAGCCGAATTCAAGCTAACGACGCAGATTTTATTCCACGAAACCCGATCCCATTATTGTGGCGCTATTTCTCAAAGAAAGACTTGTTATAAAACTCTTTTTTTTTGTCAGACTTTATCATGCTTCGCAGTCGACGAAACAGGCAATTGAATTGAGTTCTAATTCCGAACCTCAGTTATGGAGTTTTTAGTAAGGATCGAAAACGTGTTCCCACACGGAACCACAAAACGGGAGTTCCTGACGGGAACCTAATTCGAGTTCTCGCTCGAAACCTCAACTAGGGAGTTTCCTACAAGAACTGAATTTTCGAGTCCTGCATATGGGCCCAAAAAAGGAGTTTTCATCCAGGAATGATAGCTTACGCCGATTGTGCTGAGGCGAGAGCCAGCCTTTTGAAATTTGTCCTCTTCTTGCGTGTGCATTTTCTAGATTCACGCCTACATGTCGACGAAAAGTGACGAACTTTCTTCCGGCAACCACGCTTCCGGTTTGTGATGCGCGATTTTGGGCCGATTCTACGGGTGCGCTCGAATTGAGCCTAAACGGACCTCTCTTCTGTTTACCTATATAGTATAACTGGGTGCACCTCCCAATTTGACTATATATACATAATTAAAAACTAAAGGTTAACAACCACCGCAGGGTCCCACTGGGAGCAACTGTCATCTAAAAAATGCGGAATAATTGGAAAAGTTTCAGGATTTGGGTGTGATTGCATCCACTTAATTATATAATTAAAATAATCTGTTAATTAAATTCACTTTTTGTTAATTGTGCTGCCCAATTGGGGCGCGACTGGTTTGCTCTGATAGTGACCACTTTGGGCGTTCAATGGGTAAGCCCAATGTAAGCCCAAGCACAAAATCAAATACTGATCAACTTTATTGACATAATTTTTGATAATTAAAAATTCGAAATAATTGAAAAAGTTTCAGGATTTGGGTGGGATTGCATCCACGTAATTATTTAATTGAAATAATTTGTGAATTAATTTCACTTTTTGTTGATTGGGATGCCCAGTTAAAGCCCAATTATAAGTTTGGCTAAGTTGGGCCGATTTCCAAATGGGAAGTGGATCTCAGAAGAATTTAAAAGTTATAATGTGAATTACACTAAATCCGAAAATGATGGATGAATTACACATTACGAATCTTCAGGTGAAACCTTTTGACTATAATGTACAACTATATATTTCTTTTTTATTTCACTTCACTATACGATATAGTGTCAGAACGCATTTACCTATAAAGAGATTTAATTGGTGGCATGAAGGTAACCAGCGGAATGCCACGCAAGTTTAGAGTCATCACTTGAAAATATTTCAAGAAATATACTCTAGTTTCTCCTTCCTCCTAGCGGACACGTTCTGTAAATGTTACGTAACGAAAAGAGAATATTCATACATAATATTGTTACATTCGTGCACCATAAAAATTACAGAACATCAAGGTCACACTGTTCTGTAACCCTGTTATACGAAGGATACGAAGCAGTTCTGGAATTCTGTAATGTAACTAATATAGAACAGAGTGATAGAACTGTTATGTCACTAGAATAGCACACGTATAATAATAATAAACAACGCGAATGTTCAAAAAAAGCGAGAAGAATACAGAATTCGTTGGTAGAAAGTTATACACACGACTGAGGAAACGCGAGTAAACAAAAAGAAACTGAAAACGATTGCAAATGAGGTGAAAATACAATTTTTCTGAATCGAAAACGTATTCAAAGCCTATTTTGAATTCTCAGTAGCAGTGATTAATCAAGTTGATTATTGGTTGCTATGGCAAAAAACGAAAAAAAATTATTTTATATCCAAAGATATATTCAGAGCATTCAGGCACAACTTTTTGTAAACAGTTCTCACTGCGATAAAAGTAATCTTGCTTTTTTCAACACTCGTTTACGTTGTTTATTATTATTATTGCTATACAAATTTATTTTGAATGATAATTGTGACGGTTCAATAGTTTTTTGTGTCAATGCTCTGAATTTTCTTATATCCAAAGATGTATTCATAGCATTGACGCGTTATTGTTTTATTTTTATTAACCAATGAATGCTCTGAATATATCTGTGCATATAAAATAATCTTTCGTTAGTTTTTTTGCTATAGTATTCACGCAACACTTTTAGCCAATAGTTCTGTCACTTTCATCAAAGTAATTCAGAAATTCTACCAGTATTGCGGAATAGGATTCCTTTTTTTTCAAGTTTCCTTAATACAGGATTAAGCTTTTGTACAGTGGAACCATTTCTCAATGGCATTTAGGTACTGTTTTCTCTGTTATGTTTGCGAAAGGCGTTTTGCTCTACAATAAATGGCGCGAATAGATAGGGATGAACATGCTGCTGTCCGCGAACTAGCAATTCCTCGACGTGACGCATTTAACTTAGCAGGGCTTATCGTAACTGTGCAAACGAGACTATGCGTTAATTACAATCAGTCCAGTTGCAATTGTGAATCAAGAACAGTAAACTTCATCCAAAAACTATGAATATTCAACGAAGTAGTTGAATTTTTAACGGAATAGATGACTAATAGTCATACTAAGAAGATTAATTTTGTACCAGAAAAGATGAATTTGCAAAAAACAAAAGATTTTTTAACAGAATTTAAATTTCAAACCCAAGCAAGATTTATCAGTAATCGAAGAAAATAATGTAATCAAGTTGTTCAATTTGTAAGGAAGAAAAATGTATGGCCAATAAAAAAAATGATACTTTATATTCCTAACCGCAAAACCAATAAATTTTTTATTTCAAATAAAAAAAAGCTGAGTTCCAGCAAAAAAGACGAATTTTCAAAAATGCTAACTGTTGAAATTTAATTTAAAAGAACAAAAATTTTTTAACAAAAACCAATTTTCAGCAATTTATATTCCTTGAGATGAATCTTGACCAGATATAATTATTTTTCAACAAAGTACTGAAAACTTTCAATAATGATTTATTTTCAATCTAAAAGATGAATTGCCATAGCGAAAAAGATAGTATAACTGACATAGTCCACCACAATAGATGAATTTTTCACCAAAAATTTAAAAATAGAATTCTCAACCAAAGAAGAGGACATTTTCAACGAAAAACTATTTTTAATCAAGAAAGATGAATTTTTAATTACAAAGATGACTCTTTAAGGGAATAGTTCAATTTTCAGGAAAATATTTGGAATTGAAAGAAAATAGTTAAATTTTCATGTTAAACAGTTCAGCTTTCAATCTACAAAGATCAATGTTAAAAAAAATGTCAAATTTCTTAAAGAAACAATTCAAGTTCAACCAAAAAGCAAATAGTCGAATGTTCAAGCCAAAAGTTAAATTATAAAATTCATCATTGTTCACATTTATTAAGCAATAATTTAAAAATAATATTTAGTAGTATGTTAAGTTATTTTTAATAAAAATTCCATTAATTGTATTCCTACACACTAAAGTGAGTACTTCGTATCTTGTAGGTTCTGATCGCAAATAAAAATACTGCTTTTTTTCTTTAACTTGTAATATAATGTATATGCAAATTTAATTATTACTATACATGTAGTAGTAATTTGCGTAATTGGTAAATTGGTCAATGCAAAATAAGTTTAAATTATGTCTTGGTTTGTCTATAAAATTTGAAGCATGAAAAGGTATTTTCTTATTTCAAACGATTTAAGGTTAAGACGGTTCAAACCATCACCGCGCCAGCCAATATAAGCACACAATTATAGAGAAAATATAAGTCAGCTAATTAGCCAAAAATTGATAAATTCGCGTCATCAGCTGTGCACGAGGAGAAGAAAAGCGACATCGATAAGAAAAATAGAGATAACAACACAAAATTCAAGTTCAGGGATATAGGTCAGTAAGGCAAGTGGAAAATCAATGAACGCGCGCGCAACCAGACCCCAAGAGTAGGGAGACCAGCGGGACCGAAGATACATGGTACCACCGTCTCCATGATCCATATTGGATCATGGTACCACTCGATCAAAACGGCGCGATCGAGACTTCACTTGCGATCCAACCCAGCAGGAGAACGGAGTTCTCAGAACGGCAACCAGGCTAGCTGGAATCGAAGCAACCAAGGCGCTTACCGAGACGAACTCAGTCTCGCGAATCATCTTACAACACGATATCCAGGAGATTAACGAACTCAGGTTTTTTCACTTTTAAAATTTCTAATCTTTCACTCGAATATTGGTTCCATTCACAACACTCGAATTCTGACTTACCCAAATTCACAGTGGAAAAAGTATTGCATCAGTTTGGAATATTTTTTAGTTGTCCGAAAACATCAAAAACTTTTTAAAAAATCACCCCTCGAACTCAAAAACCACCCTGTGAAGGAATTTGACATTAAACTAGAAATTAAATATATAGGCAGTTTTTTTACTTTTCTTGGACAGTGCACAAACAGTGTATAACCTATGCAAGAATTAAGGGCTCTTTTAAGGCTCATCTAATACCCAAAAGCCAAATTTTGGGCTCTGCATTTTTTTTTTAAATGCATGGTACTGCCACCTTTACGTAAAGCTAGCAGTACCATGGTAGGAATATTTGTCAAATTAAGTTTTTTCTTTCACAGGAATTGAAGGCTCATTTAAGGCTCTTAAATGACCTCCGGCGCAATTTTTCAAAAACAACCCCTATCACAGAAAACCTACCGTAAAAAATAAATATGCACTAATTAAAAAAGTGAGTACATCAGAATTAAGGGCTCATTTTAGGCTCATTTAATACCCAAAAGCCAAATTTTGGGGTCTGCATTTAAAAAAAAATGCATGGTACTGTCAGCTTTACGTAAAGCTAGGAGTACCATGGTAGAAATATTTGTCAAATCAAGTTTTTTCGCTCACAGGAATTGAGGGCTCATTTAGGTCTCTTAAATGACCTCCAGCGCAATTTTTCAAAAACAGCCCCTAACACAGAAGAACTACCCTGAAAAATAAATATGCACTAATTAAAAAAGTGAGTACATCAGATTAAAGGGCACATTTTAGGCTCTCCAACGACCCGAAAATCAATTTTCCAAAACTATCCCTTAACATTCAAAAACCACCCCTTACCCAAAAGTACTCACAAAGTGCAGGAAAAAGTATTGCATCAGTTTGGAATATTTTTTAGTTGTCCGAAATTGACATTAATTATCTCCGCATCGGTACGGTTGAAAAATTTGAAATTAATTTAGCATATAAATAATCATTCTATTTATATAATGCTCCTTTTAAAAAAAAAATCTACCAGAGATCGATTTTTTTACATACAACCTTAACACCTTTTCCTATCTCGCGTTATTTTCGAAATTTTGCGATAATAGGTATAAAATCCTTTGGGATTTATTTTATTCTCGACAATACAATTTTATGGTGTGATAAAAACCCAAAAAGGACTGAATTTAGCAGTTTTAATAACTTGCTGGTAAAAGAATAATTAAGTAATTAAAAAAAGTGCAGAGTATCGATTATTTCAAAAATACCGAGTTCAAGTTTGATGCAAGAGTTGTTGAAACTGTTAAATTACGTTTTTGTTTGGTTTTCATGACACCATATAATATTTTAATTATTCAGAAAAAAATAAAGTGTGAAAGATCTTATACACGTTTTCGCAAAAATCTGAAGAATATCGCAATATAGAAGAAAGTTTTAAAAAATATTTTCCGATAACTTTTTTAGAGCAAAAATGTTGCTTCTCTGACTTTTTTTCGTATATTGTGCCTTTTTGAAATAACATGTTGATTTTCTTTTTTAGACAAGAAAAAATCTTTCTTCTCTCCAAGGTGGAGGCACAGGTCATACCATCATGGAATATACTTTCTACATTAGGATGAATTTAAAAAAAAAAGAGAAAAAAACGCTTGGGTTTTTGAGTAAATTTACTTCAGAATAGACTGCCTGACCGATTCGACATTAATTCGGCACATTAGTAAATCAAAGGTTGCGTGGTATAATATATATATATATATTCGGTTTCGGTTTCTATTCCTTTTGAATAGAACTGAAGGGCCTATGACAAAGCCACCGAACTTGAATAATTATATAATTTTGATACATATCTTTTAATGTTTAATAAATTTCTATTTGCTTAAACAATTTTGATTTGCGTAAACAGTTATTTTTCGATAACTTTAAAAAAATGAAATAAAATAAAATACATATAATTATTTTTCTGACTGTATCGTGCATAGAAAGAATATATTAACCATTTTTCAATTGTTTAAACAAACATATTTTTTTCAAACAATTATTTTTTCCAAAATATTTGTTAAATCGTATTTTCTGAATAAAACATAATATTGAATGATTCCGAGGAGCAGTCAATTCTGTTAAAAACGTCGTGTCATTGTTTGAGCAATTTTTATTCGTTCAAGCAGCTTTCTATTAATAAATATGGATCAACAATATAAAATATTACCCATAGAATTATTTTTGAACATATATTTTTATATATATTATTTGTGTCTTCCAGTATGTCAGATTATATATATATTTATAACGAGTATGAAAATGTAAAAAAGCAACCTGTTGAAACTTGAACCATAATTTGCATTAGTGGATGTGCTTTTTTATAATATAAGTATGATAAGGATTGTAAAAATATAAAGAAAGCAATAATAGATACACTTTTATCATTTACATTTTATTATGACTTTTATGATTTATTTAATAATGCGTTAAAGAAGATGTAAATCATCCATACTCAATTTAAAGGAAATTTGAAAAAAGCAATAATTAATTGTATAAGCAATAATATAAAGTTCTTAGCAGAAATTATTACTTCTCGAAATCATACAATATTATGTTTAATTCAGAAAATACGATTTTTAAAATATTTTTGGAAAACTAATTGTTTAAACAAAAATTTTGCAATGTATTTTTGGAGCACCCTAATATATATATATATATATATATATATGGACGGCAAGCATGTTAGTCGCAGATACCTTGTTCAACGCCGACAGATTGGAAGACCAAATCTGTCGAAGAAGATGCCTGTATCTGCTTCGGAGGGACTGCTTTACTGATGTTACGTTCTGAATGTGGCTTTGAGGCACGCTCCAGTGTTAAGATGTCTAATGACACTTATATCCACAAGCTCAGGTTCCTCGGGAATGCCAACAATCTTTCCTTTCTTTAGAAGAATTTTGGCACATTTATCCAATCCAAAGTCAATCTCAATCTCTCCTGTGTACTTCTTGACGATATTATGGCAGTTTAAAGTTTGCTTTTACCAGAAGCATAGATCTTCAGGTCATCCATATAAAATACATAAGTGATCTTATGCTCGCGCTGGTCAGTGTCGCCACAGGAGTATCCAGCAGAATTTCGTAGCGCAGAAGTGTGATGCAAAAAAGCAAAGGGCTCATGGTATCGCCCTGAAAGACACCCCTCTGGAAGGTGACGCTGTTCGTTACACACACACATATATATATATATGTATATATTGTGACGGGGTAATTTAGACCCCGCACAAATACAGTTAATAACTATAATACCACATCACAACGTCATGAATAACTTTCTATTCTTACTAGTAATTTTTATAAACTTACCTTACCTTCTACATTAAATTAAACAAGTTGAAAATAGGAATAACTCATCACCTGTCAAAAACTAGGGAGGTTAGGTTATCCGACCGGAACCACAAATTGTCAGACCACGGGGTTCCAAGTATATATTTATCCATATTTGCTCTAATTTCTTTCTTATTCCTTTTGTTATTTCATATTCAAGTCGATTGGAAGGGTGGATCACCCCCCCCCCACCTCCCACACACAACAATAACAACAACTGTCAGTTCCTACATATATATATATATATATATGTGTTTGTGTGTGTGTGCAATGTTCGTGGCTGTGTAAAAATAAATATAACTGAAGCAGAAGGCTATGTGAGTAACCGTAACGTTATGAAATAAGACCTCGAAATACTTTTTTTTCTTCTAAAAACTCGTTAGGAGTCATCGAAAGTTTCGTTGACTCGCTCTATCGAACTTTAATGATGGGATGGTCAATCAAAATTTCATTGACTGGCTTCGAAGCACTAGTGTATGAGTGTTTCAAAAACTCCATTCCTCTAGTCTTTACATTCTCATTGAAAGTCTTTTGTACTTTCTACGATTCTTTCTACTTTCTAAATATGTATCAATCAAAGTTTCTAACGACGGTACTTCCAATTCATGACATACGTTTGGCCCTGTCCTAGAGTGGTTGACTCAGTCATTTAAAATTTCAACAACTAATTTCTTCCGTGAACTATCTTCTCTTAGATAAGTGATAGAAGAATTCGGTTTCTTCGAAAATGCCTAACTTTTCCTTGCCTTTCTAGCTATGAATAGATGATAAATACAATAAGAGCAATTCGAAATTTTTCATTTACGCTTTGGAAAAAGCTTCTGGCCGTAATTCAAAACAAAACTTTTACAAATAAAACTAAAAACTTTAGAAAAAAAGCAACTACCTGACATTACCATAAGAGAAGATAGTTCTAAACAGTAAATAATTGTTCAAGTAAGCACGTTCGTTAACTCGCATTCATTACAACCCTACCAAGTGACACGTGGACAAAAAGTTTACGAGTTCAGAAGAAACTGCAAATTTTTAGAACCGATATAAGGGAAGATAGTTATAAACAATACTGAATTGTTTAAACAACTGTGTTTGTTAACTTGCTTCGTTTATTACTTCATTAAGTTTTTCACACACAGTTTTGTCTCCTTACTATTACTCCATGCTGTATATAAAGCTGACAAAAAGACATTTTACTGTTGTACCTCCTGCGGTAAGGCAGAGTGCGAAGAACACCGTATACATTTCTGTAAAGATTGTGGAAACTGAATGTTTTTGAGTAAATTTTACTATTTTTGTACAATAAATATGCATTAACACTCAATGTCCTGCTTTTTCTATGGAATTACCTGCATGAATCGCTGTAAAATATTCTCATTCTTCAGATCTTCAAATAATTCAACTTTTGAAAGCCGCCGCCAATGGGTCTACATTTTTTTCGAAGGTCATAGTCTAAACTTTAAAACCTTGCAACGATTTTTTTTTAAATTTATTTGTTGCAAAACTATGAATTTTTAAACTAGTATCGATTTTTTCTATATTTTTACCAAATTTAAATTTTTATTTAAAAAATTGTTTAACGTTTGACACTAACAACAATTGGATCGTGTAGTAGACACTTCAAAAAATAACCCTGAATTTTACTCAATTTTTTAAAAACCAAAAACAGTTCGAAAACTGAATAGGACTTAGAAGACCCTGTGTGTAAACGGAAGGTGGGAAGAAGAAGTGTGTAAATGGAGGTTTGAAAGAACACTAAGAAATGAACGTAATTTCGAAAGGAAAGTTTTTTCAAATAAGTTTAAATTTTGTTTATGTTTAAAAGGTATATTTTTTGAATTTTTGTTCAGGAAAATCTGATTGGTTTGACGGATCACCAGAAGTAACTCAGTCTGAGTAGATATCCTCAAGGGAGAGTTGAGGCACTTCAATTCTCACTGGTGCCGCTGTACCGGAACTAGTTGAACTTTTATGAATTTTGATTGGCTTGAGTTGGCGCTATTTTCAAATCACAATACTCCTCTTCAATCCCTGAAAAAGTTGGCACGTTTCGATCAAACCCTGAAGTATGAGTTCAATTTTTCGAAAATCCTCAATTTCCCCATGGTAATTAAATGGGATTTTGAAGTGCCCGGTGGCACGTGTTAATATTCGAATTTCGAAAAAAAAAATTTGGGATTTTTTTTCTCCGGAAATGGAAACTTTTTTTGGGGAAATAGCGTTTTTTGCACCACCCTAGTCTACAATGTCTTTTGTTTCAGGCATCATTCACTCCACTGACACTCTTCCCCATGTATTTCTCATAAACTATTTGGCGCCACACTTTTCTGTCCTGGCATACCTCTTTAGCTTCTTTCACGTTCATGTATATACTCATGCAAGCTCTTGCATTTGTAAGGTTTCTTAAGTCTCTTCGAATTAGGTTCTCATTAATACATTCCAACCATTCTTTCCTCGGTCTGCTTCTGGGTTCGCGGCCATTTACTTTACCTTGATATAGGGTAAGGAGGGGCAGCGCTGACCGGTGGGGCAAAGACGACTTTGCTTATAACATCGCTATTACTTAACAATTTCAATTCTACTTTGCATCAAGTAAATCTATTTTATTAAAAAGACAGTGTTACTTACTAAAAGCTTGAAAATTGACGTTGTAAAAGAAAAATTTTGCAGAAAACAGTTTTTACAACGAAAGAATGGAAGATTAGCTGGCAGCAATATGAAGCTATCAACATTAACGGCAATACTTACAGTATAAAAATTTGTTATTTTGACAGATAAAACAATATCACATTATTTCATTATAATTATTGAACGTAATTCAAGTCCGAAGTATATTAAATATCGTAAATAATTGAGGCCTCATCAGGGGGGCAAGCCCGACGAAAATAATAGTTTAAAAGTGCTCTTGTTGCAATGTCAGTCTCACTAAAACTTCTGTTACTGGGAGGGGGGGGGAAGGAAACCGAGATTCGCAATTGGTTTTACATAATTCCAGAGAATTCTACTGAATTCAAGAGAATGATACAAGATTCAAGAGAATTCTACTGAATTCAAAAGAATTCTGCTGAAATCAAATAAATTCTACAGAATTAGAGAGAATTTTTCTGATTTTAAGAAAATTCTGCTGAATTCAAGAGAATTTCACAGAATTTATGAGAATGTTGACTAATTTCTTTGATTGTGGAAAATATTTTTTTAAATTTGTGTATCTCGTTGACGTCCGAAATTACACCAGAGAGTCACAACCTACTGGAAAAGAAAACGAAGGGGAAATTACACGAACTGAACTTGTTTATGCACCCACTCTTGTCGATGGCACATGGACTATCTACCGTCTAACGCGTGCTTCTGATTGGTTAATCTGTATTTGTTAATAACACGGTAATTATTGACTTTAAAAAAAATTTATAATTATTTTGGACGCAATCTTTTTGTTAGAGTTCAAAAATACGACAGTGTTTTTTGAATACTGAGACATATAATTGAAAAATAAGGTTAAAAACCACCGCAGGGTCCCACTGGGAGCAACTGCCATCTAAAAATGACCCCACTCCCAGTAGGACCGCGGTAAATCCCACTCATAGCCACGTCTCACAACCGTGAGATGGGTGGTCACAGGACACAACGAAATCACAAAGACAGGCCGGCGAAACCCTCGTGTGTTGTGAGGACACGAAGCGACCCAAGGATGACAGTTTTCTGCATCCATCTCGCATGTGCCGTGGCATATTTTTGGCACGCGGGTATGGCTTTAAAGTTACGAACCAGTGATAGTTTCGCACCTCCGAGAGCAATATATATATATATATATATATATAATTAAAAACTAAAGGTTAACAACCACCGTAGGGTCCCATTGGGAGCAACTGTCATCTAAAAAAAAAATGACATCGGCTCCCAGAAGGACCGCGGTAAATCACATTCATGGCTACGTCTCACAACCGTGAGATGGGTAGCCAGTCTGCGACGTATTCAATACGATGATCCGACAAAAGTCTCGTGTAACCTGAGGACACGGAGCGACTCAAGGACGACCGCCTTTTGCATGTTCCCCGCAAGTGTCTCAGCATTTTCTTCACACGCAGGGATGCTTCTCAGGCTATTAACCAGTGAAACCTTGGCACCTCCAAGAGCGTCGATGATCAGGACGATTACGTTAACAGCATGTTCCGAGTATAACCGTCGTAACTCCCTTATAAATGTTTTTGTCAGTTGGAGCCGAAAACTCGATAACAAACGTGGTTCGTTTCTCGAAGTCAAGAAGAACTATGTCAAGCCTCGAGTGCGCTACAGAAACAATTGTCGAGAATATGAAGTTCCAGTATATCCGGCCCTTCTCATTCTCGACAATTGACTCTATTTCCCTAGGAGCGTTTAGCGGAGCGGTTTTTGGGCTGATACCGTGAGAGTGACAGAGATGATCATAAAGCACTCTTAGTGCCGCATTGTGCCTTTGGATGTAGGTTGTTCCCCCATGAGTTGGACAACTAGATAGTGGCAGTGAAAGTCCTACCAGATGTTATGTAGTCATTCACACACTGAATGAGGGAAGCGTACTGCCTTGCCCAGCCTATCTTTGTGCGGAGTTGATGCATTCGTCTTTTAGTCTTATGATCAACCGTTGGTTTCGTTTTACGGTTTGCATCTGCCAAAGCTCTCGCTGCATTATACACACTACAATTGTAAACTAAGTCTTACGCATGATTCTCGAACTCATTCAATAAAAAAATAATATGAATGGCTTTAAAGCAGAGAATTAAAAAAATTAACCAGATAAATTTTGTTTAATATTAGTAACAATATGCTAGTAATGGTTTTTTCAAAATATAAAATTTTAAAAGAAATTAAAAATTTTTTAAATTTAAGTTTAATCTCGGAAAATAATGCTGAAAAAATGTCATTTTATAAAAGTTAAAAATTTCAAAAACTACAAAAATTAAATCTTTCGAAAATCTGGAAATAATTAAAATTTTAATTAAACTAACACTTAAATTTAGTCTAAAATAACCTATCTAGAAGGAAAAGGATATTTAAAAAAAAAAAATTAAAATTGATCAAATTTGAACAAAACCTATTTTTGTCAACTTTTGTCATTTATTAATGTGTTTTTACACTTTTTTCAAATACTGAATTATATTCAGCTATGATTTTTTTTAAACCCACGCATTTACTCTAACAATTTTTTCACACACATACACACTTTACAAAAGTTTGTCACTTTAAAAAAAAATATTTTTTTTTCAATATAAAAATACCACACAAGACTTTTTTTCAATTCGCGCACACTTTTTCTCGAAAATACATCACTTTTCAAACTTCAGACACGTCTTCATTTTGGAACTCCTGAGTTGGCGATGAGGTTGGTGATGAGGTTGGCGTTGAGGTTGGCGTTGAGGTCACTTTTTTAAACCAATAACCAACGCCGTTGGTCACCAGTTCGGTTTCGATTCCACGGGATTGTAGGAAAAACCTATCAAATTGGTAACTGTTATCATTATCCAAGAATCCGGTCTCCATCATGGCAATCATCATAATGCAGACAGCTCTTAATTCCTGCATTTCTACGGTCGAAATATTTTCTTGATGCTAAGAAATAGGATTCAAGTAAATGCATTTTCTTGGTTCCAGAAATTCTTTTTTTCAGTGTGTTTATTTGCTCAAAAAATCAGACAAATTCTAACACACATTCCTGCCACAGAACTTTTTTGGGGCAGCATTTTTCGAAATTACCAAAAAAATGGAACTGCTTTAAGGGCCATGGAAATCAAGTGTAAATCGCAAAAATAAGATTCAGGCCAAACGGTAAAGCCATTTTGTCTGATATTTCGTATACATACCCTAAAGAGTATAAAGACTCTCGGTAACGTTAGATTTTTTCGCAAAAATTAAAAGAAAGAAATTTTCATCGATAGCATCGTTGTAGTCATATGTTCTACCATTCAGCGAAACAGGCAGCAAGGTAAGGCAGTTTTTCAGCTCGGATTTTCCTTTGCGCGAATCCTCCGAAAAATAACAGATTTATTCGCATTGTACACAAACTTTGCATGTTTGCACAACTCAGTCTTTTTGGGTACAAAAGTAATACTCTTCTTGCTTAAAAATTAAGAAGTTTAGTTTAAAATTAATTTCTTATGTTTCAAATACGTGTTTTTCGTTTGAAAATTGAAATATTCAGTTGGAAAATCATGTATTTTGTTGAAAATTGGTCTTTGTCGGTACAAAATTAACCTTTTCGGTGGCAAATTCAACTATACTCGGTTCAATGTAGAACTAATTTGTTACAAATTATCATTTTCAGTGAAAACTTAAACTATTTCGTTCAACATTCATATTGTTTGGTATGAAATCATTTTTCATTGGGCAGTATTTGCCCAAAAGTAACGTTGTGAAGTAAAACATCAGTCGCAAAACGATTGACAGTTCTTGTTTTGGACAAAATCACGTACAAGTGTACATAGAAATACCACGCCTATCTTCTCTCCGTCGAGAATACGACACCTACGCTCTGTAAGCTAATTAAATAGTTTTCCTTATGAATCCTTGCCTATTTCAATGTGTTTCACCTTCTTCTCGGTTTCCCAACTCCCCAATCCCCTGATTTCCCACCTCGGAATTACCATCGTAATAAAGTAAACTATTTGGATACTGTAAAATATAATATGTTTTGGGAACTTTCTTCTCTTAATTTCATGGATCCGCCCATCGAACCTCTCACTGTCTTTGTCTCATGCTCATGTGAAATTAAAATAATTCAATGATTAATTTATTTTGAATTTTTTGCCAGTTTCAAAAAACTGGCTGGCGCTCAACAAACGTTGTTAAACATTTTTAAATCATGAGCCTTGGCAGCTCCGACCCAGGCCGCGCTAAGTGAAGGGACAAATTATGTCAATTGAATATAAAAGCAATTATTATTTAATTAATCAAAACTTCGACAAAATTTTATCCTGTCTCAACATCCATTAGTAGATTTCTTGGATCATGATTCTGAACCAGACAGATTTCGAGTGTAATTTAAAGAATTTGAGGTTAGTGGATTACTAAATTACTAAATGCTAAGTGACCATTTAGGAAGGTCACTTAGCTCGGTCCTAGGTTGCAATTTAGATTTTTGAAGTCTTTACAAATTTTCCAATGTTTTAATTTTTATTATTTAACCACAATTAAACTGCAACGTTGTGTCACGTCCAGTAACTATATATAATAATTATCGCAATTATTATTATTATTATTATTGATAATAATCATTATTTGTTAACTAATAATTAATAGATAACAATTGATAACTAATGGTTAATGGTTTATAATAATTAGTGATAATTATTGGTAATTATTAATATTATTACTATTTGGAGATCCCATTGCTGCTCCTGAAGTTTGTTCATAGAATTGGTTATTGAAAGAGAAGTAAGTATTATTGAGACAGCGTTCTATCAAAGGTATGTAACCGGAAGGAATGTTTGCAAAGGATTTAATAATATCGATTGTATCAGAGATTGGTACTTTCGTAAAGAGAGATACTGTGTTGAAACTCACTAGGATGTTTTGGGGTTGAATGTCAATCTATTGTATCTTTCGGATGAAGACAAAAGAGTTTTGGACGTGCGTGATAAAGTTTCCTGTGAAAGGATTCAGTTCTTTGGCAAGAAAGCGTGCTAGGTTGTAAGTTGGTGAGTTTATTGCGCTGGCGATCGGTCTGAGTGGAATGTTGTTTTTGTGGATCTTGGGGAGTCCGTAAAGTCTTCGAGAGGCGGGATTAGTAGGTATTAATTTAGCTATTGTTTGGCTGTCAAGTTTAGTCTTTTTGGAGGGTTTTTGTTTTTCTGACTATTGTTTTTGATGTTGGCCGTCCTACGCCGTATGTCATTCGCTTTTTCGGGTGGAAGGCTATATATTGTGGATTCCAAGCTACTGATGATTTCCTCTTTCGGGATTTTGGAGGGAGGTACTGCAAAATTATGTCTTTTAGATAAGGCTGAAATCATTGCATTGCTGAGAGTATGGTTAGAGATGTTTTTTACTGTTATGCTAATGGTGCGTGCCTTACTGGAAGTAATTTTTCAAATTTTATTTCTTGCTTTTGAGTAGAAAGATCTTTAATTCATTGGGATTGGTCAAATGATATGCGGTCCAATGTAGACCAAATGTCGAATCTGAGACTGTTTGATAGGAAAAGGTAAAGTTTTAATAGTTTTTTGGAGGTAGTGTGCAAGACAAATTTGGTATGTTGTATTCTTTCTGTGGCATTTCTGTCACGAGAGGTGCCACTGACCTATTGCATTGCGTTAAATGCAATGCTTTTGTACATCAGGCTTGCACTAATATTCCGTCCGAGGATCTTGAAGCTCTGAAAAGGGACAATAAAAAATGGTACTGTGGGAAATGTACATCACTCTTTTCGAATCAAAATCGGCGGGTCAAGCAAAAATCTGTCTCTGAGACGATCGATAATTATGACGTAAATACTTCCGGAATGGCTGCTACAGACATGGGGCCTGGGGTCTCCGAGGCAATTACTAAGGCAGTTTCTCATGGTCTTGTTGCTGGACTCAAGCCATTGACATCTCTTTTTGAGACTTTTATATCAAATCAGGAAACTCTCAATGCTTCACTTGAGGCCTCAGTCAACCAAATCAAGGAGGACCTCACAAGCAGTGCATGTCTTATAAGTACTCTAGAAACGACTGTATCGTCAAATCTATCAGACATACAGGTTCTACGAGAGGACACTAAGCACCTACCGAAGAGCAATCTGGTTCAGGCCTCTCAGCTTTCCCATCTCGAGCGTAAATGTCACTCTCTCAAACAGGCTGCCCTTGCCAACACACTTGAGACACACGGTTTACCCCAGAAACCTTCAGAAAATCTCCCGGAAATTATGGAGCGCTCGAGCTGAGGAGGAACAAGACAAGCAAATATTTATGGATCAGTAGCGGGATAATCTTCTGTAGAAAGGAGGACGGCTCAAGGACAGTTATGCTCGTCCATTTACAGGATCTCGACATGCTACGATAGCAACCATGGTGTCCTCAGCTGAACTTCCACGGCGAGTCAACGGCAGCCACCGTATATCCTTTTTCTTTGAATAGTTTTTTTGCTTTAGCCCTTATGGTAGTACTTTATATAAACTACACATTTCTTTGTGTGAAAGAAATATTTTTTTGATTTTATCAAACATTTCTTTACATAAATCGCATTTTTCTTCCCAACACTGAAAAAAAGAATCTCCGGAACCAAGAAAATGCATTTACTTGAATCCTATTTCTTGGCATCAAGAAAATATTCTTTAACAGTAGTAATTTTTATTGAAACCAGACACATATCTTTTGCTGATATAAAGAAATGAATTCTTTGGCTATATTTTATTGATTCAAATAAATACTTCTTACATTAAAAAAAATAATTTCCTTGATTCAAAAGGTCTAGATTCATTGAAATCTGATTAGTCGCTCAAAGAAATATTTATTAAATTTAATGAGTTCGATTCTTGGAATTAATTCGGACGCATTTGAATCTATTGATTTTGCATACTTGAATCAAGTCTTTAGGTTTATTTAAATCAAAGAAATAATGGTTTAATTCAAAGTAATATTAATTTCACTAAAAATATATTTATTTGTTACCAAGAGTTCATGGATTTATACCTATGAAGCGAATTTATTTAGATGAACAACATATTGTGTTTACATAAATATTTATTTCTCCAGTTGAAGGAAATATTTCATTTGTTTACTAGAATTGAATTATTCATAACAAATAAACTGTTATTCCAACGAAGTGTTTTTTTTTAAATCAAATATTTAATAATTTGGCGTGATTTGTTTCGATTTAATACATCTTCAGATTAAAGAAATATGGTTTCAAATTCCATATCCATGTTTTCGATTTGAAGAAATCTTTCTTTGGCATTTATGGTGAGGGTTAAATACAGCTTTCCAACTTAGAATTTCCATGTTGCGACAGCGTCGTGGTCATCGCTGTGGACTTTACACTCGACGGACCCAAGTTCGATTCCTGAGACAATCTGGAAGTGAAACGGGAAGGAAGACAGAATGGAGGTGATTCGGCTGGAGGAGAAAGAAGAGGACCAATAGAAAAAGAAGAGGTGGAAGAAGCGAAGAGTGGTGAAAATGTTCAAGTGAAGACCTGGGGCTTTTGTATAAATTTTAGAAAAAGAATTACCAATAGGATTCTTGAAATTGTTCTTTTAGATACTTTTTGCAACTCTTCGAGATCTGATCTAAATCTTTCCATTCCTATACAAAAGTTCAAAACATGAAATATGAATAATTTCAGAACATTAGTCCATCAAATAGGATATTGATCCTCTTTGCAAAATTTTCAGATACAATCGGATGCAGATCTCATGAAATGTTTGAGGATTACGAAGCTTCCGAAATTTGTATCTCTATCGGAAGTATCCAGTGTAGACCAGTCCATCTGACATTCCTACAAAAGCACGGGCTTCTGTACATCCAAAAGTCCAAAGTTTATAATGATCTGTTCGATCAAAAATTCAAGTAATGCACTTTTTGATGTACCATCAAGAAAACTTGCGGTAACGAATGTTGGAGCTATAATACAATGATGGGTAGGTTTTCTAGTCTTCCACAGATTTGCAGCCAAAGCCCGGCCATCTGGCATTTGTATGCAAATGACGGTTTGTCCAAACTGTGGATATATAATCCAATTAGGAAATATATTGTGTCCATAGTAATGAACAATTCCACCGAACTCAGAGCCTTCTGATACTTTCACCGTTACGCGGATATCTTGAGGAATATCAATCACAGGAGCATTACGTGGACGTGGTGTTGGGACATATTAAATATTCGGCCCACGCCTACTGCGTACTCCAGATATCTCCGCACCTAATTTTTCAAGAAGGAAACCTAGTTTTATTTAGAGGCGATAGATAATCTGGGATCTCGCACCGGGTGGGACAACAACAAGACCTCCCCCTTTTCCAGCCCCCCCTTTCCTTCTTAGCCATAGGGCCGAAAGCCCTATATATATATATATATCTTAAGAATGTAGCTATTAGGTGAAACGAGTGCAAATCGAAGGAAAATCGATAATTGCGTGCGCATTCATTAATGCAAAAGAGGGGATGAACGAGTCCCATGAATGGAGAGACCCACTAGATACGAGGACTGATCAAGAAGATCACTCTGCGCTCAATTCTCAATACCCGTAGCGACAGATGCTTCTGCCAGGACGGGCTCCTTCCACTTTTCTACCAGCTCCAATTCCGCGAGAGGTCGGGACTTGGATGCGAGGCTAACTCATAATCTGCCCTATGCATCGTCCGTGTTTGTGTATTCGGTAGTTGTTCTCTTAGCATCCGGAGGGGTATCGTAGTTCAAATAAATCCAACAGATGGCGCTCCGACAAGGTTTGCCTGTTTTTGCCTTGTTATGTATAGCAAAAATACTAAAATTCGTTTAAAAATTGATACTATTTCTGAATATAAAAGAAGAACATAGTTCTTAGTAACAATAAGAGCAGCTGTAATTAGTAATAAAAAAAATCATGCAAAGATGTAATTTAATAGTAGGAAAAATGAATATAAAGGTGACTTTTTTTAAAACAGTTTGAATTGTATTCATATTTTTCTATTGTTAATTTTGCTAATGTAATTAATTCATTTTATAAACAATTTTAATTTCCTCTAAACAATATATATTTATATATAATAAATTTAATACTTTATTTGGGCCGGCTGTACTATACGGTAGCGAGACATGGACATGTCAAGAAAAGGACAAGAGTAAAATTAACGCGATTGGCATGAAATGTGTGTTAAGGCAACTCGTTGCACTATTTTAATATTTTCAAAAATCAGTTTCATGTAATTTACTTTATATCATACAATTTTTAACATCAATATGTGTTCATTATTATTTATTAATTAAAAAGTGCATCCACATTAAATTATTGAATACATCTGGATTAAATTGACTTCTTGAAATAAAAATTTGAAATTAATCTGCCACTTTCTCTACTCTACTATTACGCCACTACCGGAAGTGGTAACTTTGAGAAATAATCGGAAGCTTCAATAAGGGAACTTCCCCCACCACGAGAGCCCCCAGACCTGTGTATACGACCGTGGTCCGAAGTAATCATTTTACCATCAAAATTTATATTAATTAAAAATTTAAAAACTCGGACGTTAACATCTTTAAAATGGTAATAAAATCTTACAAATATCAAGTAGATTTAACCTACGTTGATAAAAAGTGGTACATTTTGTCGCAGTTGAGAAATACATATAGCACTTCACTGCAAAAAGGTAGCTATGAAAAACAGGAAAATATCTGCTGCAGCCTCGGTGGCGTAATTAGTTAACGCTCCACTCATGGATAGCTTGCGTTCCCGGTTCAAATCCGGGCTGACGAAGATTTGTTCTCATTACTCAAATTTTATTTGTCCGAAGTAATCATTTTAACATAAAAATTCCTATTAATTAATTAGACCTTGTAGTTTTCCTGTAAATGATCCCTGCTGAGGGGGTCTAAATTTGCCCCAAAAAATGTTGGTTCTCTGGTAGTATAAAAAGGACGGAGAAAGAAAAAAGTGAGAGGTTGGTTTTTGGTTGACTTGTTCTCTTTTTCTCCCTCTTTTTTTCATTTGGTTATTTTTGTCTCTAATGAGCCGAAAAGTGAGATAGTTTGGAATTCTCATTGTTTTATTCATGTAACTAATACTTATAGAAATATGATATACAATAATGTAGGACTCGAAATGAAAAAAAAATCATTGACTATTAACTGGTCGGCGCTGCCCCTCCTTACCCTATATATATTTCGGGCGAGAGGGCGGGGCACTGCTGATACTCCTGTTAGATCCAATTGATTTTGTTCGTTTCATTCTATATTTTCTTTTGTTTTTAACCCTCATATCTACCTATAATTCTTTTAATTTTTATAATTTCAAAAGAAAATTTTTACCTTGTATAATAGGGTATAATAAGGTTTAATAAGTCAATATGAATTGAGAATTAAATTCTCTGTTATATTAGATTAAAAATTAATAATTTAACTTCAATTGAAATTGTTGCAAAAATTAGTTTTCTGATCGCTATAATTAAATATACATTTAGCCATTGATTAGTCAAATATATTTATTAAATAATTGTAAAAGAGACGTAAAGGCCCCAAATTGTACAACATTCGAACGATACAGAAAGAAACTTAAACAAAGAATAATAAGCATTGCAAAACTAAACATATTATTGAATTTCATATTGACAAATAGAATAAAAAAGTGTTGGTGTTAGGCTTTCAAAAAGAGGTTCAACTCTTATTTTTAATTCAAAAAGTTTGAATTTGGGACAACTAAAATGTGACAGATTGAAAATGAAGTTTTAAAAATTTGGAGTGTCTATAATCTACTACATGTACCGAAAATATCCAGCTATTCGTACTAAAATGTCGGTGCAAAGAGCCTGTTCGGCCTGAAATTTGTACGGAAAAAATCCAGCTATTCATAACGAAATTTCTGTACTCATTAAAAATTGTACACTTTAAAAATTGAAACGTTTAAAGTGAAAAATGTCTAACTACGTATAACATGTCACTGCGATTAATAAACTCTATGTATAGTTTTAAGTATCCTGTAATTGGTCGAAAGACTGTTGGATTATTAAATGAAGGAAATGAAATGAAATGAAAATAACAGAACAAAGAATTAGAAAAAGACATTTTTAATTAATTCCCAAAGTGGATTTATGCGAGGAAGATCATGTATCGATCAAATATTTAGCTTAAGACAGATCACAGAAAAAAAGTTTGAGATTAGGAAAGAAAGTTTTCTGTGCATTTGTTGACATAGAAAAAGCATTTGACAAAGTAAATAGAAGTAAACTGTCTAAGAATGGCCCTCTTCGATGAAGAAGGTGTTGATCTCGAAACAGTGAAGGTACGTGGGTTAGCTTTCGCACATGACAAGATTGTTATGGCAGAATCAATCGACAACTTGCAAAGAATGTTGAATAAACTTAATACAAGCATAAATAACATGTTCCTCAAAATTAACGTCAATAAAATAAAAATCATGGTGTTTGAAAGAAAACGTGAGAAAACAATGTGCAACATTGTCTTAAATAAGGAGAGATTAGAACAAGTTGACAAGTGCATATATCTGGTTTCGCATAAATGAGGGTAAGAAGGTAATTTGGTTTTATTTCAGACTGAAAATGAACTTTATTTACTTACAGTTCTATTGGCCTTACGTAACACATTCTCATTGCAATACTCTCAATGAACTACACAAGCTGCAATAACATTTATTTTGACAAAATTTTTCGTCTAAATTATATCTAAAAATTTGCTTAGAATTATATACATACATACATATAGTTAAAAGTTTGTCATAAGGACAACCGCAGGATTTCGCCGGGAGCAGGTGCTAATCTTAAAAATTGTACTCGCTCCCAGCGAAATCGCGGTAAAATTTCTATTGGTTTTACACCATGAACCCAATGAGTTTAAAAGACTTGTAGCGGAAATGTTTTTTATTAAGAATGAGGGTGATGATTGTTCAAATATAATAAATGATCTGAATAATTTTAGTCTATTATACAACGTAATACTAGATTCTTTAATTTAAGATCCAATGTTTTTTTGTTTTTTTCTTCAAGCATACTCTTATCATCATTTCATCATTATTTTACAATTTTATTAGGTGTTGATTTAATATAAATTAGTTGTTCCACCAATATTTTGTTACTTAGACTTCTTAAAGAAACAAAATTACAACAAATTTTTTAACTCAAATTCAAGGAACCCGATATATTTGACTTACTACGTTACTGTACTTATGTTTCTACTACTTCATGCTCTTACATTCTTTCACTCGATGTTAACCCTTACCATGAAGCAGAACGTTGGTTCTGTCTTCCATTTTAAATTAAAAAAAAAAATTGTTTTTAAAGAATTTTTTAATTTGTCCGTGATACTAATGGACCTCACTACTTTTTAACATGACAAAGTTAAAATATTAAAACTTTAGGTAAAGAATTAAACCCTCGTAAAAATGACAGTTAGGAATTAATAGAAGCCGTTTAGAAAACGTATAGGATGCAAATGGCATCTTACATGGTCCTAACTGGTTTCTAATAGGATTCTTATTTGAAATTGGTTTCTAACCGTTCTTATTTGGTACTTATGTGCTTTTGTTAAATTTTTCTAATTGGATCTAAGTGGGTACTATGAGGTATTATTTTACTTGACTTATTATTAAGTACAAAATTGTTTGTCTAATAGGCTATATTAGGTCTTTTATTGGACCTTCGTAACGAAATTACCCGGATTAAAATTCGAAGCGATGTCTTTTAAGCGGATCTATACACGAATCCAAACTTGTCTTCTGGTGCTACTTAAATTTCTTATTGGTTATATTGCCTTAAACTCAACGAAATATTGATATAATAATAATTTTTATTATAAAATTCAAATGTATCATGTACTAAAACCTGTAATATGAAGAATACGACCCCGTTATTTTAGTACTACATTTGGCCACCAGTTGGCCTATCGTTGTATTTAAGATCCCAATACCTATCTTTCCTTTACGGTTCGTTGGATCATGAGTTCACAAATAGTCACTAGACATGGTCTAGCCACGCGCAAGTAAAAAAAACTGAGCCAATCAGAACCCACTTCCTAATTTCTCCATTTTAGGTAAATAAGGCGGCAAATGTAAGTGATTTTAAAATGTAAAATTTCTTGTAATTTTGAGATATACAAATACTCTAATTCTAATCAAGTGTATTGTAATGTTGAAAATAGGTACAGAAAAATCCGTATCAACTATAATTTTAGGTTATGTGTTTCATAAACTCTTTCTGGTGACATATATGTGTACAAAATAAAATTCAAATCAATTGGGAAAGTACTAAATAAATAAAATTATACAATGCAGAGACCGCGACATATATAATGATAATTATTATGTTGTATTTATTTAAAAATATTTTTCCTCAATGTTGGAGGAAAATTTGTTCGAAAGATATTAAATATTTATTCACAATTATCAATACTCTTGTTCACACCTCTTTTCTTTACAATTTGTATTACGTTCGTAATGTAATTAATACATAAAGGGTGGAACGGGAGGTGGTGGCAAGTGAACATTTTTTAAAAAAGGATTTCTTTGCTAGAAAATTCTCTAAAATTCAAATACACACCGAGTTAAAAGGATTTGCTCGAAATCGTATTTTTGAGCAGTACGTCACAGATATAGCAAAATAATGTACAATTTTTATTTTTCATGATGACTTTAATATTTTCTCCTTACTTTGCACTAATTTTATTCTCAGCTCGGTGAAAACGGCGAAGTTTCTATCCTGACGCAAACGCCTACGCAAATTCAGTTTTGCGTTTGAGCAAGTCAGCTTTACTCTGTCCTGGAGGAACTAAGGCCGAACCACCCCAAGGTGAGGTTAAATAAAAAACGAGGTTCAAAACGAAATTGAGAACACAATTATGCAACGATTTTAGATTTTTTCTTTTTGAAAAATCCAGGACTGATATTTTCAGGGATTCTTGATGGTAGATTTATTATTCTTCTATTTAATTTTTATTTTAATACAAATAGCAAATAAATGTCGATTTTCTTAATTTCAGTTTTTATCTCTTAGAAATTTTGTTTCTTATACCTGCCGTCGCTTAGATGCATTGCACAGCGGTATAAAGAATGAAAAAATTGTTAATTTGTAAAGTTAATTTTTATAAACAAATTGTAAAACGAATAATCGCCATTAGGGACTATTCGTCTTTAAAGTATATTTCTGTTCTGAAATTGCTTGCTTTCATCGTTAGCATCCCTGGTAAAAATGACAGTTAGGTATCAATTGAAGCCGTTTAGAAAACGTATAGGATCCAGATGCAATCTTATATGGTCCTAACTGGTTTCTAATAGGATTCTTATTTTAAATTGGTTTCTAACCGGACTTATTCGGTACTTATGTTCTTTTGTTAAATTTTTCCAACAGGATCTAAGTGGATACAATGCGGTATTCTTTTACTTGACATATTATTAAGTACAAAATTGTTTTTCTAACAGGTTCTATGAGGTATTTTATTGGACCTTCGGAACGAAATTACCCGGATTAAAATTCGAAATGTTCATGAAAACGCCAGACCTTATACTGTCACTGCAAAATCCAACTTTTTTTATTGATAATTATCGTGTCTGGCAATATGTTATCCCCAAGCTATCGGTCTGGCGATTAAATAATAGTAAACTTGGGGCACCAATAATCGAACCTAGAAGAAAATTGGCTCTTATACTGTCACTGCAAATTTCCAATTTTTCCACTTGGCTCAGGTGCCGAAACGCCCCAGGCAGAGCGTCTGGCATTTATAGCTTTCGAAAGAAGGGTCATTTCCCAGATATATTCGCAACAAACTAGGACTTATACTCTCACTTCACGAAAAACATCACCAGCTCTTGGACTATATGACATTGAGACCGCACTCTTGCAGCTCAGATATTATTTTAACAATTAAGGTTTTTAAGCTATCTGTATATATTATGTTTTTCGTGAAACAATACGCAACTACTTGTTTCTATTTTTTTCTAACACCTCGGACCATAAACACTAAAGCATGATTTGCTTGACCGATACTTCGACCTAAGTGACCAAGATTTTCAAATCCAAATATTTTTTTATTGTGAGATTCATATGATAATTCGGCAGCCAACTGTGCTTCGTCCATTAGAACTACGCAATTTCGATCCATTTTTTTTTGAAGACTTGCATTTCCGTTTTAATTCTTGCATGGCGGCTTCATTATTACCGGGTTCAAAAGGTATTTCAGCAGAGACAGCTTTCAATAATCTGGTCGATGGCAAGATAAAAATCGAGCATAAGTGTCAATACAATTTTGGACTTCGCTTAAATATAGATAAAGCAAATACTTTGTCATTCACAGTCCACTTTCTAGCAGACGGTTTTTGAGAGCAGTTTCTTAATTGCGAATGTATGAAATTTTTTGTTACCTCGTTTAAGGACAGACGATCGCGGTTGTGGGCTGTTTCCCACCATCTCCGCCACAGGCGTGCGGTCTCCTTGTAGTACTTCGTGCTGAGGACGTAATATACGTAGTAATATACATGTCGAAAAAAAAGTTAGTGGAGACACGCTAGGTATTTATCTTGCATCGGACCGAAAAAGTTCGGATTTGCTTGATTTTCTTTTTACATACTAAAAATGTAAATTAATGAAATATTTACCGTTTATGTACGAGATAATGATCAGAAATGAGTACCGATATACATTATACTGTAGTATAATGTATAGGACCTTCTTTAAAAAGGAAATGTTATGGAGAAATTGGCGGAAAAATGGAAAATGGGCAGATGTTCCGCGCGCTTAGGTATAGCGGTCTCGCTATACCTAAGCGAAGGTAGTCTACTATCGGCGCAAAAATGATAGGCATCTTGCCTTTGAAGCTTAACAACTCAGCCAAAAAAATGCTACAGTAATAAGTTAATAGCCATTTGAAAGCTGAAAGTGTTCCACGTAAATGAGCTTGAATTCAGTCAAGTTTAGAGCATTATTTCTTATACAAGAGGCAATGGGAAAAACTTGAAAAAATCCATGAATATGAATAAAACATTTGTAAACAAATTGCACTTGACCAATTCGAGATATAACAAAAATTGTTGCTTAAAATTACAAAAATGTACAACTATACTATCTTCAGTTCTAATGAAGATATTAAAGCGATTTAAACTTCAAACTGTAACGGATTGGCTCTGTAATTATTTACAATATCCCGGAAGGATGTAATTGTTTTATTTTTTGTGAAAATCGCGATATTTTTACATTCTCATCCAGAGAAGGTGTTAGATTTTTGTAAAATTTGACCCCCCCGGTTTTTGTCAAATGTCCACAATCAGTTAAGGTGGTTCGGACATCTTGAAAGAATGAAAGATGAACGACTGACCAAACAGGTGTATAAAGGTGAAGTGAATGGCATAATGCCCACAGGTAGACCGCCGAAAGAATGGTTAGAATCTGTGAATGAGCCATTAATCCGAAGACATAAGAAGCCATGGAAACACGAGAGCTTGCATGAAAAAATCCATGGACTAGAGAGCATCGCTAGAGAGATTGATCATCAACCTGGGTCGGAGCAGTGTTGCGGAATGAACGTATTATTTAAGTAAATAACACAAGAATTCTAGATCAATCTAAAATATCTATACCTCACACACATATACCTATCTACCCTATACCTACATACCCATCCAGACATTACTACTTTCCAACCGAGCAATTCACGCCTACCCCGAAAGGGGAACAGCTTAATGGTATAATAATAATAATAATAATAATAATAATAATAATGTGTTCTCGCGTTGACGTCGCGGTAGGGCTTGAGCTTTCCTCTCATGAATTTGACGGCTATATTGGCTGTAGCATTGCTACTGACAGGGTTACTCATGCCAGACAGACAGAGAACGAAGAGAAAAGTGACTAAGAGGAACGCCAAAAACCATCAATTTAATGGAGAGTATTTTGAAATTTTTAAAACGCTTGTCGCATCCCGCGGATCGTCGAGGCGCCCCTGGAGCCACCGCTGGGGCCACAGCATGCGGACGGTGGTTATGGTGAGCTGCGAGATGGTCAGGCAGATCTCACTAATAAAAAAGCTGGTTAGCAAGAACATCTGCGACATACGGTAAGCAGTAAAACATCAACTGTGCCTGTTGAGGATGCTTTGGCTAGCGTTAGCTATTTACAGCCAACCACTTCAACAGAAATACCGTGGGAAAGCATAAAAAATAAAAAATATGTGTTTTTGATACCCGCCCCGACCAGCAAAACCTCGGCTCCGCCTCGGCTTTGCAAAAGTCAGGTGGGCGACCGAATCCCATGCATCCGCTCAGCTGACTGAGAGCAGCGGCGCGACAGCGGCGCTACGCGAGGTGGCCTCAGCGCTTGCTGATGCAGGCCACAAAAGAAAAAACATCCGAGCTAGCAGCCGACAACGCATTTTATTAATAAAACCTTAATTATTAAACGTACTTTCGGCTGCGGATGAAGGAAAATAGTATACGACACACGGTCAGAAATATTGGATGCCCTGGCCTTGGGTCGTATATATACTATATACTATTGACAACGTACCCGCTTCCCCATCTAAGCGTCGAAAAATTGTTGACCTACCCCACCATCCAAAAGACTACGTAAAATAATTTTTAATACATTTCAAATATGACGAAGGGTTAATCACTTTTGAAATCTGCTGTGCAAGCTTTTGTGTATAACTTTTAAAATTGTTTTCAAAACTTTCCAAATCCTTGTGGAATCATTGGAATCTTTGTGAAATTTTTGAATCCTTTCTAATCTATTAAATGTTTGTGAAATTCTTAAAATATTGAAACCTGGTGTACACTCGAAATTCAAATGGCCAACCCCTCGAAATATAAGCATTTTTAGTGTTTATCTATTTTTTAATTTTTTTCTCATGTATTTGTATCCGTAGACAGTGTGAAGGCGTCCATCCAATTGTTCAATGATAGCTAAAAAAGATTGTTCAAAACCAAAATTACTATGTAGTATGTACTAGTTCTTTTTTTTATTATTACATCATTAAGCCGTTTCCCTTTCGGGGTAGGCGTGAATTGCTCGGTGGTACAGTAGTGATGTGTGGATGGGTATATAGTAACCATTCTTTCGGCGGTCTACCTCTGGGCATTCTGCCATTTACTTTACCTTTATACACCTGTTTGGTCAACCGTAATATTGGGAAATATGTTCTTAACATTTTGCTACCACAATATATCTTTATAAACTTTTTCACTATTTTCAAAGAGATGAGAAAAATTAATTCAGGGAAAAAACTTAGAATATCTTAATTATTATTAATCTTTGATTTCAAGGTAATTTTTTATTTCTGCAGGATTACAAAAATTTTAGAAAAACTTTGAATTAGTTGAAAGGCTTTTTAAGGAGCTTCAAAGGTTTTAGGATATGTAATAACACTTTGTTAATATTAAAACGAAAATTAAAATTGATTTTTTTATTTTGATAACATAATTTTAATAAACATTTGGAAATATTTTAAAACATTTAAAATTATTTCCTAAAATTAAGAACAACCATTTTTTTATTTTGCAATATTACAAGATTTTAGAAAAAATTTTAATAAGTTTAAGAGATGTTTAGAATTTTTGAAAAGATACAACAATAATTTTAAACTTGAAAAGATTTCTCTCTTTTGGAAAATATTTAATGTTTTTTTGTTACAAATATGGCTGGTTGAAAATCAATCTTTTTTGGTTGAGGATTCAACTTTTTTGTTGAAACTTTGATTTGACATATCTGAAATTTTCAAAAATCTTTTTGAATTTTTTTCAAGAATCTTAGGAATGTTATTTTTACATAACCTCAAAAATTATTAAACAAATAAAATTAAAGAATAACCATTAGTAATTTTTATTTTGTATTAAAAGTCGTGTCTCCCAGAATTTGGGAAACAAACAAAATTTAAAATACTAAAGTTTGATTTGTTGTAACGGTGTAACCTGAAAATCGGAAAGAAAATAGAAAATTAATGCAAAGCGCTATCATCTTCTTTGAAGATTGCATGACATGTATTGAACTTGGGGAGTATCATTGCGGATTCCCCAAGTTCTATTGAAAACGTTGATTATATGGGCGTTCTTGTGTTCTTCGCACTAAATAAGTTTCACTGTTCTGCACTTTCTTTTACTTGTCGTTTTGCAGCTTTTCATTTTTCGACTTGATAAACACCGCTTTATGCACTTTTCCTCCCACGAATTTACTAAATGTTAAAAACGAAAAAATTGGTATTAAACGTCTCAGGAGACTGTCCTCCATTAATCTCATTAAACAAAATCTGATTATTTCGCGGACCCGATAAACACCGTTTAGTGTATGACAGCGACGTAATAAACACCGTCAAATCTCTTCAAAATTCAACCTCACAAAACCTTTGTTTATTATCATTTTTTAGACTTTTGAAAACGTTGATCAGATTGGGATACTTGTGTACTTCGTGCTAAATAAGTTTCACTGTTCTACATTTCTTATACGTTTCATTTTGAAGCTTCTAATTTGACGACCTGATAAACACCGTTCTATGTATTTTTCCTCCCACGCATTTACTAAAAGGTTAAAAACAAAAAAAAATGGTACTAAACATCTCAGGAGACTTCCCTCTATTAATCCCATTAAACAAAATCTCATTATCTCGCCGACCCGATAAACACCGTTTTATATATGAATGCGACCTAATAAACACCGTTAAATCTCTTGGAAACTAAACCTCACAAAACCTTTGTTTATTATCATTTTCTCGACTCTTGAAAACGTTAGTTACCTCGTTGTTCATGTCTTCTTTATACTAAATAAGTTTCACTGTTCAACATTTTCATTTACATGTCATTTTGATGCTTTTACTTTGACGACCTGATAAACAACACAAGTTCGAAACTTCCAACGCGTGTTGACATCGTTGACTTGGCAACCGCCAGTGCGCATGTGCGCGATCCTGGTACCAATTTTTCAGTCATGGCAAGCATTAAGGAGTTCTTGAACGTTGCTCGCCCCACTCCCCACTTACAGGGATACCACTCCTTACTAATTCTTCGTGGTTGGTGTGATGATTAGAGTTTCGAATCGGGTAAATTAACCTGGTAACGTACGGTAATATTGGTAAGTTACCAGGTAACTTACCCGACGTTCGTTCTCGGAGAGAATTTATGAGAATTTATTTTTATCTCCTTTCAAACTTCCGTGAAGCGCATTTCTGGCAACGACAACTTTGCTTTCATTATCCATTTGCTTTTCTAATCATTTTTTTCCAATATTTTTTATTTAGTGCACCAAAGACAAATTTCGAAAAAAGATAGAAACTGGTATTATTGTATTCAGCTTTTTCTTTAAAGGTGTAGAGGTGCTAAGAAAACCTTTTCTTTAGTTTAAAAATATATTTAAATTCAAAACTTTACTGAATGTTACATATGTGAACAGTTTTTGAAATAAATCATTGTTGCGTATTTAATTTTATTATTTTAATGATTTATATTTATTCAAATGTAATCATGTTATTTTTTGAAGTTTTTGCAGTATTGTAAGACTATTATACGGAGTCTTCTGAAAATATTATAAATTTATTATTTTAATGCTTAGAAAGTTTTCCATATTTTAAATATACCTAAATGGACGCTGTTTATAATTTATTCTATAAATTCTAACATCATCTAATTACTGAAGTTTTTAGATGTTCAAGGGTTGTCGACCACTGTCAATAAATGTTCAAGATGTTATAGTTAATTTTCGATCATTTGGTATATTTTTTGTGATACTTCGTTTACTGCTGGCATCACAAGCAGCAGGCAATCCAAGTCACAGTAATGAAATAATTTCTATCATTGAGGAATTTTGGGAGGCTCAAATCATATATTAAGAAAGTGCAGTTGATTATAACGTCAGTATTGAAATGAGCATTGACGTGTTCGGACCCAATCGTCAGTTGACCTTTGCACAGTCTTAAGATGACTTCTACTTGTGAGAATTGTTTAGAAGTTTTTTCACGAGTAGATAACTTGAAGAGACATCAGATGTACTCATGCAAAAAAACACGGAATCTTTCTTCCCACATAAATAGCTATGATAAATCTAAAAGCTATGAATTTCTCCCCCTTAAATTGTCTCATGATATTCCAAAAACGAGTCAAAGTGATATCAAGAACAATGATGGAACTGATGATAGTAATAGTTCAGTTATTGCAGAGCTGCGTGAAATCCTACAGCAAAAAGGTGCTGCCCTCAAAGAAAATTTAATACCAGAAAGAATGAAGTTGACGTATCCAAAGGTACAAAACCAAATATGTACCGGAATAAAACGCAAATATGATTCAACTTTAAATGTGAAAAAGAAGTTAAGTTTTAAGACTCTTAATGAAGACGCTCTAAGCGAAAAATATAAGCACAATGTCAAAATTATGAAGAAAAATGATACGCATAAAGATAAACATGTGGTGAAAGACAAGGAGGAGAATGTTACGGGAAAGCATGAGATAGATAGTGAAGAGAATAAAGAAGATAAGCTAAATGAGAATAAGATGGATTAAGAGATAGATGAACAAGACATGGAAGAAGAGAAGATTAAGGAGGAAGAGATAGATGATGATAAGGAGGAGAATGAGGAGGAGGAGGAGGAGGAGGAGGAGGAGCTATCCCATCTTGAACGTATTTTTTCTCGCGAAACCCCTACCGCGACCTATCGATCTATTTATTATTTTAGGGATAGCGCCCGTGTTTTTGGGTGCAGTTGAGACCATGTTTCCGATTATTGGTCTCGTTGTGACCTCATCCGAATTATTATTTTGGATTGGAAGTGCAGCGGCGACTTCCAAGTCTAGGCTATCGTGGTCACTTGCTATAGGGTCACCTACTGTAGGGTTCGTCATTATGATTTTAATTTTATCGGATCTCAGTTTCATTGGAATTCTCGTTCGCGTTATATTTTGTTCGAACAAGGCACAATATAATACTGTCTGATTTGGTTTCTCATTGAAAATGTCCATTCTATTCCGAAAATTTAAATTTAAATTACCTATCTTATGGTCGGAGAATTCGAAAATATGCTTGTTTTCGTTCTCAGACTCTTTGTTTTGTAGATCCGTCGCGTAACCTTGACGCGACTCGCGGGTGTTGCTCGCTGCACGTGCGAACTTGTTTGCGCGCTTGAACGGTAGCCTCGGTCGGTAATTGAAATTTTCAATGAAAAGAGAAACGCGTTTTTATTATTTCCTCTTAAGTTTCATTTTCTTACCCTAATTATTTTCAACTTTTCAATTCTATATTTTGAAATCCGGTTTTTAAATCTTGATGCGATTATTTTAAATCTTTTCGGTGTTTCGTTTTAAGCCCCATTGCAATGTATTGCTTTGTTAGGTTGGGTTTCGTTTAGTACGGCTTTTAAAGAAAATATTTTGAAATTATTTTTTTCGATATTTTGCACGCAAGTACGTGTAAGATTATATAGCCAAATACATATTAGATATCATATATAATTAAAAACTAAAGGTTAACAACCACCGCAGGGTCCCACTGGGAGTAACTGTCATCTAAAAAATGTAGAACTCCTAATTGTATAGAGGGAAGAATTGTAAAAGGCTGTAAAGGTCATACAAGGAATAAAGCATTATTATTATTATTATACAGGAATTTACAGGTTCCGCAGCCAAAAAGTTCTTCTTTTTCGACCTAGGATGACAAATATTTAGAATATTGGAAGGAGATAATTTTAAATTAAGATGTATACATGATTGCTATTAAAGAAAAGGCTTATATGTTTAAACTTTTAAGCAATGGTAGAATATTAAAAGAAAATAATTATTAATCCTTATTAAACAACAAAAAACCTTACGTTTTAAGCTTTTTTTCAAGTATATAGTAATCGATTGAACGCCATATATGTCATTTAAAAATATGTATTTGTGATGTTTTCAATATTTGTCATACTAGGTCGGAAAGGACAACTTTTTGACTGCCAATAAAGAATGAACGATTCAGAATTAATTGGTCACAGTTACTGAAATTAATAGATTCACTAGAAGACACCAATTTTGTCATTTGAAGTTATAAGAACTGAACAGCAAATTAGAATACTCAAAGTTGAATACCTTTATATTTTAAGCTTTTAAAATTAAAGCTCAAAATTTTTTTAATTAAAACGTTCAATAATTTATGCATATAAAATAGAAGTTTTTAACACTTTTCAATTAATAAATTGGTCATTAAAAGCCATTAAACAGTACAAATTTAAAATTTGAAGTTCAATTTGATTAATTCTTTCTCAATTGTTCAATTCTAATTTATAGTCAAAAAATTGATCTTTTTCAAATCAGGATTTTTTTGTTGTTTATTAACGAGTATTCATTATTGTAGTATCGCCCTGAAAGACGCCTCTCTGGAAGGTGACGTTGTTTGTTGTCACACGATAATTTCCAGATGAGATAGTAAATCTTGCGCTGAGAAATAAGCAACCCGCTTTTGCTCCGACTCTTTTCTTAGTCCGCTTTTGCTATCAGCCCCTCAGTTCTGGTTCGCCGAGGTATATACAGCGATGGAAAAGTAAAATACTCGTGGCAATTTACTTGGTTTTCTACGGTAATTTACCTGGTATTTTACGTCATCAGATTTCTACATGATGTAAATTACATCTTATTCTATATAAGAGGGCGCCACCTCTGAGGCGGGAAATTGAAAACTTGAGTCAGACAGCCAATATAGGCATTGAAAAAACTCTTACGAATTCCGATACCTGAATTTCAAAAAAGTGAGGTTATGCACATTTCAGCAGGTCCGCCATCTTGACACGTAATTTACTAGGTATTTTACCTGTTTTCTACGTACAATACTTCACTTAGGTATTTTACGTCAAAAACCTCCAGTTACGCGTAACTGCACATTTCTGCTTCTTTCACAAAAGATTTTGTGACTTGAATATGCATAGCATGCCCAACTGGAGATAAATTCGGCCTACTGACGTTTTCTTTTGCCTTCACTTTTAAATTCTAAATTACAAAATATATACATTTTTTTAATTCTTACAGATGAACTCGGTTGTTATTACGAAAAAACGATAAATAATTTAATTTTTCATGCAACCATGTAGGCTGGAATGACTGACAGCGCCATCTGCATTTTACGTTTCAGATAATTCTTCTCGAGATCGCTGAAATTTGGTCGTTACAGGGGGCTACTAACTACTGATTTAAGGGCATGTGACACGCATAAATACCTACCTTACCGGCCTCAATTGTTCAATTTTCGGAATTTTTTTCTGAATCTAAGAACTTTTTTTCTAAATAAAATATCGGGCTGAAACTTTGGAAAATGTATGGGAAGACCAGCGCGTCAAAATACATAAGTACACGGAGCCCGAAGAAAATCGGACATATGTCCTTTTCGGAAGTACACCCAAATAGACTAATTCTTGTATTCTTAAAACTACTTTCTTTTATTCTGAAGCACCTTTACAGTTAATTACATTTATTTCATGCGAATGGCCATCCTTGTGAAGCCTTTGACAAACAGACGCACTTATATGGGTTTTTCAGTCTCTCTTTAATGCCGGCTCTATCCTTAGTGCGATTGTGGAGATATCCGCTGGTAAACTTTTTCAACCCTGTTTATATCACGGAAACCTTCGAAGTTTATTTAGATATTTTTCTACTAAAGAAATGTCTGTGGCGAATTATTTACATATTCGCGCCATAACTTATACTGATGAGTTTGTACCCAATGCAATGATTATTGGCTAATTGCGATACGCTATTTTAATGACGCGTTTTGTCATTTCGTGAATTGTCACTAATTACAGCATGCCACATTTCTTGTTCTTCACCTCTCTGATGAGAACCAGTTCCAGGGATTAATTTAATGGTTTTCACTGAATTTTATAATAATGCTCGAATAGTTTTCTAATCAATTTATAGTGATTTGAATTTGAAATTGTTATTCTTTTTGAATTAGAGGAAATTCTATATTGATTTTAATGCTTTGAGGGAAGTTTCAAAGCTTTTTCCCCCTCTTATAAAAATCATGGCTTTTTTAGGACTTTTTGACAGGTTCCCGAGATTAATTTAATGGTTTTCACTGAATTATATAATGATGTTCGAATATTTTTCTAATTAATTTACTCAGAACAAATCAAGACCTACACAGTATTTCAGGAATTCCTTCTCTTTTTACATTTTCGAGAATATCTCAGAGAGGTCCACTTAAAGCACTCAATATATGACATACGTTTGGCCCTATCCTAGAGTGGTTGACTCAGTCATTTAAAATTTCAACAACTAATTTTTTCCGTGTGGTAGAAGGTTGCAGGTTTTTGTGGACAAATTATTATTTCAAAGAAAACTGATAAACTTATGTGGATTTTTCTGTGTTGCACATTGAAACGAAATCCGTAGGTGGGAGCAAAAGAATTTTGAATTTTAAAATTAAGGACCTGACCAGGAGAAGTTCAGATTACGAACAGATTCGATATTATACTGCCATGAAATATTTTCATACAGGTAATGAAGACGAATATGTTTAATTCTACAAAAAATGTTCTCACACAAAAATCCAGGGTATAAAATCGTTGCAAACAGTTAACAACTACATTAAGTAACAAATAAAGATAACCCATTGTGCAACGGTTTGTTGCGATTTTCTTGTTCAATTAGATACTTGGATATTTTGTTTTTACAATTTTATTTATGGACTTTTTCTTTTCCTGTTTCAGGTGAGTTCCAAATACAAGTTTAATAAATTGAAACGGTCTCCGTGGTGAGTAGTTGTTACTTTAGTGTGGATAACTTTGTGAATTTACAATCCACAATAAAGATTATTGATTCAAAGAAAATAAATCTATTTGAGATTGTTATCATATGTGTAGATTTATTTGTGCCACTCTTTCTCTGTGTTCTTGTTTTTTCAAAGAAAAAAGGTCTAGTTTTTCCTACAGCTTGTTTTTGTTATATCTTATAACCGGGTGCACAGTCTTCCCCTTTTTTCTTAGTTTCCCCTCTTTCTTGAAGTTCCCCTTTTTCCCCTATTCTCACAAAACTTCCCCTTTTCTCTTTAAATATACGATATTTGAAAATACAATATTTGAATTACGCGGAAAATTCTCTGAAATAAGCTCAGGGTTCTTGGGAACGCCAACAATCTTTCCTTTCTTCAGATGAATTTTGGCACATTTATCCAATCCAAAGTTCATTCCAATCTCTCCTGTGTAATTCTCGGCGATATTTATGGCAGTTTGAAGTTTGCCTTTACCAGAGGCATAGATCTTCAGGTCCTCCCAATAAAATAAATGAGTGACCTTACGCTCGCGCTGGTTAGTGTCGCCACAGAGGTTTCCAGAAGAATTTCGTAGTGTGAGAGATAGAGGCAGAAGTGTAATGCAAAAAAAGCAAAGGGCTCATGGTATCGCCCTCACGATAATTTCCAGATGAGATAGTAAATCTAGTTTTCCAAAGAGGCATCAATCTCTCCATGCGTCTCACTATGTGTGGATGTATCTTGAAGCTTTCCAACAGACAGACGATAAGTCTATGAGAGGTTGAATCGAAAGCTTTGCGGTAGTCAATCCAGGCCATCGAGTATTGTGCGTCCTAACACCAGCCACTGCGGAATGGGCATCATTGACTTTAAATATGAGGTGAATATGCGGGCCAAATGTTGGTGTGTAGAAGTAAACTTCTTCCACTGGAAGTTCTTGATACAATCTGGTCCAGCACCAGGGAAGTTCTTCGTGCCTCTAAGAGCTGGTGCTCAGTTCTGGGGCGAACTTTCGAAAACTTTCCTTGAATGGTCTACCAGAGGTTATGTAGTCAATTACACATTGAACACGGGACGCAGTCTGTCTTGCCCATTTAATCTTCTTGTTGAGTTGATGCAAACGTATTTTGGTCGTTAGATCCATCGTCGGTTTGAGCCTTCGATTTTAATCAGCCAAAGCTCTCGCTGCACCATAAACTGAGCAATTGATGGTCCAGAGGTCGGACTCTTGCGAGATTTCTCCATTTTTTGCCTGCGATTATTATACTAAAACTTGTGTTATTTTCGGGATGAACAATATGCGTGCGAGATAAATTTTATACTCATGAAGTTAATTCATGATAAGAAATCAAGATTCAATTCAATTTGAAAATGTTAGAGAGAAAACTTTTTCCACGAATCACCAAATAATGCAATGTGAAAAGTAAATTATCGTTATCTTGATTTGTATATATGTATTAAAAGTAAGATTTGTAATTTTTACATGAAGTAGAAAATACTGTCTCATATTGTAAAATTTGGACATTCCTTTTACATATAAATATATATCTGTGCTATATTTTATGGAGATTCGCCAACAGTTATCATTACTTAAAAAAGTCTGCTAAGAAAAAGAGAGATTTCTAATGTGATAAAATGTGATTTCATATTATATATAAACGGTGGAACGGTTACTGAATACAGAGAGCAGAAGTTCCATAAAAAATTACTCATTTCGGAGAAAACTGAGTTTTACTTTTGAGGTTAGAATTTTATGGTTTCTGAAAATCCTCTTAAAATCATCACAAAAATTGTAATTGTTATTTTATTTTTCGAATTATTAAATTTCCCTGCCAAGATGTTCAGTTGATAAACACGAAGAAAGCAAGTTCGTCGAAAAAATTTATTCACTTCCCAGAATATCAATTTTTAATGAGACAGTGTCACAGTGTGACATAAGATTTACCGTATTCAAGTAATGATAAATAATAAAATTAACATTTTCTGCTGTTGAACCATGAAGACATTGAAATATATGCCTTTTGTGAATATCATTACAAATACCTTGATCATGAAGGTCTTTATTTTTAATGGATATGAAAAAGCAACTTTGACGTACTGCTACCATCAAAAATACGATTTCGAGCAAATCCTCAATCGAGAATTCCCTCGAATTCAAAAAGAATAACAATTTCAAATTCAAATCACTATAAATCAATTAGAAAAATATTAGAATATTATTATAAAATTTAGTGAAAACTATTAAAATTATCCCTGGAACCTGTCAAAAAGTCCTAAAAATACTATTATTTTTATAAGAGGAAAAAAAAAGTTTTCAAACTCCTTTCAAACCAATAAAATCAATCGAGAATTCCCTGGAATTCAAAAAGAATAACAATTTCAAATTCAAATCACGATAAATTAATTCGAAAAATATTCGAACATTATTATAAAATTCAGTGAAAACCATTAAATTAATCCCTGAAACCTGTCAAAAAGTCCTGAAAAATGCCATAATTTTTATAAGAGGGGAAAAAAGCTTTGAAACTTCTTTCAAACCATTAAAATCAATAGAGAATTCCCTCGAATTCGAAGATATTAAAATCTTTGAATCCAGGTTACAGTTAGCTGTTTCAAAAACAAAAAATACTTTAGTCAAATATATTTTAGATGGAAAATATATGTCTTGACATATTATACATAATTTTTACTTTATACATAAACTATCGATAGACTATACATAATTTTTCCACCTGGGCATATACTGTGATCTCGATTTTACAGAATGTTTTTTCGCTCTCCTGAAACATTCCTATTTTGTTGTTTATCTACTATCGGCGAGAGAATTCGAGTCCTCTGGCTTTCACGTTAAAAAAGTAAGTGAAGAAAAAATGGTAACTCAATGAATGAAGGATCATTTTAAAGGTCAAAATGTTTAACGTTAATGAGCCTGAAACGAATATGATAACAAAAATTTTATAGCTTACAGACCCGAAAATCTGTTAAAAAGTAGGGAAATTTGACAGCTTTTAAAGACAGTGAATTACGACATCTTTACGACATTGACTTGCACAGTATTCACTAGCTGTTCCCTTATTATTAAAATATCAGTTTATGCTTAGTTAATAGTTATTATTGAAAGCTGTTCCACTTTTAAAAGATATTCTATAACAACTGAATTAATTCCTGCTAGAATTTGTTATAAATTGCAATTTATAATGCCCTGGGGTTTGAGTGAACAATTTGGCATTTTGCGAATAATCTGCGGACAAGGCAATACTAAATTCTAAATTTCATTAATTTGGAAGATTGATTTTCAAAATCACGACAATTTATGAATTTTTATTCATACATCTTTCAAAATTAAAGAGTTTCGAATTGTAAACATTTAAAATTGAAGAATTTTAAATTGTTAAAATTGAAGAATTTTGCATGGTAAGTCTTCGAGATTGTACTATTCCAGAAAAGTGTTCCAAATAACACACGATTCAAATGTAATTCTTGAAAATTGAATAATTTGACATTCCAAATTTTCTAAATTCAAAAATTGTCAATTGTAACTCTCCAAAATTGAGGTGTGGTAAGGTGGCACAACACCATTGTAATATTTTGATGTTAGCTTTATCACTATTTAGGGCTCATTTAACGCTAATTTAATGCCCTATTGCGAAATTTAATGCTCAAGGTTTGTTATAAAAAAAGCTGATTACGCTAGCTTAAGGTTAAGCTAGCACCACCATATCCGTAAAAGTTGTTTAAAATAAATTAACACATTTTTGATATTGCCATAATTTAAGGTTCATTTAGGGCTCTTAACATATCAAAGACCGGGAATCTTCAGATTTTTTTTCTATTTTTTTTTTTTAACGCAATGTTTTGTGCCAGCTTAACGCTATGAGAAATACTACAACCAGTGAATAAAACTAAATTTTAATATTGTACGTTTTTGCGATGACGGTTGTTTTGTCAAATAAAATGCTATGTCCTGTTTCAATATGATGCTCAGCTATTGCTGATTGCGTGAAATGTTTTAGCCTGACTTTAGTCTCATGTTCCTTTACACGTTGGCTCACCGCCCTCCCGGTTTATCCAATACTCACTTTGCCACAAGAAAAAGGGATTTTATATACTCCTGGATCACTGAGAGGTGCCTCTTGTCTTTAGGATTGTTTAGAAGTTGCCCTATTTTTGCAGGTAGCTTAAATATGGTTTGGATGTTGTGTTCGTTGAGAATTCTTCCTATTTGTTCTGTGATACCTTGGATGTAGCGTAGAATGATGGTCTTTTTTCTCTCACTCTTCAGTGGGTTGTGTGAACTTGTTTTTTTTGTGCATTTTCTTATTGCTCTCTCAATTTGTTTGTTTGTGTAATCCTTTCGTATTAGGATTTGTTTAACATTTTGTAATTCCTTATGTAAGTTATCTTTATCTGTTATGGAGACAGCTCTGTATACAAGGGAATTGATGACCGATTGCTTTTTAGATTGGTGGTGGTGGCAGGAGGCATGTAGTTATCTGTTTGTATGGGTTGGTTTTCTGTAAACTTCATGACCTAATGTGTTATCAGATCTTTTGTAAACTAGTACGTCTAAGAAAGGCAATTTTCCGTTTTGTTCAATTTTCATGGTGAACTTGATATTAGGGTGTAATTGAATGATGAAATCGAAGAACTTGTGTAGTTCATCTAATCCATGTCTTCAAATCACAAAAGTGTCGTCAACGTAACGGCACAAAAATTTCGGTTAGAGCTTGGATTTGTTAAAGATTTTAGTTTCTAGATTTTCCATAAAGATTTTGGCTATTACAGGTGAGATTGGAGATCAGATCACATCATTCCTATATCTATAAATGAGTGTTTAATAAGATGCGTCGTGCAATGTCAAATATATGACGCGCTTACAGACGCTGTTATTAGCCAATAACGTTGAATCTATGAGCCTTCTGCGACTCAGTACCAGAAAGCTACCATTAATATGAGGGCAAGCGCAGTAGCGCTGCATTACCGCATTAAGTTAGCGAGTTCGCGCTATTCTCGACTACACCTTTTTTATATTTTTTGTGGATTACAGAAGAAGGTAATAAGCGCTATTAAAATGAAAATAAAACTATGAATATCTCAATTAAGTCAAAAATTATAGAGATTTAAAAAAGAACATTGCGGATTTTTGAAAAACAAAACACAAAATTCAAATATGACAATATGCTTTTTTTGTAAGATATAGTTTATACGTTTTTTGAATAAAGAGTTGCAGCACAAAGCTAGATAACCGAAATTTTTGACAAAAACGAGCTTTTTGCATTAAAAATTATTTAAAAACCAAGTACATGTTGTCAGAGGATTTGTTCGAAATCTCATTTTTCTTGGAGTAATAAAAAGATTGGCAATTCGTAACCAGATACCTGATTCTCTGTACACATGTCTGCTGTCTTCTTTTTCTTACATGCCTAACCTCTTATCTTTTTCTAAACTTTTTTGTGACAATATTACCCTCTTCCTAAAAGTTTTTAAATACTGTAAAATAATAATATACTTTTTTTCAAAGAAAAAACTCATAAATAAAGCTAGTTGCCACGCTGTTCGCATCAAAATAGCGTAATCAAATTCCAACATAATATGTTAAATCTTCATTTTCTACCAAAAGCCACTTTTATAACTTTTACAACAGTTACAGTGCGATACTGCCATATTAAATCTTTATTTTCCCGGAACATTGAATTTTCCAATTTTTAATTCAGATTCGTAATTAGCGACCTAAATAACATATAAGTACCAAGATTTATCCAAATCAAGCCGTTTTTTCTATTTTCGTCCGCCATTTCCAATTTTCAAATTTTGACTTCAGATTTGGATTCAGCGACCCCAAAAATCCATAAGTACCAAGATTTATCCAAATCGAACTTTTTCTGTATTTTCGTCCGCCATTTTGAATTTCAGAATTTTGACTTCAGATTCGGATTCAGCAACCCCAAAACCCCCACGATACACATTTTCAGGATAAAAAATTTTCCTGCCATTTTGGGCACTTTTTGTCGAATTCTCTCAACCAGCGACGGGAAATATAGAAAGAGGCGAGGGATTGAAGAGAGCAACGAGATGACGGGGCGGTAGGAGAAGTTTATATGCAATGGTTAACGAGCCAGTGTAACAGTGGCATACGATAAAAGTGGCATAAGATAAAAGGGCTATATATTGTAGCGCTTTGGCCCAGCGCATCAGTTCTAGTTTGCCCTAATTACTATTCAGAATAATGAAACGTCGCTCTCACTACGCGTCAGCGCGACTCCTTTTTAAAAAGTTGAACCTTGTCTTGATCCCGTCACATTTTTGGCGATCCTGCCAAGATGGTGGCAAACGATCAAAGTTAAACAACGATCAAACTGCACCATCTTAAAACCAGACACCTGGAGTGGGTCAAAAGAGGTAAAAATTCGACAAAATTAAGGAAGAACTCCGAGGAGATATTCACGAATTTTTCCTCGTATAAAGCAGGCAAATAACGATATTGGTAAAACTAGAGGCTGGACTGAAGTAGGCCCTATCCTACGTAAACCAATATTCGCGAAAACCTGAAAAAGAAATTTGGGTAAGCGACATACAGCATTAATAACAAATTTGTAGCTTTTTTTGGGTAAATAACTTTTATCTATTTATTTTTTTCCTATCTTGTGTCGTTTGTACAAAAACTTGATGTTTTAATATTTCATGTTGTTTTTTTGTGAATAAAACAAAAACTACGCGTCCTATCAAAAAGTAATTCATAGCAAATTTGTGAATATTTTTTGAGCGAACAATTTTTCTCTTCTCATCTTTTATCGCAACTTGCACAGTCATTACTTAAAAAAGTCTCCTAAGAATAAGAGAGATTTTTAATGTGATAAAATGTGATTTCATATTACATATAAACAGTGGAACGGTTACTAAATAGAGAAGGCAAAAGTTCCATAAAAAAATCATTAATTTCGGAGAAAACTGAGTTTTACTTTTGAGGTTAGAATTTTATGGTTTCTGAAAATCGTCTTAAAATTATCACAGAAATTGTTATTGTTATTTTGTTTTCAAACAATTATCCAATTTCCCTGCCAAGATGTTCAGTTGATAAACACGGAGAAAGCTAGTTTTGTCGAAAAAATATATTCACTTCCCAGAATATCAATTTTTAATGAGAAGGTGTCATAATGTGACATAAGATTTATCGTATTCAAGTAATGATAAATAATATCATTAACATTTTCTGCTGTTAAACCATGAAGATATTGAAATATATATGCCTTTTGTGAATATCATAACAAATACTTCGATCATAAAAGTCTTTATTTTTCATGGATATGAAAAAGCAACTTTGACGTACTGCTACTATCAAAAATACGATTTCAAGCAAATCCTTTAAGCTCGGTGTGTATTTGAATTTTTTAGAATTTTCTAAAAAAGAACCCGTTCTTTAAAAAATAGTCACTTGCCACCTTCTCCCGTTCCACCCTTCATGTATTATATGCCACCAAGATGTTTGCTGATACCAGCGAACTTATCCCCACTCCTGAGCAAGGGGAGGTAATACGAAAGCTGGCAAGACATTTCAGCGATGAAATTAAGTATGCTGTAATTGGTTGCGATACTGCCAAATGAGAACAATTGATAGAGCTTCTTGAGGAGTTCGACAAAATCGCCAGTACAAACACCGGCATTCCAGAATGGAGAAACAAAAATCACAATACAAACTATACTCCTAATGCATGACGCTCTCCGAACGTAGGAAATAGCTATGTACGCACAGGTGCTGGCAGTCCCGGTAACCATCGCAACTGGACGCCGCAACTGGCAGCGGAAGGCACGCAGCGTTCAAACAGCAGGCCAGGACCGAGACAAGAAACAGGTGCAGGGGGGCAACGCACCCCCTGGGAAAATAACTCGTGGCGACAACACCGGCCACAGCCCAACACATCACAATATAGAGTCCAGAACATTGAAGTCGAATCAACTCCGGAAGTTTATGACGTCACATATCCGCCAGAAGACACAACACGTGAGGCGGGAAACGAGCAAGGGCCACGTCAATGAACAATGAAGACAGTGAAAATGAAGACATTGACGTGGCAACCACTGTAATGTACACGACTCACATGCTGACAAACACTAAGGAAGAATTCATGGAAGAGGACAAAAGCACGATATCAAAAAGACCCTCAAAATGTTACACAGCAAACATTCAAGTCGCGGGAATCTTAACGAATGTTCTGATTGACACGGGAGCTGAAATTACATGCATCTCCGAGAAATTTTTCAATGCAAATAAGGAGAGATTCGAACGTTACCCGTGTTTACCCTTAGCAGGAGTGGCAGTGACCGGGCCCATGGGGGGCAAAACGGTACGACTCAATCGACAACCTAGCACGCTTTCTCGCCAAAGAACTGAATCCTTTTACAGGAAACTCTATCACGCACGTCCAAAACTCTTTTAACTTCATCAGAAAGATACATCAGATCCACATTCAACCGCAAGACATCTTAGTGAGTTTCGACGTAGAATCTCTCTTTACGAAAATACCATTCTCTGATACAATCGATATTATTAAATTCTTTGCAAACATTCCTTCTGATTACATACCTTTGATAGAACACTGTCTCAATAATACTTACTTCTCTTCCAATAACCAATTCCATGAACAAACTTAAGGATCAGCAATGGGATCTCCAATCTCACCTGTAACAGCCAACATCTGTATGGAAAATCTAGAAACTAAAATCTTTAACAAATCCAAGCTCAAACCGGAATTTTGGTGCCGTTACGTTAACGACACTTTTGTCATCTGGACACAGGGACTAGATGTACTACACAAGTTCTTTGATTTCATTAAACAATTACACCCTGATTTCAAGTTCAACATGGAAATGGAACAAAACGGAAAATTGCCTTTCTTGATTACAAAAGATCAGATAACACATTAGGACATAAAGTTTACAGAAAACTGACCCATACAAACAGATACCTACATGCCTCCTCCCACCACCACCCATCTCAAAAGCAATCGGTCATCGATTCCCTTATATACAGAGCTGTCTCCGTAACAGATAAAGATAACTTATAAAAGGAATTGCAAAAGGTTAAGCAAATCCTAATACAAAACGATTACACAAATAAACAAATTGAGAAAGCAATAAGAAAATATACTCGAAAAAACAAGTCAACCCAATCCACTAAAGAAAGAGAGAGAAAAACGACCACCATCCTACCCTACATTAAAGGTATCACAGAACAAATAGGAAGAATTCTCTTGGGCATGTGGACCATTTTATATTTATGGAAACACTCATTTGACTCATTCGACTTATCCATTTTTTTACGTTCAAGAAGAATCATTTGACACTAGACTATGAATAAAGTAATTAGATTAACTGTAGAAAGTATTTAAAAAATGGAAAAAGATATATATCACAAAGAATTATATACGGAGAAACTAACTTCGAAATACATTGACAAGTTTATGTGTAGATTCCTCAGGTTTGTATAGTAGGCTGAGGCGAAAAATAAACATTGAGCGTCCAGGAAACGCTTGGGTGCGGAAAAGTGACCTAGTCCAATATGAAACAAAGCGAACTTTGAAATTATGAAATCGGATAATATCTTCAGTCTGTGCTTTGAGGGTGAAATCTCGAAATTTCACTAAAAAACACTAAAATTTAAAGTTTTGCAAAAATGGGCTTAAAATCTATACCGATGCCTTCCAAGGGTGACTTTACGATGAAAAGTCATCACAGGGTACTTTGAGGACCGTACACAGTTGCCAAAGTCATTCCATGCCAATCCTCATGGAGGAGGAAATGGCTCAAAATTGTGTATTTTCGAGTAAAGCGCTTAAATACTTGTGCGGTCCCTGGGTCATGTCTGTTTACGAGCACACAAGCGTCTTTGCCTCCTCTACACTGAAGATGGACCCCCCTTCTATCGCTGGTCTCCTTCTCCCCTCCCTCTGGTCGAGCGTTATCGAGACTTGTCAGAACCTGTCAATGGCTTGTACTGTCGGCTCACGCCTAATGGTCGTTCACTGACAGTTGCTAGTTGACGTTGTCGTTATAGTTTTTACTTCTCATTGTCTCGTCGTTGGTTCTTTTGGTGGTAGAGATTCTGGTTCTGCCTGCACTCCCCTCTTTGGTTTCTATAAAAGTGAACATATCGCTGCATTCGGAAGACTTTAAGCTTTCAGATGCTTTTTATTAGATATTTCAGAGATTTTTTTGTGCGAGTTGAAATCAAAAAAATTGAGGGGCCTATACCTTTGGAAACGACTTTAGATTCCTATACTCTGTTCCACGCGAGAACGAATTTGGTCGCGAAAGTTTTTATGGAAGAAGGCGTCGACAAATTTTTTTGGTTTGAGCGACAGCCAATCGCTGTTAAAAGAGGACACCATTTTTTTTTCAAATAGACTGACCCAAGTGTTTTCCTAAATTTTTTGTAACCTCACTGAGGGCCAGATAAGCGAACCGACCGTGACAGTTACAATAGACCATAAATATTAAGGGACTTTCCAGACAAATACTCACGCCTACGATTCCTCTTCTTTGGCAAGCAGCGCGTAGAGAACGAAATTTCGTCTTTTCAGAAATTCGTTCTCTCGTGGAACAGAGTATAGAACCTACTATCGGCGCAAAAATGATAGGCATCTGCCTTTGAAGCTTGACAACTCAGCCAAAAAAAAAAAAATGATGAGTAATAAGTAAATAGTCATTTGAAAGCTGGAAGGATGTGTTCCAAGTAAATGAGCCCGAAGTCCTTCATGTAAAATTTTTTTTGTGCTTTGCAGACTAAAAAATGTAAAAAAAAAAGTAAGGAATTTCGGGCAGATTTAAGAAAAGTCCAGTTTAAAGCATTATTTCTTATACAACAGACAGTGGGAAAATTTTGAACAAATTTATGAATATATGAGGAAAATATTTGTGCACAAATTGCACTTGACAGATTTGAGAAATAATAAAAATTGTTGCTTAAAATTACAAAAATGTACAACTATACTATCTTCAGTTCTAATGAAGACATTAAAGCGATTCATGACTTGCGTTTAAGTCCTGCTCCCTGTTTATACGGTCTTAGATGAAGCCCTAATCCTTGCCTATATGGTTTCAAGTGAAGACCTTTTCCTAAAGCAATGGCTTCCATCACTTCATTATGTCGTTTAATCTCTGAAAGTTGTCATTTGGCCGAATTTGCATCATTCACAGCTTAAGCTGTTCCAGTAGCTCCACCCGCTAGCGCTCCGGCAGCACTGAGACACGCAAAAACAGTAATGAGAAAGGGTAAAAATCCTTCTACTTTGGCTGGTACAGGTATAATACGAGGTTTATATACATTTCTTTTCCACCAGCCTTCATTACAGCTACGCGTGCGCCTCTGAGTGAAGATTTAATGGCAGTTTGCGCATCATTGCTTGAAATCATGGACTTTTTAGCTACAGCAACCATTTTTTTCACGGTAGTGGTAGATTTTCTATTCTTTAGACCCATTTCCAATTTTTATTTCATCTTCATTGTGTTTTCTATACCCCAAACAGCCGCCTTTTCACCTATTCCTTCGTCCTTAGCAAAGACACGTTTCCAAGCCTTTTCAGCTAGTACACTGTCAGTTGTGTTTCTGGCCTCTATATTTTCTCTATTTTGTGAGTAGGCTATATCGTGCTCTTTGCAAGCCGCGTCCAGTGGATTGGTTCCAGGATCACCTCACCAAAGTATGAATTTTGGAAAATTTTTGGAAAAAGTCCTTCAATTAGTAGATGGCGTTGAGTATTATCCTTTCAATGAGCATGAAGAGGTGGTAATGCCAAGTGAAGGAAAACCAAATTCAGTCATTGTATTTGATGATGTGGTTTGTGAGAAACAAGATAATATGAGAGCATTTTTTTCGATGGGTAGACACAAGGATGTCGACTGTTTTTACTTGAGCCAGTTTGTTTTTTCAACAGGCTAAGGGTTTTCTTATCATTTTATAATTCGATTGTTTTCGGGTACTTCGTATTGCGTTCATAAAACAATTAATCAAAAAAATACATTTTTATCAATAATATAATAAAAATTGGGAAAAAAGTTAAAAGTTGTATTAGATCAATAAACTGCTCAGTTTATTGATATAATACAACAAAGACATTTTAGTTTGTCTGGGAAAACAAGACAATAAGACAAAACTAACCTCCATGTCATCTCATAAAAAATGATAGTTCCGATAAGACGTCATTTTGAATCGAAGAAGCAAAAGTTTGAGAAAAATGACGTTTTTATGTTCTAAAGTAAAATCATAATCAAACTAATGATTTCTCATTGACAAATTAATTATTTCTGGACTGAAAAATTGATTTTTTTACTTACAAATTTATTTTTAGAACAAAATTTTGATATGCTGATTAGAAAGAATTTTTTTCAGGCGAAAGATCAATGTAAAATAATTTAATTAATAATTTCACACTAAGTTCGGGTTATCCTAACTTCACATCACTCTCGATTTTTAACTTTTCTTTTCATTACACAACCGTTTCCCGCCTCACTTTCGCTAGAATCTTTATTATGAGATATGGAGAGTATAAGGAAATTGAAACGAAATTTTTAACTTTCACTTTGGAGTTAAACTCTCGCCTCAATTTCTCTACGATATCGAATACTAGTAATGTTGATTATAAGGAAATTAAAACGATATTTAAAACTTTGACTCGGGTTAGGCCCATTAGTATCCAAGGTCTTTGTTTCAGGCTTCATTCACTCTACTAACATTCTTTTTATAAACTATTTGTCGCCAAACTTTTCTGTCCTGGCATACTACTCTAGCTTCCTGCACGTCCATGCTGCCCTATAGCGTTGCAGAAAACGCAAAACAAGGCTCGATTCGCCTCGCTTTTAAAATTATCGCTCCACGTTACATTTTTAGTCCTTGTTTCGCGATTTTCGCGCGACGGCGATCTTGAGGCCGGATGATAAGAATGATCGCGATTCAAAATGTGTACAGGCTGCTTTTCGCGATGGTAAGGGTCATAGTGTTGAAAATCGCAAAAATTTGATTCCGTAGCTCCTTTATGTGGCGATGGAGAGGGGGATCGGTGATAAGTTTCGCGCGTTCCAGGGCTATGGTCGCGTTTGTACGAGTCCAGATAGTATGCGCTCGATTTTTGAGAATAGCGACTATCATTATCGCGATCGGCATAACATGCACGTTCGCGAGAATCGCGTACTTTTTTTCGCTATATTCTCTGGAATATTCACAGCCTGGTGACCTCTCGCGAAGCTAATCTCTAACTGCGGTTTCGCGCGTTTTCAAGCGGTGCCGTGATCGACGCTCTTCTTTGCGAGCTTCGTCGATCTAATCCTCCAGCGTAGCTGGTTTTTTTGCAGTTACGCTAATTCCGATTTCCGAGGGTAAACCGTCTAGGAAGCAACCCTTCGAGTCAATAGCCTCAAACAAAGCCTCCGAATGCGCTTCCCGATCAGTTCCGGCGAGGCAAGGCTTTGCTCCACGTACTACTTTCTGTACTCGCGCGGCGTACTGAGATACGGTCTCCTCAGGAAGCATCGCAACTCTTGCTAATTGCTGGTGGTAATATTTGAAGCCGCGACCGTTTGAGAAATTCTTCTTTAAATGTTTTAAGAGACCCTTGATATCGTTGAAGGTGTACCCGTCCACCGATTCCTTAGCGGCTCCCTTTAATTTCGCGATAACTCCGCGCACGAAGAGCTTCTTTTACTAAAGAGGCGAGATGGGTCAGCGAGAAACTTTTGATTCTCCCTGATCCACCTCTCCCTCTTCTGTATTCTCCTTTTTGCGTCAGATAACAGCCGTATTTTGTCAACAATATGCTGCTTGATTGTCAGCAGCTTTGACTCGTTCAACGTGTGATTCAAGATCCTAAGTTCTTGGGCGAACTGTCGAACCTTTTCCGTGAACGGCCTACCAGATGTCATTTAGTCAATCACACATTGAACACGGGACGCATTCTGTCTTGCCCATCCAATCTTCTTGTTCAGCTGATGCAAGCTTTTTTTGGTCTTTTGATCCATCGTTGGTTTGAGCCTTCGATTTGTATCAGCCAAAGCTCTCGCAGCACCATAAACTCAGCAATTGATGGTCCAGAAGTCGGACTCGTGCGAGATTTCTCCACGGAGGGAGGTGACCATTTCGGCCAGATCTTGGGGCTTAGGAGGAACTTGCATGATAATGTTCCTTCTTGTCCTGAAATCGTGATTATCTTTCAGAAGGTGCCTGCTTTCCGCTGTTGGTATTAATGTCGCTTCCTCATCTTCGGCTGCAGCTCGATCAAGCTGCGGTTGGGGAAGCGCTCCGCGTACATATCCATTCTTCGAGAGGAAGGCACGTTGCTTTTGCAAGGATTGAAGCAAAACGTTCTGAAGGTCCGGTTGCTTTTGGCAACACAGAGTATGCATACGTGCCATAAAGCCTCGGTGAACAGGGATAATGCTGGCATCGTAGCAGAATAGCAAGTCATCCTTGAGTTGACTCGTCCACTCAATGTGGGCGTTTCGCCGGTTCGTCGCCGTGTTTCCATCTAAATTATTTTCAGCACCCCGAACTCTAGGATGATCGGCATTGTTTGCCGACCCATTGTCGGGTGTGTTCGTTATCGAATTTTCGGCACCAGCTGACAAAAACATCATAGCCAAGGAAAATGAAAAGAAAGAGAGGTATAAAGACCTTATAAGGGAGTTACGACGATTATACCCGGAATATTATGTTAAGCTAACCATCCTGATCATCGGCGCTCTTGGAGATGCCAAGGTTTCACTGGTTAATAGCCTGAAAAGCATCCCTGCGTGTCATGAAAATGCTGAGACACTTGAGCGGAAAATGCAGAAGGCGGTCGGCCTTGGGTCGATCCGTGTCCTCAGGGTACACGAGACTTTTGCCCGATCATCGTATTGAATTCGTCGCAGACTGGCCACCCATCTCACGGTCGTGCGACGTGGTTACAGCTGAAATTTTACCGCGATTTCTCTGGAAGCAGGTGCAATTTTTAAGATTAGCACCTGCTCTCGGCGAAATCCTGCGGTTGTCCTTATGACAAACTTTTAACTATATACACATGTATATATAAGGCCCCACTGGGAGCAACTCCCATCTAAAAATGCCACCGGCTCCTAGTAGGACCGCGGTAAATCACACTCATGGCCCCGTCTCACAATCGTGAAATGAGTAGTCACAGGACACGACGAAATCACAACGACAGGCCGGCGAAACCCTCGTGTGTTTTGCGGACACGAAGCGACCCAAGAATGTCAGCTTTCTGCATCCATCTCGGAAGTGCCGTGGCATATTTTTGGCACGCGGGTACGGCTTTAAGGTTACGAAGCAGTGTTGGTTTCGCACCTCCGAGAGCACCTATTACAAGGACAATTACTTGTACCGAATCTTTTGGGTACAGTCGTAGCAGCTCCCTTTTAAGGTCTTGATACCTTTCCTCCTTTTCTTTCTCCTTGGCAGTGATGTTGTATTCGGAAGGAGCCCCACTCTAGCATACCGTCGCCACATTTTGAGCCAAGACATTCCCGATGATAGCTGCAGGGCGTGTCATGCACACCCCAAGCATCTAGGACACATACTATCTAGTTGTCCAACTCATGCGGGAACGATTTACATCCAAAGGCACAATGCGGCACTAAGAGTGCTTTATTACCATCTCTGTCACTCTTACACATATACTCATTACTTTATACATTGAACACATCGAATTCCATGGGTTCGGAGATTCTACTTTTATATCCCTATGGAAGAGTGTCTGTTGTACCAGGTAGCAGCATTCTTTTATAGTCATGCTAGCTGAGAACAATCTTGTTTTGGCTGATGGTGTAAACTTCATGCTTTCGGCTTCGGATTAGGTGTTGAGTTTCTATCAGATTTTGACAAGATATGAGAGTCTGGTTATAATCATCGAATGTTATGGTTTTCAATGTTGATCCTTTGACACACTTAGCCCTCTTTTTTGCATCTTCATTCAAAATTTTGTATGCATATAATTTCGATATCAAGCCAACAAATACTGTCATTATTTTGCCATTGCATTCATCCTTCATCGGGTCTAATACTTCTTTATTCTTTAGAGGAATTCCATAAACATTTTCTAGATGATAATCTGACGTGTCAAATTTATGAATATCCCGTTTAATGTATTCTTAAAAGTTGGGAACAGTGAAATGATAGATAGGTTTATGGAAGAAAATTTCAGTTTTATTCATTTCAATAAGGACCATATCCTCATCGAATATGGTACAACTATGGAAATTCGGTTTAGCAATTAGAGCTTTTGCACCGTATCTCTCCTCCCATTTTGTTACAAGCTTGACATCTTTGTGCTTCCTGACGTTTTCCATAGTCTTTCCAAAGACGGAATTGTTCATTCTCTGGGTTGGACAAGTCGCCTTTTTTCGGTAGGAGTATAGTGCGTCCTAACACCAGCCACTGCGGAATGGGCTTCTCCGACTTTAAATATGAGGTGAATATGCGGGCCAAATGTTGGTCTGCTTTTGTATTAAAATTACTACACATTACAAAATTGTTATAAAACTGCGAGAATAATTGTACACACCGTTAGAAAATTCTTAATTTCTTTTCATAAAAATATTGTAGAGGTTTTGTCATAGTATAATGTACAGATTCTACAGAATAATGCCGAGAGAATCCAAAGTTTCGCATGTTCATTAAAATTCAGCAGGAACTTTCTAACAGTGCATAGTCTTTTTATTTCTAAGGAAATTGTCGAAAGTTATGTTGTCTGTGGTCAAATAGAGTCTTTAAGAAGCTTAGTAATCTTATAAAATTTTTTATTTTTATATAATACTACTACTACTATAAATTAAAAAGAGTTTTCACTTCGTGTGAAATTTTCGTTTTTCCATATCAATGATTTATATTCATATTTCATGTATACGTTTTATATGCACGCTAGTGCATTTTCAGTGCTTCTTTCTAATCTGACTTTTGACCAGCGAATTTTTTATATGTTTATTATCTGAGAATGTGGAGAATGGGTGCAAAACGTAATAAATTTTACTAGCGATTTGTTGGAAAGATTCTAGTGAAGATAATTTGTCTAGTGCAGTAGAAAAAATATATGAGGAGTATTTTCAGAATTGAAGAAATTTATTTTCGTTTTATGAGGTTAATAAAAGAAGAGTATTTACTGTATATATACAAAGAAATTGAAAATACATCATTAGCTCAGAAATCTAAAAGTTTTTAAATCCTATTAAGGCTCCTCCCAAACTCAGGATATTAATGGATTCACAAATCAAGAACTATCAACTTCATCGAATGAAGAGATGAATTTTTAAACAAAAACGATAAAATGTTAACAAAAGAGATGAATTTTGGATCCAAAAAGGTGCAAAAAGTTTATAACCCAAAATCGAGATCTATCAACTTCTTCGAAGAAAGAGATGAATTTTAAAAAAATATGAAATGTTAACAAAAGAGATGAAGTTTCGATCCAAAAAGATGCAAAAAGTTCATAACCTTAAATCAAGAACTATCAGCTTCATCGAATGAAGAGATGAATTTTTAAACAAAAACGATTAAATGTTAACAAAAGAGATAAATTTTGGATCCAAAAAGAAGCAAAAAGTTTATAACCTCAAATCGAGATCTATCAACTTCGTCGAAGAAAGAGATGAATTTAAAAAAAAAGATGAAATGTTAACAAAAGAGATGAAGTTTCGATCCAAAAAGATGCAAAAAGTTTATAACCTTATATCAAGAGCTATCAACTTCGTCGAAGAAAGAGATGAATTTTTAAACAGAAAAGACCAAATGTTAACAAAAGAGATGAATTTTCGATCCAAAAAGTTGCAAAAAGTGTATATCCTTAAATCAAGAATTATCAACTTCATCGAAGGAAGAGATGAATTTTTAAACAAAAACGATAAAATGTTAACAAAGGAGATGAATTTTCGATCCAAAAAGATGCAAAAATTGTACAACTTTATATCAAGAACTATCAACTTCGTCGAAGAAAGAGATGAATTTTTAAACAAAAAAGATCAAATGTTAACAAAAGAGATGAATTTTCGATCCAAAAAGATGCAAAAAGTGTAAAACCTAAAATCAAGAACTATCAACTTCATCGAATGAAGAGATGAATTTTTAAACAAAAACGATAAAATGTTAACAAAAGAGATGTCATGTCATGTGTCATGTCATGTGTCATGTCATGTGTCATGTCATGTGTCATGTCATGTGTCATTTCATGTGTCATATCCTGTGTCATGTCATGTGTCATGCCGTGTGTCATGTCATGTGTCATGTCATGGGTCATGTCATGTGACATGTCATGTGTCGTGTCATGGGACATGTCATGTGTCATGTCATGTGTCATGTCATGTGTCATTTCATGTGTCATGTCATGTGTCATGTCATGAGTCATGTCATGTTTCGTGTCATGGGACATGTCATGTCACATGTCACGTATCATGTCATGTGTCTTGTCATGTGTCATGTCGTGTGTCATGTCATGTATCATGTCATTTGTCATGTCATATGTCATGTCATGTGTCACGTCATGTGTCATGTCATGTGTCATGTAACTTTTCACGTCATGTGTCATGACATGTGTCATGCAATGTGTCATGTAATGTGTCAAGTCATGTGACATGTCATGTGTCATGTCCTGTTTATGTTATGTGTCATGTTTATGTCATGTGTCATGTCATATGTCATGTCATGTGTCATGTCACGTGTCATGTCATGTTTCATATCATGTGTCATGTAATGTTTATGTTATGGGTCATGTCATGTGACATGTCATGTTTCATGTCATGTGTCATGTCATGTGTCATGTCATGTCTCATGTCATGTGTCATGTCATGTTTCATGTCATGTTTCATGTAATGTTTATGTTATGTGTCATGTCATGTGTCAGGTCGTGTGTCATGTCTGTTTCATGTCATGTGACACGTCGTGTGTCATGTCTGTGTCATGTCATGTGTCACGTCATGTGACATGTCATGTGTCATGTCATGTGTCATGTCATGTGTCATGTCATGTGTCATGTCATGTGTCATGTCATGTTAGATAGATAGATAGATAGATAGATAGATAGATAGATAGATAGATAGATAGATAGATAGATAGATACATAGATAGATAGATAGATAGATAGATAGATAGATAGATAGATAGATAGATAGATAGATAGATAGGTAGGCAGATAGATAGATAGACAGACAGGTAGATAGATAGGTAGGTAGGTACACAGATAGACAGGTAGACAGATAGACAGGTCGAGATATAGACATATAGGCAGATAGACAGATGGACAGATAGACAGATAGACATATAGACACATAGACAGATAGAGAGATAGACAGATAGACAGATAGACAGATAGGCAGATAGGCAGATAGACGTATAGCCAGATAGACAGATAGGCAGATAGACAGATAGACAGATAGCCAGATAGACAGATAGATAGATAGACAGACAGACGGACAGACAGTCAGATAGACAGATAGACAGATAGACAGATAGACAGATAGAGATATAGACAGATAGACAGATAGACAGATAGACAGATAGATAGATAGATAGATAGATAGATAGATAGATAGATATGTAGATAGATAGATAGATAGGTAGATAGGTCGATAGATAGATAGATACATAGATAGATAGATAGATAGATAGGTAGGTAGGCAGATAGATAGATAGACAGACAGGTAGATAGATAGGTAGGTAGGTACGCAGATAGACAGGTAGACAGATAGACAGGTCGAGATATAGACATATAGGCAGATAGACAGATGGACAGATAGACAGATAGACATATAGACACATAGACAGATAGAGAGATAGACAGATAGACAGATAGACAGATAGGCAGATAGGCAGATAGACGTATAGCCAGATAGACAGATAGGCAGATAGACAGATAGACAGATAGCCAGATAGACAGATAGATAAAAGTTGATTTTTTAACTATTGACAATTAAGGAAAATTGCATTTTTAATTGTTGAATATTTCAATTTTCAAAAGTTGAATTTGCGACTGTCGAAAATTAAATTTTATTTTCTTCAATTTTCCAAAGCAGAATTTTCAACTATTTAAAATTGAATTTTCCACAGTTTAAAATTCAATTTTGAATTTTCTGTTGAAAATTAAACTATTTAAAATTAAAATATTTTTGCATTTTTTCAAAAATTAATTTTTCAACTCTTGACAATTGAGGAAAATTGCATTTTTAATTGTTGAATATTTCAATTTTTGAAAGTTGAATTTGCGACTGTCGAAAATTAAATTTTATTTTCTTTAATTTTCAAAAGCTTAATTTTCAACTATTTAAAATTGAATTTTCCTTGAAAATAGAAGAAAATTGAATTTTCAACAGTTGAATATTTCAATGTTCAAAAGCTGAAGTTTCAACAGTAGAATATTTCAATTTTCAAAACTTGAATTTGTGACTGTCGAAAATTCAATTTTATTTTCTTCAATTTTTTCAACTTTTTAAAATAAAATGTTGTAACTTTCTGATGAAAATTAAATGATTGAAAATGAAATTATTAGAAATTAAATTATCGAAAATTTAATTATTGAAAAATAAATTATTAAAAATTAAACTATTACAAATTCAAGTGATTGATTTTAAATTTTCAACTATTTAAAATTCCATTTTAAACTTTGCAAATGAAATGAAATTTAATTTTTAACTTTGAAAATTGAAGAAAATTGGAAATTCAATTTTCAATTCTCTTCAATTTTCTGTAGAAAAATGAACTACTGAAAATTAAAATGTTAAAAATTGAATCGTTGAAAATTTAACTGTTGAAAATTCCATTCTTTCAGTTTTACAATAGTTGAACTTGCAAATAAAAAATATAAATTTTCCACAAAAGAGATAAATTTTCAACAAACAAATATTTTTAATTTAGGAAAGAAACGAATTTTCAACCAAATTATTGAATTTTCAGTCAAAGGAGACCAATGTTTAACAAAACAGTTGAATTTTGAACCAAAAATATGATTTTTCAACAAAGAAGATTGATTTTCCACAAAAAAAGAAAATTTGGAAAATACATGAACTTCCCATCAAATAGTTTAATTTTCAAATAAAGATGATTAATTTTTAACCAAAAATAATATGATAAAAAAAAATTAGTTTTCAAACAAAGAAAATTCTCATTTTTGAGAATCTAGTGGAATTTTCAACCAATGAAGATTTTGTTTTTAAGAATAAAACAAATTTTCAACCAAATTGTAAAATTTTAAACAAAGAAAAGTTCAAACTAATAGTTAAATTTGCAAATAAGAAATATCAATTTTCCACAAAAGAGATCAATTTTCAACCAACAAAGATTTTTAATTTAAGAAACCAATTTTCAACCAAATTATTCAATTTTCAATCCAAGAAGACGAATTTTTAACAAAACAGTTGAATTTTTAACCAAAACTTTGTTTTTTCAACAAAGAAGATTTATTTTCTACAACAAAAAATTTTGAAAACACATGAACTTCGAATCGAATAGTTTAATTTTCAACTAAAGAAGATTAATTTTCAACCAAAAATGATATGATCAAATTCATAATAAAAAAAATTAGTTTTCAAACAAAGAAAATTCTTATTTTTGAGAATCTAGTTGAATTTTCAACCAATGAAGATTTTGTTTTCAAGAATAAAATAAATTTTCAACCAAATTGTAAAATTTTGAACAAAACAAAGAAATTTTCAACCTAATAGTTGAATTTATTTTTAATAATATTTGTTGTGTGTTATTGAATTTTTAATAAATTGGAAATTAAATAAAAATTCGCAATTTGGTTTAATCCAAAAAGGTGAATTTTCAATAAAAGAGTCAAATGTTCAATTAAAAAAGATTTTACAGTGATCAAAGAAAAAACTGTATTTAAACAGTTAAATTCACAACAAAAAAGATCAATTTTTAATCAAAAATGAAATCCTTAATTTTTTATTTAAAAACATCAATTTTCAACCAAAACGAAAAGAATTTTCAACAATTTAGTTCAATTTTCAACTAAAGAAATTAATTTTCAACTGAAATGATAAATCTTCGACAATTTCATTGAAATTTGTTTCTTTTTTGTCTAATAAAATTAAAAAAAAATTAAAATTCAACTATTTTGTTGAACTTTTATCTTTTTGATTCGAAAATGTATCTCTTTCTGGAAAAATTTCCTCTTTTTTGGTTAATAATGTAACTCTCCGGTTAAAAATTAATCTGTTACGATTGAAAATTTACTTTTTTGTTGAAAATTAACATTTTCGGGTTTGAAAATTCAACTTTTTGTACAAATTTAGTGTTTTTTACACTAGAAAATTATTTAATTTAGCAGAAAATTAAACTATTTGGTGAAAAATTCGTTTTTTTTGTCAAATCCAATAGCTTTACATTTTAAATTAAAATATATTTTTCCCCCAATATCAACTGTAACATTTTTCGTTAAAAAATCATCTTTTTAGGACACGAATTCAACTCCTTGCTTGAAATTTCAACTACTTTTTTAAAAGTTTATTTTTTTGTTTGTTTGTTTTTTTTTTCTTTTTAATTGAAAATTTAAATATTTTATTTAAAATTAAACTGATTTGGTTGTAAATTAAATTTTTTGTGGAATTTTGAACAAATTTAGAAGAAATGAAGATTTGATACAGAAAACTTAGAAGATTTCATATAACTTTCGAAAGTCTTAAGAGAATACGAAATTTTATTAAGATTCCTGGAAAAAATTTGATTTAAAAATATTTTCCTGAGGAAATCACAAGTGATTTTTTATTTTGAAAAATGATTTATAAGAGAAAATTGGAAAAGCTTCCGAAACATTGCAAATGATTTCCTAAAGTTTCGGAACATTCCAAAAGATTTCTAAAAATATCGAATTTCAAAATAGCGCTGCATCATTTTAAAAGATATTTCAAAGTTCTACGTATTTTCAAAAGGTTCGAATATAATTTAAATCGTGAGAAGATTTACACAAAAAATTCATTACTAGTTTAGATTTTTTTAAATTTTAAAAAGAGCCTTGTTAAAGAATTTCAAACTTTTTGAGAATTTCAAAAAATGTTAAGATAATGCAAAAATGTTCTGAAGATTCCTGCAAAATTCAAAATAATTTTTCATCTTGAAACATTAATTTTAAGATTATATTTGAAAATATTTTTAAAAATTTGAAAAGATTTTTGAAGATTTAAAGCAATTTTAGAAATAATTTTAGTCAGTTTAAAAGATATTTAGAAATTTTGGAACTTTTGAAGCGATTGAAAATATTTTAAAAGTCCTAAATAACTTTTTAGCGGTACTGAATTTTGCCTAAGATTTCTTGAAAAACTTGTAAAATACAAAATTTATAATTTTTCAACAGATCTGAATGGTTCCATATTTTCGAGTAGAAATTTTTCGTTTAGATTATTCAACTTTTTTTGTAGAAATCTCGTCTTTTCGTTTGAGAACGCGACGTTTTAGGTGAAAAATAATCTGTTTTGACTGAGGATTCTACTATTTCCTTGAAAACACATAGATTTAAAATATTTTAATGATTTCAAATAAATTCCAAAAAATTTAACAAATATTACAAGGATTTCATAAAAATTTCATAAAGATTTCAAAAGAATACAAGAATTTCAATTATTTCAATACCAGATTTCAAAGATTTCAAAACATTTCAAAGATTTTCACGATTTCAAAAGATTTCAAAGATTTTATAAAGACTTCAAACATTTCACAAAGATTTTAAAACTTTCAGAAGATTTCAAGGATTTTAAAAAGGGTTTTAAAGGATTTTAAAAAAGTAAACCGGTTTTTTAAGATTTCAGAACATTTCAAAGATTTGAAATGATTTCAAATTTTTTTAGAATATTTCAAAATATTTCAGAGAGATTTCAAATATCTTAATAACTTCAAATGAATACAAAATATTTCACAAAGATTTCACAATTATTTAAAAGATTTCAAAAAGGGTACGGTACACCAGATTTCAAAGATTCAAAACAGTTCAAAGATTTTAAATAAATTCAATTTTGTTTAGATAATTTCAAAAGTTTTCACAAAGATTTCAAATATTTCAATGGTGTCAAACGAATACAAAAGATTTCAGAAAGATTTCACCAATATTGCAAAGATTTAAAAAAGGGTACAATACGCCAATTTTAAGAACATTTCAAAGCTTTTAAACGATTTCAAAATGTTCTAGAAGATTTCAAAATATCTCACAAAGATTTCAAACATTTTCATGATTTTAAATTAATACGAAAGATTTCATAAGGATTTCAAAATATTTCAAGAATTTCAAAGATTTCAAAAAGGGTATATTACACCAGATTTGAAAGATTTCAATAATTTCAAATGAACACAAAAGATTTCACAAACAAAGATTAAAGAAATATTTCACAAATATTTCAAAGCAATTTTTCTAGTTGAAAATGCAACTATTTGGTTGAAGATTCTTCTTTTTTGGTTGAAGATTCATAATTTAAGTTGAAAATTAATTTTTCTAACTGAAAATTTTACTGTTCCATTTTTTATCGAAAATTTATCGTTTCTAGTTAAAAATTTAATATTTGGTTGAAAATCAATGCATTTTGTTCAAAATTCCTTTCCTTCGGTTGAAGATTCATCGATTTCGTTGAAAATTAATTTGTCTATCTGAAAATTTAATTGTTCCATTTTTTTTGGAAAATTTATCTTTTCTAGTTAAAAATTCACATATTTAGTTGAAAATTCATTAATTTCGTTCAACATTCCCTTTCTATGGTTGAAGATGTATCTATTTTGTTGACAATTAATTTTTTCAATTGAAAAATTAACTATTCCATTTTTGTTTAAAAATTTATCTTTTCTAGTTAAAAATTCAACTATTTGGTAGAAAATTCATACATTTTGGCGAAAATTCCTCTTTTCTGGTTGAAGATTTATCTATTTAGTTGAAGATTAATTTTTCTAGCTAAAAATTAAACCATTCCATTTTTATTGAAAATTTATATTTTCTAGTTCAAAATTCTACTTGGTTGAAAATTCATGTATTTCGTTAAAAATTTCTCTTTTTTGGTTGAAAACTTATCTATTTTCTTGAAAATTAATTTTACAACTTAATTTGTAACTTTTACATTTTTTGTTAGAAATTTATTTTTTCTATTTGAAAATTCAACTATATTGGTTAAAAATTCATTTATTTGGATGAAAATTTCTTTTTTATGGTTGAAGAATGACCTATTTTGTTGAAAATTAATTTTTCTAACTGAAAATTCAACTTTTCTAGTTGAAAATGCAACTATTTGGTTGAAGATTCTTCTTTTTTCAAAGATTTCACAAAGAATTCGGATAGATTTGAATGATTTCAGAAAGACTTTAATTATTTTACAAAGATTTCCAATAAATTTCAAAGATTTCACAAAGCTTTCAAATATTTCGCAAAAATTTCGAATATTTAGCAAAGATTTCGGATAGATTTATAAGACTTTAAAACGATTTTCCAAAGATTTCACAAATTTCTCAAATATTAACAAATATTTCAGTAATATTTTTTATGTTTCCTAAAATTTCACAAAGATTTAAAAGATTTCAAACATTTTACTATTTCAAATATTTCGCAAAGATTTCACATATTGATTTCGGATAGATTTAAAAGATTTCACAAATACTTTAATTATTTCACAAAGATATCAGATAGATTTCAAAGAGTGTACAAAGATTTCAACGATTTTCATAAGGTTTCAGAAAGATTTAAATATTTTCACAAATATTACCAAATATTTCAGAAATATTTTAAATATTTCGAAAATATTTGCAAAGATTTCACAAAGATTTAAACGATTTCCCGAAAATTTATAAAATTTTACAAATATTTTGCAAAGATTTTGGATAGATTTCAAAGATTGCACGAAGATTTTATTGATTTCCCAAAGATTTCATAAAGATTTCACAAAGATTTCAGATAGAAAAAAATGATTTCCCAAAGACTTCAAATAATAACCAAAGATTTAAATAATTTCACAAATATTACTAAACATTTCAAAAATATTTCAAAAAATATTTCAAATTTTATGCAAAGATTTTCAAAAATATCGGAAAGATTTCACAACGATTTTAATAAATTCCCCAAGATTTCCAACAGATTTCAAATATTTCGCAAAGATTTCGGACAGATTAAAAATATTTCATAATAATTTTAGATAGATTTCAAAGATCTTCAAAAATCTACATTTTATTTTAAATTTCTTGTAATCTTTTCAAGTTGAAAATTATTTTTGTATCGAATTTTGTATTCGAATTTTTTATAAAATTTTGTAATTTTGCAAAATGAAAAACTTGCTTCAAAATCTTCGACATTCTTTTCCGAAATTTGAGGAAATTTTTTTAAATGTTTCAAAATCTTTTAAAATACTTTCTTAAAATTAATTTTGCAAAATAAAAAAATCAATAAAAAATTTCCCTGAAATTTTAAGAAAAAAAATTATTACCTTAAAACCTTTCAGAATTCTTAGAAAGCTTCAATATTTTATGTAAAAATCTTTATAAATTTATATTTTGTTTCAATTTTTTTAAAATGTTTTCAAATTTTTGAATTTTTTTCAAAATTACTGAGTAACTTTTGACATGATTTTCCCCTCAAATTTTGAAAAAATTCAGCGAAATTAAAAAAAAATTTCCCTTAAGTTGTCCTGATTCTTTTTTGACAATTTTGGAAATCTTTTTGAATGTTTTTTAATGTTTTTAAATATTCTTTTTAAATTAATTTTCCAAATAAAAAATATTACAAACTTTTTCCAGAAATATTAATAATATTAGGTAAAATAAAAAATAATACAAACTTTTCCCAGAAATCTTAGGAAAATTTTTTTTTCCTTGAATCCTTTCAAAATTATTAAATAGTTTCTAAATTTTTTATTTGCAATCTTCAAAAATCTACATTTTATTTTAAATTTCTTGTAATCTTTTCAAGTTAAAAATTATTTTAGCTTCGAATTTTGTATTCGAATTTTATATAAAATTTTGTAATTTTGCAAAATGGAAAACTTGCTTTAAAATCTTCTACATACTTTTCCGAAATTTTAAGAAATCATTTTAAATGTTTCTTTCTTCACTCTAAGTAAAAAGTGGAGAAAACGAGAAATATTTAAGAAAAAACTATAACTTTCTAGCATTATTAAAATATAATATTATTTCAAATACTAAGTTGTTTTAAAAAATATTTTTGTTAACTAGCATGAATTGTAACCTCACTAAGTGAGAAGTTGAAAAAAAGTGAAAAATTTCAGAAAAACACCGGAACTTTCTAGCATTATTCAAAGATAATATTATTTAAAATAATAAATTGTTTAAACAATTATTATTTTCAGCTAGAAATAATTATTAACTACATTAATTTTTACCTGGCCCTTAATGAAAAGTTACACAAAAGTGGAAAATATCAGAAGAAAACGCAAGTTTTTAGCAATTATCAATAATTACTCAAAGAGAAAATAGTTATAAACTATAATAATTTGTGTAAACAATTATGTTTGTTAAATTAAAATAACTTTTTTTTCGCTCTAAGTTAAAAGTGGGAAAAAGTTTATTATTTCAGAAAAAACTGCAACATTCTAGCATTATTCAAAGCTAATATTATTACAAATGTTATTGAATTGTTTAAACTGTATACTGATAATGAGATATTTAAATACATTGTTTAAACAAATTATTAGTGCTTTTAGCCATTTTCTCTTGGAATGGAAATAGAAAGTCGCGCTTTTTTCAAAAATTTTACACTTTTTGTCCAATTTTCAATGAGAGAGGGGTAATAGTTAATTATTGTTCAAAAAAATAATTGTTCAAACAATTTATTATTTTTAATAATATTCTCTTAGAATAATGCTAGCAAATTGCGGATTTTTCTGAAAATTACAACTATTTTTCTACTTTCCACACAGGCTAAGTTGATAATTAATTTAATTCAACAGAAATAATTATTTAAACAAATTAATATATCATTAATTTTCTACCAAAGAATACGAATTTTGAATCCAAATACTTGAATTTTTAAATAAAAAAGATAAATTTTCAACCTACTAGGTAAATTTTTAACCAAAAATGGAATAGTCAAATATCCAGTTAGAAAATAAATTTTACAACAAGAGAAAAATGAATTTTCATCAAAATAGTTAAATTTGCAACCAAAGTGATGAATTTTAAACTAAAATGGTGAATCTTCAACTGGAATAGTTGAATTTTCAATCGAAGAGATGCAGTTTTAACTAAAATTGTGGAATATTCAATTGGATTGCTTGAATTATCAGTTAAAAAGATTAATTTGTAACAAAAAAAAAAATTAATTTTCAACAAAGTATTTAAATTTTTAGTTGAAAAAATTAATTTAAAAAAAATCGAATCTTAAAAAAAATAGTTTTCAACCAAAATCATTAATTTTATACCAAAAAAGACGAATTTGGAATCCAAATACTTGAATTTTTGAATAAAAAAGATAAATTTTCAACCAACTAGGTAAATTTTTAACCAAAAATAGAATAGTTAAATATCCAGTTAGAAAATAAATTTTCCAACAAGAAAAAAAACGAATTTTCATCAAAATAGTTAAATTTTCAACCAAAATGATGAATTTTAAATTAAAATGGTTAATATTCATCTGGAATAGTTGAATTTTCAATCGAAGAGATGAAATTATAATTAAAATTATGGAATATTCAACTAGATTGCTTAAATTATCAGTTAAAAAAGAATTAATTTGTCACAAAAAAAAAACAATTTTCAAAAAACTACTTACATTTTTAGTTAAAAACTTATATTAAAAAATTAAATTTTCAACAAAATAGGTAAATTTACAATCGAAGAGATGATTTTTCAATTATAATTATGAATTATATATATATATATATATATACATTATTTTGAAAATTTAATTCAGATACTCATTTCCCAAATCACAAACATTTCAAAAAATTATATAATTTCAATAGATATATTTTTAATAAAAAATAGCCAATATTGAATTACATAATCTTTATGTAATTCAATATTGTAAACAAAATAAACAGTTTATAGCCAATATTGAATTACATAACCTTAAAATAAATAATCAATTTATGTCACTTAATAGAAAAAAAAATAAAATTCAATCTTTATATAATTTAATATTGTTATAAAAAAGAATCAGCTAATGATTAACTAATCTGTTTACAAAATAAAAAGTATTAAACTGTAATTTCCATTCAAATATTCAAATCATATTTACTTTTAATTAAAAAAAAAAAAAAAATTTATTTTGACTTTCGTTTCTGAAGTTTTGATTTATTATTAACCTTTTATACTAATTTCACAAAAAATTAAAACATATTTACATATAATTTTCAAAATGAAATTCAGATACTCATTTCACATCACAAATATTTAAAAAAATTATATAAATGTAATAGATATATTTTAAATAAAAAATAAACTTTTATCATACAAATCATAGCCAATTTTCAATTACATAATCTTAAAATGAATAATAAATTTATGTTACTCAATAGAGAAAAATTAAAATTCAATTTTTATGTAATTTAATATCGTAAACAAATAATCAGTCAATAATCAACTCACAACATAAAAAGCCTTCAACAATTATTTTCATTGAAACATTAATATAAAATTTACTTTATATTTTTTTTTAACTTAAAATTGCATTTTTGAAAATTTGAAATATTACTAACCTTTTATACTAATTTCCGACAAAGTTAAAACATATGTACGTATAATTTTGAAAATTGGGTTTACTATACCCTTTTACAATTTTTTAAAAATATGTGAAATCTTATGAAAGTTTTGAAAATCCTTATGATAGTTTTACGAAATCTTAAAAATATTTGTGAAATCTTTCTGAAACCTTTGTATTAATTTGAAATTATTAAAATATATGAAATATTTTGTAATCTTAGGAATCTAGTTTATTCCCTTTTAAAAAATTTCAAAAATCTTGTGAAATTTTTGAAAATCTTTACGAAATCTTTAAATTATATCAAGTATTTTATAATCTTAGATATCTGGTTTATTATACGCTTTAAAATTTGTTTAATTTCGTGAAATCTTGTGTAAGATTTGAAATCTTTACGATATTTTTACGAAATCTTTTGTATTAATTTGAAATTATTAAAATATATGAAATATTTTTTAATCTTAAATATCTGGTTTACTATACGCTTTCAAAAAATTTTTAAATCCGTGAAATCTTGTGAAAGTTTTGAAATCTTTATGACATTTTTGCGAAATCTTAAAAATCATTCTGAAACCTTTTGTACTAATTTGAAATTATTAAAATATATGAAATATTTTATAATATTAGAAATCTGGTGTATTATACCTTTTAGAAGAATTTCGAATCCTTTTGAAATCTTATTAATGTTTTGAAAACTTTACATTTTTACGAAATCTTAAAAATAATTGTGAAATATTTCTAACAACTTTGGTATTAATTTTAAATTATTAAGATATATGAAATATTTTTCAATCTTAGAAATCTGGTTTATTATACTTGAAAAAAAATTTTTTAATCCTTGAAATCTCATGAAAGTTTTGAAATCTTTACGATATTTTAACGAATTCTTTAAAATATTTGTGAAATCTTTTGTATTAATTTGAAATTATTAAAATATATGAAATACTCCCGTAATTTCCGCTCATCACCTTCCCCTCCTTTTCACTCATTTCCCCCTACTTTCTCCTTCCTTACCTTCCTTTAATCTTGCTTACCTCACCTACCTAATTCCATCTTATTTCCCTCCTTTCCCTTCTTCCCCTTAATTCTCTTCCTCTCACTGCCCCATATTTTTCTCACTTTCCCTCCCCTCATTTTCTCTTCTTTTCCATACTTCACTTCTCCTAATTCATCCTCAATTCTCCTACTTCCTATTTTGCGAAATACTGCAGAAGAAAGGGGAAAAAACGGAGAAGAGCACGAGAATAGTAAAGAAGGAATACAGGAGAAAAAAACAAAGGATCGCAGGTGTGCAACAGAAAAGTTTAAAAGGAAAGTAGGGACGCAAGAGAAAAGTAAGAAAGGAATTTAGGAATGTAGTTGAAAAGTAAAGAAGGAATGCAGAAATGCAAGAGGAAAGAAAAAAGGGAAAGCAGGAATGCAGGTGAAAAGTAAAAAGGAAATTAAGGAATTCCAAAGGAAAGTAAAAAAAGAACGCAGGAATGCAGAAATAAAGTAATAAAGAAGCGTAGGAAAGTAGAAGAAAAGTGAAAAGGGAACGCAGGAGAAAAGTTAAGACGCGAAGGAGTGCAGGGATGAGCAGCAAGGAAATTCAGAAATGCAGGAAAAAATAAAAAAGGAACGCAGGAAGGCAGGAGCATAATGGAAAAGGAATGAAGGGTAAAGAGACAAAGGAAGGAACGAATGCATGAGGAAGGTAAAAAAGAAAAGCAAAGTAGTGCAGGTGAAGAGTAAAAAAGAAATGCAGGAATGCCAGAGTAAAGTAGAAAAAACGAAGGAGTGCAGGAGAAAAGTAAGAAAGACGCAAAAGGAGTGCAGGAAAAAGTAGAAAAGGATTCGTAGTTGGAAATTCATTTTTCTGGCTAAAAATTCAACTGTTGGATTTTTTGATAAAAATTTATCTTTTTTAGTTGAAAATTTAAATATTTTGTTGAAACTTCGTCTATTTTTGTAGAAATTTAATCTTCTTGGTTGAAATTTCATCTTTTTTGTTGAAAATTTATCTATTTTGCTCAATATTCGTTTATTTGTTGTTGTTTTTTTTGTTGCAAATTAATTTTTTTTTAACGACAAATTAAACTGTAGGATTTTTGGTTAAAAATTTATCTTTTTTAGTTGAAAATTCAAATATTTGGTTAAAAATTCATGTATTTTGTTGAAAATTCTTTTTGGGTAGAAAATTAATCTTCTGGCGTTGGATTCGCCTATTTCCCTCAAATTCGCCTTTTTTATTTCTTTTTAACTGGTAGTAAATTTATTTTTTTATTGAAAATTAATCTTTTAAACTGAAAATGTAACTGTTGCAATTTTTGTTGCAAACTTAACTTCTATAGTTTGCAAATTCAATTATTTGGTTGAAAATCCAATTATTTAGATAAAAAATTAAACTATTTATTTGAAAAATTAAATACTTGGTAGAAAATTAACTTTTTTATTGAAAATTCATTGTTTCGGATGGAGAATTCATCTTTTGGGTTGGAAATTTGAATGTTTTGGTAGAAAATACAATTTGGTGTTGGGTGGAAAATTCAACAGTTTTGTGAAAAATTCGTGTTTTTTTTTTGTTGAAAATTAATTCTTAAACTGAATATTTAGCTAATCTATTTTTGGTTGAAAACTTAACTTTTTTAGTTTGCAAATTTGACTATTTGGTTGAAAATTCAATTATTTTTGTTGAAAATCCTACTATTTAATTGAAAAATTAAATAATTAGTAGAAAATTAATTGAGGTACATCTGGAAATCGAGGGTACGATATTCGAGGTAGAAACGTTTGCAGTTCCGGATGAGCAATCATCGAGAAAAATACTTGTCGGTCGAGACATACTTGCGACTCGTAAAATAAAAGCTACTGTAAATGCAACTTGGCTTAGACTCGAGACAGAAAATACTGCAGATGGTTCAATGGTACCGTTAGAAGCAAACCTGGTCAAGAAAGATAGAAGGGACATAACTGAGGCAGACATTGAATGTCCGCAAGTAGATGATGCTAAAGTTATAGGTAAATTAGTTTTACTGCTAAATCGATCTGGTATGGCTATCGCGCTGAATATCCGGAAATTAGTTGTAATTAAAGGTACGAAAATAAAAATTAGACTGATAGACGATTAATCTGCGAGCTACCAAACTCGTCGGCTATCATATAAAAAACGCAAAACCGTGAAAGAAATTGTTGAAGAGATGGAAGAGAACGGCACAATTCATCTGAGTCATTCACCCGATGCAAGTTACATTAAAAAAAAAAAAAAAAAAAAACTGTAAGCCTCGCTTGTGGGGCGGCTACCGCTTACTCAATAAAAAATGAAATTCGATTTGCACCGTTAACAAATGTCGAAGAGCGATTGTTAATCAAACTCTAATGCACGAAAATTCGATTGACTTGACGACATTCGTCACAACAGATGGTCACTAAGAATTTTTGAGAATTCCTTTCAGTCTTAAGAACTCGCCCGCAGATTCCCAGAAAGCAATAAACAGGGCACACAAGGAATATATTTTAAACTGTTATTCGGGCGACGGATAGGGGCGAGAACTTAAATTAAAAGATCATCAATTAACAACTTCAATGGAAATTATTACTATTTTAGTAAGTTGATTATTGAATCAAAAAATTTATTTTTGGTTGCAGATTCATAATTTAAGTTGAAAATTCATCTTTTTTTATTGTTTGATCTGAGACAATGTTGTATAATCAAATTATAGTTAAATTAGAAATTTTTTTATGTAATAACAATTTATAATTCTAGAATTTCAGAAGCTTTGACTCTGAAACTTCAAATTTAGTTTTCAATTTCAAATTGTTAAATTTTAATCGCTTTTAATTGAAAATTATGTAAATTAAAAACTTTTCAATGATTAATTATTCATTTTTTTTACACTTCTAATTACAAATAATACAATTTAATTTCTTTGAATTTAAAAAGATCCAATTTCCACAATTTATCCTGAGTACATGCCATTTTTAACATTTTAAAATTGTCTTATTTTCAAAATATAAATCTGAAATAATTCAATTTCAAGATTCTTCAATTCAAAATAAAATTGTTCAATTTTGAACGGTTTGAATTACAAATTATACAATTTCAATTCCTTCTCAATGAGACAGTCCAATTTTTAAAATGTTAGTCTGAAATTTTTCAATTTAGAGAGCTTCAGTTTTAAAATGTTTAAATCTCAAACATTTTCAATTTCAAATTGTTCAATTTTAAATATTTTTATTTAGAAATTGTAAATGTTCTATTCCTTTTCATTTAATTCGAAATATTGTCCTTTTTTCAAAATTTTACCTAATCTTAAACAGTATTCAAAATAGTTCAAAATGCTGTTTAAAATTTCAAACGCTTTCTATTCGAAATTATTAATTGTTGTTAATATTTTTTTTTATTCACTGGTAGATTTTTAAATTGAGTATATGTTTAATATTAGCAACATAAAAATCCAAAGACCTGAACGCGCGCCTGCATTTAGTGCTCCTTTTATAATAATTTTCCAATAAGATTACTATAAGTTTTGTTCAAAATTCATCTTTCTGGTAGAAAATTCGCCCTTTGGATTGTAAAGTAATCTTTCTTATTGAAAATTCATTTTTCTTCTCTGAAAATGTAGTTTTTTGTTTTGGTTCCGAATTCATCTCCTTTTTAAAAAAATTCTACTATTTGGTTGAAATTTTTTTATATTTTGTTGAAAATTTCATTATTTTGTTGAAAATTCAACTATTTTGTTAAAAAGTTATGATTTTTTGTCGAGAATTCAAGTGCTTTGTTTCAAATTCGTCTTTCTGGGTAGACAATTCCTCATTTGGTTTGAAAAGTAATCTATTTTTGTTGAAAATTCATCTTGGTTGAAAAATTAACTTTTTTGTTTTGGTTCAGAATTCATCTCTTTTGTTTGACAATGCTACTAATTGCTAGAAAATGTTTCATATTTTGTTGAAATTTTCATTATTTTGTTGAAAATGAAACAATTTTGTTTAAAAAGTCATCTTTTTAGTTCGCAAATTCAACTGTTTTGTTCAAAATTCGTCTTTCTGGGTAGAAAATTCGCCCTCTGAATTAAAAAGTAATCTTTTTTATTGAAAATTCATTTTTCTTGGCTGAAAATGTACTTTTTTGTTTTGGTTCAGAATTCGTCTTTTTTTATAAAAATTGGACTGTTTGGTTGAAAATTTTCCATATTTTGTTGAAAACTTAATTATTTTGTTAAAAAGTCATCTTCTTTAGTTGAAAATTCATATTGGTTGAAAAATTAACTTTTTTGTTTTTGTTCAGAATTCATCTCTTTTGTTTGAAAATTCTATTATTTGGTTGAAAATTTTCCATATTTTGTTGAAATTTTCATTATTTTGTTGAAAATGAAACAATTTTGTATAAAAAGTCATATTTTTAATTCGCAAATTCATTTTAGGTTAAGGGGTCATTTTTTTGGGTTGAAAATTCAACGGCTTTCTTAAAATTTTATCTATTAAAATTTGTATTGTTTGAAAATTAAACTCTTTTTTTGAAAACAAGTCTTTTCTGTTGAAATCCACTATTTTAGATTTCAAATTAAAATCTTTGTTGGTTGAAAAATCAATCATTACATTTCTCTTCAAGAGTTAATATTCATTTGTCAAAAATTAAGCTAGTTTGCTAAAATTTTAACTGCGTGGTTAAAAATCAATTTCTTGGGTTGAAGATTTATTATTTAGTTGAAGATTGATTATATGGTTGAAAATGTATTTCTTTCGTTAAAAATATAACTATTTTGATGAAAACTTTTTTTCTTATTAATTAATTTTTTTTAATGCAAATTTAAGTATTCCATGTTTGGTTAAAAAGCAATATCTTTCAGTTAAAAATTCGACGCTCAGGTTGAAACTTGAAATACTTTGTCAAAAACTCATTTGTTGGTTTGAAAAATCATCGCTTCAGTTGAAAATTGAATTTTTTTCTAAAAATGAGTTTATTTTGATGTGAAGTTGATTTTTTTAACATTCTTTTTTGTTAGTTTTGAATTATTTCGTTCAACATCCTTCTTTCGTTCGCATTGATTGAAATTGGAACTACTTTGCCGAAAATTAATTTTTGTTGTCGTCAAAGATCCATCATTTTAGCTAAAATGTATCTTTTTATTTGAAAATTGCACTATTTTGTTGATTTTTTTGGTCGACAATTAATTTTTTTAATTTTAGTTAAAGGCTCTTCTGGGTTGAAATATTATCATTCGTGGTCGAAAATGTAAATAATTTTTTCACAGTTCAATTACCTTCTCAAAAATTCCTTTTAATTATTGAAGATTCATCACTTTAGTATAATATTTAACGTTTCCACAAAAACAAAAATTATTTTACATTTAAATCAATTGCATTCATGAAAAAACGAATTTTCAACAAAATAATTGAATTTTCAACTAAAATAATGACTTTTCAATCAAAAAAGAATAATTCTCAATTAAAAGTATAGTATTTAACGTTTTCACAACAAAAATTATTTTACATCAAAAACAATTGAATTCATTAAAAAAAGTCGACTTTTCCACAAAACATTTGAATTTTCTACTAAAATAATTACTTTTCATTCAGAAAAGAATAATTCTTAACAAAAAGTATAATATTTAACTTGTCAACACTAAAAAATTATTTTACATTAAAAACAATTGAATTCATCGAAAAAAAGTAGACTTTTCCACAAAACACTTGAATTTTCTACCAAGTTGTTGAATTTTCAAGGTAAACAGACGAATTCTCTACAAAAGAATTGAAGTTTCACAAAAAAATGTTATAGTTGACATTTAAACCAAAAAAGATCTGAATTTTAAATTAAAAACAGTTGAATACAACCAAAAAAGACAAATTTTCCGCAAACTACTTGAATCCTAAACTAAAACAGATTTATTTTCAACCAAATCCTTGATTTTTGAAATAAAAAACATCAATTTTCTACCAAATAGTTTACTTTTTAACCAAGAAGATTAATCTTCTATCAGAAAAGATGAATTTTCAAGAAAATACATAAATTTGTAACCAAATAGTTGAATTTTCTACCAGAAAGACGAATTTTCAACAAAAAGTAGAATTTTTTTTTCAGTTAAAACCATTATTAATTTTAAGACAAAAAAGAAGAATTTTCAAAGAAAGAGATGAATTTTGAACTAAAATGATGAATCTTGAAGCAAAAACATTAGTTTTTAACAAAGTAGATCAAATACAGCTTCTTGAATAAAAAAGAATTTACTTATGTTTTATTTGTAATTTGTGATTTCGATTTTACAGTGAATATATAATTATTTGACTTTCTAAAAATAGTGCCAGCAAGTCCTTTTAGGATTTCTTCGTGGAGATAAAAAATGTTTACCTTAAATGAACTGGCCAGCTTTTATTGTCAAAATTACCGTCTTTTGTAACCTGATTTGCACCCCAAGACGATAGACTTCATTATAATTAATGGGATAAACAAACATAAAAACACCAGTAGAAAACTCCACCGGGCTATTTTCACAATAATTGCATAAAGAAACCGTTTTATTGTTACTTTTTCAAAAGATTGCAATGACTCTCACTTCAGTCCTGTTTTGATTGAAAAAAGTTGTACTAAAACTTTGTTGAGTGACATCAAAATAAAGTGACATTAGAATGTAGCCACCCGAGACTTTATCTTTGGAGGACTGTTTCAAAACCGAAAACTAGCTTCGAAATGATTTTTTTTTTAGCCGGTACCGTTTTTACTCACCGAAAAACTTTGGGCGAACGTACAAGAAACAAGCATCCGGTCGTCCGGAATTTTGACAGGAAGGCAGGCATAACAGGGAGGAGTTTTATCCTCCACCCTGTGGATTCTGGTCATTGATCATTTTATTGGTATTATTTATTATGAATCAGGTTTTTATGCACAAGTGTATGTAGATGACCTTGTTATACAGGTTACAGGAACGCATGAGGAAACTATTGTCTATCTCACGCGAAATGCTCTTAACATTGTTGAGGATTGGTGCAACAACGGTGGGCTATCTGTCAATACAGATAAAAGGTAATTGTTAGTTTTTACAAGAAACAGCAGACTACACGATCTCGTAAACCCTAATTTCAAAGGGGGTGGGGAGGTGTAAAATGTTTTGTTCGAAATTTAACGCTTTGAGTCTATTCTTGCCTGAAAATCTATTGCTTTCATCCAAAAGATGATACTAGTTTACGATGCCATTTGTTAATTTTAATAATTTTTCCTGAATAGAAATAAATTAAGTATACCAAATAAAAATTTGTAATTCTAAGATTTGCTCATCACCTAACAATAAATTAAATCAAAATTATTTCTTTTTGCTCTCATACATTCACTTCGAACGTTTGTTTATATCCTTTGTTTATGAAATTAACCACTGATATCGAATGACAAATTTTTATGATCTACTCGATCTTGTCGAAGAAAGAAAGTCATTTCATCGTCAAAATATTAATTGAAAAATTAATATTTGATAATAATATGATTATACATAATGAAAAATATTATTATATAGAATTGTACTTGCAAGACGTGTGAACCAGAGAGAAAGAAAGCAAAAATACTGGAATACGAACCATGGCAAGGAAAGTACTTATAAATACACCGTTTTACGCTTGTACCTATTTACTACAGAACCCAATAATTCGTTCGCGGTGCGAATGCATTTGCTTATCCCCAACGTCCTTCCTATGTAAACAAACGATCTATTTTGACAGCTGGTCTGACCTATAATGATTAAACCTTAATAATAATATTTGAATTACTGTTGCCTGATTAGCAAATTCTAACAATTATAAAATATTTATCAAAGGAATCAAAGGCGTCTTCAAGTCACGTTATGATAGTCAGCATGTTTTAGAATTAACCGATTTCCAATACAGCTTTCTTACACGGCTTTTGTTCAAATTGACACTTGACAACTAGAAGTACTAAGAAAACCGGAAAAAACACAGTTTCGCTTGCCCGTCAGCATTCGACGCTCACTAGATCCGCGTTTCTTAGTGCTTCTTATTTATCATCCCAAATTTTCAACTCGATGTGGCTATTCATGTGCAAAAGAGTTTACAAATAAAAAAAGTGTCGGTAAGGTAGGAAGCCGGCCACGTGACCCACTCGTCACATGGCCTTAATTCAGAAACTTTCAAAATTTGAAAATGGCAGGCCTTCATTCAAAAATTTCAAAACGTTTAAAATTGAATAATTTCATATCAAATTTTTGAAATTTAGATCATTTAAAATTCAAAGGAATTGAAATTGAATATTTTGTATTTACAAGCGTTCAAAATTAAATAATTGAAAATTGAAAGCATTTGAAAATAAAAATAATATAATTTAAATTGTTAACGTTCCAAATCAAACAATTTTAAATAAGGTCAAATTTTGAAAAAGGGACAATATCTCAAATAAAATGAAAATAAATTGAAATTGTATCATTTTTAAATAAAATATTTTCAAATTGAATCATTTGAAATAAAAAAATTTTAATTCAGAAACTTTCAAAATTTGTATGTTGAATCTTCAGCATACAAAAATACATTTTCATCCAAATAGTCAAATATTCAAATAAAAAAGATCGACCATTTTATGTAAATTCATCTATATTGGTAGAAAATTAATTTTTGTTTCTGAAAATTCAGAAATTGTTAGAAAACAATTGAATTAAAAAAAAAAGAAAATTTTCAACCAAGAAAGGTGATTTTTGTATCAAAAAGATGAATTTTCAACCAAATGGTCGATTAAAAAAAAAAAAAAGAAAAAAAAATTGAACGCAAAATTAAATAGTCGAATTTTCAAGCCAAAAATACGAATGTTCAACAAAACCATTAAATTTTTCACTAAAAAAGATGACTTTTTAACAAAAAAGTTGAATTTTAATATTTCAAAGATTTCGTAATGATTACAAAATATTATACAAACATTTAAGAAGATTTTGCAAAAATTTAAAAGATTCCCAATGTTTCAAAATATTTCCGAAAACTTCAAATATTTTTAATTATTTATTTTAAAGATTCCAAAGATTTCTAAATATTACTCTAACATTTCAAAATATTTCAATAGATTCCAAACATTTTAAAAATTCCGCAAAGATTCCAAGAGATTACAAAATATTTTTAAAAATTTCAGAACACTTCAATGATTTCATAAATATTTCAATGATTTCGTAATGATTACAAAATATTGTACAAATATTTAAGAAGATTTTGCAAAAATTTAAAAGGTTTCTAATGTTTCAAAATATTTCAGAAAACTTCAAAGATTTTAAATTATTATTTTAAAGATTACAAAGATTTCAAAAGATTACTCAAACATCTCAAAATATTTCAGTAGATTCCAAATATTTTAAAAATTGCTCAATGATTTCAATATGTTTTCAATATTTTTTTAAAAATTTCAGAAGACTTTGCAATGATTTTAAAGATTTCAAAATATTTTTTAAATTTTCGGAAGACTTCAAAAATTTCAAATGATTTCACAATTGTTTCAAAGATTTCGCAATGATTTCAAAGATTCCAAAAGATTATAAAAACATTTAGGAAGATTTCAAAATATTTGAAAGGTTTCATATTTCAAAATATTTCATAAAACTTCAAAGATTTCAGGAAGATTTCGAAAATGTTATCAATATTTTGCAATGATTTTAAAGATTCCAGAAGATTATTCAAACTTTTTTTTTCATTCGAACACAAATTTTTAAGAGATTTCAAAAATTCCAAAAGATTTCAAAAATTTTATAATATTTCAAAAAATATCAGAAAACTTAGCATCTTATTTTTTGGTAGACAATTTATATTCTTGATTAAAAATGCACATTTTTTATTAAAAATTGAAATATTTTCTTTAAATTTTAATTATTTATTTGAAAATTTAACTATTTTGTTGGAAATTGATATTTTTAAATTGAAAATTCAATTACTCAGGTAAAAATTGAACTTCTTTGTTAAAAATTTCTTTTTTTGCTTGAAGGTTCATCCCTTTGATTGAATTTTTTTTTTTAATTAATCTTCTTGATTTGAATTTCCTCTATTTTGGTTGAAAATGTTTTCTTTTTAGCTTAAAATCCATGTTTTTTTGTTGAAAAATCGTCATTTTGGTAGAAAATTAATCTTATTGGTTGAAAGTTAATTTTTCTGGTTAAAAATTCATCTATTTGGTAAAAATTTCTTTTTTGGTTAAAATTTCTTTTTTGATAGAAAATTCATCTTTTTGGTTAAAAATTCAACTATATGGTTACAAATTCATTTTGTTGGTTAAAAATTTTAATTGTAAAATAATTTTTGTAGATAAAAATTGAACTTTTGGTTGAAAATTCATCTTTTTGTTAGAAAATTAATCTTCTTGGTTGAAGATTCATCTTTTTGATTAAAAATTCATCTATTTGGTGAAAAATTCGTCTTTTTGGTGGAAAATTAATCTTTTTGGTTAAAAATGCAACCATTTGAATACAAATTCCTTTTATTGGTTGAAGATTTTTATAGAAAATTAATTTTTTCGTTAAAAATTGAACTATTTTGTGAAAAATTATTTTTTTTTTGGTTGAAAATTAATTGTTTCAATTGAAAATTGAACTATTTCATTTTTAATTGAAAATTCATGTTTTTTATTTGAAAATCCATGTTTTTGTTGAAAAATTTTTTTTTAGTATAAAATTAATCAAAATCACATTTTGGTCACTTTGAAAATGTAAAGATCACTTTAGTCACTTTTCTTTCAATACCACTATTGAATTCAGATCTAATACCTACTTCTGAATTTTCTCAAACTCCTTTGAAATCTTTTAGGGCATTTTAAAACATTCCAAGAAATGTTTGATAGATTTCAATAACTTGAAGGGGTTGCGAATGATTTGAAGGATTTGAGTGTATTTTCAAAAATTCCAAGGAATTTTCAAAAGCTATAAGGTAAATGTCCCAGTAATCGTGACGGTTCAAAAAATCTTAAAACTTGGTTATAATTTCAATATATTGTTTGAAAATATGTAAAAGGTAACATATTTGGATGGAACCCATTTATTTTTAGCATTTTATGGTAGTAAATAGGATTTTTTATTCATTCAAATTAAATAAAAAGTAAGAAAATTGGCATGACGATTGCTGGAACTAAGATCATGATTAATGGGACTGATATAATAATATTTTGAATTATTTTAAATATCTTAGGCTTTCACGGCAGTTTAAAAGATTGCCAAATTTTGAAAATATATTTTTATAATTTGAAGGGGTTTGAAAGGATTTGAAGGTATTTTCAAAATTTTTAAGGAGTTTTCAAGAGCCTTAGAAAGTTTCAAAGGATTTAAAATATTTGAGGGTATTTTAAAAGATTTTTTAGAAGATTCCAAGGAATTTTCAGAAAATATACAAATTTTCAAGCATTTGAATAATTTTAGGGGATCTAAACAAATTTGCATGGCGTTTAAAAAAATTCCCTAGAATTTAGGAAGATGTGGAACGATTGATTAGATCTGTAGGTTTTTTTTTCAATTTTAAAGATTTTAGTATATTTTGAAATATTGCGAGCAATTTTCAATTTAGAAATTCCTAGTAGTTTTTAACAAAATAGTTCAAGTTGTAACCAAATAGTTTAATGTTCAACCTACAAAGATGTATTTGCAACCAAATATTTAAATTTTCATCAAATCAGTTCATTTGTAATCAAGAAAAGATGAACTTTCAATCCAAAAGGACGAATTTTCAAAAAAAAAGAAAAGAACGTTGAAATTTTACACACAAAAAATACAAATTTAACAAAAATCGTGAATTTTTAACATAATAAATATTCTTTTAACAAAAAAGTTAAATTTTTAATCCAAAACAATATTCTTTGAAACAGAAATGGATTCACTACATTTTCATGTTAATAAAATTGTTTTTCGACCAAAAAAAAATCAACCAAATATTTAAATTTTCGGCATAAGAGACGCATTTTCAACTAATATGATGAAGTTTGAAAAAATTCAACAAATAAGTTCAACATTCATCTGAAAATATGATTTTTCAACGAGTAAGATTAATTTTCTACAAAACGTCGAATTTTTAACAAAATCCATGTATTTTCAACATAAATTGTCGAATTTTTACCTGAGAGGGATAAATTTTTTATCAGAAATGCAATAGTTACATTCTCAGTTAAAGAAATTGATTAACAAACAGAAAGAAGAATTAATTTTCCACAAAATAATTGAATTTTTAAATAAAGAAATGTATCTTCAACTAATATGATAAATATTTCAAAAATTTGTTCTTGATAGAAAAGTTCGAAAGTTATCAAAAAACATGGTTTTTTCAACCAATAAGATAACTTTCCTATCAAAAAATAATTAAAAATAACAAAATTGATAAATTTCCAACAAACTATTTACCTTTTCACAAACTAGTTTACTTTGTAACCAAATAGTTGAATTTTCAACCTAAAAAGATGGATTTGCAACCAAATGGTTTGAAATGGATTCAGTTGAATTTTCAACCAAATAGTCAAATTTTCAATCAAAAAAGATTACACTTAAACCAAAAACTATTCCAAAAGACGAATATTCATAAGACAGTTGAATTGTTTAAAAAAGTTCATTTTTAACCAAAGAAGATGAATTTTCAATCAAAAAGGAAGAATTTTTTATCAAAAAAAGGAACTTTGAACAAAACAATTGAATTTTTCACCAAAAAAGATAACTTACCCAAATCAGTTAAATTTTTAACAAAACAGTTGAATTTTCAACTTACAAAGTTAAAAAGTGACTTTTTGAAAATAATCATTTTCAACAGAATAACTAAATTTTCAAAAATTAGTTAAATTTTTAACCAAATAGCTGAATTTATAACCTAAAAATATGAAGTTTTAACCAAGAAGATTAGTTTTCGACCAAAAGAGATATTTTCTACAAAATAATTGACTTTTTTACTAAAAAATATCAATTTTCAACAAAAAATGGTATAACGAAATTTTTAGTTTAACAAATTAATTGTTAACAAAAATCAATCGAATTTTCAACAAAATAGTTTAATCTTCAACCAGATCAGATTATATTTCAACCAAGAACGATTTTTCAGTCAAGAAAGAAACAACATTTTAATCAAATTGTTGAATTTTCAAGCAAGACTAATTTTCCACAAAACAGTTGAATTTTCAATCCGAAAATATTAATTCTCAAACAAAAGAAATTAATAATTTTTAATAAAACAGCTGCATTTTTCACCAAAAAGACGAAACAATTTCAATCAAGGAAAATTAATTATCTACAACAAAAAAATACCAAAAAAGACGAATTTTGAAACAAATAGTTGAATTTTCAACTAAACAAGATCAATTTTCAACCAAAAATGGAATAGTAAATCAAAGAAACTCATTTTCAATTAAAATGATAGAATATTGAATTGAAATAGTTAGTTTTTCAGTTAAAAAAAACTTTCAACCAAAGGAAAAAGTAATTTTGAAAGCAATAGTTACATTTTTAAATAAAAAAAAATGTATTTTTGACGAAACTGATGAATCTTTAACTGAAATAGTTGAATTTTCAACCAAAAAGATGAATTTTTAACCAGAATCGATCAATTTTTAACCAAAAATATGACAGCTAAATTTTCAGTTAAAATAATTAATTTCAAAATAAAAAAAATACGAATTTTCAACAATATAGTTAATTGCAGTAATATAAAGCTACTTCTATGAATAATCATTATTATTCAATTGATTATTTAGTTATTATTTAATTAAATGTGTTAGTGTGAAGACATTTTTTATTTCTAAAAATTATTATTCTTGATCAACAAAATTAATTTTTTTTTTTGAAATTCCCAGAAATTTTTAACCAAAAAATTTCTCACTAAGTTCTCAAGACATAAAGACGAATTTTTGAAAAAAAGTTACATTTACAACCCAAGAATATGCATTCTCTACCAAAATGATTGAATTTTCGGCTAAAAAAGATGACTTGTCCAAAAAATTAATGAATTTTGATATAAAAAAGATCATTTTTTAAGCAAAAATGTAATAGCCACATTTTTATTTAAAAAAAAAATTAATTTTCAACAACAAGAAAAAATTTCTGAACAATATTTGGTAAATTTGTAACCAAAGAATTGAACTTCTAACTAATATTATGCATCTCCAATCAAAAAAATAAATTTTTGACCATATAGTTAAATTTCAAACCGAAAAGATTATATTTCTAATAAAAAACAATTTCAAATAAAAAATATAAATTTTCAACAAAGAATAGAATTAAAAATTTATCATTTTGTAGAATGTCATATTCTTTGTTCACAATTTATCTTTCATGGTTGAAAGTTGATTCTTTTTGATTGAAAAGTCTATTGTTATATTTCTGGGCCAAAATTTATCTGTTTTGGTTAAAAATTCAATTATTTTGTTGCAATTGTAAATATTTTCTGTTTGAATCGAAAATTCATGGTTCAGTGGAAAATTCTCATTTTTTGGATGAAAATTCATCTTTCTTGTTATAAAATTGAACTATTTGGTTAAAAAGGAACGTTCTTGTTGATAATTTGTCTCTTTTGCTGAAAAGTTGAATTATTTCATTGTGAATGGAACACTGACGTCTTCTGTTGCCGTATTTTTAGTGTAGTTAATGAGAGTATTTGGATAAATCAACCAAATAGTATCAATAGTGACATCAGTTCTAATTAAATATGTAACAAAATATTTCGCGTTCAATCTGACTCTTATCGAATGTAAATATCTCGGAAAGGCTTATTTGATAACTTCATTGTATAACATGACGACTATAGCACAGACTATATAAGCTCATAAAGCAGTAAAATATTCCTTATTTCCGTTGTTAATGAAATTCTTCATTAATAAATTAATTAGTTGCTCTTATGATTAGAAAGAATGAGGATTGTTTGGACCTTATCCTTGGCAGTTATCCTGGATTCTATTGGTGAATATAATGATAAAATTCTGAATGATTTGAATTTAATAAGACAAATTTACTTGAAATTATTATAAGTGTTATATATCTATAATCATACGTAAATACAAAATAGAGTTTGTACAGAACATGTGGTTATTATTAATTAATATCGAGAGATCTCAGTTCATTTTATATGCGAATATTCTATCAAAGTGATAATATCAGAATATAATTGAAACTTTTTGTTTGAAAATTAATTCGTTTAACTGAAAATTTAACTATTCCATTTTTTATTGTATATTTATATTTTTTAGTTCGAAATTCAACTATCTGTTTGAAAATTCATGTATTTTTGTGAAATTTCGTTTTTTTTTTTAGAAAATTAACATTGTTGCTCGAAAATTCATCCCTTTGGTTAAAAACTGAACAATGTAGTTGAAAATTCAACTCTTTGATTGAAAATTCATGTATATTATTAAAATGTAATCTTTTTTGGTAGAAAATTAATATTTTTTCTATAAAATTCATCGTTTTGGTTGAAATATTTTTGTGAAAAATTGAACTATTTTATAAAAATTGTTATTGTTCATTGATTAGTTTAACAGAAAATTTGACTATACCATTTTTTATTGTAAATTCATTTGTTTGCTGTTGAAAATTCAACTATTTGTTTGAAATTTCTTCTTCTTCGTTCCTTTTTTGTAGATAATTCATCTTTTTGGTTGAAAACTGAAGAATTTTTTTTTATATTTGTACTATTTGGTTGAAAATTCATGCATTTTGTTGAAATTTCGTACTTATTTTGTAGAAAATTAATCTTCTTTGTTAAAAATTCATGTTTCCGGTTGAAAATTGAACTATTTCGTTAAATATTCCAATATTTGGTTGAGAATTAAACAATTTAAATAAAATGTATCGTTCTTGGTTGAAAAGTCAACTGTTTTGTTGAAAATACATCTTTTTGGCTGAGTAATGAACTATTTTGTTGAAAATTCGTTTTTTTTTGTTGACTTCAACTGTTTTTTATTTAGAATTAAATCTTTTTTGGTTGAAATATCAACTATTACATTTTTCATTTAAAATTCATCTCATTTGATTAAAAATTAATCTGCTTTGTAGAAAATTCAACGGCCACTAAGACCTGTTACCAAAATAGTTAAATTTTTTAATTTCTGATCAAGTTTTTGAATTTACAATCTACAAACATGAATTTTTAACCTAATAATGGAATTTTCAAAACAAAAAGATTAAACTTCAGACAAAAACAATTTGTTAAAAATTTAATTCTTCAGCTAAAACTTCATGTTCATGTATATTGGTAACAAATTTTCTTTCTTACAAGAAAATGAATGATTAATTTTAATAATTTTATTTTTATTATTAATTTTTTTAATGTTATTAATTTCATTATTAATATTAATTTTGTAAATTGTATTATTAATTTTAGTTGAAAAATTATAGTCTGTGATTGAAACTGGAAAACATTTATTCGATCTATAGATCAAATTTCTGGAACCACAGAGAGAAAATTTCAATATTCAGTACCAAATTGTGCCACCAGGCGGCCGGTGGCATTCTTTCTCGCAAGCGGTGAACTCAAGCGACGAAAATGAGTATGGTCACTAAGACCTGTTAACACAATAATTAAATTTTTGAATTTCTGACCAAGTTTTTGAATTTACAATCTACAAACATGAATTTTTAACCCAATGATGGCATTTTCAAAACAAAAAGATTAAACTTCAAAAAAGAACAATTCGTTAAAAATTCATATTTTTTGAAGTTATATATATAGAATATAAAAAAGTATATAAAATACTACTATACACTGATAATTAGATATTTACATCAATTGTTTAAACAATTTATCATTATTGTTAATAATATTATTTTTGAATAATGCTATATATGGCTTTTTTCTGAAATTTTTTACTTTCTGTTCACTTTTCACTTCGAGTAAGTTAATATTTAATTTAATGTTGCAAAAATTATTGTTTAAACAAATTATTATTGTTTATAAACGAAAATTTTAACCAAAAATGGAAAAGTTACATTTGCAGATAAAAAAAAATAAATTTTCCACAAAAAAGAATAAAACAAATTTTCAACCAATGAAATAATTTTTCACCTAAAAAAGATAAATTTTCAAATAAAAATGGAATACTTGACCAATTCTCAGCCAAAAATGGAAAAATTCCATTTTCAGTTAAAAACTGTATTTTTAAACATAAAAAAAAACGAATTTTCAACAAAATAGTTCATCTTCAACTAAAACCAATAAATTTGAAACCAAAAATGAAGTAGTTAAATTTGCAATCACATAGTTAAATTTCCAAATAAAAAATATAAATTTTCAACGAAAAATGGAAAAATTACATTTTCAGTTAAAAAAAAAATTATTTTTAAACATAAAAAGAAACGAATTTTCAACAAAATAGTTCGTTTTCAACTAAAACGGATAAAATTAAAACCAAAAATAAAATAGTTCAATTTCCGAATAAAAAATATAAATTTTCAACCAAAAATGGAAAAGTTATATTTGGAGTTAAAAACCAAATTTTCAACAAAAGAGTTAAATTTCCGACTAAAGAAATAAATTTTCAAGTGAAAAAAAAAATTTTTCAACACAGAAAAATAATTTTCTACCAAAGATGGAAAAGTTACATTTTCAGTTTAAAATATTAATTTTTAAGGAAAAAAAAATACAAAGATTCAACAAAATAGTTCATTTTCAACTATAAAACATACAATTTTTAAACCAAAAATGAAATGGTTAAATAGTCAATAAAACAGTTAAATTTCCAACTAAAGAAATATATTTTCGAGTGAAAAAGATAAATTCTCAACAAAAAATGAAATAGCTGAATTTTCTGTAGAAAAAAAATAAATTTTTAACCAAATAAATAAAACAGCTAGCTTAATGTTTTAGTTTTTTTCCTTGGTTGATTGATAATAAATTATTTTTTCAATTTTTTCTAAGTTTACCTTTAAAATATCCTCTAATCAATTGACAATCATGCAACAATTTTATTTTTATTAAATTGTATTGTTAGCAGCCACAAAAATTAACTTTTGTTTTTCCCGTGTTATTGGTTTACCCAATTCATTTTAATTAATATTTAGATAGTAAAGTAACTAATTAATTAATTAGCTAATTCACACAAGGCCCGTCTTAAAATCTTTTCAGAAAGCAAAACATATTGAACGGCAATTGTTTGCCAAAAATTTCAAAATTCAAATTTTTTCTTCAAACTTGACATATTATAATTGCCCACCAAAAGAAAAAAATAAACAGAGGAAGAAGTTTTCTAAATTGAAATTTTGACAAAACGACCTTTTTTTTCTTCATATTTATCCTTTTCCTCAACAGTTTTTGAAAAAATGAACCATTTCTTTCAAACAAAATTATTATTCTAGAAGAATTGCGCATATAAATAGCACATTTCCAGAACGTCTTGGATCCACGAAGAAGGACCGTTTTCCACAAATAATGATTCCTGGTGTAAGTCAGGTCTTTTTAATTAACAAACGATATTTTTGTCTTATTATTTCTAATAATAGCACAAGATTTCATATATTCAGTACAATGAAGCCTATATCTCAAAAAATAACTTTTATAATTTAATTTTAAAGATTATTCGTTCAAGCAATGGAAGTTATAGTATTCTATGCGCATAAGCCAAACACTATAAATTTGTTAAAAACTGCATTTTGTGCGTGTTTTTTTATTTTTTTTATTATATTTTTTTTTGTCTGACCCTAAAAGATTTCAATACAGTCCAGGGACTTATTATTGATGAGTTTAAAATATGTTTTGTCCCACCGGAACTTTTTTATGACGAAAGTACCGGAAAAGTCTTACTTAAGTTTTTTTTTTAAATTGTACAAGTCCTAAATAATTTTTTGGGCCATAGTATCTACTGAAAAAGTTTTATTTATTTCTTTTTTTGACATTTTTATAAGTGCTCGTAATATTCATGTCATAAAAAAGTACTGCTAAAATAGGACTTATAAAATTTAAAAGAAATCAAGTGTGGACTTTTCTGGTACTTTTGTTCTAAAAAAGTCATGGTAAAACGGAACATATGATATTTTCAATTTTTCAAGAAAATTTTGCACTTGAGTACTGGTTTATCTTATACCCAGTATTTTAGCAGAACTTCATCCGGGGTCGTTTTTTTCGGACTTTTTTTATTTGATTTTTTTTTAGGTTGCTAATTCCAGTACTTTTTGGTTGCAAATTCAGCGGGTTTTTTAATGAAAATTCTTATTTTGGGATAAAAATTCAACTATGTTGGTAGAAAATTGAACCATTTGATTGATAATTCATATCTTTGAACAGCAATTTGATCTTTTTGGTTGAAAATAAAACATTTTGGTTAAAAATTCAATTATTTTGATAAAAATTCAACAGTTTTTTTTAAATTTCATCCTTTTTGCTTGTTAATTCTCAATTGTAATGAAATAAAAGATAGTATATTAATTTCCATTCTTCTTAAAAAAATATTCTACTATTTTGTTAGAAATTTGTCTTCTTGAGATAAAACTATTTTGGTAGAAAATTCAACTATTCGTTGAAAATTAATATTTTGGTGTTGAGAATGAACTGTTTTGTAGAAAACTTAACAATTTGTTTGAAATTTTGTTTTCTTCTTGACTGATGAATGTTTCTTGGTAAAAATACCAACTCAACAAAAATTTTCCACCAAATAGTTGAACTTTCAACAAAATATTAATTTTCAACCAAAAAAGAAAACTTTTCAACGAAAGACATGAATTTTCAACTAAAAAAGATCAATTTTCAACCAAATAGTTGAATTTTCAACTAAAAAAGATCAATTTTCAACCAAATAGTTGAATTTTCAACTAAAGAGTAATTTTCCACAAAAATGACTATTTTGCAACAAAATACATGAATTTTTAATGAAATAGTTGAATTTTGAAATAAAAAAGATAAATTTTTAACCAAAAATAGAAAGTTCATTTTCAACCAAAGGGATGATTTTTCAACTAAAATTATAAATCTTCAACTGGAATAAATAAATTTTAATCTGAAAAGTTGAACTGTGAAAAAAAGAGTTTAAATTTCAACAAAGTAGTTTTATTTTCGACCCAAAATATGAATTTTCAACGAAAACGATGAATATTTAAATGGAATGCTTACATTTTTCATCAAAAAGAAAAATTTGTAAATAGGAAGAATAATTTTTAAACAAGAAAATTAATTTTCTACAAAAAAATCGATTATTCAACAAAATACATGAATTTGGAACTCAAAAAGAGCAATTTTCAACCAAATGGTTAAATTTTGAACTAAAAAAGATTAATTTTTTACCAAACTGATGAATTTTCAACTAAAATGATCAATTTTCGACTGGAATAATTCTATTTTTTAACCAAAATGATGAATTTTCAACCAAGAGGATTAATTTCTACCATAAAAACCTATTTTTTTTAACAAAATACATGAATTCTGAACCAAAAAGTTGAATTTTCAGCTAAAAAATATAAATTTTCAATCAAATAGTTGAATTTTGAGCTAAAAAAACAAATCGATTTGCAACAAAGTAGTTACATTTTCCACAGTCTTGACTTCCCCTCCCTTACCCACCCGCATTACCTAATAGCCTTTTCCTTACTTCACCCTCTTCCCCAACCCTCATTTCCTCTTACTTCATCTCCCATAATTTATTCTACCATCCCTCCCCACACTTCAATCTTCACTTGTCCTCCCTCCCCCTCCCTTCACCAACTTTTTTCTCTATTTCGACCTTTCCTCACTTTTTAAGTTAATACTTCCCTACCCTCACTGAACTTCCGCAACCTTCACCTCCCCTCCTCTACTCACCCGCACTACCTACTAGACTTTTCCTTATCACACCTACTTCCCCAATCGTCATTTCCTCTCACTTTTTCTCCCATAATTTTCCCTACTACCCCCATCCCTACATTTTGCCTTACTTCTCTCCTCGTCTCTACTCACTTCCCCCGCACCTTAATTTGCCCTGACTTCCCCCACTTTAAAATTTCCCCTTACTTTCTCTACTTCACCTATATTAATTTTCCACCATTTCCCCTACTTCCTCTACTCTTATTGCACTTCACTTATTTTACTTCTCCTCTCTTCATTTCTTCTCACTTCACCTACTTTTCTCCCTTAACTTTCCCTCTCTTCCCCGACAACAGTATTTCTCATTAATTACCTTAGTTCATCTACCATCATTTGCCCGACGTTCCATTTCCTCATCTTCTCTTATTTTCCACCCCCATTTTCATTGATTCACCTCTTCTCATCTTGTTTAATTCCCCTGCTCCCATTGTCCTTACTTCCCCTTCCCTAATTTCCTCTACTACCACTCCTCTCATTTCCTTTACTTTCTACATATAATTTCCTCCTTTTACTCTCTCCTCATTTCTCCTCATTTCTCCTTATTTCTCCTACTTTCCTACTCTTATTTCCCAACTTCCCCTGAATTTAGTATATGCGTATACTAAATTTCGTATATATGTATACTGAGTTTAGTATACGTGTATACTTAATTTCATATGCATGCATACTAAATTCAGTATATGCATATACTAAATTTACTGTACGCTGGTATACTAAATTAAAGTTCATGTTGTGCATTCTTGCTTCCATTACATGTATCTAGTACAGATTTTTCTAACAGGGTATGTATGAGGATCTTGTAATTTATTGCAAATAGCCTAAGTTTTATGAAATATAAATTGATGAAAATAAAACAATATATATCACATTTGCAATGACTAATATAAAAAAAAATCCTAATTAAAACTGCAACTACAAAATATACTACGCAAAGAGGTTGAAGAGTGCATATATCAGAGTACTATTATATTGATAATAAAGTAGCATGAAAAAAAAACATGTGCAATCAATATTTTCGAAAATAGTACATCGGAGTAGTGTCTTAAGAGGATGTAAAGATCTTATAAATGAAAAAAGTAAGATGCTAATTTATCACGCTTTTATAGAATCGCATCTCAGATGTAATATTATAAACTGAGCATCAGCCTCTCAACAATTGATAGAGAAAGTACAAAGAATACAAAATAAAGTAATACAACATTTATTCAAATAACCTCATGAGACATAATGAAAGAAGTAAGTATGCTGGAGAACTTAAGAAATAATATTATAGAATAAATCTAGGGCAGATTAGACCAACTTATGAAAGCATAACAAAATATGATAAACTACAAAAAGAAATTGGGAAAAACAAACGATAGGATAATTTAGGAGGCAATTGAAAAAGTTTTATTTTATCTGAATACTTTATCTAAATACAATTGTTTATCAAAATTATGATTATTGGTAAATAGCAATATGTTCTATGCAAAAATGAACTATTTTGTTTGAAAATCAACGATTTGGTTGAAAATTCGTGTTTTTTTTTGTGGAAAATTAATCTTCTTGCTTGAAAATTAAACTATTTTGCTGGAAAATTGAACTATTTTGTTGAAAATTCGTTTTTTTTTCGTTAAAAATTAATTTTATAACAAGATTGATCATTCATTTCCTTTGGTTAAAAAATTAATCTAATTTGCAAAATATTCCACAATCTTATTAAAAAGTCATTATTTTGATTGAAGTTTCTTACTTTTATTTAAAAATTCACCTCTTTGGTTGCAAATTTAACTATTTTGTTGAAAATTAGTTTTTTTGTTGTTGTTGAAAATGATTTTTTTTTAACGTAAAATTTAACCACTTCATATTTGGTGGAAATTTTATCTTTTTCAGTTGAAAATTCATCTCTTTGGTTCCAAATTTAACTATTTTGTTGAAAATTCGTTTTTTTTTGTTGAAAATTTTTTTTTTTTCGTTAAATTTGTCCATTTCATGTTTGGTGGAAAATTTATCTGTTTTAGTTGAAAATTCATCCTTTTGGTTGAAAACTGAACCATTTTGTTTGAAAATCAACGATTTGGTTGAAAATTGATGCATTTGGTTGAAAATTCGTTTTTTTTGTGGAAAATTAATCTTCTTGCTTGAAAATTGATCTATTTGGCTGAAAATTTAACTATTTGTTTGAAAATTTGTCTTTTTGGTTTGATAATTCATTTCTTTTGGTTCAAAATTAATCTAATTTGCAGAATATTTTGTTAAAAGGTAAATATTTTTTTAACTCGTTGTTTCTTGGTGGAAAATATGTTTTTTAACTGAAAATTTGACTCTTCCATGTGAAGATACATCATTTAATTTGAAAATTCATCTCTTTGGTTGCAAAGGTTTTTTGAATCTTAGATTTAAAAAAAGATGGGAGCAAAAAGAAGTTTTTTTCAGAAATGTCGATTTTCATATAAAATTAATAAAATATGACAGTTCAAAAAATGATATTATGAAATATATTAATCAAGCGAAATAAAATCAACAATGAAATCAAAAATTATCCGTGCGGACAAGTGTCAAATCGGACAAAATGTGCCCTAGTGTGACGGTTGAATTCATTTTTACGAATTTTCAATTTAAATTTTTTTATATTTTTTTGGATATTACTGTGGGATAATTTTTATTAAAGACACTAGCACTCTCGGTTTTTCGAATTTTACATTTAAAAAAAATGGGAGCAAAAAGAAGTTTTTTCTAGAAATGTCAATTTTCATATAAAATTAATAAAATAAGACAGTTTAAAAGTTGATATTATGAAATATATTAACTAAACGTAATAAAACCAACAATAAAATCAGTAATTACCCGTGCGGCCAAGTGTCAAATCGGACAAAATGTGCCCTAGTGTGACGGTTTCACTAATTTTTACGAATTTTCAATTTTCAATTTTCAATTTTTTAATTTTTCTTTTTCATATTACTGTAGGATATTGTTTATCAAAGACACTGACACGTCCGGTTTTTCAAATTTTACATTAAAAAAGAAATGGAAGCAAATTTAAATTTAAATCGGACAAAATGTGTCCTAGTGTGACGGTTTCACTAATTTTTACGAATTTTCAATTTAAAATTTTTCATATTTTTTTGCATATTACTGTAGTATAATGTTCATTAAAGACACTAGCACTCTGGGTTTTTCGAATTTTACATTTAAAAAAAAATGGGAGCAAGAAGAAGTTTTTTTTTCAGAAATGTCGATTTTCATATAAAATTAATAAAATATGACAGTGTGAATTCCATGAAATTTTTTGAAATCCTTTGAACCTTTTTAAAGCTCTTGAAAATTGTAATTTTGAAAAATATCTTCAAAATCTTTTGGAATCCCTTCAAATCATTGAAAATAGAAATTCAATATTTAAAATTCATTGGAATTATAAAATACCTTTAAATCTTTGAAAAATACATCAATCTCTTTAAAATTATTTGAAATCTTTTAAAATCCCTTGAATCTATGAAAGATCTTGGAAATTGGAATTTTGAAAAATATCCTAAAATTTTCAAAATCCCTTTAAATTTGAATATGAACATTCAACATTAAAATTCCTTTAGGATCTTTTAAAATATCCTAAAATATTTCAAATCCTTTAAAATCTTTCGAAATCTTTTGAAATTTTTGCAATATCTTGAAAATCCTTTGAAATTTTTTAAAATATCCAAACATTTTTTAAATCATTCAGAATCTCTTCAAATTATTGAAAGTTAAAAAAACATCCTTAGAATCTTTTAAAATACCTTAAAATCTTTAAAATCCCTTGGAATCCTTTAAAATTATTGAAAAAACATTCAATATTCATAATTGCTTCCAATTTTTTTAAATAATGACCGAAAATCTTCAAAATCCTTTGGAATCCCTTCAATTTATTGAAAATATAAATTCAATATTAAAAATTCCTGGAAAGTTAAAAAAATACCTTAAAATCCCAAAAATCTTTTGATATCTTTTAAAATCCCTTTAACCTTTTTAGAGCTCCTGAAAATTGTAGTTTGGAAAAATATCCTAAAATTCTGAAAATTTTTTGGAATTCCTTCAAATTATTGAAAACAAGAATTAAAAATTCTTTGGAAGTTTTAAAAATGCCTTAACATCCTCTGTAATCCCATCATATTATTGAAAAAAATTATTTTAATGCATTAACAAAAATTCCAAGTAATTTCAAATAAATTTTAGTAATTTGAAGAGATTCCAAGGAATTTTAATGATTTAAGGGTATTTTTAAAAATTCCAAGGAATTTTCCAGGGCTTCAAAAAGTGTCAAAGGATTTCTAAGGATTTGAAATATTTGGGTATTTTAAAAGTTTCCAAGGAATTTAAAATAAATTTTAGTAATTTGAAAGGGTTCCCAGAAATTTTAATGATTTAAGGGTATTTTTAAAAATTCCAAAGAATTTTGAAGAAGTTTCAAAAGATTTTTGAGGATTTGAAATATTTCTAGGTATTTCAAAAGTTTCCAACAAATTTGTAATAGATTTCAATAATTTTAAGAGATTTCAAATTTCGTAAAGAGATTTTCGGGTATTTAAAAAAAGAACAAGGAATTAAAAAAAAATGTAACCATTTGAAGAGATTTCAAAGGATTTTAAAGATTTGAAATATTTTTGCGTATTTTTAAATTTTCTAAGGAATTTTTAATAGATTTTAATAATTCGAAGGTATTTTAATGGATTTTAAAAGATTCCAAGGATTTTATTGATTTAGGGGTATTTTTTAAAAATTCCAAGGAATTTTCAAGAGCTTTAAAAAGTTTTAAAGGGTTTCTAATGATTTGAATCTTTTTGGGTATTTTAAAAAGTTTCCAAGGATTTTTTTTATAGATTTCAATATTTTGAAAGTATTCCAGAGAGTTTTAAAGGTTTTAGGGTATTTTCAAAAAGCTAAGGAATTTTTTAAGGATTAGAAAAAATACAAGCGATTTCAGAATATTTTAAATATGTTAGAGTGTTTTAAAAGATTCCAAGGAATTTTTAATTAATTTTAATAATTTGAAGTGGCTCCAAAGGATTTTAAAGATACAGTATTTAAGAAAATGATTTTTCAATGCTCATTATAAACTAATGTTAATTATTATTTCGGTACCTCCATGCTAAACTCTCCAATCTGAGGTTAGCAGTTGCATTTTCAAGATATATAGTTGAGTGTTTTAAAAAATGGTTGACTTTCAAACACGAAAAGTTCAATTTTTAACAACAACAAAATTTGCCGCCAAATAGTTAAATTTTTGAGAAAAAAATTATTTTCAACCAGGCAGTAGCATTTACAACAAAATCGTTGAACATTGAAGCAAAAAAGACGAATTCCCAAGCAAATAATTAAACGTTTAAACAAATAATTCAGTTTTCTCTCCAATAGTTGAATTTGAAAGCCAAGAAGACAATTTTTTAAAAAGACAGTTGAATTTTCTGTCCTAAAAGTTAAGTTTTACCAAAATAACAAAATTTTCAACAACAACAGAAAAAGTCAAAATGATAACAAAATCGTTCAATTTTCAACTTAGAAAAATGAGTTATCAACAAAAAATATAATAAATCATACTGAAACCAAGAAGATGAATTTTTATACTTCACCACGTAATTTTGATAGTGGTTTTTTTCATATAAAAAAAGTTTTTTAGTCTGCAATATAGATTAAAATAAAATTTCCTCAATTTATGTATTATATTATATATTTTATATATTAGTTTTTTTTAATTATATTAATTCGGTTTTGATTCCTTAGGAATCGAGCCGTAAGGCCTATGCCAAGGCCACTGAACGCGTCCTCGAGTTGCGGATAGAGGCTCCCTGTACTAAGGGTTTCGGCTCAATATGGTTACAATAATTAATAAGCAGTCGCGGACAATGGTCCAGGGATGGTCCCAAAGAAATAACCCCTAAGCGGAGGCGTGACAACCATGCCGAAAGCGATGGAAAGCAAGGAAAAGAACGATAAATGGAGGAATTATGGCAAAATGGTAATAGAGAGTGTAAGGAGGAGAATCGAGGGAAAGTGGTGAGAAGTAAGGGACAACAGGGGAAGAAGGGGAGAAAAATGTCAAGGGAGGGGGAAAGAAGAAAAGGAAGGTGAGCTAAGATAAGCAGGGGAAGGTAAAAGGTGATTGAAAGGGATTGTGAACAAGGGAAAGTATAGAAAGGAAGTGGAAGTACGGGAATTAAAGGAAAGCAGGGAACGGATGTGAACTGAAAGGAGTAAGAGTAAGAAGTGAAAGATGGGTGAAATGAGGATAGTCAAGGAGAGAGTAAGTCAGAAAAATAGGGAAAAGAAAGGGGACGTAAGAAATAGTAAAAAAGGGTGGGTCAGTAGGGAAAGTAGGGAAAGGGGTCAAAAGTAGGGAAAGCATGGAAAAGTGTGGCAAAGTCAAGGAAGGGAGGGGACGCGAGGGAAAGTAGAGGAATTAAGGAAATTGAAAGTATTTGAGGAAAGCAGGGAAGGGATGTAAAGTAGAGGAATTAAGGTGAAGTAGAAAAAGAGAAGGGAAGTAGAGAACAGGATGGGGGGATTGGGAGCAACGGGCAGGGATTAGAAGCAAGGGAAAGCACGAGAAATGGAGGAATTAAGGCAAAATAGTAACAGAGAGTGTAAGAAGGAGAATTGAGGAAAAGTGATCAAAAGTAAGGGACAACAGGGGGGGTGAAAATAGGGGGAAATAAGATAAGGAACGGTGAGCTAAGGAAAGCAGAGGAAGGTAAAAGGAGATTGAAAGGGATTGTTAAAAAGGGAATGTAGTGGAGGGAATGTAGGGGGAAGGAGGGGTAGTATGGGAATTGAAGGAAAGCAGGGAATGGATGTAAACTCACTTATGGCTCTGTTCGAATTATTACAGACCTCAGAAACAGTCCTACCGTAATTTAAGAAAACGCCGTTGATATTAGAAGAATGTGAAATAACTGAATTATTACAAATTATTATTCAATTGTAAATTCTTATAATTACTCTTTAATCATCAAAAATTTGCATTCAAAAGTTCTGCAATTTTGAAGAAATACAATTGGAAATTCTTTAGTGTAGAAAAACATCAAATTACAAATTATTCAATGTTCCAGAATTATATTTGAAAAGTATGTAATTTGAAAATTTTTTGGAACAGTTCAATTTAGAAAAAATACAATGGCAATTCTTCAATTTCGAGGATTCACAATTGAAAACTGTTCTTGAATTGTGATGATTTTGAAGGTCAAACGTCAAGAATTTTCAATTTTCAATCTTCCAAATTGATAAAATTTCAAATATTAAACATTAAACTTGCCGTATTTCTGTTCGTTAAACATGACACACTTATAATTTTTAACTGTAAATGTTTGTAATTTTATAAGTCGAATTTTGTAAATTATTTCATTATTAAGACTTGTTTTCCAACGAAATGTAATTTTGAGTTCTTTTTCTTGGTTCATTCAAGTTTCAACATTTACAATCATAAATCCTTCAATGTTGACGGCTCTCATTTTAGAATTCGTTAATTTTGAATGTTTGCAATTGAAGACTCTTCATTATTATTAATAATATTATTCTTGAAATCGAAAATTCTTCTATGTTTTCGATAAATCCTGAGTCGAACGTTTTTTGTTAAACAAAAGTATATAGATAAGAATGTTGCAACTGTTATTAAGTTTCATGAATAACGCATTATACAAAATTCTTGCGTAGTTAATTTATGTTTATTTATTGAATGTACACAAATTCGGAATCCCCAGCCCTCACTTCCCCTCCCCTAATCACATGCACTACTCTACTAGCCCTCCCCCACTTTCCTCTCACTTTCCCCACTTCTCCTTCCCCATTTCCCTTACTTCCAACCCCTCATTTCCGCTCACTTCATCTACTTCTCTCCCCTCATTTTCCCTCACTTATTCTACTTCCCTTGCCTTATTTTCCCATCACTTACACTACTCCCCCCCCTTTCCCAACTTCTTTCTTCTGTACTGTCCCCTTTCCTCACTTTCCCAACTAACACTCCCCTTTCCCCAATTTCCTTCTCGAGCCCTTACTTCCCCTTCACTACTCACCCGCTCTACCCTACCAGCCCTCCCCTCACTTCCCGAACTTGCCCGCGCTTTATGTCCCCTCTCTCCTCTACCATAATTTCCCGTACTTCTCCTCTACTTTTTTAAGCATCACTTGCCCATCCCTCATCTCTCCTCACGTCCCAGTACTCAATTTGACCTAATCCCTCTTTCCTCATTTATCAAACACATGCTCCTCTCACTTTCCCTATTTCTCCTCTACCATTTCCCTTACTTTCAACCCCTCATTTCCGCTGACTTCCCAAATACCCTGGCTTCATTTTGCTTCACTTATTCTACTTCCCTTCCCTTATTTCCCCATCACTTACCCTACTTCCCCTCCCTTCCTCAACTTCTTCCTCCAGCACTTCCCCCTCTCCTCACTTTCGCAGCTAACACTCCCCTTACCCCATTTCCTATCCCCGCCCCACATTCCCCGTCTTTTACTCACCCGTACTACTCTACTAGCCCTCCCATCACATCTCGAACTTCCCCACACCTCATGTCCCCTCTTTTCTCTCGCATAATTTCCTTTACTTCCAGTCTACTTCCTCACTTGTCACTTTCCGACCCTGTTCAGTATCGCTGGACTGGATGCGCAGGAGTGTTTGAAAGTAAACAATTATTATCTGGTTAAGTTAATTATTGTTATAAATAAATTAAATTAGCTGTCTTTATTATGGATTTGTCGTCTTCAAAGTACATTTTTGAGTTAAAATTACTTGCTTTTAGCAACAAAATGATACTTACTCATATGAATTTGTTATTCGATATTTTTAAATAATTTTATAAACAAATGCCCAATGTGGACATTTAAAGGCAGGGAGAAATAGTATTTTCTCTTAATTTTGCTGAAATTATGTTGTTCATGTTGCTGAATGATGAAAATTTGTAATTCGGTATTTTTTATGAATTTCGTAAACAAATTATATAAAAAAACGCCCTATGTATACATGCAAATTGCGGGCAGAAATCGTTTTTTATTTCCATTTTCCTTTAATAATGTCATCATTTATATTTAGTTAAGAAAACTTCTCATCATATATTTTACAATAATTTTCTAACTAATTCTATAAACAAATGCCGAATGCATTCGCTTGAAGTGAAGTTTTTTGTGTGACAATTTTGCGTCCACAATGAGCATTTATGTTCTTAAAGTTCGTTTATTATCAAATTGACATCGCAGAACAGTACTGAACATACAACTTAAGACAAATTCGAGTAAGTTCAAGATATGCTTAGAAATTTTAAAAAAATTCCAAAATAATTTCAAAGTATTTTGAAAGGTTTCAAAAGGATAAAAATCATTTATCAACATTCATAACAAAAAAACTAAAAATGAATTTTCATTTAAAATCGAATTTGAAAAAATTTACGAAATTTAAAAACTAGAATCTGGAAGATTTTAAAGAGATTTTTAATAATTTTTTCAGGATTTTCAAAAAATCGTAAGAAAAATTGGATAATCTGAACGTGAATCATGTTCAATTTAGGTATTCAAATCTAAACTAAAAATCAAATCATTCATAGCGCGTGTTTGACTTAAAAAAATATATTCAAATTAGGGAAATATTTCTTTATGTTACTGATTAAAGTTATACTTCGGTTAACGAACTGATTATATTGAATACGCAGAGCGTTTGTTTGTACTAATTAAATAATTTATAACAATGAAGATACAATTTTAATAATACATATTAAGGTAGTTGTACCATGAATAAGACATCTGAAAAAATACTCTTTCTATGATTTTGAGGATTAAAATAATATTACTGATGACGTCATTCAAAGAAAAAATTATTGTTAATTGATACGTTTTTTGACCCTCGTAATCTTGTAAACGTAAATAAAGGAAAATGAAATAGGTTATAAGTGGGTCTAAATTATTTTTAATTTTTCATTATGAAGCAATGATTTTCTTGTTGTGACATTTGAATTTTTTTACAGCTTTTAATTAATTAGCATACATTTAAAAAAAAGGATGCAATTTCAATCAAATTTCAAATAGAATAATGAAATGTTCAACCAGAAAAGGTAACTGCTTGACCAAAAAGTAGATATTTCAACTAGAAGAACTTAAATTCTTATAAAAAATTGTAGAATATTTTAGAATATTTAGGTAAAAAGATGAATCTTCATCTGAAATAGCTAAATTTTTAGACACAAAAACTGATTTTTGTTTGATATTAAAACCGTTTTTTTTTTGTTTTGAAGAAAAAAGATATTTAGAGTTGGTGAGACTTTTTTGTAAATTTTATTCAGAATCCTCAATATTATTTGAATCGAGCTGAAACTCGACACTTCTCTTCCTAATTAACTATAGAATACGAATAAAATATTGCTTCCAAAATATTGAATTTATTTAGATTTTAAAATTCCCGGTTCCTACTCAGAATTATAATTATATTGAAAAGTTTCCCCCTGTTCAAATTCTAAATTGTAATTCTCTTCAAAAATTATCCGCTCCAACTGAGAATTAGAATTTGTTTGAAAAATTCCATGTTCCAATACAGAATTTTAATTCTTTTACAAAATTCTCCGTTTCAACTCGAAATTAGAATTATTTTGAAAAAAATCCCTGTTCCAATCCATAATTTTAAGTCCTTTCGAAAATTCCCAGAGCTAGCTCAGAATTTGTTAAAATTTGAAGATTCCCTGCTTCAACTCAGAATTTATTTAAATTTGAAAATTCCGTGTTCCTAGTCAGATTTGTAATTCTTTTGGAAAATTCCCTGAAATATTTAAAATCAGCTGAATTTTTTTTAATCCTCGAAAATACCGTGAAATAATTTAAATCCCAAAAAATCCTAGAAATCTTGTGATATCTTTGAAATTCCTACGAAAGCCCTTAAAATATTTTGAAATCCCGTGGCAGGGTGACAACTTGAAGTATAAAAAAAAATTTCCTCGACAATTCCAGGGGTTTTGTAAGTATCTCTAGATTCGCCCAGGTAAAAATTTTCAAAATTCAAGTAGTATAACGCGTTAGCTTAGCGTTACTTTTTTAAAATAAAATTTTTAATACCAGAGAGACTCTCTGTGAAAAAGTCATTTTAAATTCTCAAACGCTTTAGATAGTTTATTATTCTTTTATTTGAAAGTGTTTGCAAACTTAAAACTTATATTTCAATTTATGTAATTTAATAAAGATTTTTACATTCATAATTTGTAAATTGTTTTTATTTTACACTATTAATCCCTTAACCTTTTTTAAATCATGAGAAATTTTCTTTTAATCCTTTAAGTTGATTCCATTAACTATTCTAGTACATGCATAGTTTGTCGTATTATGCTTCAGCACACGAAATGTGTAACTTGCAAAGAATTTTTCGCTTTACCACTGGACAATGACCAATCTTTTCAGAACTTCCATGCAACTCTTTTACATCTAAATTTTAAAGTTTTTAGTATAATTAAAGTGATTGAATAATGATTATTCAAATTCTGCACGTACGAATTTGCTTTTTGAATGGTACTTAATGACTCAAACGAAAAAGCGCTTTTCAGATTTCCTTGTGCCGAGAATGTGGACGAAGTAATTTCTTTTATGGTTAACAAATACTTGCAAACTCGAATGAGAGAGTTTGAAAAAGATCATGCGGCTAGCATTAAATAAGAGAATTCCACGAAGAAAAAGTAGCAAATCTATGTGCTACGGAAAAACACACAAGTCCAAAATAACAGCAAATATTTATGTAAAGAAAATGTATAAGTAATTCTTTGAGTGTTTAATTTAAGGTGAGTGCGCTGAAGTTCAGTGTACGTAGCACAAGTTTTTTCGATGCACTTACATACTTCGTTTATTCAAACATTTTCATTTGAAAAACGTCACAACAAGAATTATTAAATTTGGATAAAATTTGTAAAGAGTCAAATTCATTCTCTTATGATATTGAATCTCTCAATTTTTTGTTCAACCTTCATACACAAAAGATATTCCTGCTTCTTCCACCGTTAATAAATTTGAACAAAATGCAAAGGATCCTAAGATTCTTATTTGATATTTAAATGAACAATCGGGCGAAAGTTGATCAGCAACACAGTTTTACATTTTCTACGCTGAGTCAAGTTGGATCAAGTTCAGTCAAAATCCAACTTGATTAGCTATATTAGATTTTTTTAAAGTAACCATGAGTTAAAAGATAATAAGAAGTCTTCTACCATATTTTTAGTTCCAAATACATCTCTGAATGAAAATGCTACTATTTACTTAAAAATTAAATTCCTTTGTTGATAATTTAATTAGTTTTTATAAAATTGACTTCTTTTGTGTAGAAAACTAAAGCACTTAAAAATGCCACTTTTAATTTTGTTGAATTTTCAGCAGTTTAAGTTTCAACTATGGAAAATATAATTAAATTAAATTTTTAGCTGTTGAAAATTCAACTGCTAAGAATGGAAGAAAATTGATTATTAAAAAAGAGCTGTTGAATATTTGGCTTTTTTTCCATTTTTAACAGCTGAAAACTCCAAGGTTCAAAATTCAATTTTCAATTTTCAACCTTTTCAACTTTTGTAAATTGAAGAAAATAGAGAATTTAAACCATTGAAAATTATAGGAAATTCAAAATTGAGTTTTCAACTGTTAAATTTTCAACTGTTTAATCTTATCTGTTAAATTTTTTATGATGTTTAAAATTAAAGAGAACTAAAAATTGAATTCTTGTCTGTTGAAAACTGTAGGAGATTGATAATTCAACTGTTAAAAATTGAATTTTCAATTTTCTTCGATTTTCTATTTCCGACAGTTCAATTTTAAACTGTTAAAAAATTCATATAAATGAAAAATTAAAATGCCGAGAATTAAAGGAAAGTGTAAATTGAATTCATAAGTGTTTCATTTTTAACAGCTCAATTTGAATATTTCGAGTGCTGAAAATTAAATTCTACAGATGTTGAAAATTCAAGGATATTTGAGAGAATTGATGAGGTTCGAAAAATCCCAATTCTGATCATTCCATTGCCAGTCTAATGCTCAAATTATTTTTTATCTTCACAGACAGTCTTCGCAGATGATGACTTTGCCTGAGATTTTCATTTCCGAGTCACTCAAGATTTACTTTAATTTTTGTATTGCCTTTTTATTGAATGAGTATGCATGAAATCAAATCAATATGGAGCAATCAGATCTCCGCCAATTTTGTTTTATTTGATCAGCTGTTTTTTTAAAATAATTTTCCTCACAATCTTTCTTACGTGACGTTTTCAACAAGTCAAGAAAATTGGAAATCTATTTATCCAAATTTGTATCGTAAATTTGAAGTGCAGCGATTATGAACGAAAATTATAATGACGTAAAGAAAACTTCAATATCTGTATATTTGGAACTGCATTTCATTTTTTTTCCATTCTGTAGATTGTAGACGAATCATTTCACAGATAAAATTTTTCTCTGCGTACTAAATTAGCCTTTATTTTTAGCGATGTACTTTTCTCCGTGTGATTGAAGAATAAATAGGAAGTTAACATGTCTAAAAAGTTCATCAAAGAGTCTCAATCATCTGAATTGAAAAAAAAAAATATATATATATATATATATTATTAAAAACTAAAGGTTAACAAACACTGTAGGGTCCCACTAGCACCTTGCAGGATTCAAAGTTTTGTTAGGAAAACTTCAAATTACTTCGGAAGATATATATTTTTGAGAGTAAATTTTCAAAAAATTCAAAAAACTTCTTCAATCATTTCTTTCATATCTCTTAAAAAATTTAGGATGTAATTTGATTTATTTTTAAGTTTATGAATTCTTCTGAAAACATGGAATTCTCTTCTACTATTTCCAAGTTTATCAACTTCGGTTGACGGTTTCAATTTAGATGCTTAACTTGTAACATAAAATCTCTAATTATTATTTTTTCAAGCATTACAAATTATTTGTATATCATTCTATATTTTACGCGTCTGATATGATACGCAATCCTTGAAGTAGTGTCTGCGTCGGTTTTTAGTCGGCATTTTTTAAAAATTTTATTTGTGATTTTTTTGAGATCGAATCATAATGCATGTTAAAAAAGTAGATTTGAAAATTTAGGTCACGACAAATCTCGCTCTACGAAGAAGCAATTTTTTTTAATTGGCCTCCACACGCCTTTTGCGAACTCAATCAGCCTTGATTTGAGAAAAAAAAACTTAAAAATGGGTTCTCCGTGGACGACGCTCCATAAATTGGAATTTTTTGAGTGCATTTTTTCTGAGTTAAAGTCAAAGTACAATATTCTGGAACTTCATGAATCTTCCAATGTTTAAACTTTTTTCACAATGTTATATGGTTTGCTTTGTGATAAAGTATAAGTTTTAAGCAATTATAAGAAATCAGAATCAAGTCAGCAAAATGCTAATTGTTGGAAGTGTTATTATGTCAAGACTTTGAATATCAGTTCAGAAAAACAGAATTCAATTTGATAGTGATGTTTAGAATCTTTATAAATGAAAAACTCAAATTGGACGCCTTCAAGTAAACATGCCATAAACTACACACGCATGAATAATTTTTTATAACTATTGATTGTAATATCATATTAAACTCATAATCGTTAGGTAGGAACCTGGCGAACGTGAGGAATAAAACAGAAAGAATTATCTTCATTTTTTCTGACACAATGACCATGAAAGAAAAAAGTGAACCTATCAATGAAGAATTTCGAAGGCTATTTACACTAATTCTCACAACTTTCAAAAAACGCGTTTTTATTTAATCTTCAAAACGAATGGCGTAGTGGTAAATAGATTGTGGTTCTGGAACCTTGAAATTTTCTCTATCTAGTAGGTTCAATATCCCTGACGCCTTCAGAATAATTAAAGTTTTCAAACAAAGTGACGAATTTTCAACTAAAATGATGAATCTTCAACTGGAATAGTTTAATTTTAAACCAAAAAGATTAATTTTCAAATAAAACGATGAACCTTTAATCAGAATAATTCAATTTTCAACCAAAACGATCAATTTTCGATCAAGAAGACTAATTTCTACTAAAAAAGATGAATTGCAAACCAAAAATTGAATAGTTAAATTTTCAGTTTGGAAACAAAAATTTTCAACAGCAACAAAAATTTTCAAAACAATAGTTACATTTTCATACAAAGTGATGGATTTTCAACTAAATATATGAAGCTTCAACTGGAATAGTTGAATTTTAAACCAAAAAGATGAAATTTCAACTCGAATAAGTACATTTTCAGATCAGAAAAATAAATCTAAAAACAAAATAAAAGCAAATCTTCAACAAAATAGTTAAATGCAGTAATATAAAGCTAAAAATAGCAAACAATGCAACTTAAATTCAAATGAATTTGAAAAAATAAAAAAATAAATAAAAATCCATTTATTTCTGTAAAATTGGAATAAATTTAAAGGAATTTAACGTAAACGTGAAGAATTCGATGAAATTCATAAAAAATTCAAGGTCAATTAATATTTAGGATCAATTGAATAAAAAATTTTTAAAATAAAAAAAAAATCCACTGAGTTAAGTAAAATTTAGTACATTTAGAAGAATTCAAGTGAATTAAGAATTCAGGGCCAATTCTAAAAAATAATTTCAAATTTCTTCAAATCTTTGAAATACTACTAAGGAGAAAATAGGGGAAAGATTCAACATTTATTTTTATATCTCAAAAAGAACAAACAATCTTTTTATAAGAAATTTTATATTTTTAAATAATTTTCAATGATATTTCAATGATTTTTGCCACTATGATTACTCCTGAAACACCTGACTACTAAGACTCCTAACTCGCAACGCCTATTTAATAACTCATAACGCCTTACTTCTAACTACTGAAACACCTAACTACTAAAACTTCTAACTCCTAACTACTAAAACTCCTAACTACTAAAACTCCTAACTACTAGTGATAATTTTAGGTAAGAGAACCTAATAAATACGACATCTTCGAGACTAATACTCTATTGGTCTATTATACTATTAGTCTGGAAAAGGCCGTATTTATCAGATTCTCTTACCTGATATTATAACTTATAACTTTTCCCAGACGTGAAAAAATAAAATTGCATTCTTTTTATAAAACCTAACTACTAGAACTCCTAACTCCTATCTACTGAAACTCCTAACTATTAAAACTCCTGAAACACCTCATTACTAAGACTCCTAACTTGTAGCGCCTACTGAATAACTCCTAACGCATTACTTCTAACTACTGAAACACCTAACTACTAAAACTTCTAACTCCTAACTACTAAAACTCCTAACTACTAGTGATAATTTTATGTAAGAGAACCTAATAAATACCACATCTTTGAGACTAATACTCTATTGGTCTATTAAACTATTAGTCTGGAAAATGCCGTATTTATTAGGTTCTCTTACCTAAAATTATAACTTATAACTTTTCCCAGACGTGAAAAAATAAAATTGCATTCTTCTTATAAAACCTAACTACTAGAACTCCTAATTACTAAAACTCCTATCTACTAATACTCCTCACTATTAAAACTTCTAAAACACCTGACTACTAAGACACACAACTCGTAACACCCACTCAATAACTCCTAATGCCTTACTTCTAACTACTGAAACACCTAACTACTGAAACTCCTAACTTCTAACTACTAAAACACCTATATATAAATAAGAAGTCTTCTACCATATTTTCAGTTACAAAAGATACATTTTCAAGCTAAAATGGAATAGTTATATTTGTAGCTTGAAAAGTTAGTTTTCAACTACAAACAATAAATTTACAATAAAATATTCAAATATTCAACCCAATAGTTGAATTTTTAATAAAAACAGCTAAATTCACAAAGAGAAATTAAGTGCCTGATATTTCAACTAGAAAAGGAATTCTGTTGAATTCTTATGAAAAAAAACCCATTTTCAACGATAGTTCAATTATTGTTTGAATAGTTTATTTTTGTATTGTTAATAAATAGAATTCAATCAAAAACAACTTTCATAATTGTTTAAATTCGCAAATTTTACAGTTTTCAATATTTAATAATTCCCCAACTTTCTATTTCGAATTTTCTTTTCAGGTATTTCAAAGAGTTCAAAATTTAATTTTTTTGTTATTTCACGATTTCATTTAGAGTGAACGCTTACGTTTACAATAATTATCTCATTCTGAAGAATGCATTAAGCCGAGAGATTTTATGAATTGTACATTTTTTAATATATTGAAATGTTTTTCAGTTGACTTACGCAATTATCTCCATCATAGAGCAAATATTGATATTAAAAGAGGAAAATGAAGATTGTAGAGAAAAAAGATTTTTATTGATTCAACATGTTAGATTTGAGGCAAAAAAGTTTTAGGGAAAAATATGTCATTGGTTGACCTGGATAATTTTTTATTAACAAATAAATAGTCTAAACGATTTCCTCTTGCATACCACTATACATAGACAATGGATATGTTTTAAATTTTTCTGAACAACATTTCAACTTTCAACTGTGGAAAATTTGAGAAAATTGAATTTCTGTATCTTTTCTAGTTGAAAATTCAACTGTTACTAACATGCTAGAGATTATATATACTGACTGAAAGAATCGTGCTTATATGTCTGTCCCTCGGTTTGTTAACAACTCGGAAGCCTCTATAATTGTATCGAATTTGAGGTGATAATTCGTATTATAATCGATTATAATTATGAAAAATAAGTAGTTTTTGTCAAATTTTCAAAACACATGACGTTTGCAGAGTCTCAAAATTGATTAAATCCTCATAAGTCGTCTGAAAACACGGGAAAAACTATCGGTTAACCTGAATAACAACTCCGAAGCCTCCCAGAAAAAAGAGGTACAAACGCAAAATATTTTTTTTTCAAAAAAATTTCCCCATAAAAGTCGAAATGCTGATGGAGCAAAATACTTGACCAAAGTTAAAATTATTATTTTTTAAAGAATGGTGTGTTTTATATCACTTAAAAATTGCAAATAACAACTCCGAAGCTAACGACTCTGAAGCCTCAGAAGAGCCTTTTTTTTGCACTCGTTGGAAAAAGGTTGAAAGTCGCATTGAAGAGAAAGAAACTTTTTTTTAAGTTCTTCATAAAATATTCTTCATAGCGATTTGTTTTACGAAGAAGTCTTCTTATGCAAATTCACATCAAAGAGATAAGTTTAAATTATAAAAATCAAATGTGTAAATAATTATTAAAACAAATTTTCAACGAATTAAAAAAGAAATCCAAAAAATGTCAAAAAAATTCTTTGAGAACAATTTTCAAAAAAGATTTTTAAACAAATTCAAACAAATTTTCAAAAAAAAATTTGAAATAATTTCGAAAATTTTTTAGAATGTGCAGACAACTTTTGCACATTAAAAAAAAAATCGAAATATTTTGACCCGCTAAGCCTGCCAAACCTTGTTTTAAACCTTTATAATAATGTACTTTAAATTCCTCGGCTGGAGGATTAGTCTCGAAGATTTTTACCTCAAACACGGTATAGCAGAATCCCAAAAGTGATTTCACTTATTTCCAAACGTGAGAACAAAAACTTTTTTTTTATTCATTAGTTAAATAACTTCAAGTATCTGAAGACACGTGCTACTACAGAAGCTACTTGACGAGAGATGAGAATTTTTTGGCGTTGTTTTCTTCTTTAGGATCCAACTGAATCCTGATTGGTTGAAATGGGGCTTCGTGATTGGCGTTACTATGGAATGTTGAAACAGCTGAAATAGGCTTTCAGGGATGTGACTAGATAAAACAATACTGTGCCCACCAAAATAATCTCTTCTGAGTTTGGTGATAATTAGTGAACCAATTCGGTCCAAATAATGTTGAATTACTGTCCAAGACATCCTTTCCGAAGTGTATGGCCAACTGAGCTGGCTCCTAAAATTTTTACTTAGACTCAACCCAAATTAAAAATCATTCCACCAGGAATCTTGCCAGTGATATCCGGACTTGAGCCACAGAGGTCCCACTTACATTGGCGTGGATCGACAATAAAACTTCCCAACAAAAGAGATCATGAATTTCGCTCAGTGACGAATAAGTTATTTCGCAAATTTAAGACCGGAAGGATAGGAGCAGGCTGGCACGCAGAAGTAGGAATAGCGGGAAAATTTCAAATAGGTTGACTTACTTCAATTAACAAAAGGCGTCCCATTTGCTTCTTAAAGTCTCTCATTAGGTCTGAAGGTTTCATGATTCTTGCTGATGGTCTCATTTTCGAAAAGTACATACAATAAAAAAGAAAAACAGGCAGAATCTGTTCTCAAGCTGAAACTATCTTGAATAATTAACCCAAGTCTTGGAAAACCGCGCAGCTTCTGAATTGGCTTCTTGTGGTGCATTATTTAGTTTTGATTATTCATAAATTATTATTGGGGCCGTTCAAAAACTGCGTCACGTTATTTTAAACACTGTTTCTACCCCTCCCTATCTTCGTCACAGATCATCACACAGTCAGCAAATTTTCTTCGATTTTATTTGATAAATGCTTTGAATAAACACAAAACACGAAGAATATAATATTCCAACAGAATTCACGGTCAAAAATGCTAGCTCACAGAACAGGGGAAACAGGGTGATTTTTCAATAAAATAGGGGGATCAATTATTTAAAATATATTGCAGTTTCAACAGAAAACAAATTTATTTTAGATGAAACATTTGCATTTACAACGAGATGGATGAAATTTCAAGCAAAATGAGACGAATATTTACCCTGATAGTGCAATTTTATCCTCCGAAGACGATTTTTTAATCAAATGGTCGAATCTTCAAACAAAAGAGAATAAACTTCAGCAACAGTTAAATTTTTAAACAAATAATCGAATCTTAAAGTCAATCAGACGAATTTAAAAAAAAATAAATAAATTTTGTAACGAATATTTCAATTTTCAACAAAATAGTTAAATTTTTGATGAAATAATTAAATTTGTGACAAGATAGTTGAGCTTTCAACTAAAATGATAAATTTCTAAAAAAAAGTGAACTTTTGGCAAATATGCTTATTTTGAACACAGAAGTTAAATTTCCAAACAAAAAGGTGACATTTTAACAAAATAGTTGAATTTTGAACAACAAGTAAATTAGTTATTAATAAGAAAGTTACATTTATTACCAAATAGTTGCGCTGTCAAGCAAAAGGAATGAATGTTCAAAAAGCAGTTGAATTTTTAACCCCTTGTAGTTGAAATTTCAACCTACAAAGATAAATTTGCAACCTCCGTAGACAGATTTCGCCCAATCACGAAGCATTTTATAATAGTCCATGTTGAAAATCTCTAAGTAAATTTGAACAAGATTCCACACTATTTATCCTTTCTTAAAAAATCTTAATCACGAAATCTCGCATAAATTTTTGTTAAACACCTGATTAGTTACATGTTACATGGCAACAATTTTATTAATAATTTTTTGGCCACATTAAAAAAATTACAATTGATAAACCCTGAAACATTTTAAATGAGGTTAGGCGTATTTATTTATTAATATTCTTAAATCTTATGAAATTCTACGTAATTCCTCGAATTTTCGGAAATGCTACGAAATTCTTTGACTTTTTTTGAAATCTTCGGAATGTCTTAAAATACTTTAGAATTCCTCAAAATCTTAAAAATCCTTGCAGATTCAATAAAATTCTGTAAATCTTCTGAAACTCCTTGAAATACCTTAAAAATCTCTTCAAATCTTCGGAATCGTTAGGAATAATCTCTTAAAATTTAATTTCATATACACTCAACTCCCGATATAAGACCCCCGGTTAACGATATTCCTAGAAATGATGGCCTTCGAAGTTTCGTGATGGGAGGAGCCGCGGGGCCGATAGGGGGACTGTGCTCAGTCAAGCGTGACAAACAGCAGCCCCGACTCTTTACGTTTAGATTCCCCTGATTTAGGATCAAGGCCAAGGGAAGACCCCTCTTTCAGCAAAATACTTGAAACCTCAACAATAAAAGATGTTTCAGTCAATAAAGAAAAAAAATGTCATCCAAGTTGTGGAATTTTCAAGTCAAAAAAGATAATTTTTCAACCAAGAATATTATAGACTTCGAATATAACCTCACTGACCCAACAGGATAGTAATATAGTGACCGTTTACGGCGCTAGATGGCGAAAATACAAAGGCCCTTTATAATGCAAAATTTGTTGATAATTGATAGAAAACAATTTTTTTGATTTTATTTAAAATTGAGGAAAGTTAACAACAAATTCGCAGGGTGGCCGAAGGTCAGAGAAAACCTGAAAATCATTGAAAAGTCAGGGAATTGCATTGGTTAGGGAGAGTCAGGGAAAAGTCCGGAATTTTGAAACAAATCATGCAAAAGTTAAGGATTTTCTATTTTAGCCAGTCAAGATAACTGCCAGGGAAGAAAAATTTAAAAAATTTCAATTTTAATTTGAAATTCTTTTATTCTCTTCATAAAAGATTAAACGTTAAAAACATTACATGATTAAAATTCTGGTCTTTGAATAAAAATTAATTTATCTTGTTGAAAATTTGTCCTTTATAGTAGAATTTAACTGTTTTTTATTTGAAATTCAAATAGTTCTTGGTTAAAATATCTGCAATATTTTATCTCACATTATTCGTAAAACAATTATCTTTGTTGATTGAAAATGCATCTGTTTTGTTAAAAATTAATGCTCTTGGATTAAAAATCATCAATATTTTTTGTTGCCTAAAATTTATTTCTTCATTGAAAATTTAACTTTACCAGATAAAGATTCATCATATGAGTTTGCAATTCATCTCTTTGGTTGAAAATTGACCTATTTTATTCAAAATGCGTTTTTTTGTTTTGTTTAAAATGCAGCTGTATGGTTCAAAATTAACTTTCTCGTTGAAAATTTATATATTTGGGTTGAAATTTCAGCTGTTTTTGAAAGCAATTGTCTATTGGCTTGAGAAATCTACAATTCAGATGAAAATTTTCTTTCTTTCACGATTGAATTTTTTTATCTATTGAGAAGCAATCTTTATACTGAGAATTTTACTTTTACAAATCCAGTTCTAATACACAAGATGCAATTTGAATCCAGACTAATCCGATTGCAATAAGGAGTAATCCACTTGTAATTTAGAGTAATATGTTTGTAATCTAGAGTAATCCGCTTGTAATCCAAAACAATCCATTTGTATTTCGAGGTAATATACTTGTAACCCGCCTCACTCCACTTGCAATCTGTCGTAATCTAAACGTAATCCAGAATGATCTACTTGTAATCCATCCAAATCCATTTCTCATATGTAGTGACCCAGTTTTAATGCAAAGTAGTCCAATTATAATCCAGCCTAATCCACTTGTCATCAGGAGTAATCTACTTGTAATCTGAAAAAAATTCACTTGTAATCCAGGGCAATCGAGTTCTAATATGAAGTAATCTAGTTCTAATCTGGAGAAAACCACTTGTAATTTGGGGAAATTCACTTGTAATCCGCAGTACTCCTACTGTGGTCTACTTGTAATTCAGAGTAATTGAGTTCTAATCTGAATTGATCCAGTTCCAATGCAAAATAATCCACTTACAATCCGAGTAATCCATTTCTGGTCTATAGTAATCCAGTTGTGATACAAAGTAAACCTCTTCTAATCAAGAGTAATCCACTTGTCATCTGGGGTTATCCAGTTAAAATCTGAAGTAATTTCATTCTAATCCGTCGTAATCCAGTGCTAATCCTGAGTAATCTACTTGTATTTAGGAGTAATCCACATTGAATCCACTTTAAATTCAGAGTAATACATTTACCTGGAATAATCCACTTGTAATCCATTGTAATCCACCTGTAATCCTTCGTAAGACACTTTCAATTCAAAGTAATCCATTTCTAACTGGAATAATCCACTTGTTATCCATTGTGATCCACTTGCAATCCAGCGCAATCCACTTTCAGTCGGCCACATGCAATAAGGAACTCTTTATAATAGAGTCATGATTTTCGATCATGGAAGACCATGAGGAGCACTCCAGTTTTTCAACATGATTGGGTTCAAAATCTCTCCCTGTAGAACTCCTTCAGTGCCCGATAATTCCTCCGACAACTCGTTCCCCACTTTGATGCAAGTTGAGGCACTTTCATACAGACTTTTTAGAATTCTAATTATTTTTGAGCTGACCCCAATATCAAATAGTTTTGACCAAATGTGAGAGTAGTTAACCGATAGGAAAGCTCTTGAAAAATCCACCACAATGGCATAGATATGTCTATTCTTTTTTTGCAAGTAAATTTGTGAAACAGATGCCAAGGTGAAAATATTATCCATATAGCCCCTAACACGGTAAAAGCCTGCTTGGGCATCCGGAATAATATTTTAGGAAGTGAGTTTAGAAGGGCAATAGATCGGTCGTTATTGGGATTGGCTGGGTCTTGTTTTTCATGTATCATGTGCGTTAAAGATTTTGTCCATTCGAGCTGTATGTATTTATTTTCGAGTATTTTATTAAGAAATGTTTTGAGGTAAAGAAGCCAATTGGGCGGCAAGTTTTCGAAAAAATTATTTGAGATCTGATCCGGCCCCGGAGCCTTACTTAATTTACTTTTGTTGATTGAAAAAAAGATTTCGTTAGCTGTAATTCTGCTATCCAAAAAAGGATGTCGCACATCTGTGAGCAATGACTCTTAAGGCTTATCAGAATATTGGATTCAAAACTCGCTTTTTCTAGCTATCAGTGCTTGATACGATCTTTTAGCTCTGACATAAACCAACTTAGCCTCATCCGTGAAATTGGCCCTGCTGGCTTCTTTCAACGCATTAGACAGATATGATTTGCTTTGTCGACAGTATATATAGTTTATATATAGTGTGAAGTATTATATATAATATTCATTTGTTTTATATAAAAAATGTATAAAACAAATCAATATTATATATAATACTTCACACTATATATAAATTATATATAATATTTTCGCCTGGGGTGTGTTTTTTCTGTTTATTTCAGAAAATACAAATGCAGTTTTTCGATGTTAGGTGCTTCGTAGTTATATATTATTAGTGAAGGGGATATAAAATACTATCTAAAAGTATCACTAACTTCTTTGCGAACAAAAATAATTTACGATATATAATAAGTTTATTACTTTGTTGACATCGAGTTTCAGCTTCGGCTGAGACAACTTAATTTAAAATATTTTCGTGTAGCTATTCAAATAAACACTCAAAACAATTTTCAACCATTTTTCAAAAACTGTTTCCTTTTCTCACTGGATTGAATAAACATAGGGAATTCGTCAACGTTTAATATCCCTTAAATGAATGAAAATTGTACAATATCATATAAAGAAAATAGATGATTGTAAGAAGTCAAAATATGATATATACATCATTTTGAATCGATAAATAATTAAATACCATTTTCAATATTTATATAATTACTACTTTCCAACCAAGCGATTCACGCCTACCTAGAAAGGGAAACGGCTTAATGATTCAATAATAATATTGTAGAAATTATTGTCAATGATACTGGTCGATGACAAAAATGCTTACAAATTATTTTGCTAATATTTTTTAATTCAATACAAATTAAAAACCTTAGATGATCTTCAAAATTGTCAAAACATTTAACAGAAAAGAAAAAAAATTCTTTTCAAGACGACACAAATTTTATAAAGAGGGCCATAAGTTATAATAATGATTTTTCGTAGATGTGAGCGAATGTTGCAGTGAGCAATTTATTTAGAAATGCATTTAATATTTTAGATTGTTTTCTTTTCCTATTTGGAAAATTTAATAATCTGTATGGATTAGCTTCAGAATCACTCACGTTCAAACGAAAAAGAGGAATTTTCAACATAAGAGTTTAATTTTTAACCTAGAAAGACTTTTCAGTCAAGAAAAAAAAACTCAATAAAATTATTGTATTCTCAAGTCAAAAAGACTAATTTTCTACAAAAAAGATTTTTTTTAAATCTCCTTGGTTGAAAATTCTACTATTTGGTTGAAAATTTATTTATTTTGCTGAAAATTCGTCTTTTTTTGTGGAAAATCAATTTTTTTTGTTTATATTCAAGTATTTTGTTGAAAATTAGTCTTGGTTGGTTAAATTCAACTGTTTTTAAATTTTATTTTTTATTAAAATCTTTTGTTTGTGTTGAAATATAAACTATTAAATTTTTTGTTAAAAATTCAGCTTTTCAGGATGAAAATTCAACTTCTTAGTTGAAAGTTAAACTACTTTCTTAAAATATATATTTTTTTTTTCAAGATTCATCATTTTAGTTGAAAATTCGGTTTTTTTAATTTAAAAAGTAATTTTTTAACTGAAAATTCCATTATTTTGTTGAAAATTGAATTGATCGGTTGTAAATTAACTTTCACATTAAAAATGCATATTCTCGGGTTGAAAATTTAACTCTTTTGTAGAAACTTCGTCTTTTTGGCTTTAAAATTAGACAATTTGGTATAAAATTCAAGTATTTGGTACAAAATTAAACTGTCTTGTAGAAAATTTGTTTATTTATTGAAAATTAATTCTCCTGAATGAAAAAACTTATCTGCTCCATTTCTGGTTAAAAATTGATATTTTTGGTTTGAAAATTCAACTATTTAGTTTAAAAATATAAACGCAGAATTCCCAGCGAAATCACACAGAATAAGAAATTCGCCTTACTTTCATCTCTTCTTGAAGTGCTTAAAAATATGGTTCTTGCGAGGCTATAAAACAATGCGATTTTAGGTTAAAAATACGTTCACAAAGCTGTTATGCGTAAAAATGCTTAGCAAGCTTTATTTACGTTTATGAGTACAAGTATAGAACTGAGCTCCTCAGAGAGGCGGCGCTTTATATATGCTAATTAGACGCAGAGTGCGGGTAGTTTTGAGCTCGTAACAACCCCCTTTTTAGATTGAACTGAGTCTCTAAGTTTTGTTCTCTATCTTTAAAGGCTTGGTTTTTTGAACTGTGCTACCTGTTTCGCAGTTTGACAATGATTCGGGAGCTGGATGGGTTTGGTACGTTACAATATGGAATTGGTGAACTACTTCATTTCTATTACTGAATGATTTGATTGTTTTCGGAAAGCATCCCTTTATGCAACCAAGGTAGTAGGTAAGGTGACTGATTACATTTGCTTTCTGAGTATCTTTTAGGTAAACTGGCTTCGCAAGATTGGCTGTCTATTAACTTGACATTAGGTTGGTTTCCTCTACATATTTTATACACATATATCTGTTTACATTTGTCAATGGTCTGTCTGTCGATTGGCAAGTAAAAGTCTCGCTATTTAATGATTATGTCATAGTCGGTACGTGTTCATATGTTGGCTTTATTTACTTGTATCGGGATGGGGACTATTCTTTGCGAGGAACCTTCTTCCTCAATTACCGGTATCTCCAGTATGTACGTAAATAGGCCTTGGATTGCTGCTACGGAGATGGTACTGATGTTTATAATGCGCTGATAGTTCTATTTTTAATTGTCAAAATGGTATCGCGTACGCTGAGTTGTCTTACATCAGGCCTGACTCGAGGCGCATGCAACAAGGCAGCAAACAAAGTAACGAATCTCAATACTGCGTTCCTAGACGACAGAGGCTTTGCAGCCAGTAAATGACAAGTCCCAAGAATGTGTCTTAGGACGAGTGTCACTCAGTATAAATTAAGAAGTCCCACGAATGTATCTGAGGGACAGTGGCACTCAGCAGCGATTCCATGCTAATTTGCAAAAGGTTATTTATTAGTTATTTATTCTCAGCTACCCTGAAAAATGTATCATTTCAATAAATTTATAGGTTTAACATTCATAATATGCATTGGTATTGAAACAAAAGTCTATTCCTTGTCTCATTTCCATAATTGGAAGAAAGTGCGCATCCCATTGACAAAAATTTATTATTAAATATTTTATTGCAACTTTTTTCGTTTTTTCATAAATTTGCTTTGTTTAGTTTCCATGTTCTTTGTTACATTTCAAACTATAAAAATACGCATCTTAGCGTAAGGTGGTTCTAAGCAAATTTGTAGATATAATTTAGGCCAAGAGTTTTTTATTCAATTTTTAAATTTTTAATATATTTTTATAACAAGAGCCCATAATGTAGGTATTTTTTGTCATACAACTTTTATATTTTTATTTTTTTTGTATCTTGTTTCGTTCCTCCAAAAATTTAATTTTTTAATTTTTGATCTTAATTTTTACGACTAAAGGAAAATCGACTCGTCCTATCTACAGAATTATTATTGACAAATTTGTAGATCCTTTTTGCGTGAACAATTTTTGTCTATTGTTTTTTTTTGTACCTTGTGTCGTTTTTCAAACAAAAATTTTATTTTGAATGTGATTTTTTAGGATTAAAACAGGAACTACGCGTTCTATCCAAAAATTATTGAATAAATAAAATGTGAGTTTTTTTTTAACGATTTCGGATAAATTTAAAAGATTTCATAAAGATTCTATGATCTTTCAAAGATTTCATAAAGATTCTATGATCTTTCAAAGATTTCACAAAGATTTCAAGTTGAGTTAAAAGATTTCATAAAGATTTCAATTATTTGCCAAAAATGTCACAAAGTTTTCAGGTTGATTTAAAAGATTTCAATAATTTCCAAAAATTTCACAACCATTTCAATAATTTCACAAATATTACCAAATATGTCAAAAATATCAAAAATATTTCGAAAATATTTCTAAAGATATCAGTAAGATTTTACAACGATTTTGAATAGATTTAAAATATTTAATAAAGACTTCAATAATTTTCCAAAGATTTCAATAATTTCAAAAATATTTCTAATATTCCGCTAATATTCCTAAAGATTTCAATAATTTCCCAAAGATTTAGCAAAGATTTCCGATATATTTAAAAGATTTCACAAAAATTTCAATAATTCCCCAAAAATTTCAGATAAATTTAAAAGATTTCAATAATTTCCCAAAGATTTCAGACGAATTTAAAAGATTTCGATGATTTCCCAAATATTTCAATAATTTCACAAATATTACCAAATATTTCGCAAAGATTTCTAAAGATATCAGAAAGATTTGACAAATATTTCACAAAGGTTGCAATAATTTCCCAAAGATTTCAAGTTGATTAAAAAGATTTCACGAAGATTTCAATTACTTCCCGAAGATTTCACAAAGATTTCCAAAAATGTCACACAGATTTCAATATTTTCACAAATATTACCAAATATGAAAAAAATATAAAAAATAATTCGCAAGATATCAGTGAGTTTTTTTTAACGATTTCGGATAAATTTAAAAGATTTCATAAAGATTCTATGATCTTCTCACTGCCCACTTTTCCACCCTCTGCCTTAATGGACGGGCCGACGGCGTGGCAGAAACTAATTAAAGGGGATATCAAGCGGGTCGCACTTTCCCACACTTGTCAGTCAACAGAACGTTCTACAAGGCATGAGCGGACTGGGTGTCTGGCTCGCCGCTCCTGCACAGCAAAGCGCTGAACACGCGCAAGAGCGTATCGCTGACCAGTCTCAGCGGCGCGCTCAGACGCATCATCTCTCTCTCTTTCTCTAGAGAGACCTCTGCCGTAGCGACGCACACAACTACGCACTGTAGTCTGCCCCTCCCCCACGAACTTGAATAAGCCGGGGTGGAGAACAGTTTTAGCTTGAAAATAGGGTAAGCTAATCCTCTAACCTAGTAAGAATATGGTTTCAAAGAATATTTCTCCCATCATCCTGCGAAAAAAGTTTTTTTTTTCAGATTTGTGGATAAGTTAAAATGATAAAACATTTAAATCGATCGAGGAACCAAAGAAAGATTTTAAAATTCACAGTATTCCCTCACAGACGTTAGGTAAGATTGAACACCTTTATGTGCTTTTCTTTATGCGTTGAAAAAATCTCATCCGAAACTTTTTCGACATGACTATTTTTTACAATCACGATATAAATTTACAACGCCGCAATAATATCATCCAGAAAATTTTAGTTTCAAATTATTCAAATTAGTAGCAGGAGCGGATTAAATAGTGTTTTTTGAGAAGGGGGGTGGTGTTTTAATAAGGTTGCACTTTCCCCTACTTCTGAGCAACCTGATGATCATTTTTATAATCCGAAGCTAAGATTCTGGAAAAAAAGAATCTTATTTTATATTGAAGAATAAATTTCACGGCATAGAATTGTATTATGACATACGATTTTTCAAACCTTAGAGTAAGTTAACCAACGAATTCTGCATCTACGAATCTACAACGTTTCTCTCTCTCATCTCAGCGTACTCTCATTCACCAAATTGTCATCACACTTCCATCTTCCCCATGAGTGTTATTACACATTTCCCAGAGCCGCTTTTATCCTAAATTCTTGTAAGTCATTTACTACTGCTATATTGATCTTTCAATAAATGTTTATTGCATATCTCTATTTCTAATCCATCACACATTCATTTGACACTGAAACCTGTTCCCTGACCCCAGAACCTTTCGCTCAGTAGATAAATCATGATCTACCCCTGCCCATTGTGTTGCTCTCCTATTTACCATCCTAGGACATAAAAAATACCAGCGCCGAGTTATGAACGCAGGTCAGATACTTTTTGAACATACCTCGTATGGCTTACATTGAGAATCTAGGTGCCTAATACTTTATTTTTGAATTGAAAATACAAAACATTGATGAGATAGAGGAGAAAGTGGACAGTGATGACAAGGGGGAGGTCATAATATCCTCCCAAAAATCTCAAATTCTATCACTCAGTCTGTAAATTGAAAGAATTTTTCATCAAAATTAAGTATATACCCGGAACAATTACGCTACAAGGTAGAATGCTGTTGTGTCTCCACTGACACCACATATTTAGGTCCTACTGACGAAAGCAAGACAATGTCCCACTCATGACATGATTGGAAGGGGAAAGAAATTGCTCTAAGCACTGGACTTACTTTGCATTTCAAATCCAGATCTGCAAAAATATTGCGTATCCAGTGAAAAAAATGGTGTAGCTGTCGCATCTAAAGGTTTAGGTGGATTTCATCTTCTAAGGAAATATAGCTGTGTTACCTGAATTTCTAGCTATGTTTACTAAATATCTTGCTGTTTTAGCTTATAGTTCTAGGTGAAACTGTTCGAAAAATACATGGCAGACAAGTTGTCTCTTTCTATAGAGTTACCAGTGCGTTGGTTTACACGAACGTGTGACACACAGGCGCCGCAACGTCACTGCACTCGAGACACCAGTGCTCCCAATGCAAGGGCCGGAGAAGTACTGCGCATGCGTGAAGAGAAATGTCTCATTGGTAGATAGAGGAGAATAATTAGCTATTGTTTGGAATGTCTCTTCTTTACCAGTAACAAGGCTCTACCTGACGCAAGCGCTGTAGTGCACTGGGCGATCGTTGGGAGCAATGCGTGACACAGAGCATCCTTTGTGAAAAAAGCGTATATGAAGCATCCGCGTTTCCCGTCGCAGCGAATTCTACCTACTGTAGGACTTGAAGTTATTTCTATTCAACTCTAATTTATATGCACAGTTGCAAAAGTCACTCCGATAGCTTTTGTTACGTTTGCGGTTTTTTCGTCCGACAAAAACAAAGACAACAAATTTATCCTGCAATGCGAGGCGGCATCGATTCATATTTTTGGATTCGATACAAAAATTAATAAAGAAATTTGGAATAAGATCTCCTTGGTGTACTGACATCAAATAAATAGCACAAGTCGGAAAGCAACTGTTGGGTATCCAAATTTTTGCAGAATTGTTTGGTTTAATCTGAAAATATAAGTCAAAGCCTTCTCGATTGCAAGAGAGACTATTTTGCCTCTTTTTTTGTGAGACGAAAATACCGTGAAGGTAGCAAAACCTATCGGAAAACCAGCTGAAACTTGTCAACTTAAAAAGTTTCACAGGAAAGAGAAATCGGGACAATATTTTTAGTTATTTTTGTTCAAAAGCAAAATGTTAATTCGTTCTTGTGTGTTTCCAATTTGTTTGTCAAAAATAATTCAACGAAATTTTCCTGAATCGGCGGTGCGGCTATATGGGACCGATTGAAATGATTAAATTTATAATTCCGATTAAAAATTTAACAAACCGATACACCGCAATTCGCGTGAATTGCCATTCTTTTATTTTCAGCTTCAAATATTTTGTATTTAATTGATTCTATTTTCCTGGGTAATTACTATTGAAAATTTTCATATTCGGTTTATGAAAAGAGAGCGACTGAAGATTAGTAGACAATCACTAATTCGAGTAGTCGAGATATTTTCTAGTTCAGTAATGGAAAGCGAATTGCTTAGCGAAAAATAATTATTGAAAAGTGTACATGAAAATGTCAAAATGTTATAAATATGTGAAATGTGAACAATAAAAAAGTTTAATAAACTGACGCGAGAATGTAACATTTTTAGCTTTACTTGAACAGTAAGAAGGCCATATTGTGAAATTTCATACGTGTCCTAGCCTCCCTCAATTTAAAAACATTCTGATTGTTTCAACAAAGTTGAGGAAATTTACTTTTTTCAACAGTGATTTGCTTTTTATTTTCAACATTTTTTCACTTGTATATTTTCCTGCTTTTCCTAGAAAATTGCAAATATGTAGCAAGCTTTGTAAAATTCATTTGCCTTGAATAAGCATCAGCTTGAATAAGTATAATGAAATTAAGTACCTGAAAAATGTTACTTTAATTCTATAGCTTTCTTCCTTATTTAAATAATTACTAGTAGATTTTACAGATACGATTAGTGGGAAGCAACAAATTACTGGATAAAAATAAATAAATTTGATTCGGATTGTTCATAAAAATTGGGACACGGTTATACAAAATGGAAAACATGAAAAATAGTAAAGTTATATATATATATATATATATATATATAAACATGATGATAGTTTTCAATTTCCGTTGAAACTTAAGAATTTCAATTTTATTACTAGAAGTTGAAGTGGAAAGATGATTTTATAAGACGTTAAGCTGACGTATGATAATAAGCTGTTAAACTGAGTGGTAGCTGAAAAATCAAGAGACAAATCTAAGACATTTGTTTATATTTTATTTCGTTTTCCAACTGGCCCAAACGATTTCAAATGAAATATACGTTAATTTCCATATGGTTTATCACATAGGTGCCCCCTATGGTGATTCTTTTTTTTACATTGTCAGGGACTCATTTTATGGCCAGTCTGATTGTTATGAGATGTTCAGGCTCACTAGATATTGTATAAACTAGTCTATCATCAAAGATGATTAGTTAGGCTTTGTGTGATAATCGATTTGAAGCTTCCGTTTGAACCTTCTAGAGATAGTCGCTTTAACCATCTTGAGGACTATCCTACAGTTCACTCTCAAATATAGTCACCCCACACATCTAAATGGCCGGACTGATCATCCATTTTTCTCTGTTTCGGAGTTTCAACGTAAACGATGGTTTGATGGTTATTATATATAATAGCCTTAAAAACAATCTAATAATACTTTTCGAAATCTCTGGTTTCACTTTTACTAAAAATCATAAAATACATTAATTTACTTGTTGGATCTGATGGCTGGTCTCCTATTAGTTCTTTCCGCTGATCGATATGAGCCACTAATGTTACGTCACCTCTTTCCAGAGTACGGATTGGAAAATGGAGAAATTTATAATATTGCCTTTTAGAAATATAATTGTTTACATTGATAGCTTTCCAAACTAAGGGATATTTAGCCACACTTTGATTTCGAATCGCCCATGGTAGACAAGTCTATGAGGTGGGCCATCATTAGGATCTGTATAGACGGTGCAAGCAGACTAACACGAGCTTGCGAGATTCGATGGGCTTAGGACCCCCAAGAGGGCGAAGATTAGAACTTGATGAAGAATACAACCGAGAGAGTGCCGATTACGACAGACTAGATCGTGCACCCCTTCACCTCACCGTGACAACAGTGGAAGGCATTTAGGTAAAATCGTCTTAAATTGGAAGATTACTTCTGACGGGAGTTGTAAAACCAGTGCCGAGGACTTTCTAATGCGCGTTGAGGACCGAACCAGGCTTACCAAAGTCTCCGACGAAGAGCTTTTGTTAGCCATGCCAGTATTACTGGAGGGGATCGCGTTTAAATGGTTCAAAACCCATGAGGATAAGTTCTAGAATAGGGAACAATTTAAAAAAGCTTTTAGATATCGTTTTGGGGATGACGATTTTGAGAGACGCGTCCGTGAACAAATCTATTCTACGACCCAAGGGAAAAACGAGCGTATAGACGACTCCCTGACGAACCTAGAGGGCCTAATTAACTTGCTCGAAAATGATATGTCGACGGTGGAGCAGTCAGATTGGGCTCATAGGGGGCGCAGACCAGAATTCCATAGGGTAATTCGCCGCTTTCATTACCGATCTTTTGACGAACTCTCGCGACTTGGTAGAGGTTGGGAAAAAGAGTGGACAGCCATCAAAGAATACAAACCGCCTCCTGATCCTGAAAATTCGTCCCTGCAGGAGTTCGCGTACCGTGATCTGATGGCGCAAAAGTCGTCAAAGAATACTTCTTCGGCCATTCTGGAGGAGGAGTCGGTTTCCTCCGTTAAAACGACAGAAAATGTACCCTTGGCTAAAAATAAGCCTCCCAATGGTGACGGTAAAGATAGGAACGGTAGAACAGGCGAAAGCGGCGGTAACAATATTCTTAACCCATTGACTATTTCTTCCCTTCTTATGGTCCTTTTCCTTCTGTCATTATTTCTAACACGTTGAATATTCCTTTCCTTGTTACGTTCCTTTCAACAATAATTATTCCTAACACTTTGTCTATTTCTTCCCCTGTCATGGTTCTTTTCCTTCTGTCAGTTTTCCTGAAACCTTATATATATTTGCCTTTGTTATTTTCCTTTTCTATCTGTCATTATTCCTAACACCTTGAATATTTCTTTCCCTGTTATGGACCTTTTCTATTTTTCAGTATTCCGAACACTTTATATATTTTTGCATTTGTTATTATCCTTTTCTATTTGTCATTATTCCTAACACGTTGCATATTTCTTCCTTTGTAATGGTCGTTTTTCATTTTTAATTATTCCTAACACTTTAACTGTTTCCTCACTTTTTATGGTCCTTCTCCATTTGGCATTATTCCTAACACCTTGACTATTTATTTCCTTGTTGTGGTCCTCTTTCTCATCTCTTTCCCTAACATCTTTTCCTTCTTTCCATGTGTCATTATTCCTAACACCTTGACTATTTCTCCATTTGTTATGGTCATCTTTCATCTGTCATTATTCCTAACACTTTGACTATTTTTTTTGTTATGTTCCTTTTCCATCTGTCATTATTCCTACCACCTCGACTATTTGTTTCCTTGTTATGGTCATTTTCCATTCGTCATCATTCCTAATACCTTGAATATTTTCCCGCTTGTTATGGTCCTTTTCCATCTGTCATTATTTCTAACACCTTGACTATTTCTTCCCTTGTTATAGTCATTTTCCATCTGTCAATATTCTTAACCCATTGACTATTTCTTCCCTTCTTATGGTCCTTTTCCTTCTGTCATTATTTCTAACACGTTGAATTTCAAACCTCCTTATGAAACCATTCTCGCAATATTGTAGATCAAAATTAGTTTCAAGGGCTGTAAGGAATATTTTTTTGTTCGATGCTATGAAAAATAAAAAAATTTCCGAAGTGATGAAAGCTTTTGGCCGCACTGATTCACTAATCTGGACAATGATACATTACGATCCTCTAACTACATAAGAAAAGTCTTGCGGTTATATCTTTCGCCATTTACTTTAAAGGGTGCTACAAATATATCTGCTTATGCCCTAGTGGAAATAAACAACAAATTTTCGAAGTGATTAAAGTTTTTAGCCGATGTAATTTTTTCATCACCTCAGCTAATGCATGATGACGTTCTAACGACCATCAGTTAGACCAACAATTTTTATCAATTTGGACATTTTTTTGTTCTCTCACAGTGTGAAATTAAAAAATATTTTTAACACCCCATAAAGTAATTTATTTTTTTGATAAGAATTGTTAGAGTAGATTAGATCTTCTGTGAAATTTCTAAATACGTATCTCTGAATTCAATTAAAATTTTCAAAGTTTTATTCGTCCAAAGGAAAGAAAAGACTTCAAAGACGATCTGGTGTATGTTTTAGATTTTTGCAACAAACCACCTAGGTCTTGCCACAAGTTCGAGTCAAGGTACAAGATCCGAAATGCTTGAATTTTTTTCATCTTCTCAAGTGGTTTGATCCTCTCAAAAATTCAAAAATATCTCTTTTAAAAGATGGCCAATGTAGAATTATTTAAGCTGTCCAACGGTCTTTAGAAAAAGTTTCTTGGTCTTTTTCTAAAGTAGTAAACACAGTGATTTAACAGCAGTGATTTGTCATACTAATCGCGCTGGTCTCACCGACAATTTCCAACGGTAGCGTATATTGAGTCAACTTACCACATCGTAATTCAATTGGAGTCTTCTCTTATTAGGGTAGCCAATGGATGATCAGTGTTGACAATTTACTTGCTTGAGTAGCCTTAAATGTTCTTATTGAAAACCAAATCGTGAATAAATTGGAGTCTTTTCCTTTTATTAGGTCAGCCAATGGCTGATCAACGTTGACAACATACTTGCTTAAGAAAACTTAAATGTTGTTATTGGAAACCAAATCGTAATTGAATTGAATTCTTCTTCTTGTATTAGGTCTGCCAATGGCTCATCAACGTTGCTATCATACTTGCTTCAGCAGCTTTAAATGTTCTTAGTGAAAACCAAATCGTAATTTAATTGGAGTCTCCTTCTATTGGGTTAGCCAAAGGCAGATCAGTGTTGACAATTTACTTGCTTGAGCAGCCTTTAATGTTCTTATTGAAGACCAAATTGTAATTAAATTGGAGTCTTCTTCTTTTATTAGGCCAGCCAATGGTTGATCAACGTTGACAATATACTTGATTGAGTAGCCTTAAATGTTGTTATTGAAAACCAAACCGTAATTGAATTGAATTCTTCTTCTTCTATTAGGTCTGCCAATGGCTAATCAACATTGCCATCATCACAATCATACTCGCTTCAGCAGATTGAAATGTCCTTATTGAAAACCAAATCGTAATGGAATTGAAGTCTTCTTCTTCTATTAGGTCAGATAATTGCTGATCAACATGGACAATATACTTTCTTAGCAGCCTTAAATGTTCTTATTGAAACCCAAATCGTAATTGAATGAGAGTCTTCCTCTGCTTCTATTACTTCACGTCAGCCAATCAATCAGCCAATCAACGGCGACAACGTACTTGCTTGAGCAGTCTTAAATGTTATTATTTAAAACCAAATTGTAATTCAATTGAAGTATTCATCATTTTAGTTAACAACTAATCTCTTTGGTTGCAAATTCAAATTCGTCTCTTTTTGGTAACAAATTATTTTTTACGGTTAAAAATTCATATTTTTGGTTTATAATTCATCTTTTTGGGTTGAAGACATAACCATAGAGATTTCATTAAAAGGAAATTACAACCATATGGCCAGGTCTAGCAGTAGTAGGAGTAGGGAAGCGTCCAGAAGCAAAATGTTTTTTTTTCAAGTCTTCGCAGTTGGGAGTGACTTGGTAATGAATACGAGTCACCCTCATACAGTACAGCTATTCCCTCACGAGACTTCAGCATAGCTAATTCGAGTCCAAATTATGCGAACTGACTTTATAGGAAAATATGAAATTTTATCCACCTTTCATTGGTCCGAGCTTTATCAGTGTACCAATCTCTTCCTTTTAAACCTTGAATCGACTCGACATCTCCATTTAAGCTCCAGATTTGTTGTTCTTACAACAAAAACAAATTTTTCATCGAGATACGAGAAACGTCGTTGAACAGGTAGAAAGATTTCGAATGATCCCTGCTGAATGCGAATTCAGTTCGATTTTTTTTACTGAGACAGATCTACTTTTTCCAAAGTGTCCGGATTTTCTGTCCAGATATTAGTAGAGAGAGAGAAAACGATATCAACCGCACTATTGTTTTTTGTTATGCCCTCGGTGGCTCTCCACAATGGGAAATTACATGATTTTGTGTCTGGCCCGGGCGGATTAATGGCACGATACTTGTGTCGTACAAATTTTAACATATGGCGAACTGTTGTCCCACGTCTTTTAACCAGATTTCGGAGAAGTACTTTCACGATACTGGCGTAGAACAGACTATAAGAAACAGCATACCATTATCTAGCGATTTTATGCCAGGCCGGGGGTCTCCGGACGCAACACGTGGTGCCCCTCCGCCTTCGGGCAGGAACGGTGGCCCAAACAACATTGTCTGTCGGACACCTGCCAGTCCGAGCCCGCTCTGACTTCGCAAGTACCACAACCAGTGCCCCATCTACGCTTGCCTAGCGCCAAATCTGAGCCACTTCAGCAATATAGAAACCAACACCTTCCCCGGAGTACATCAAGAACCTGTGCATACGAGTCGTGCACAGCCTTGCCGACACAGCAGTTAGTGCCTGCCTAGCATCTATCCAGCGCCTGACTAGCGCCCAGCTAGATCCAACCACGCTTCACCACCACCAATCTCTCCTTTTCTTTGACTAGTGTAAGTCGGACACACCCACAAGACCCGGCTTACATCAAGCAACTCACTTTGAAATTTGACACTTTCCTGTTTTGTCTTACATAATGACGCGAATGTTAGCTAACAATTGTGCACTTTAAGAGTTTAAAGATCCTGAAAATGATACGTTCTATGCAATTAAAGCAAAAGTAACTGGTAAAATGTGCCAATGTACATATCTGATGTGATTCAACATTGAATTCACTAATGCACTACCACATTTGTAATCCAGGTATGCCACCTTGTATTGTACATTATATATTCGAAGGATTTGTTCTGTTTGATTTATTATTCGCAATAAAAAAATGTATAGAACAAAAATGGTTTCTACGTGGATATTTGAATTATAACCTGCAAGCGATTAGATTGTCGACACTTTCAAGTGAAGACAACGTTTCTCTAATTAAGATTAAGAAAAGCTAACTAGAAGTGCCTCTAAAATCAGAAATATCCGGTTTTTGTTATATGTAGCCATAGCACACGTTGCTAAAGATCCGGAAGACGAGGTTTAGCTAATGGTTTTATGTTTTTGATTTTATGAATTTTTTAATTCTAGGATATCTTTAAATTCTGGGAAATCTTTGAATTCTAGGAACTATTTTAGTTTTAGGAAATCTTTGAATTCTAGGAATTTTTAAAATTCTCTTTGAATTCTAGGATCTCTTTGAATTCTAGGAACTCTTTGCATTCTAGGAAATCTTTCAATTCTATGATATCTTTGAATTATATGAGTTCTTTAAATTCTAAAAATTCTTGGAATTTTAGGAACCTTTTGAATTCCAGGATATCTTTGAATTCTATGAATTTTTTCAATTCTATGCATTTTTGAATTCTATGAATTTTTTGAATTCTATGAATTTTTGAATTCTATGAATTTTTTTAATTCTAGGATATCTTTAAATTTTGGGAAATCTTTGAATTTTAGAAACTTTTTTAATTCTAGGAAATCTTAGAATTCTAGGAATTTTTAAAATTCTCTTTGAATTCTAGGAACTCTTTGCATTCTAGGAAATCTTTCAATTTTATGATATCTTTGAATTATATGAGTTCTTTGAATTCTAAAATTTTTTTGAATTTAAGGACCTTTTTGAATTCTAGGATCTCTTTGAATTCTATGAATTTTTTGATTCTATGAATTTTTTTAATTCTAGTATATCTTTAAATTCTGGTAAATCTTTGAATTCTAGGAACTTTTTTAATTCTGGGAAATCTTTGAATTCTAGGAATTCTAAGATATCTTTGAATTATATGAGTTCTTTGAAGTCTAAAAATTCGTTTGTATTCTAGGAAATTTTTTAATTCTAGGAACTCTTTGAATTCTAGGAAATCTTTGAATTCCAAGAATTCTTGGAATTGTTTAAATTCTATGAGTTATTTGAATTCTAGAAACTTTGTGAATTCTAAAAACTCTTTGATGTTGCTTTTATAAAAAAAATGATAAAGCATAAATTTGAACTTAAACGAACAATACCTAGAACTCCCTCTTCGGCCTTAAAGCTTTTAAAGCTGAATCTCAATACCATTTTTCTAAGGGTATTTGACAATTATATTACCAATTGTGATTTGTTTAAACAATTTTATTTCGCCTGTAAAGCGTGAAACGTTATTGATATCTGAAATTAAAGAAATGTTAAGAGTAATATTTTTGTCAAGAATATTTAAAATTTATTTAAGTTTTAGTCAGCAATCGCATTCATTCTTTTAATGAAATAGAACATTCTAGAAGATAGAAAATTCTTCTATCTTTTAGAAGATTTTTTGTTTGAAATTTCTATTATTTGGTTGAAAATTCATCTTTGTAGTTTGAAAATTAGACAAATATATAATGTACAAAAAATGAAATGATTAATATACTACTTGGCATCACTAGTATAGACTAGCCTGCTTAGTAGTTTTAATTTATATATTCATGCCTAATTTCTAAAAATTCTGTTACTTAACAATAATAATTGTCAATTATCAACAGTGTTTAAGCGTTATTAAAATCGCAGTGTTTAATTTTAAAAAATTAAAGCTTGCTTCATAGGGTTAATTTTTCATGAGGATTTTCAGAATTGAAACCCCTTTTTCAATTTTTAATGTTGAAATATTAAAAATTGTACTCTGGAATTCTTCACTTTAGGAAAAGTAGCTTATTGGGACCCTGAAAAAGTATAAGTAATTTGGAATTAATAGATATGCAGCTTGGTTTCCCGCGCTCGAAATGTTTTTTTTTTTAATTTCTTGTCTGCAGTTTTTAAATTTGTTTGGTTTAAAATTTTTATATATTTCTGAAAGTCAAAAATGTCTTCACAATTTTTGGCGGAAACTTTTACCTATTTAGACATTGCAGTTCAGAATCAGATTAAAATTACAGAAATAGATTACCAGATTATCTTCTAGTATAATTAACACATTTTCGTCGAAAAAGTGAGATACAACACCATGGTCCTCGGATCACGATATGTCCATACAGGAGCGTTCATAGAGAGTAAACATATTTCTTGATACACTGTTATAACACTTAGAATAAAACTTCCCAAACTTCAAACTTTGAAAAAATCTTCCTATTTTTTGCTCGTACTTATTGCATGATCCGAACTCATATTCCTGTAAAATGGTTTGGTCAAATTCAAACTAAAAGCAGGTCGAATATGTTTTGTTATCAAAACATCATAGGCATCATATGGTTTCTTTCGTCAAGGCTCTAGTGTGTCCCACTCTTCGATAAAAAATTGCAAATCAAAACCTTTTTTTGAACAACATTTCGAAATTTTGGAGAAATGTGCCAGCATCGCACTATATTATTATTTTTTTAATTCAAGAGACCAAATTTTTCACATTGTCGTTTGGGAGGTTTTGGTCAAAGTATTTCGACGGACAAGTGGATAAAACTCAAGCTCTGCAGAGAAAAATTTATGTTTTTACGTACAGAGTAAAATGATTTTACTTACAACTCGAACTGGCACGATCATGATTAGATGAAGCTAGGATTTCGTGTTGCCAAACCGCACAAAGTATCGAGAGAATCAAATAAGTTAGTGTACCCATGTTGGTAAGAACCTATGCAATAACAGAATCAAACTGACGGCGATGGAAAAAATGTTATTCTTTTATAAGGAAACCTTGTTTGCGATTCGACTTAATTCAATGACTATTTAAACCTGGATGGAATCATAAGGTGCTCTCTAATACCAGGCTCATGACACGTTGCCCATATATTGGTGAGACTGGCAGGAGACTAAAAACACGCATTTATGAACATAAACGAGATTGTGAATTAGGCAATCAAAACACTGGTTTGTCACAATATGCATAGCAATTTGATCATTATTTTGATTTTGAAATTAATGATATAAAAATTTTAGCTCGTGAAAACAATACACACAAACGAAGAATCCTAGAGTCCATTTTTATAAATAAATTCATTAACAATTCAATTAATTTAAAAACCGAAATGTTAAATATAAATAAAATCTATCAATCCATTTTATAACAGATTTATATATAAACTTTAAAAATAAAAAAATGAGAATAAAAAACAAAAAATTGTATGTCAATTTTAAACTCAATTTACTTTGGCGCACTGTTCCTTTAGGTCTCTATCTGAATATCCGTGTCTTTTAATTTCTCTTGAAAATATGACTTTATCCATAATGTATTCTGTAAGTCCATGTTTATCCGTTCATATCAAAACACATTGTGTACGGTTTAATGATTAAAAATGTAGTTAAATTAACATATTGGAGCCTCGAAATTGCGAGGTTTCAATTTCAAAATATGTGATAAGACACTATTTAAACCACATTAATTACAAATTTTAATCTTTTTATAAATGAACAAACATCTAAATTGGGTTCACTCCAAAAAAAGATGAGTCTTTTTCTATTGGAAAAAAGAGCAAAAATTGAAATGTCTTGGATGATTTAATTTATATCGATACAGGTAAATTCTGAACAAAATTTCTTTATAATTTTTGTTCATTATAAATGTATTACATCTATGTAAATTATGTTAACTTATAGGTTACATATTACCTTGAAGAAGGCCTACAACAAGGTCGAAACGTACGTTGGTTTTTAATAAAATTGACGAATAAAGCATGATTTGGGAGATTATATTTGGTTCCTCATCAGAGAAACGGAACCTGCGAAGAACAGAAGACAAAGCAGGGGCCAACATTACTTCTAATCTAGTCACGCAATATTGAAATTCATAATTAAAAAAGAGTAAAATAAATTAAATAAATGTTTTGTATACAAAAATGAAAAAATATAAAAACAAAGTAAAATTTGAATGTTGGTACCTTCAATCAATTGCTTATATCTCCGGTATTTATGCATATATTTTCTTCATCAATACTTTTCTTTTCTTTAAAAGTGCGATCTATATTTGAAAAATAAGAAACTGGACATAATTTTAATTTTTCTATTTTTGCATGGCGATAGAGTGTATTTTCGATTTTTATTTTCGTACAAAAAATGGACTTTTCTCACATATTTTGGGATATAACACGTAAACTACTGAACATATTACAAAACAATAAACAAAGCGATTGTTGAAAATTTTCTTAACTTTATTTTGAAACCTCTTGCGACCCAATCTGACGTTTAGAACTTGATATATGGCCTAGCATGTGAAGCCACCGCCGAAAAAAAAATGGAAAAAATTTTCAAAAAATCATATCTCGAAAACCTATACATAACATTTTTTTTAAATGTGATTTTCGAGTTTAGGGAGCCAAAATACATAAGAAAAAAATAGTGGCATTAAATGTACAGAACTTGTTTTCAATTTTGTAAACTAGTGTCATTTTTTATTGTCCCTTTGAGCTACTTGCGCTACTTTTTTCTTAATAAAAATTAATTTTTTTTTTAATTTGAGTTTTTTTTTGTTGGTTAAAACGTTTTTTTTTAACTCAAAATGTAATTATTCCAATTGAATATTCCATCGTTTTAGTTGAAAATTCATCTATTTGATTCAAAATTAATGTTTTTAGATTTTATCAGAAGCTTGATGAATTGTCCTTCGCTGTAACGTTTTGATAGTTATTTGTCGATTTTCATCATCTTTTTAAATGAATGATAATCTACGAAATTATTGCATTATTTACGGAGAGAAGTGGGAAAGTCGAAACGAAGTGATACCAACTTTGGCATGTAAACATACTGCGCTTGCACTTGGACGCTTAAGAGCATGATCCAATAAATACATGGTCTAGCCCTGCGCAAGAAAAAAAAGTGAGCCAATCAGAACCAACCGCTTAGTTTCTCCATCTTTGATGAGTAAGGCGGTGAATGTAAGTAATTTAAAATTAGAATTTTTGAAAGAAATTTTTTGTAAATCTGAGGTATAGAAATATTTCAATACTAATAAAATGTATTGCAATGTTGAAGATGGGTGAAGGAAAATACAGATTAACTATAATTTTAAGTTATGTGTTTCGTAAACTTTCCCTGCTGACAAAAAGTGGCATGTGTGTATAGAATAAATTAAAATTGAAGTCAATTGAGAAAGTACTTAATGAATAAAATTATATAATAAAGCGCCCACGACATATAAAATAATAATTATTATGTTCTATTTGTATTTGTTCTATTGATAATATATGAAGGGTGGAAAGGCAGAAGGTAGCGACTGACAATTTTTTTTTAAATGGAGTTTATTATTAGAAAATTCTCAAAAATTGAAATACAAATCAAGTTAATCGTATTTGTTTGGAATCCTATTTTTGATGTTAGTAATACCTTAAAGTTATATTTTCATATCTAATAAAAATAAAGACTTTCATGATTAAGCTATTTTTCATGATATTCGCAAAAGGCATGTATTTTAATATCTTCGTGTTTCAATAGCAGAAGATGTTAATTTTATTATTTATCACTACAAAAAAGTAATTTTCAACAAAATAAATGAAATCTTAATCAAAAAGATTACTTCCATAAAAAAAAGGAATAATTTTAAATAAAAAAATGAATTTTCAACCAAATGTATTAATTTTTAATGGAATTTTTTACCTGTAAATTGAATATTCAACCAATAAGGTTAATTTTCTACCAAAAAAGACAAATTTTTAACAGAATAGGTGCATTTTCAACTAAAAAAGAAAAATGTTTAACAAATAACAGAATAGTTTAATTTTCAGTTAGGTAAATAAGTTTTAAAACAATTAAAATAAATTTGTGACAAAACCGTACAATTTTTAACCAACCAAATAAATTTTCTGTCAAAAAGATTAAATGTCTATAAAAAAATCGACGGAAAATGGAACAGTTAAATTTTTAGTTAAAAAATGAATTGTCAATAAAAAAAGTAGTTTTCAACCAAAGAAATTAAATTTAAATGTATGTGACCACTTTTTTAAGCATTTAATAATTCTATGTACGTCTAATCATAGTACTTTACAAAATTCAAACAAAAAAAAAACCGAAAATGAAAATCTCAAGCCAAACAACGCACGATATGAAAAAAGTCAAGAAGAAAAATTCAAATTTCTATCACACTAAAAAGAATGAAAAAAAATTTCATTTTGCGGTCAAACTATACAAGATACGACAATAGATGAATAGACAAAAATTATGCATTTAAAAAGGATCTACAAATTTGTTGGTTGTCACTTTTTGATGGGATGCGTAGTTTTTGTTCTAATCGTAAAAAATAGTATTTAAAATAAACAAATTAAATGTGTGGAAAAACCATACGAGACGAAAAGTAATGAAAAGACAAAAGTTGTTCAAGCAAAAAAGATATACGATTTTGTTATAAACTTTTGTTATATTAATAGCCTGAAAAGCATCCCTGCGTGTCAAGAAAATGCTGAGACACTTGCGGGGAAAATGCAGAAGGTGGTCGTCTTTGGGTCGCTCCGTGTCCTCAGGGTACACGAGACATTCGCTGGATCATCGTATTGAATTCGTCGCAGACTGGCCACCTATCTCACCGCCGTGAGACGTGGTTACAGCTGAAATTTTACCGTGATTTTGCTGGGAGCGGTTGCAAATATAATTTTACAGAATAATATGAATAATGATTTAATGGCAAATATTTGAAAATTTTGTTATTTTAACTTAATGGTTTAACAGGTTTCGAGAGTAAAAATTTATTTGGAATTTTTCAATTTGCCGTATTGTTTTTATGTTACTAATATTAATAATTACCAATCATAAAGAAAAATGTAAATATTTGAATAATCAACTATATAAAAAGTGGTGTAACGAAATGTATCGAAAATCTCGCTATTATTATTGCTGAAAACATGATTGGCTTCTTATTACTTGAAGCTGTTTGAAATACCTTGAATTTAAACTTAAAAAATTAAATCTACAAATAATCCGGAAAAAACATTTTAAACAAAAATCATCATCAATTAACTGCACTGATAAAAAAGATTCCTGAAAGGAAGAATTTTTGTTTTATTGCTCTTTTTTTGCGAAAATTGAACAAGGATTAAAATCTTTGAACAATTTTGGTTTATGTTGGTGTTTTTTGCCAGAAATTTGTATTTTAAGCTTTAATGAAAATTAGATGTCAAAGAAGATTCATAATTTTTCAACAGTTATATTGGCAGTCGGCTGACTGTCTAAAACCTCCAAATGCCTACGACACTTGTTTAAGTTTCATTTCATTACATATGTGTATGATTAACATTCATTTTTTTTATGAAGCAATTAAAATCTTTTCATTTTTTTTTAAATCTTTCGAAATGCAGTAAAATCTTTCGAAATCCCAATGACTCTATTTGAAAATTTTTGAAATCCCATGAACTAAATTGAAACATTTGGAAAATCCCCAAAATACTTCAAAATATTTGGAAATCTCTTGAAATTCTTTGAAATGTTTGGAAATCACTTGAAATCCTTTGAAATATTTGGAAATCCCTCAAAATCCTTTAAAATTGTTGTAAATCTTTCGAAATTCAGTAAAATCTTTTTAAACTCCATGACCTCATTTGAAATATTTGGAAATCCCTTAAAATCTTTGCAATTTTTTGTATATCTCTCAAAATTCAGTAAAATCTTTCGAAATCTCAATGACTCCGATTGAAATTTTTTGAAATCCCATGACCTAACTTAAAATATTTGAAAATCCCTCAAAATCCTTTGAAATATTTGGAAATCCCTTGAAATCCTTAAAAATATTTGGAAATCCCTCAAAATTCTTTGAAATTGTTGTAAATATTTCGAAATTCAGTAAATTTTTTTGAAATTCCATGACCTCATTTGAAATATTTGGAAATCCCTTAAAATCTGTTCACTTTTTTGTAAATCTTTCAAAACTCATTAAAATCTTTCGAAATTCCAATGAGTTCATTTGAAATCTTTTGAAATCCCATGAACTGACTTGAGATATTTGGAAATCCCTTGAAATCCTTTGAAATATTGAGAAGTCCCTTAAAATCCTTTGAAATAATTGGAAATCTCTTGAAATCCTTTGAAATATTGATAAATCCCTTCAAATCTGTTGAAATATTTGGAAATCCCTTAAAATCTTTTCATTTTTTTTTAAATCTTTCGAAATGCAGTAAAATCTTTCGAAATCCCAATGACTCTATTTGAAATAATCAATTCACGTGATATCGTTTATCGATTTTTTTTATAATGAACCAATTATTTAAAAAAATGCTCGTAGTTCGAATAGGTTCAGAGGATTATTCAAAATTTATTTAATGCATATAATTGACAAATATCAAGAGCGTCAATTAATAGATTTCAAGCGACACTGTATGAAAACGTTTTTTCGGTTTTCCGAATTACTATAATAAATCAAGAATAACTGAAAATAATAAAATGTCACACTTTGTAGCACAAAATGTTCTCAACAGAGAGAAGAATAGGTGATTTTTCACAAAAATGGGGGGATTATAGAGGAATAAATTCTTTTAAATACCACTAATGTGGATACCATATGCACTTCAATATGAAACGCTTTAAATTCTTTAAATTTTATATCACAATATGTTGCATTAACAACAAAATAGTTTAATTTTCAACCAACAAATTGATTTTTAAGCAATCAGTGTTATGATAACATTTTCAATGATAAACAAAGTATAGTATAGAGTGATATAGAATGATTGTTTTTTTTTAGCCAATCCTTGCAATTATTCGTATGTGAAATTAATCTAATAGCTTATATTCAATTTAGTTTTCTATGAGTTCTCTACTAAGTTACTTATATGCACTGTGAAGAAAGGTTGCTTTTAACAAGTGAATTTTACTTTGCTGAAGTAATCGAAAGTCCTGATCATTCGCAAAACTTTGATTTAAAAAAAAAATGATTTACTTCTGCGCCTCCTCGACGTGGCACGGAAAGCATCCTTCAGAGCGCCAAGACAAATGATTGCTATAAGAAAAAAGAATACGACATTAGGATTTTGGGGAGACAAGATGAGATAGCTACAATATATTAATAATAACACACATTCTAACCTTACACTTCAAGAGAAATCGTTGAAGTCTCCTGCCGCTATCACTTCTTTTTCTGTGTCTTGGACAAGGTCTTTCAACAGATCCAGTTTTCCTTGGAATTCCTGAATGCTTTTATCAGGCGTGAGGTAGCAGCCTAGATAGGTTCGCACCTAGATAGCTGCTGTTCCAAGGTTGCCCGAAAACCATGTTGTGGTGTCCCTATCTGCGTACTGCTCGCTGATAATTAACAATTCGGCCTCTAAATTCAGAACTAAATGTTTCAGAAGATCATTTGCTGATTTGCTCCTATGCGTAATAGCATATATGACTCTGGTCATAACAGGGCGCGTTTACCTTTATCGGGTGCCTCTCTAAAGACAGTGCACCCTCCCGATCCAGATATGTGGTAACAAAGGCCGCGGCGGTCTGGCCCTTTACAATTTTTTGATTGATACCCGTACCATAGACACCTGTAGCATCGGTCGACGCATGCTCTCTCTCACACTGCTGTTTATTCATCCCACTATAATGCGGGTTTGCAGCTCTCTGTCTGTGCTCGACAATAGCCAGGACCTGCTCTCTCCTATTGGGCCTAGTTACCGAAACCTTTGCGTCATCTGCTTTATCGCCGAGATCTCTCCTTAGTGTTATCTCCACATCCTTCTTGGTTGTGACACATTTGAAATCCAAGAGCTCTGATGTAAATTTAGGAACCAGATTCTTCATTGTTCCCATATCTTCTAAGCGTTTTTCGAGAGCCTCCTCAAAGGCTTTAGTATTCTTTGGCTCCTTTCCAAGTTCTATCAGCACGTACCAAATTTTTGTGCGGAGAATCGACCTAATGCGGGTTTCATTTTCCGGTGTGACTTCTTATTGATAGCCATGTCAATTTTTCTCCTTTGGTTGGTCTACCCCTCAGCATGCTGCAGTACAATAAAAAACAATATGAAAAATCAAGAAAATCATAACTAGAAATCAAAAGCACATGATGTTATTGAAACTCATCCTAATCTACAAATTAAGGTAACGTGATATTTACAAATGAAACGAGATATAAATTCGAAAATGTTCTTATAATAATTATTAATTTCATGTATTTCATTCTAATTCCATCACTGACATTCGAGTTTTTAGAAAATATTGACTAACTCCGCATCGCTATAACTTTATATTATTCATATGCGTTGTTATTTTTAACGATAATTGTAACCATTCATAGATAATCGCCTGATGAGGATAGAATTCATAAAATTTTTTTTCTACTTTGATTTGAAATTTTCATGGTAAGAACCTTGCAGGCGCAGACCAAAGACTTTCGTTCGTATCCTTATCGACATTATGATATTCAGAAAACACAAGAAATAGCCACTAGTAAATTTAATGAACCAGTTGAAACCAGTTGAAAGAACCAGAAGTCGAATAGTTATATTGACAGTGAAATAAAATTTCAAAAACAAAAAGAAATAATTAATCGTCAAACACATTTTAATTGAAATAAATTTCAAATCAAATCACTTTATTTAGAGCAATAAAAAATATCTACATATAGAATTGAAGTTTCCTAGTTTTTGAAGTCTTCATTTCAAAATCCACACATTCTAAAAAATTTAAAGTGGAAATGAAGCAGTTTTGAATGCGCGATTCTACAAATTTTAAGTTCTTAAGGCCGAAAATTTTCAACTTTAAATTTGTTAGTTTTGAAGGTTTGATTTATAGTGAGGGAAATTCAACAATTCTGAGCAGAAAGATGTTAAAATTCAGCGTATTTTGCTAACAAGTACGTCGGGTAGCTGTTAAGAATAATAACGTATTTCAAAGGAACCCACTTTTTTTTAAACATCGAAAATGCTACTAAGGAATAGAAAATTGAAATTTTTTTGATTATATTGAGGGCCTTATAAACACTGTGTCACGCTGTTTTGGAAACATTTTCACCTCTCCTTTTGTCGTCCATGTTATCACATGAAGCTTAACTTTCTAGTGTGACGACATAAATACGAGCATCCTCTTTGATATCATTTGATAAACGTCTGCAATAAAGAAAAAATCATACAAACATAATATTTTGATAGAATATCATAAAAGAAAGTGCAAGTTCTTGAAACAGGCATAATAGAATAATTTTTCTCTAAAATAGGGGAATAATAGGGTAACAAATTCCTTCACATGAAATTAATTTGTAGGTACCATGAAGGATTTAACAGGAAAAGTCGAAATATACTGCATTTTTGAGAATCTAGCTGAATTTTAACAAGAAAGATTAATTTTCTACCAAAAGATTATTCATATATATATATTCATTATTCAAAACGAAAAAGTTTAGACTTAAACCACAAACCGTTATATTTTCAAACAAATGGATTATCTCCAAGCCAAAGAGGCGAACTTTTTAGAAGACAGTTTAAACCTCCATCAAGATATTATCCAACAAGAAAGATAAATTTTCAATGCAGAGACGTGAATTTTCTGTCCAAATTAGGCTTATTTGCAACAAAACAGTTGAATTTTCAAAAAAATATGAGTTTTTAACAAAAAAGTTCAATTTTCCACAAAATAATCAAATTTTCAACATAATAGTTCAACTTTCAATAACAAAGATGAATTTTCAAACAGTTGCATTTCACTATTCCTCTTTCATTTCGGAACGACGAGACATTTTGTTTTAAATTATATAAATGACAATAACTTCCGTACTCTTCAATATAATGCATATTCTTTGTAAGTACTTACAGGGGAGAGTGGGGCTGAATGGACACTTTTTTTAACTCGTTTTTCAATTAAAAAAAAAACATTGGTTGAAAAACTATTAGGTATAGTTGGATCGAGAATTCAGTTTGCTACAAAATTGTAGTCAAATCTTCACGTTTTGAGAACCCCCGAGTAAAGAAAAACGATTTTTGCAAAGGTGTCTGCCTGCATGTATATATGTATGTATGTCTGTATATCTTTCTGTATCCTGTAGGCACGAAGACATACTCGGTGTTGACTTAGCCCTACGCGTCAATTTTTTATATTGGTATCCGAAAAACATTGAGAATCATCGAAAAACCAAAATTTAACAACGCATTTATGTCCAGTACCTTTTCTGACCTGAGAAAAATATACCTTGATTGTAGAGGAAGATAATATACGAAAGAAAAACACAATTTTCCACAAGCGTTGGAAAAACTTTTTGACCTCCGAAAACACTTTTTGTGTCGTAAAATGTGTCGAGTCATGCAGAATGCAACGAAACTCTGTCAATAAAGATAGGGCATTGGGGTCCGCTCTTATTAAAAATTGAAGTTCAAACGGCATATATATATTTTCAAAAAAGCTCGTGTCGGCTGAGCCCCACGGTCGGCTTAACCGAACTTGAAAGAATGTAATTTCTTTTATTATTCAATAGCTTCATATGTGCAGGTATTCAAATACAAGTAGAGATGTCAGATGTGAAAAATTGAAATATGGAAAAGCCGCTCTTGAAAATGTTGAAACGCGAATATGGGTTGGAGATGAGTAATGATCAGAATCAAGCCACGAAAAAACATGGCACAATATCGGATGCGGTTTTCATACGTAACTTCGATAACTTTGATTCACGATTGTACGAGTCGTATTCCTGATACTGTTTTTTCATTCCCAAAGAGCTTAAAACAAAAGCAAAATTTTCTGATTCGCTTATGTTTCTTATTTTATGCAAATAATGCAAATCAGAAAATTACCTTCCTGCCGTGTCTAAAGGATATTTTGGATTTTTTATCACAGTTCACTTATTTTGTACAAGCTGCTTCACTTGCCCTGAAAATAAATGAGCTGGCCAATAAGCTGGATCTTTAGAGAAAATGGCATGGATTTCTGTAATAATTGAATAAGATTTTACTGATTCTTCTGTATTCTTTCCTGTTTCCTCCCCGATTTCAACTTTTGCTTCACAATGCACGCAGATATATTTTTCTGGTTACCATTTAAATGAATTTCCTATTTTTTTTCACATAAGCCCTGAAACTATATTGAAATTTATATTGTTGGATAGGTACAAGATTTATTAATTTGCAAATAAAAATGACAGGATTAAAACCCTTGAATAGAAAGGAAAGGAGGTAGTTAAAAATATTATTTTGATTTTTGAGCTTGTTTGTGTTCTGATTTTTGCACAGAATGTTCCTCGAGAAAGGCCATTTTATTCCGATCTGAAAATAATTAGTTTTACATTTTTTATTGAATTATTAGTGTGCGGAGAATTGCGGCTTATAGGAGTTCTTTGCTTATTATCAGATAATATTTTCTTATTAGACGTTGAGTTCAACTGGACTGTCATCGAGTTCCGCCTGGGCCAATGCGGTAACCTTGCCGCTTCCCACGTTTATTTTCGCCCGCCGTCTTCGACATTTTAAAACATGGATATACATTCCAACGTGGGAATTAAAACTTTGCAATATTGCAAAAACTTCACCATCGGATGAGGATATAATAATATGTTTAAGGCTTGACATCGGCTCGCAGGTAGTATGTTGTGATAAAAGACGATGTAAAACATAAATACTTGATGTTTTAATCAAAGAAGGTGTAATACGATTTATTAAAACATGAATTTTCAATAAAACCATTATGTCAAACATAAAAAAATTATTTAAAAAACATGATGTGAAACATAATATAATAAAAGATGTTGTAATGAAAAAAAAACATGAAAACATGATGCAAAACATAAAAATATGATGTTTGATAGAAAACATGATGCCTTAATCATTATGCACTGAACATGATTATTTAATGAAAAAATAATTTGTAACATGAAAGCATGATATTTTAACGAAAACGTGATGCAGTAAAATATGCTTTAATTAAAGCATGATGTAAAACATAGAAACATGATGCTTTAATGAAAAGATGATGTAAGACATGAAAATATAATGTACAAACTGTAAGATATTTTCGATTAAAAACATGATATAAAACATGATGTTTTGATAAAAACATGAAGTAAAAATTGAAAACATGATTCTTGAATAAAAAAATGATTTAAAACTTAGAAACACATGAAAAAGTGATATGAAACATGATGTATGTAATGTTTCAATAATAAAATGACTTGTGATAAAAACATAATATCAACCAATAAAATATTATATTTAGTGAAATATGTTTTCAAACTTCTTATAATAACACATGATGTTAAACATGAAAACATGATGCAAAACGTGCAATTATGATATTTTGATAAAATTATGATCTCAAACATGAAAACATGATGTTTTAATGGATACGTGATGTAAAAAATGAAAAAAGATGTTAAACATGTTGTAATCAAACATGATATGAAACATAAAGACTTGATGTTTTAATAAAAAAGCATGATATTTTAAGGAAAGCGTGATGCAGTAAAATATGCTTTATTGTACTTCGCGTTGTTTTCTCAAAAATTTAATTTGTTTATTTTCAATGTTATTTTTCACGTTTAAAACAGAATCTACGAATCTTATCTTGAAACTATTGATAACAAATTCTGAAGCTCTTCTTCAGGTGAAAAACTTTTGTCTCTTTATTTTTTCGTAGCTTCTTTCGTTTGTCTAAAACTTGAGTTTTTTTTTATTTTTGATGTTTTTCAATCAAAATTTGAATTTTTGATTTTTCACGAAAATTTGAATAGTTGTTATAATAAGGTTGTAGGGCCTTCAAAAAGCAGCCTCTTTCTTTTCTTTAATTTTCTTCTCATATCGTGCTTCACTTATGGATAAAAGTAGCTTATGTTTCAATCTAACTTATGCGATTTAAGGTTGGGAATTTTTCGAAATTATTCATTTTGAATTCACTCTGCAACTCAAATAGGATACTCAATAAAAGCAGCTCATGTTCAAATTCAAAATTGGCTGGACTCAATATAAATTAAATATCTGTGTGAAACTTTTGAGGAACCATGATTGAACTTCCGCCTGCAAAATCGCTAGCCTTTTACATTTTTTTTCAGATTTTTCAGATTGCAAATTGATATTTTCAAATTTTGAATTCAGAATCATTTTCATAACTCCGACAAACGTAGTTAAAAAATGAGTAGTCTCACGACTTTCGTGAAAGATTGTGAATTTTTTCCAACAATTTAAAAACATTTTCTGTTTTTGAAGCTTCATGTGCCTAATAATGCGCAAATAATCAGTACCAAAATGATAACTGAAATTTTTCAATAATACCGAAAGATCAGACAGGAATGGGAAGAAGCATTAAACCAATCCTCTGTAGGTCGTATTCAAAGCAAAAAAGGTTCTTATTTATCAGTAAAAACTGACTTCATGTAAGTTGAACTATTTTGTTAAAAACTAATGTTTTTGGTTGAAGATTCATCACTTTAGTTCAAAATTCTTCTCTTTCTTTGAAAATTTTACTATTTTGTTGAAAATTCTCCTTTTGTAGTTTTAAAATTAAAGGTTTTAACTAAAAATGTGTAACTATTCCACTTTTTGTTGAAAATTTGTTTTAGTAGAAAATTCAACTATTTGATTGAAAATTCATGTATTTTGTCGAAAAGTCGTGTTTTTAGTACACAATGAACCCTCTTGATTAAAAATTTAACTATATGTCTTTTGTGAACAATTAATATTTTTTGGTAGAAAATTATTTTTTTTGTTTGAAAATGTAACTCTACGGTTGAAAATTAATTTGTTTTAGTTGAGGATTTAAATAGTTTCTGGAAAATTCGTCGTTTTTGGTTGTACTCAACTGTTTTTAATTTAAAATTTAAATCTTCTTCGGTTTAAATATCAACTATTACATTTTTTTAGTGAAAATTCAACTATTTTGTAGAGAATTTAACTCTTTTGTAGAGACTTCGTCTCTTTGGCTTGAAAATTCAACAGTCTGGTTGAAAATTCAACTGTTTTGTGGAAAGTCTATGTAATTTTTTGAGACAATTTATAGCCAATTATTTATAGCCCAGACCTTTTAAAATTAAAGGTCAAATCATCGACAACTGCAATTTAGTGATTGTGACTTCTCTTTTGTTAAAGCTCCTCTGGCTGTTAAAGCCAGTTAAGAACACATTCTCATCACGTATCTCGTGCTTCGCACTCGATTTTTTCAAAAATCTGAACATTTCTACATTATGTCCAACACTATTATATCAAATGTATATCATATTCATTTCTGTATCTCAAGCTGGTACTGCTTATTCAGATTTTGCAAAAACTAATGCAAATTATGATTCAAGTTTCAACAGATTGCTTTTTTACATTTTCATACTCGTTATAAATATATATAATCTGACTTACTGGAAGACACAAAAAATATATATTGAAATATATTTACAAAAATAATTCTATGTGTAATATTTTATATTATTGATCCACTTTTGTTATTAGAAAACTGCTTGAGCGAATACAAATTCATTAAACAATGACACGACATTTTTAACAGAATTGATTACTTCACGAAATCATTCAATATTATGTTTATTTCAGAAAATACGATTTAACCAATATTTTTGGAAAAATAATTTTTTCAATGAATTATATTTGTTTAAACAATTAAAAAATGGTTAATATATTCTTTCTATACACTATACAGTCAGAATAATAATTATGTGTATTTTATTTCATTTTTTAAAGTTATCGAAAAAAAACTGCTTAAGCAAATCAAAATTGTTTAAACAAATAGAAATTTATTACACAATGAAAGATGTGTATCAAAATTATATAATTATTCAAGAAAAAGTAGCATAGGATACCAATTTGCGAAAAAACTGGACACATCTGGGTCAATTTTTAGAAATTTTTAGAATAAACAATAAGTAATTGTTTAAATAATTACACAATGTTTAAAAAAATTTACTACTTCACAGAATGACAAACTATTGCATTTCAATCAGAAAATACGATAGTTTTTTATTTTTAGATCATATTTGGGGCGCTGTGAGGGAGTGGGGCAAGGGGGTGGGTTAAAAATAAAAGTTATAAGTATGGTTTTATTTCATAGTATTTCCTCTTCAATCCCTAAAAAAGTTGGCACGTTTCGATCAAACCCTGAAGTATAAGTTCAATTTTTCGAAAATCCAAAATTTCCCCATGTTAATTAAATGAGATATTTTACCAAACCATATTATTTGTAACATTAAACCTAATATCCGTTGTTTTTTCAAAAAAGTCTGCTTGAAAATTGAGAAATCTATTACCTTTCTTGGTAAAATAATATTATATCATGAAATCAATGATATTCCTTTAGAAATTAACGACATCGCTAAAGACCTATATTATTTCAAAAATCAAATTGTAATAAATTTCTCTTATGATTTCTTTAAGAAGCTTTTAATAAACACTACAGCAAAAATCAACAACTTTGTTAAAAAATTCATTAACATGTTACTAAATAAAATTGAAAACTTGAGATATCAACAAAATCCAAAAATAACCACAGATTCAAAAAACTAGGTTGTCAACTCATCTAATGAAAATATACCAAATCATGTGAAGGAAATAATGAGTCTGGGCGGAAATTTCGCTCTACCATATAATAAGAAAATTTTTCCTATTGCAAAGTTAATAACTAATATTGAATATAATATGAAAAAGATAGCACTAGATTTGAGAAATATAGGAAGAAGTGATATTGTTTACTGGACTCAAAATTGGATATATAATATTAACAATTTCACTATCAATAATCATAGTTTACGTCAAAAATTCAGCAAAACAAGAGAATTTATAAAAAATAATAATGAAATCATAATCACGTCAGCTGATAAAAGTAACAAAAGTGTCATATTGAATAAAACAGAATACAACAATAAAGTTCTACAATCATTAAATGATAATTCAATATACAAGATTTGAAAAAAAGATCCTACAAATAAATTTCAAACTAAATCAACAAAACTTTTAACTAGTTCAAAAAAAATAACATAATAAATGATAACACCTACAACTATCTTAATTGTACTAATGGTACAGCTCCACGCTTTTATGGACTACCTTCAAACCTCCTTATGAAACCATTCTCGCAATATTGTAGATCAAAATTAGTTTCAAGGGCTGTAAGGAATATTTTTTCGTTCGATGCTATGAAAAATCGAAAAATTTCCGAAGTGATGAAAGCTTTTGGCCGCACTGACTTACTAATCTGGACAATGATACTTTACGATCCTCTAACTACATGAGAAAAGCCTTGCGGTTATATCTTTCGCCATTTACTTTAAAGGGTGCTACAAATATATCTGCTCATGCCCTAGTGGAAATAAACAACAAATTTTCGAAGTGATAAAAGTTTTTAGCCGATGTAATTCTTTCATCATCTCAGCTAATGGATGATGACGTTCTAATGATCATCAGTTAGACCAACAATTTTTATCACTCTGGACATTTTTTTTGTTCTCTCATAGTGTGAAATTAAAAAATATTTTTAACACCCCATAAAGTAATTTATTTTTTTGATAAGAATTGTTAAAGTAGATTAGAGCTTTTGTGAAATTTCTAAATACGTATCTCTGAATTCAATTTGAATTTTTAAAGTTTTATTCGTCCAAATAAAAGAAAAGACTTCAAAGACGATCTGGTGTATGTTTTAGATTTTTGCAACAAACCACCTAGGTCTTGCCAGAAGTTCAAGTCAAGGTACAAGATTCGAAATGCTTGAATTTTTTCACCTTTTCGAGTGGTTTTAGCCTTACAAAAAGTCCAAAATATTTTTTTTGAAAGTTGGTCAATGCAGAATTATTTAAGCTGTCCAACGGTCTTTAGAAAAAGTTCCTTGGTCTTTTTCTAAAGTAGTAAACACGTTTCGAATTAGGCAGTGATTTGTCATACTAATCGCGCTGGTCTCACCGACAATTTCCAACGGTAGCGTATATTGAGTCAACTTACCACGCGCCACTAACACAAATACGCGCTAATCAACCATACGAGCGCAATATCAAATTTCGCTCACTCTGCGCGTAAAAATGCACAAAAATTGAATGAAATTAGAGTTTATTTTAATAGTGGGAGTGACCCAAAGGGTTTTTTCACGAAACGTAAGTGTAAAGCACTTGTCAATTAGAATTAATGTGAAATTATTGGAAGAAAACGTAGTGTTAACGTATTCCTGACCTCTCTTCTGCAGAAGAAAAGGTAATACGAATTAAAAAATTATAACGATATTTTATAAATGATGCCTTCTTATTTTAGTTTCTTTGTCAAGCCTAAGTCATTGTTGTGTTCTATTGTAGTTGATCTTGAGAATGGAAAAAATTACGTTTCGGATAAACATGGGAGAAAACTGTTCAGTTCACGTCTCTCATGATGCAGCATACAGTAAAAAGGCAACACTTACCTGCTACACAAATTTACTCACTATGAATAATTTCCATTCTAATATCACATTTTCCTGTCAATTAAATAACACTTACATAAAAACAAAAACCGGTAACAGCCAAAAGCATGATTGCACGCAAACGCAACTTGCATCATCAGTGACAGAGCACGTACTTTTTTAGTAGCACTTGTGGCGCGGCCACTCTGCCTGAATAGAACATCTGATTTGAAACAGCTTCCTCAAAGAAATTGTTCTAAGGAGTTGAAAACAGATTTTGGTGAAGTTTTGGATAGAAGAACTAAAAATCGGCGGAATTTCTACAATTGTGTATCGTATTGTATTTTGTATCTTATCGTATATTGAGATCGTATTTTATTGGCAGGTTATGTTTCCAGCTATAAAAATGATAGCCATTCGTCTGCAAGCATAAGTAGTGTTTCTTCCCCCCCCCCCCCCTTTAAAAAAAAGTTGTTAGTTATTTCAGCGGGACAAGGAGACCTATCATATCACATTTTCTGCCCAATCCTCAATAACTTTTATTAAGTTATTATATCGAACTTTCGCGTTTCAATCTATGATAATAAACAACACATTAGATGAATGATACGCACATGGCCTCTTCGAAATCAAAGTATTTATCTTACTTCTAAACAAAATATGTTATCGGTGGAGACGCGAAGACAACTTTCAAATCAAAGAGTAAGGCATAGTTTAAATAAGGCATAGTTATAATTACACCACAATAGGCTAATACTACTCTCCACTACAGAAAAAAGGTCAATTTCGAAGGATTGACGCTAAATGTTGCTAGCTATTAGTTCTTATTTGGATGCCTTAAGTGATGATTGCTCTTTTATTCTTCTTTGCCAGCGTTTAAAAAGTTACCTAGTGTTCGAATCGGAGGACTGGCTGCCTGTCGCTTCACAGAGGAGTCCTATGAAGGATTCGCCGATTTGTTTCTTGCTGCCATCGCATGATATTTGTTGACATCCGTAAATAAGATGTTAGGCAGCTTCGAAATGGTGTTACCATCATCCCTTTTACCGTGCACATATACGATATCGTGTATTACTAAAGCTTTGATGTGCTTACTCTTTGCTTTCTGCCAGAACATATATTCTTCAGGGTATATGCATAATTTTTAGTTTACACATGAACAAAGACATTCTCAAAACATCTCTGGTACACTGAGCGTTTTAAGAACGTTATTTGGCCTGATACAGGACGGTTTTGGTACGTTCGAATAATAATAATCATTTTGGTTGCAAGTCGTAGACTTTCTAGAGCAATCTGGCCTGTGTAATCAGGTTAATTCAAGTTTAGATTAAAATCAAGATATGCACGGCCCCACTTTTTAACAGCAGTTAAAAAAAAAATTTTATTTGAAACAATTTCAAGAAATTGGAAACAAAATGTAGATCTTTGAAGTTTCGAAAAAAATTAATTTTTTAAGAGTTTCGAAAGATTTCCAGAAAACAGAAAAGTTTTTCTTCAAATATTCCTTATAAAATTGAAACGATTTTCTATTTTGAAAAATTAATTTTAAGACAAAATTGAAAATTATTTCAAAAATTTATAACGAAACAAAATTAATTATTTTCTAGCTTTAAAAAAATATATACAAATTGTTATAATTTAGTTCAATTAAGGGTAAATTTCAATTTGTCAATAATCATTATAAATGTCAATAAAAATGAAATTCAATTGAAATTTACTATTTTCATAGTTTACAAAATTTACATATATCAATGCTAAAAATTTAATGTTCACTTTGTAGAATTATTATTGGTACTCTGTGAAAAGTGTATTCGTATTCAATCATCAAAATAATGTATTCTTCATTTTTCATTAGTACTGTTTAATTTATTGTATATTTAATATTGCTACAAAATATTTTTCCGAAACAAATATATGCAAAAAAACGTATTTTAACCATTAAAATAAATTAAATTTGTATTTTTTCCATGCATTTGAATAATTTTCGGCCTAAAACATACATGCGCAGCTCGGGGAAATTCCCTCCGGAAACACATGTTTCGCGCCCACCACTCTTTCTCCTAGAGAGCGGGAGTGGTGGTAAACGCTTGCGAGAATCTCTACTCTGTGGCGTACACTTCCAGCGTTTACCACCACTCCGCTCTCCAGGAGAAAGAGGGATGGCTCTCCTATAAAGGCCTGTAGAATAAATGTGTCATGAGATTTGAAGACGGCCGAGTGGCAGCCCTGGCTGTACTTTTAGGCCATGCTTAATGTGCGTGAGTGGCATGGGCCAAGAATGTGTGTGGTGTATGTGAGTTAGAAGACAAAATAAGCGTGACAAGTGAAAGAAATTGTAACTTGCCAGTTTTTCACCGAAACTCAGAAACTGCTGCCAAATCTCGTCGATTTGGAATATTTGCCAAATATTCATTTAATTTAAAAATGAATTTTTGAATGTATAGAATAGTGTATTAATTGTCTGAGGTAGAAGAAATAAATGAAAATAATCATTTGAAATTTCCCTATCGTAGTATTTTATACTTTTTTAATTCTGAGTCAGTAATCCACCTCTTTTCTAGATCATGTGATTTTTTAAATTGGAAAAATAGAGTGTAGCAAAATATAGATATACCATTTTGAAAGCAGGATACATAATAATTAAAAATAAGCAAATTAAAACTTCTTGGTTCTCTAAACTTATGTATCGGAATTGCAAGTCTTTCTCCACTGCAGAAACGTAGATGAAGTTTCGTGGTGACTAGGAGCTTTCAAATTGAAAATTTTTCAAATATACTTCCACAAAAATGAATTCCTAATACTTTTATAGTGCTATTTTTAATCCCATTTTACTTTGTAATTACGTCACCATCTTCGATTTCATAAATTCAATTAATTGTGCAAATTAAGTTGTACTCGGCCAAGTTTATGAATTTTTCACGTGAAAATGTAGCCACAAGATTTTTTTAGTAGGTATGAACTTCACTGAAAATCAACATTCTAGTTAAAACTATAAAAAAGTATTATTTTAGAGCTAATTCCGGGCATTGAAATACGACTAAAAGAACTAAAATGAAACCACTCGTGGGATTCCAGAGTCGTTTTTCTACATTGAAAATAATAACAGCATGAAGTTATCATATTTCCAAAAAGGACTGGCTGGGAATTTGAAAACGTTGACCGGGAAGCCCAGTTAAATGACCGGGAATTTGAATACCTTGACCGGGAAATGGACGGGAATTTACAAAACTTGACCGGGACCCCCGGGAAATGACCGAGAATTGAGCAAAATTGACTTGTGAACCCGGGAAATGATGGGGAATTTGAACAACTTGACGGGGAAACCGGGAAATGACCGGGAATTTGACATACTTGATCGGAGAAACAGGAGAATGACTGGGAATTTGAACAAGTTGAACGGGAAATGACCGGGATTTTGGAAAACCTGACCGGGAAATCGGTAAATGGCCGGGAATTTGAAAACCATGGCCGTAAAATCCCGGGAATTTGAGCCCTTGTCCGGGAAACCCCGGGAAATGACTGGGAATTTGACCATCTTGACCGGGGAAACGGCTGGGGGCTTGAACACATTGACCGGGAAATGAACGTAATTTAAAAAACTTGTCCGGAAAATCGGGAAATGACCGGGAATGTATAATCTTGACCGGGAAATCCCCGGAATTTTTAAGAAGAAGAAGAAGAAGAAAAACTTGACCGGGAAACCCCGGAATTTTGACAAAGTTGGCCGCGGAAACCGGGAAATGATTGGAAATTTGAAAACGTTGACCGGGAAGCCCCGGGAATTGACTGAGAATTTGACAACCTTGACCGGGGAAACCGGGAAATGACTGGGAATTCGAACACGTTGTCAGGGAAATGGCTGGGAATTGGCCAAACTCGACCGGGAAATCGGGAAATGGCCGGAAATTTGGGAAACTTGACCAGGAAATCGGGAAGTGGCCGAGAATTTGAGAAACTTGACCAGGAACCCCCAGGAAATGACCGGGATTTTGACAAACTTGGCCGGGAACCCCGGGAAATGGCTGGAGGTTATTACTTTAGTTTTAAATATTTGACCAGATTTGGGTGCATCAAAGAACTTTCAACTTTCACGCACTGTGTTTAACTATACATGTATATTAATTTTGCAAGATGATGGTATATTAAATTTACTACACGTATATGAATATTGCTTCCATTACATTCATAGTAAAAGCGTTATAGAAATTTTTCACAGTTTATATTTTTAAATAAAAAAGATTAAACATTAACCAAAAACTGTGGCATTTTCAGCCAAATAGTAAAATTTTCAACCAAAGAAATGGATGCTCAACTAATAAAATTAATTTTTAAGAAATTAGTTTAACTTTAAACCAACCTAGTTTATATGCAATCGTCATTATATATGTCATATGTAATCGCCATGATATATCTATGTCGTAATAATTTTTGACAAGATTTTTAAAGATTTTAAGGTATTTTTAGGAATCGCAATGAATTTTCAAATGCTTTGAAGAATTTCAAGGTACATAAAAAGATTTTGCAGGACTTTAAATATCTTAAGAATTAAGATATTTCATATAACACATGCATGAATTTCACCATTTCTCATGCCTGCGGAGCGAACCTGAAATATATAATGGCCATTACACACCTATTAGCTGATATGTGTCATCATCATTATATATCTATCTCATATGCAATCGCCATTATATATCTATGTCATATGTAATCGCCATTACATATCTATGTCGTAATAATTTTTGACGAGATTTTCAAATATTTTAAAGCATTTTTAAAAAGTACGAGGAATTTTTAAGAGCTTTAAAAAATTTCAAGGTATTTCAACAGATTTTACAGGATTTTAAGTATCTTAAGGTATTGTATATAGCACATGCATGAAAACGACCGTTTCTCATGCCTTTGGAGCGAACCTGGTACATTACATTTTCCATAGTAATAATTATCAAATGCTTCATTATAATGGATCTTATAGTTATTGCAGTAACATATGCGAACCATATCAACATAAATTATTATTACGGCCAATAACGTCGCTTTCCCCTTTCAACGCAACGCTTGCGCAGTTGAAAAAGTCGCGGTCTATTAGCATCACTGGGTGTCACTACCCGAGGACAATGTTTCACCGGCGAAGTGGAAAGGTGCCACAACTAGCTGCCATTTTCCATCGCCGACACCAGAACGCTACATCATTACCAGACGGTCATGTTTCACAAACGAATTAGGAAGGTGTCACAATTAGCAACCATGTTCTGCCGCCGACATCATATCCCAGCGCCACGACCGGCCGCGAGTAGCGGTAATAATTAGATCAACGCGTCAGGACGAGCCAGCCCTGCAACGACGCACCATTAAGCTCCACTAGCAGTGTCGGAGGATTCAGTAAACGGCTATGTTCGAGTCAGCGCGTGAGGACCAATTCACAGCACACAGCAGAAGTACGAAGGCACTCATTGGCCGAGATCGACAGGCTAGCCATCTTCACTCCAACCGACCAATCGACAGGGTGACGCGAAGAGTCGAGAATGAAGGAAGCGGAGAAGGACGCGGGACCTGTCACTTATGTTTCTTGACTTGGCGGCGGTACGTCTGGCGTAACCGGACCGGGAATATAAAAGAGCATAAGTGCTGACAATAAAATTGAAAAATAAGAAGCAAAATGGAGAAAAGCAAGCAGGAAAACGCCAAGTGGTTACAAGATGAGTTACTTCTCCATTAGTTCCTCAGTGTCTTCAGTTTTCACTTCTCGGCCTCCACGCGGTAGGCCTTTGGGGACCGCGTGTGCAATAGAAGAATGTATTAGTGTAATTAAAGGCATGCAGCGAATTCAAGGAATTCAAAGAAATGGAGGAATTCAGAGAATTCAAGGCATTCAGCAAATTAAAGGCATGCAGCGAATTCAACTAATTCAAAGAAAATGGAGGAATTCAGAGAATTCAAGGCATTCAGCAAATTAAAGGCATGCAGCGAATTCAAGGAATTCAAGGAAAATGGAGGAATTCAGAGAATTCAAGGCATTCAGCAAATTAAAGGCATGCAGCGAATTCAAGGTATTCGAAGAAATCAAGGAATTCAGAGAATTCAAGAAATTCAGAAAATTTAGGGAATTCAGAGAATTCAAGGCATTCAGAGAATTCAAGGAATTCAGAGAATTCCAGGATTTCAGAGAATTTGAGGTATTCGGAAAATTCAAGAAATTCAGAAAATTTAAGGAATTCAGAGAATTCAAGGATTTCAGAGAATTCGACGAATTCGGAGAATTCAAGGAATTCAGAAAATTCAAGGAATTCAGAAAATTCAAGGAATTCAGAGAATTTAAGCCATTCAACAAATACAAGGAATTCCACGAATTCAGGGAAATTCAGAGAATTCAAGGAATTCAGAGCATTCCGGTAATTTGAAGAATTCAAGGAATTCAGAAAATTCAAGGAATTCCGAGAATTCAAGGAATTCCGAGAATGCAAGAAATTCAGAGAATTCAAGGAATTCAGAGAATTCGAGGAATACAGAGAATTCAAGGTATTGAGCAAACTAAAGGCATGCAGCGAATTTAAGGAATTCAAAGAAATCAAGGAATTCAGAGAATTCAAAGAAAACAGAGAATTCAAGGGATTCAGCCAATTAAAGGCATGCAGCGAATTCAAGGAATTCAAAGAAATGGAGGAATTCAGAGAATTCAAGGCATTCAGCAAATTACGTGATAGAAAATTCATATTTCAACATTAAATTAAAAATAGTAAACAATACGTAAAAAATATTTTATGGGCGTTTTTGAATTTAGAATTTTATAAGCTATAAGATCTATTCATTGAAAAAGTCATATCTGACTTTGGAAACAACCCTATTGCGATAAAGAATAAAATATAATATTTTATAATCTTGTTTTTTTTTTTTGTATATCAATGGGTTAAAATCCAAGTAAAATGAAGAAATTTGGCCTTTTAGACCCCTCTGCTGGAAGCTTTTTATTTAGTTCGATTTTCCTCTGGGATGGCTCAAATTGAAGCTCTTAGCATATATAACTTCGGTGAAAACTAGAATTTTCTATTCCATACTGTTATAGTTCTAATAGCAACAGTTAAAGAATATGAAAACGAGTTAATTTGGTTTTTCATAGTTTAGATTTTAGAATGACTCCCGAATCGAACCGAATACGAAATCCTTGAGGGCGCTTGCCAATCTCTTTGGCTTGATTTGATAAATCAGTATTCATTCCAATATCTTAGAAGGCCTGGTAATTTTCAGGTCAACCTGTGAAACTTTTTTTATTAAATAATTTTAAATTTTACATCACACGTAAAATATTCTTGAACTTTCCCCTTCTTCACCTTCGTTACTACGATTGTATTTTGATTTCTGGGAAAATGTTATTAGAATGATCAGAGCCATTCAGAGCATCTATTCGTTGATTGCTGATCGAGTTATGAAGTAGACGGCGATAGAGAACGTTGGGCGCTTTTTATTTAGACGATTTTTTACAAAGTTGATTTCACGCTTGTTACAGAAAATATATATTTTTACATTCTCATCTCAATGAGAAGGTATTGGTTTTATGTGAAAAATGACTTTCGCGGATTCAATCAAATAAACTGATTAAACTTTCAGTGCAATATCTACAAATAGTTCTTTAATATTCTTTAGTATTTATTTTTATTTTTGTGGTTTGCAATTTCGATGGATTTTTCAGGCTATTCGTCTAATGAAGTTCTCGTATGTATTTTCTAATTTCTTAATCATTATATATTCTAAAATTTTTATAAATATAGAATTATAATTCCAAGTAGTATAGGAAATTTGTCTTTTCTGTTTGAAATCTATCTATCTATCTATTTTAAAATAAATTCTGAACTATTATAATTGATACAGCTTACTGGGACAAGTGAAAAATCCCGAATGATAAAATTCCCGATACTGTAAACGTCCCGAAATTATGAAATTGCCGAAATCCGAAAATCTCGAATTCGAAAAATTCCCGAATAATACAATTTCAGACAGAATATTGTCGATGATAAAACATACAAACTAAAAAATTTCCGAATTTAAGCAATTAATTAATGGTTTTCAAATTAATATTATTTATTTATTAAAAATACAGTAATCAAACATTTTTATCATAGACAATTTTTTTATGTTCAATTTAAAACAATTATTGTTTGAATTTAAAATAACAACAATTGTATAAAAATGTTATACAAAAATTAATTTAAAAACACATGCGCTTCGAACAAAACAAGCTTTCTTTGATATAGCTATTGAATTATTTTATTTTTAAAAATATTTGTTAACAAGCATTTTTTTAACTGTTTAAATTCGGGAATTTTCTAGTTCGGATATTTTATCAGTCGAAAAATTTCTATCGGGAATTTTAAAATTCGGTAATATTATAAATTGTCGAGAACTTTCCAATTCGGGAATTTTATAATTTCGGAAATTTTTTCAGTGACGGGAATTTTATTTTTCGGAGGAGACAACTGAATTAAATGTTGAAGAATTTAAAATGAGTTTAAAATACTTCAAGACGAATTAAACACAAACTGAAAACTTAAAAAAATATCCATCGAACTGAATAGAATTATTGACTGAATTGAAAAGAATTCAGCTAAATTATTGAAATTCGAAACAGATAATAAAAAAAGAATGATAAAAGAAATCTGTGAAAACCTAGAAAATCCCTCACTTCTTGTGAATAAATTTCTTAATGTACATTAAAATATTATAAAATCCCGTGAAATTTTATATTATTTTCTTGAATCTTGGAAAATTTATTAAAATACCTTGAGAGCTTTTAAAATCGATCAAAATCATTGAAATCTTCGGAAATCACTTAAAATTCGTTGAAATATTTTAAAATACATTGAAGCCTTGCAAGTCCTTTAAAATAGTTTCATATATTCCAAAGTTCTAAAAAATTCTTTAAGTTCTCAGAAAAATTGGTAGGTGCAGTTCCGAATAGCTGAATTTTCCGATTTTAATAAAACTTTGTATACTTATGTATTTTGATGCGCTGATTACGAATATGATAGTGAAAATTGGCGACTAAGCGATTTTCATTATGAAAACTATAAAAAAACTTTTAGCTAATATCGAAACACATCTTTTTGTGGAATACACTTTCTGCCTCAACAATTATTTTTCTGAGAAAAAAAGGATTGCGTTGTAAAAACAAGATAACGAATATGATAATGAAAATTGTCGACAAAGCTATTTTCATGGTGAACCCATGAAGAAACCATAAAAATCATGGTTTTTTCGTTTATCTAAGCCACTTAGAAAAATTTTGCGAGTGATAGTTTTCAAGAAAATTAGTGATAGATCTAACCGTCAGCTCTTTCTCTATTGTTAATTACCGTGGCGACAGGCCCTAAGGATGAATCTGCAACCAAGAAAATAAATTTTTAACAAAGTAGGTCAACTTTTAATGAAAAAAATACAAATTTTCAACCAGACAAACGAATTTTCAACAAAACGGTTGAATTATTCAGACAAGAAAAAAATGTCATCCAAATTTTTGAACTTTTAAGCCAAAAGACGATTTTTTTTATAAAACAGTTGTATTTTCAACCCGAAACTATTAATCTACCACCAAAAAAGTTAATCTTAAAACATATAGTTGCAGTTTTAATAAAAAAAGAATAAATTTCAACCAAAAAGATTAGTTTACTACCAATAAAGACGAATCTAAAACAGATCAGGTTTCAATGAATAAATGGACAAGTCAAATTTCAATTTGTTGTTAAAGTTGGGAAAATATGTAACTTCGAAATGTTTTCGATTTTAGCTTTGTGATTTACCATCGTGGTAAAATGAACAATCACCATGCAATGTTAATAAAAAACGGGTTTTTGACCATAACATCAGATTTTGGGGGCGTATGAGAAATTTCGCATATGACACATTTTTTGGTTTAATTTCTGCTATGTTTCGTAAAAAAAATATTTTTCTATCGTAAAGAAAGGTACCTTGAAAAATTAATTTTTTGTTCTGGAAAACCTGGAAAAGTCATGAATTTTTTTTTGTTGAACCGCTAGACATACTGGGTGAACGAATACAGTGAATTTACGTGAATTTTTTCAACTGGAAACATGTTACAATTTATAAAATTATTATATACTTACGAGTAAATTTTCTTAATTTTAGCTGAACTATTTCAACGAACCAAATTGTGACAATCGTGTAAACAATATGAAACAATATACCTAGCAAAAATAGCGACGTACACAAACTTTGAGGTTAAGAATTTAAACTTTACATGACGTCATCTATTTGCTCTTGCCAGGCGGCCCATCGCGTGTGCCGCTCTAGCGGTTATCGCAACATGTAGGGGTTCTTCACACAGCATGAATCCTATCGCCGCTGTAGGCGTGGTCCGCATTGCTTCATTCACACCCCTAAATGCTAGCGTTTGTAATCTTGGCTACCAGACCACGGCCGCATGTAGGAGCCTGGTTTTGAGGACCGCAGAGTAGAGCCATGCAAGCATTTTAGGCCCTAGTGCCCACGTCAACCCAAAAGCTCTCCTACGTATCGAAAAAGCCATGACAAACTTCCTGCAGTGGGTCTTCAGGTGCTTTGCACAGTTCAGCTTGCTATCTAGGACTACTCCAGATATCTAAGCGAATCTCAAAACGTCAGCTTCCCACCGCAAAATACAGGAGCGTCGACTTTTGGAATTTTATAATTCTTCGTGAAAATGACCAGGTTGGTCTTTTCAGCATTAACCGCGAGCCCTGAGCTATCGCACCATAGCTCTACAATGCGCAGCGCCGACCTCATAAGACCCATCAGCGTCTCAAGATGAAACTCCCTGACTAGGATTACAAAGTCATCCGCATATCTCTGGGTATAAAACCACTTTTTATTTAGCCTTCAAAGGAGGCCGTCCACAACAATGCACCATAGGAGGGGCGACAGGACACCCCCTGTGGGCATCCCCGCGGAGCTATTCCCCAAACGAGGCCCTCACCCCATCTGGTTTCGAGTCTTCTCCGACGTAGGATGCTTCCTATCCAGCGTACAAGCTGATTCGGCACGCCACATCTCCGAGCCTCTCCACAGATGACTTCTGGAGAAGTATTGCTGAAAGCACCCTCTATATCCAAGAAAACGCCCACAGCATACCCCTTTTGTTCCAGCTGCTGCTCCAATTTAAAGATCACCCTCTGATATGATTAAGTTAACACTTCGAGATAATCAAGCTAAAATTCCTGAGAGAGATAATCAGGTGTCAACTCCAGGATGGTCAACTTTACACTCTGGGATAGTGAAGCTAACGGTCAAATTTTGAAACTCCGCGGATGATAGGCTACACCATCTAGGGGGCTCTCCCATAGTTAAAACCCGAATATAGTCAGCCTAACTCTCTAGATATTCAGGCTGACTAGCCATTTTTCTCCGTGTATCTTTTCGTTGTTTCCCCAAACCGTACTTCAAGTAACAGCATATTGATCAACGAGTGCAAATGACGCTTGTTAGGGTACTTCTAGAAATTTTGTGCATTTTTTGTACATCGTTCCAAATCCCTTAATACCCTCGCCCCTCGATCAAATCACGTCTACAATTCATTTGCTATTGGAACTGGTAATGGTAATATAAATGTGGGAAATCATGTTTAAAGAATATTAATGCTTATTATGAATTGTAATAATATAAATTATTCGGAATAAAACATTTTTCAGGATAGGTGAAAGTTTTCACCTACAAGAGCAAGGGATTTTAAATACTTTCGGATCACTAAAAGGTGCCTTTTCATCTTTAGGGTTGTTCAGAAGTTGCTCTATTTTTGCAGGTGGTTTAAGTATAGTTTGGATGTTGCGTTTGTTGAGCATTCTTCCTATTTATTCTGTGATACCTTGGATGTAGGGTAGGATGGTGGTCGTTTTTCTCTCCCTGTCTTTAGTAGGTTGTTCAATGTTGTGTAAACTTCATGTCCTAATGTGTTATCAGATCTTTTGTACACTATTACGTCCAAGAAAGGCAATTTTCCGTTTCGTTCAATTTCCATGGTGAACTGGATATGAGGGTGTAAATGATAGATAATAATTTCATTCTTCAAATCTATTCCATAAGATCAAACATGGTACAAAAATGTCGTACAATTTATAAAATGACCAACTCTTTACAAGAATTCTTAAAATAAAAATCAATGTTTGTCATATTCAAATAACATTTAGGAATATTTATGAAAAATATTAATATTTTTCATTTTCAAAATTAATGTATACAGAGTACAGATATTATTTGAAATTTCACGACATTTTTTTGTACCATGTTTGACCCTAGGTCAGAATCAAGGATAAATATTCTAAAAATATGTTCATTATTTATTAAAATACTATAAAGAATTACCTTTAAAATAGTTTTGTCCTTTGAAAATCATGGGATATTTCTTTATAGAATAAATGTTATTAAATTTATTTTACAATTATTTACAATTAATTTCCAATTAAAATTATTTAATAAATAAAAATTTATTGAAAATAAAAAAATTTCAAACCAAAAATTTTTTAGTGAAGAAAAAAGGAAAATTTCAACAAAATTTTAATTTAAGGCGAAAAATATTTCTGTATACAAAATACAAATTTGGAATAACTATTTATTTTTAAAAGTATTTTGTTTGCTTATTTTAAAGTTATGCAAATATAATTTTCACATGATTCTTGACAAAATTTCACAAAATTTTTCAATATTTCAGATTTCAGATAAAAATGTCAACAAAAAACATGATAATAATTATAATAATAATTATTATTATTATTATTATATGTGCGTAGAGATGTGGCGACCCCATCGCCCAAGAGCTATGGCTCTTGCTGTCAGCCACGTTGCATTGGGCTAACTCCGCAACGCAAAGAACTATGCGGTTACGTCACCAGTATCACGCAGTGCCACCCACAATAGGCCTCTCTCGGATGGAGGCCATGGTTCAGCGGATTAAATTATTGTAATATATGGAAATCAAAATATGTATGACGATTAACAAGATGTTTTAGTAAGATAGGTTCAGTAATTATTAATATCTAGTATTATATAATATTTGGAATCATTTTTATTTCAGATGAATTCTTCGAATTAACTTGAATTCCTTGAATTCCATGTATTCTTTAGATTTTTTTCAATATGCACAAAATAATTCTAAACTCGTTCAAATTCTTCTAAATTCTTTCAACTTTCGTGAATTCTTCTAAATTCTTCTCCATTTTGTAAATTATTTTTATTTTTTTTTAATTCCTGTTCAAATCGTCTAAATTTGTTCAAGTTCTCTAAATTTCCCGAATAAACGGAATTCGGTGAGATCTATACATTTTCCAAAATAGATCAAGTTCTTCTAATTTCGCTAAATTCTTATAATTCTTATAGTCCTTGAATTTCATGAACACCACGTAGTCCATGAATTCCTTTATTTTTTGGAATTCTTACGATTTATGGAATTCTTTTATTTCGTGAAATTATTACCTGAATTTTTCCAAATCATGGAATTCATTTGATTAGTGAAATTCTTATAATTCGCGAAATATTTTTCATTTAAATAATTGTTTCCAATTGTGAACTGCCTTCAGTTCTTGGAATTCTGTCAATTTACGGAACTTGTAAAATTTGTTGTGTTCCGTAGACTTCGCTGAAATAGAAGAACGTAATAAATTTGTTTAATTCAAACATTTGCAATAATTTGCTAAAATTTTGATAATGTAGGAAATTCAGAGAATTAGAGCAGAGGGACTCGGAGGAAATTGGAAGTATTGAGGGAATTCAGGAAATTCCAAGGAAATTAGAAGATTAGAAGGAAGTGGTACTAATTATATGTATAACTCTCTCACTTATTTTCTGAATTCTTCTCAATTATCTGAATTAATTGAATTCTCTGAACTCTTTCAAATTCTCTGAAATCTTTTGAATTTTATGAATGCTTTTGTATTCTCTAAATTCTCTTGAAATTCTATATATATATTTTTTAATTCTGTGAATGCTTTTGAATTTAGTGAATTCTTTTGCACTCTTTGAATTCTTCTGCATTCTCTAAATTCTTCTTAATTCTTTGAATTCTTTCGATATTCCCTGAATTCTTCCGAATTCTCTGAATTCTTCTGTATCCTTCCAAATTCTTTGAATTCTCTGAATTGTCTGAAATTTTTCTGAACTCTCTAAACTGTTTTTGAATTTTCTGAATTATTTTGAATTCCGTGACATATTTCAAATGGTATAAATTCTTTTGTATTATCTAAATTTTTTAAATTATCCAAATTTATTTTGAACTCTGTGAATTCTTTTGAAATCTATGAATTCTTCGGAATTCTCTGAATTCTTCTAAGTTCTCTACATTCTTCTCAATTCTCTGAATTGTTTCGAAATTTTATGAACTCTTTAAACTACTCTGAACTCGTTGAATTCTCACGATATCAGTGAATGTTTTAAAAAAAAATTTTAATCATCTTGAAATCATTATAATACACATTGAATTAGTTTGAACTCCTTCTTTTGAATATTTTTAATTCACTTCAAATCTTTAGAATACACGTTGAATCACTTTAACTTTCTTCGGATATTTTGAATCCTCAGAAACCTACAGAATTCAACACACTTGAAGGAATTAAAAATAATTCAACGCGTATTCTAAAGATATCCAAAGAATTCGGAAAACTGAAAAATAATTCAGAAGACTATTTGAATACAAAATATTTCAGAGAATTCAAAAGAATTCAGGAGAATTCATATATGATAAAAGTTGATTTATTTTCAAAATACCTCTATTCCAATTATGTAATTTTTGTAAGTTTTCGTGGTGTTGTGACATGAGTATCTGAATTCAATTTTTATAATTAGATTTCAATTTTTTCTAAAATTAGTTTAAAAGGTTAATAACAGTGAGAATTTCTGGAAAATATATAAAATAAGCATTATTTAAACATTTCAATAGGAATAATTCTTCATCGCTTTTTATGTTGGAAACGAATTAATGTATCATTAGCTGATTATTGTTTTCACAATGTTAAATTACATAAAGATTTGATTATAATTTTTCTATATTAAGGAACGTGAATAAGTTATTTATTTCATTGTTATGTGATTGAATGTTGGCTATGATTCGTATAATAAAAGTTTACTTATGTTTAACATATCTGTGTTGCAACTATATAATTTTTTTTAAATATTTGTGCTATTTTGGAATGCGTATCTCAATTTCATTCTCACAATTATATGTGAATATGTTTTAATTTACTCTGAAATTAGTTTAAAATGGTAATTATAATTTTAATTATCATGAAAATATAAAGTCGAATTTATTTGGATGTTTCAATGAAAATATTTGTTCAATAATTTTTACGTTCTGAACTGATTGATTTGTTCACCATATTGAACCACATAATTATTGATTTTTTTTTCTTTTGTGTGGTAACATGGATTGATTACTGACATTAATATTATATCATTTAATATTGGCTATGATCTGTACAATCAAAGTGTATTTAGTTTCATACCTCTATTACAATTGAGTATTCTAGCATGACGTCATGGTTATGATAAGATAGGTGGGAATGTCAGGAAAGTTAGCATAGTTGGTACATATTTACAATAAAATAAGATATAGAAAATTTCAGGTTTTTTTTTTTTTTTTTTATATAAAAAATATTTAGTGTGTGTGTATATATATATATATATATATATATATATATACCGCATATGGTCAATAAAATTAAATAAATGTTATATTTTGTACTGAAATAAATCGTATAAACGTAACCATGTTTTGTAAAAGTTAAATTTTCATGTAAAAATTAATTTTTAACCAATAAAAAATCAAACTTTTAAGAAAGTAGCTGAATTTTCAACCAAAGAAATGAATTTTAAAAAAAAGACGAATTTGCCAGAAAAATACATGAATTTTCAAACAATAATGACAAAATTTCAACTAAAAACGGAATAGTAAAAATTGCAGTCAACAAAATTTATTTAACCAAACAAAAAACAAAGTTTCAGCAAACTATTACAATTTTTTACGAAATGAATAAATTGTCAACCAAAAAGATCAATGTAAAAAAAGGTAGTACCACAAAGACGTATTTTCAACTGAAATAAGATATGTTGAGCCAGAACAAAAACCAAATATCACAAGACAGTCTACTTTTAACCCAAAAATGGTATAGTTAAAACAATTAATTTTTAACCAAAGAAAAAAAACATTTTGTCAAAAAAAGAATTGAATTTTCCACTAAAAAGGAAAAATGTAATTGTTAAATATTCAGATAAATTAAAAGAATTTCATTTTTAAAGAATAATATGAAAAAAATAAGTTAAAAAAAGGAATTTGTAACAGAATCGTTAAATTTTCAACCATTTTCTAACGAGAAGACGAATTTCAAACAAAATAATGAATTTCCAACCGCGGAGGGCCAACCTGATTAGTTACCGTTGGCGTGTTTATTTAAAGTGATTTAATGTGCAAGTCAAATGTTCACAACAAATAAAAAATGTAAAGTGCATAAGAATATTAACTGGGCTGGAAGCGGCCACATTACGCCTGCTTCACGTGCATGCAATGGCGCGTTTTCAAGGGGGGCCGGACAAAAATGTTATTTACACAAATTTTTGACATCAAGAAAGATTTCCAAAGTAAGTAAATTATTGTTTCTTTTGAATGAATCAAATCATCTTTTAAGTGCATTTTTGGAATGTGAAGATTTTGAGAAAAAAGCCTGGGCATTTTAAACTAGCATTTTAATCAAAAAATTATCACTGCATGTAGTATTTAACTCGATCTTCTAATTTCGTATTTTAGGACTATCTTTTAGTTAAATTTAATTAAAAAAAGAATTACTCAAAGGTTTTTTAGTAGAAGATGATTTTCTTGATTTGAGAAAATCATTTTTCAATATAAACCCAGGAAACAAAAATCCATTCACTTGCGTTTGAATGGGTTTTGATGACTTCTGAATTGCGTACCTGTCACTGGAATTCCAGATTGCCACCTATTGGTTAGGCTGACTTTTGAATGAGAACATGAGTTTTTTAATGGGCAACGTATTTTTTTTTCTGAGACCCATTCAGCAGCGATTATTAATGGGTATTATCTCATTCAGGAACAATAGTTCCCATAGAAAATAATTCGCTTGAAGTAAAAAAGTTTTTATTGGAATAGTTTAAATTATTTACTAAAAAATAGTTAAATTGACGACTTTTAAGCAAATCCTGGCATACATAGTCTACTCTTATTTATAGACTATTTTTAGGATTTTTAATTGATTGTGTTCAACATTATTTTTCACATATTTGCATCACACCACATCTGAATGTTGAACATTTATTAATATATTTCACACATTAAAAACTGAATTTTTTCTTTTAATTTACATTTATAAAATCTCGTTATCACTGAAAGTGAAAGCTACTCTTTCCTCTTCCCTGTGCGAGATCTTCAATCTCAACTAAAACGAGGAACTCAATTAAGGAGGAAGTATTTTTTGTTTTCCATGACGTAACATTTCCAACCAAAAACAGATGATATTTCAACGAAAAAAGCTGAATTTTTAAGGAAAGATGTAAGAATTGCTATTTTAATGAAAATATTCTAATTTTTAACTAAAAACCGTTAAAATCAATTTGAAAAGAATGTATTTTCAAACAGAAAAATAAATTTTCAAATCAAAATATTTTTTAGTGAAGAAAAAAGGAAAATTGCATCAAAATTATAATTTAAGGCGAAAAATATTTTTGTAGGAAAAATAAAAATTTCGAATAACTATTTGTTTTTAAGCTTGCATAAATATATTTTTCCTAAGATTGCTAAGAAAATTTTCAAAGATTTTTCAATATTTCTGTATGTCAATGAAAATTTCGGAAGCAAAAAAAGTTTTAACGAAACAGTCGAATATCCAACCAATAATGATGATATTTCAACGAAAAAAGCTGAATTTTCAACGAAAAATATAATAATTGCTATTTTAATGAAAATATTCTAATTTTTAATTAAAAACAGTTAAAATCAATTTGAAAAGAGTGTATTTTCGACAAAATAAAAACAAATTTTAATCAAAAAATTTTTTAGTGAAGAGAACAGGAAAATTGCATCAAAATTATAATTTAAGGCGGAAAATATTTTTGTATACAAAATAAAAATTTGGAATAACTATTTATTTCTCAAACTATTTTGCTCGCTTATTTTAAGGTTATATAAATATAATTTTCACATGATTCTTGCAAAATTTCACAAATTTTTTCAATATTTCAGATATGTCAAATAAAAATGTCAACGAAAAATATAATTTTCAATTAAATTTTGAGAGTTGGCAGCACTGCACCACGTCAATTTAGCAGTCATAATAAAATAATATTTTAGTAGATTCAATGAAATAATCATAGTAAAAACTTAAAACCTATAAATGTGATCAAATATTTAAAAATTTGAAAAAATTTGATGCTTCTAAATGACAAAAAACCTCACATATTTCTTTACTTTTAAGATTCGACTCTCATTCACACACCCGTCAAGAAAGTACTTTTTATACGAGTGAGAGTATATTTTCCCCGCAGTAAACTTTGTACACTTATAGTCCGAAAATTTACAAATTTATTTCTGAAAAAAAATTATTTTTTTGCTACTTAAGTAAAAGAATAACAACAACGCTTTACTTTAAAACTTAGAGGTTATGTCTCGAATAATTTAATCTGATGTTACTGAATTGATTAGTGAAAAGTCCGGAATCACTGATTAATCAGTGAAATATCCAATTACTATTTCAATCAGTGAATTTTTCACTGATTCATATTTAGAGAGTAGAGACTTCGAAAAGACCTTAAAATGAAGCTTAAATATTGCATACTTTCCTTCTATTGTTATAGAAACTAATTTGTCGTATTTTTCATATAATATCATATAATCTAATTTCAGCTTTGTATATCTACAAAAGAAATCACAGAAATAACAAATAAAATTGATTTTAAAGGTTAAAACTATTGCTTTAGGATACAACTGGCCGAAGAAAGCACATAGGTTTTATTTTCGAGGGGGAAAAGCGACTTTGAACAAATTTACCCTACCCACCCCCTCAGGAGGCAGGGGGGGTTCCCGAATCGAATAAAAAAATTTCGAATAAAACTTACGTATTTCATAAAGGAGAATCTGAATCTGTGATAAAAAATTGGGGTTTCCATTTGAAATTACAAAAGGCCTGACATTGTTCTCTAAGACTTCGAGAAACGAACTATATTCGTGATCGAATTCTCGGCTCCTTCCGAATACAATATCACTGTTAAGGAGAAAGAAAAGGAGGAAAAGTATCAAGACCTTAAAAGGAAGCTGCAACGACTGTACCCAAAATATTTGGTACGAGTAATTGTCCTTGTGATAGCTTCTCTCGGAGGTTTGAAACTATCACTGGTTCGTAACCTTAAAGCCATATCCGCGTGCCAAAGATATGCGACGGACTTGCGAGATGGATGCAGAAATCTGTCATCCTTGGGTCGCTTCGTGTCTTCAAAACACACGAGACTTTCGCCGGCCTGTCGTTGTGATTTCGTTGTGTCCTGTGACCATCCATCTCACGGTTGTGAGACGTGGCAGTTGCTCCCAGTGGGCCCTGCGGTGGTTTTTATCCTTTAGTTTTTAGTTATGTATATGTATATCACAACGAAATCACAACGACAGGCCGGCGAAACCCTCGTGTGTGTTACAGACACGAAGCGACCCAAGGATGACAGCTTTCTCCATCCATCTCGCAAGTACCTTGGCATATTTTTGGTACGCGTGTATGGCTTTAAGGTTACCAACCAGTGATAGTTTCGCACCTCCAAAAGCACTTCGGAGCACACCTCTGAGAGCACACCTCCGAGAGCGTTCGGCAGGGCAGGGTCGCGGCCAACACCGTAAGAGCGACAAAGATGCCAATAAGTCACACTTAGGGTCGCATTGTGTCTGTAGATATACGGAGTTCCTGCGTGGGTGGGAAACCCCGATAGTATGTGTTCTAGGTTCTCAACGTGTGTATGGCACGCTCTGAACCTATAACTCGGAACTTCTTATAACATATATATTTATATATATATATATATATATATTCCAAAACGAGAAGTGCCAAATTTTCTGGAACTACGATTTTCGGACAGCAGTCTCCGTTGCACACTCGAGGCCTGACTTTGTTCTCCAAGACTTCGAAAAACGAACCATATTCGTGGTCAAATTCGCGGCTCCGGTCGACTAAACATCACTGCCAAGGAGAAGGAAAAGGAGGTTAGGTATCAAGACCTTAAAATGTAGTTGCAACGACTGTACCCAAAATATTCGGTTAAAGAGTAATTGTCATTGGGATCGGTGCTCTCAGAGGTGCGAAACTATCACTGGTTCTTAACCTTAGAGCCATTCCCGTGTGCCAAAAATATGCCAAGGCACCTCCGAGATGGATACAGAAAGCTGTCATCCTTGAGTCGCTTCGTGTCCTCAAGACACACGAGGGTTTCGCAGGCCTATCATCGTTATTTCATCATGCCACCCATCTCACGTTCGTGAGACGTGGTCATAAGTGTGATTTACCGCGCTTCTACTGGGAGACGATATCATTTATAGATGGCAGTTGATCCTAGTGGGACCCTGCGGTGGTTGTTAAATCTTTTTTTTTTAATTATATATTTTGTCTACTTGAAATTTAATTTATGATATAAAAAGACCCCCCTCCCCATCCCCACAACCGACAACTAAATGTTCCATTTTTCATAATATAAAAATTCATTATTTCACCATACAATTTAATATTAATTAATAAAATTGACTCATCTTTGATGAAATTCTTTAATTTCGTCGGTTTCCAGGTAACACTCTCAGCTTCGCGGTTTAAACTTTTTATGAAAATGAGTAATTGAAAAATTGTGGATACGCTCTCTAAATCTGAAATAGTGAAATATCACTATTTCATAGTGAAATTTCACTAATTGAATTAGCGAGAAGTCGGTCAGATGATGATGATGATGATGATGATGATGATGATGATGATGATGATGATGATGATGATGATGATGATGATGATGATGAAGAAGAAGAAGAACAAGAAGAAAAAGAAGAATTTAAAAGAATTTTTACCTATTTTTGCTAATTTATTGTAAAAGTTTTAAATATTGGAATGTAAACAATTGAGAAATTATCATACAGGAAGGAAAAGGAAGGGAGTTGACTTTTGAATGAGTTTTTTTATATTTCAAGGCTGGACTGGATTCGTGTAAATGTAAATTAGTATTATCGATTTCGTATTTTAAATGAGAATGTAATAATTGAAGAGGAGTTCAATGACATCTATTTTGCGAAGGTGGTCGGTCTTATAAAAGATGGTAACGGCACATAATATGGATTAACCTAGACCGCAATATAAAGAAGACATGTACATTGTGCAAGTACATACGTGCTCTGGTAAATGGTTCCATTTATTATTTTAATGTCTCTCGACATGGTAACAACTGTGGAAGATAATGTTCCAGAATTTTTATTCCTTCCTATCAACATCTTCTTTAGACTAGGCGTATCAGCCTAAACAGTATCTAGAATGCAGAAACAATTTCCAGAGGGTGAACAGACCAGGAATTTTTAAAAGTTCCAAATTTATTTGTTTACAATTGAGAGCGTTTCAAATTGAACCATTTTAATTTAGAACATTAAAAATGGTATGGTTTTAAATTTAAATCGTTGATAATTGTACAAACTAAAATTGAAAATCTTAACATTTATAAGATAGAAAATTTGAAATTAATATATATATATATATATATATATAATTGAAACTAAAGGTTAACAACCACCGCAGGGTCCCACTGGGAGCAACTGTCATCTAAAAAATGACATCGGCTCCCAGTAGTATAGGCCTCAAACACGTGCCATCGGTATGGAAGGATGGCAAAGTGGCCTTCATACTCCAACCTGGGAGGGCGGGTCACAATGGTGCAAAAGATTTTTGACCAATAAGCCTATAGTCTTTTATCCTGAAGAGGTTGCAGAGGCTGGGCGAGAGATACATTAAGGATGATGTGCTTTTGGCATCACCGCTGCATAGAGGGCAGCATGCATTTCAGGTAGGCTGCTCGGTAGAAACTGCGCTTCATGCTCTTGTGGCAAAATTGGAGGAGCAGTTGAAACAAAAGAGGGTATGCTGTGGGCGCTTTCTTGGATATAGAGGGTGCTTTCAGCAATGCTCCTCCAGAAGTCGTCTGTGGCGAGGCTCTGAAATGTGGCGTGCCGAACCAGCTTGTATGCTGGATAGGAAGCATGCTACAGTCGAAGTAGACTCAAAACCAAATGGGGTAAAGGCCTAGCAAGGGGAATAGCTCTGCGCACCTGTGGGCATCCGCCCACAGGTGCATCGTTTGTTGTGGACAGCCTCATTCAAAGGCTAAATAAAGAGAGGCATTATACTCAGGGATCTTCCTGGCACTGATAAGTCTTATGAGGTCGGCGCTGCGTTTTGTAGAGCTCTGGTGCGATACCTCAGGGCTCTCGTTAAGTCCTGAAAAGACCAGCCTGGTCATTTTCACGAAAAACTAAAAAATTCCAAAAGTCAACGCTCCTGTATTCTGCTGTGGAAAACTGACGTTTTTAGATTCATTTGGATATCTTAAAGTAATCCTAAAGAGCAAACTGTACTAAGCGAAACATCTGGGGACCCAATGCAGAAAGTTTGTCATGACTTTTTGGATGTGCAGGAGAGCCTTTGGGTTGACGTGGGGTCTAGGGCCTAAAATGCTTGCATGAGCTCTAGACATTGTCAAAGATCACACTCAAGAGATTGAAATGGAGTTCGGGTTAGAAATATGCGCTTAGTTTTATTTAAAGAAGAAAAAACTTTATGCAATCCCGCAAGACCCTGATCTCGTCACCCGAAACGCTATACGACACCTTGGCGCTGAAGAGACACACACATACCTGGGCGTGCCACAGAGCCGCATTTAGGACGTGACATCTATAGAGGGTACTCTCTGATGCAGATACAACGTCTCATCCGACGGACTTGGTTTTTCGAACTGTCGGCGAGGAACAAAGTATCTGCGATGAACATGCTTGCCATCCCGTTAGTACTCCATTCATTTGAAGTGGTTACATGTACGAATGACGAGCTCAGATCCCTTCATATCAAAACCCGAAAGGTTTTGCACACTAACAAAAGCATGCACCTTAGACCATCTGTTCCGCCACTTTACATCTCACGCCGTCAAGGTGTTCACGAAATACTGAATGTTGAATGTCTACACAACAGGATTATTCTGGGTACAGCACATATAGTTGCTAATGGACAAGACCCTCCTTTTGAAATTGTCAGGAAATACAAAGAAGTGGGCAAAGGAACGTTTCTGTGCAAAGCAGCGGAGGAGGCTGCTGAAACACTCGGCCTTGAGTTTAATATCAGGCATGAGCAAAATGCAGCAAATCTTATCCATGTCGAGCACTTACGACTGAAGGCCCGGATTAGAAAAGCATAGGAGAAAACTTTTCGCGAACAGCTCCTTTCACAGGAATGTGGAGGATCTATCGATGTCGTATGAGATAGAGTTTGATTTCCCTGAATCACTCGGATTGAATTCGATCACGAAGGGTTTCATGATGGCATGTCAAGACATTGTTATTTCCACTTTAGCATACCGTCCTAAAACCATAAAAGTAAGACATAATGTTATGTCTCGTCTCAGTTTTGAGACGCAGCCAGACATCGATGTCTTGCAGACGAACTCAAGACAGTGCCAAGTCGAACTCAAGTCGAAGCATTTTTACTCGGGATCCGTTGATGTTTGTTCCTTTGATAAACAAAATATATAAAGAAATACACAATTTCAGGCGTTTTTAAGCGAAACGAAATCAATTTTTTTCTAATCTTGTTGCAATTATATTGTCAATGATGTTTTCTAAAAAAATTTTGCCATGCATTAATATTTGTTCATTTTGTGAACAAATTATATAAACAAATGCACATTCTAGCCGTTTTCAAGCGTCTACCGTTTTTTCAACCATTTTTTTCCACAAATTATTATTTTTTTTTTTCAAAATTTTTTGTCGAACAATTTTCTTTCAATCAATTTTATTTCAAATTTTTTTTTGAAACATTTTTTTTCAAACATTTTTTCTCAACAGATTTTTGTTTAAAATTGTTTTTCGACCAATTTTTTCCAAAAAATTTTTTTCAAAATTTTCGTGCAGAATATTATTTTTTTCTCAATTTTTTTTAATCAAAATTTTTTTGTAACATTTTTTTCACAATGTTAAAAAATATTTCGTTTTAAGAATCTGTTAAGACCCTTCCTCGTAGTCAGAGGCGTGTTTCATTAGACGTCAAATAATTTCTATTTAAAACAATTTTAAAATAATAATTCTATAATTATTATGTATACATTAAAGTACAACACTCTTTTTCACAAATTAACAATTCAAAAAGGAAAAAATACAATTGTGAAGTTGTAAATTAAAATGTAGGATGCAGCACTCTGAAATTTTCACGATTCAATCGAATGCATTCTATTTATAACAATTCAGCTGGTAATTAAGCTTTAATTCAGACACAATGTTCAAAATCGGTTGAGATATCCGAACTATGGAACTTTTTGAACCAAAAATTCCATTGCGTTTGTTTTGTGTTGGGGTCACGCTGATGCACAGTTTGGCCCCTGTACAGCTGTAGTTAATTAGATAAGTTACAGATTGAAAAGGAAAGAATTGAAAAATATTCAAGAAAACTTTACCTAATAATACAAAATATTATGAGAGAAATGCATTTCATAAGTTATAAAATGCAATAGAAAATGAAGGTTGGCGTCTCATAATCCGCTAAGGGACATTTTTCCGAAAACTTCTTGTTTTGCATTGAAAATTCTTAAAAAATCTATATATATGGTGTTGAAAGGATTGATTCGATATCGCTTTTTGTCGTGATGTAGTCAAAAACTTGTTTCACAAAAATGTTAGTAATTATACATTCGTAATCAATAAGAACATTTTAATTTGGAATGAGGTAAGAATGCGTCAAGAATATGAAGGCTTTGCGGATTTCTGACACACCGAAAAGATTCTAATTTAGAGGGGGGTGAGAATTGGTTAAGATTGCAAAAGCTTCATCCTCTTGTAATTCAACGAGATCATCACAATTTACAGTGGTGTAAGAATAGGTTAGGAATTCAGAATATTCACGGTCTTGTGACGGAAGGAGAACATTCCTCATTTAAGTGCAATAAAAATTGGTCAAGTTTGCGAAGTCTGTCTTGTGATTTTACGTGACCGTAACAATTTAGGGTGGAGTAGAAATGGGTCAAGATTTTGTAGGTTTTGAGGTCTTGTGACCCATCGCGAACTTTATAAGTTATAGTGAAGCAAGAATGGTTCAAGATTTTAAAGGCTTGACGGTATTGTGACTAAAACGGAACATTCTAATTCCGTGTCCATCCTCACCACCAATATTCTCTTTAGTATTTTTCTCATTAAAATTTACTGGATTTCGTGAAAGCGCATCCGCATTAGCATTAACACGACCTGGCTTGTATACTATTTTGCATTCGTATTCTTGGAGTTTTACATTCGAACGAGCTAAACGGGATCTCATCGTAGGGTCTTTTAACCTGTTTAACCATACTAATGCTTTGTGATCTGTAACTAACGTAAATTTAGTAACATAGATATATGGTCGAAAATGCTTTACCCCGAAAATGATAGCTAAAAGTTCTTTCTTTGTTGTTGTATAATTTATCTCTGCTTTATTCATAGTTCGTGACGCATATGCAATAGGTAAGTATTTGCCAATTTTACCTTGACTTAGCATGACTCCTACAACACAATCGGATGCATCTGCAGTAATTATGAATGGCTTATCAAATTTCGGGTACTGCAATAACGGTTGCATACAGAGAATATTTTTAAATTTATTAAAAGCACTTTCGGCAGCGTCAGACCAGACAAATGGCACATCCTTTTTTAATAACAATGTAAATGGTTTAGCAGTCGTAGCAAAATCCGGTATAAATCGTCGGTAGTACCCCGCTAAGCCCAAAAACTGTTTTACATTTTTACGACCCTTAGGACGAGGGAAGTTGCTTACGGCCTCGGTTTTTTTTGGATCAGGTTTAACCCCATCTTTAGAAATTATGTGACCCAAATATCCAATTTCTTTACGTAAAACTCTACATTTATCGGGTTGTAAAATAAGTTGAGCAGTCTTTAAACGTCCCAACAATTTTTCTAGTTTTTCATTATGTTCTTGTACAGATTTAGCATAAATTACAATATCGTCTATATATACAAAGAGTTCAACTCCTTGCATCCCTAATAGAACAATGAAAGGTTTCAAGACAATAAAAACAAATTCTCAACATTAATTTGTAACGAATTGAAATTAAAATAATTTAAATTCTACTTCGTAGAAGTGCTCAAATTAAAAAAGAAATTGGAATCTTTCAACTCTTAATGTTTATAAGTTAAAATTGCTTAACATGATATAATTTAGAATATTTACAAATTTGTTTATTCATTTAGAGCATTTTTTCCCTCGATTAAAATGGCCACCCTGAAAACGTGATAAAACCATATTTAATAGATAATGATTGATTATCTATGTTTGAAATATCATTAATTTGATTATCAAACTGTACTTGGCGAAAAAAGCGTTTTCCTCTATGTTTCAACGTCTCCTGTAAAACCCAGTTAATTCCCATTGTTTACAGGATATTATCAATATGTATAAAATTTTCTTCTGCTTTGACATATAAAAAAAAACTGTAAATTTTAAGTGAACCTCGAAACCTCATTTTTCATATAGTAATAAAAATATTGGTAATTAAAGACCAGTCAACTGATACTGTATTTGTCACCCATCATTTCTTTTTATACTATTTTATGCAATTGCCCAACCTCTTACCTTTTTTAAAATCGTTTTCTGATCACATTTCTCTTCCTCAAACATCCTATTATACAGGAAAATAATAAAATATTTCTTTTTTCTAAGAAAACCCCCTAAATAAACTACTTTTTACTTTTTTCAGTACTAAAGCACCAATCCAATTCCAACCCTAACATATTAAATATTAATTTTCTACAAAAAGTCACTTTTATAAGCTTTTTTCAATTGACTTTTTTGCCGTATGATCAGAAGCGATAATTTTCAAAATTATTATCGTTCATTCATAAAGAAATATATACCTTTCTTTTTTATATAGACCTTCCAGTGAAATAGTGCTATGGGTTACGTCGAAAGTTTTAGAGGAACTTATTTTTGCAGACTATGCAAAGTCAAACTAAAAGACACGATTGACTATTGTTATGAAAGAAAAGACCTGTTACGAAAAAAAGAAGAATACGAAGAAGAGCTTGGAAAAGGAGTGTCTCAATCAGGATTAAAAGAAAACTCAATATATAAATAAAATATAAATAATACATAGTATCATATGTATAAATAAAATATTATCATATTTTCGACTAATTTTATATGGATGTATTTCATGATTTTAACGAGGGAGGATTAAAGTATGATATGGTTCACGTTCTTTACCACTATTTATTTGAAATAGACAATACAATTATCTAGAATTTCTAAATACCAGGCTTCGAATATTTAATTATACATTAAACGGCATATCGAACAAGCCACCCCTTATTACGATAGATGAAGCAAAAAAAAAAAGCACTTGTCGATGTCCGGAAGTGAAATGTATAATTTTACTATAATTTTTGACATGCTTATCGGTGATTGTGTACAAAACGATGAAGTTTGGGAATTTTATTTAACATTGAGAAGTATTCTTGATATCGTATTAGCAACACATGTGCAAATCGAATGTTGTGCAATACTTGACAAACTTGTATCTGAGCATCATAAACTATACATTAAATTATTTAAAGACAGTCTTAAGCCGAAACACCATAATATGGTTTATTACGGCAGAATTATGTCTATGTCTGGACCTATAAGAGATTTAAGCACAATCAGATGTGAAGCTAACCATAGACATCTTAAAGTTAGCGCATATGCTACCAATTCTAGACGCAATATAACTCATACTCTTGCTTTAAAGGAACAACTTAACTTCTGCTATAGACTCATTAGTAAGAGGGGCTTAGTATGGTTTTTGGTTGACTTTTTCTCTTTTTCTCCCTCTTTTTTCTTTTGGTTATTTTTGTCTCTAATGAGCCGAAAAGTAAGATAGTTTGGAATTCTGTTTTTCTAATTGTGAATCTTCTTCATGCTTATTTTGCGTAAAATTATTCATGATAAAATAGATTTCTTTTCGATCTTAATTTAAAAAATCTTACTTTCAAAAACTGCGTCACACTGCTAAGTTTATTTTTTTAAAGATTCCTTTTTAAATTCAGTATACAGACGTTAAGCCACAGACCTTGCTGCCGTTCTCTACACTGAAAAAAATCGTTTAGCTGTCCCAGCTAGAAGTTTAGCTGGATTTCGTCTTCCAAGAAAATATAGCTGTGTTACCTAAATTTCTAGATGTTTTGTCTAAATATCTAGCTGTTTAAGCTCATTTTGCCATCTAGAAATTATCTAGCTAATTTTTAGATGGCAACATTTAGCTAAAACAGATAGACATTTAGGAAACACAGGTAGAAATTTAAGCAACACAGCTATTTTTTCTTAAAAGACGAAATTCAGCTAGACCCCTAGCTGGAACAGCTAAGCCATTTTTTTCAGTGTAAAATTCGGTTCTTGGTCAACTCTGCAAATTTTTTCAAATGCTTGGAAAAATTGAAATTAGTGATTTTATTTTACAATCAAAGCATCTAAACACAGACTTGGCACTCTCCGATATTCCTGTCTTTTCCCCTTTTTTAAAGAATTCCTCTTTTCCGCCTTTTTCTTCGTTTTTATCTTAAATTCGAAGTAAATAATAGAAACCAATAGGAAAGTCCAACTATTTTTGGTGGAAAGTTATTATTATTATATCATTAAGCCGTTTCCCTTTCGGGGTAGGCGTGAATTGCTCGGTGGTAAAGTAGTGATAATCATGATTAAATCGATGATTAAAAGATAATCATGATTAGTTAACCATGGATTTAATCAGAGATGGTGGAATCGGCTCTAAGAGTGGGCTGTACTAAACGCGCGTTTAGTACCTACCACTAATCGCCGGCTAGTTGAGCTGACTACGCTTACGTTCGTACGCACGATTCCTTAAAGTAGGTTTGACTAAACGGGCAACGCACGGAGGATAGGTTTAGTACTGGCAACTCACAGAATCGTAGAACTGACTATTGAGACGGTCGCACGTACGATTCTTGTTTAGTAGTATATACTAAACAGTAACTGGTTTATTATATGCTACTAAAAGATTCGGTCACAAGCACGATTCTTTTTCAGTTGGTTGTACTAAACAGTAAACAGTTTAGTACAACCTACTATAAAAATCCTTGAGGGTATAGTGAGCATAAAAAAAATTACCATTATAGTATTATCATTTATTACATTCATTAAAATATATTTATTACATCAAATTACATAACATAAAATTACATTAAATTACATTTAATTTTTCATCGCGTATAAATAACAGAAAATCAAATACGAAATTCTTCTATAATTATAATAACATATGTATATATCGTTAATTGTAGAGAGAAAAAAGATTCATCAGGGTGTCCACTCAAATCCTGAAAAAAATCTTCGTGATTCTTAACGCAATTTCCTAATTAATCGATTGTATGATAAATGATATAATATCAAGTATATATTATATACCATGTCTAAGTGATACCATGTTTCGACTCAAATACTTCAGAACATCGAAGAACGCGGGAATGTGCAGGGACGTGGCGTAGGGCGCGGGGCTGCGTGGATGTCGATGCCGCGTAATATATTATATTTATTCTAGTCGAAACATGTCATATGAAACTTTAAACTGATCTTTTCTGGTCCCCAGAAGACCACAGTCCTTTTGTCCAAGCCAGCAGTTTAAACCCCCAATATCCCATCATTGTACAGACAGCTATTCTTATTTCAGAGAGAGAGAAAGAGAGAGTGGTGTCTATTTCAATACCCTAAAAATGATGCAGGTATAGGCTGAATGGTGTAGACCAGAAAAAGACCAAACGTGGTTTGAAACTGGTCTTGAAGTGGTATTAAATTGATCTTTCTTTTCACGAGGAATCCTATGCCCATGTCGTGTTCGATTTGTAGTTTCCGTTTTTAACTTTTGGGGGGAAAAATAGACAAATGTTTCCATTTACTTTTCATGAATAGAAAATCGAGTGTGTACCCTTATGAAAATACACCGTTCTGAAACCGTTGAAAGACCGTTGAGAGGGACCGTTAGGATACCGTTGAAAATGACCACTGGTTTTTCAACGTTCTTTTCGCACGGGGGCAGGTCGCTAAAGACCTTTTCTACTGAGGGCCATTAGGAAAATTTTTAAGGTAGGTGAGAGCATAGGGGCCGTGGAGGGAAGGTTCCCTCTACAGTGAGTGCCACTGTTGGGGACTTTAGGCGCTTCCTCAAGCTTGAATTTTAGCCCATGTGGTACAAATGACATGTTTCCTCTTACACGGATGAATTGTTCGATGTAATATTTGAACCACATAATTTCAATGGCATAATACACAAAAAGAAAGTCTTCGTTTTTTTTAAAATGGTCTTGTTTTCGTTATTTTTTAATTAATCGAAAAAGTGCTTCATTTATGCACCTGGAAATGAGCAATCCGCCACCGGGAAAGTATCCACGATGAACCGAAAACAGGCGCTCCCAATTTGAAGAGCACAGCTGGGTACTGGAGCTTGAAATTTTTCGAGCTCGTCCTTCGTCCATGGAACCACTCCAAATGAATAGAGTACTACCGGGACGGCAAGCATGTTCGTCGCAGATAATTTGTTCCTCGCTGATATTTTGGAAGACCAAATCCGTCGGACGAGACGTTTGTATCTGCATCGGAGAGAATTCTTTATAGATGTCACGTCCTGAATGCGGCTCTGTGGCACGCACAGATATGTATAGGTCTCGCCAGCGCCAAGGTGTCGTAAAGCGCTTCTGTCAACGAGCTCAGGGTATTCCCAGATGCCATTAAGTTTTCCTTTTTCCAAATAAACCTTGGCGCATTTTTCTAACCTGAACTTCATTCCAAACTCTTGAGTATACTCTTTGACAACGTCTAAAGCTAGATGTAGTTTCTCTTGATTTTTAGCATGGATCTTAAGATAATCTATGTAAAATACATGAGTGACCTTATGCTCTCGATTTCCAGGTTTCCCGCAAAGGTATTCTTCGGAATGGCAAAGTGCGAGAGATAGTGGCAATAATGTGAGGCAAAAGAGGAGAAGGCTCATGGTGTCGCCCTTTAAAATACCTCTGTGAAAGGCGATACTCTTAGTGATCACACGATGTTTTCCAGATGATATAGTAAATCTGGTTTTCTAAAGCGGCATTAATCTCTCTATGCACGTCACGATGTGTGGATGAACCTTTAGGATTTCCAACAGACCGAAGATAAGTCTATGGGAGGTTGAATTAAAAGGTTTTCGGTAATCAATCCAGGCCATCGATAGGTAACGCTGACAGAATGCTGCGTCTTTACAGACTCATCTATCGATGAGCAGGTTCTCCCAACATCCTGCTACGCCTTTCTTTGAGCCGCGTTCTTCGTACATCTCTCGCCACACAGGTCCAATTGTCCGAACAATCCTCAAATTTAAACTTAATAAAATTGTTGCAATTCTTTTGAAATTGAAACATTTGAAACTTGAATTATTTTACGTGTTTGAAATATTTAGAGCTTGAATTTAGTACTTGAAAGTTTTCTTTTTTCTTGTACTTCAATGAAGAAAATAGCGTTCTTTGAAAACTCTAAATTTACCTATTTCATCGCGTAGTAAAAAGAATCTTAATTCACATAATGGTGATAGCATACGTTTTTTAAACAAAAATTTAAATGTCAAAACCTCGAAAAACCTTAACTATTTTAGGAATGGAGGACAAATTTAAATTGATTAGAAGTTTACATATTATACAGCATTTTGGGTGTCCACTCAAATCCTGAAAAAAATTCCCCGACAATTCCAGGTTTTTGCTTCAAGGTACGATTTTGTTCAATATATCGAGCCATTGAAGTACATTGAGGAATCCCATTACATAACCTCAAATAGAGCTGTACAAATTACTCATCTAATATTAGCTATTGCACTTTTTGTGATTTTCTCTAATCTTACTGAACAATCGAAATTTTTATCGAATTTTGATCAACAATGGCTCACCTTGTTTATTATAACGCTTTATTTAATTCTGTTAATTTAATTTCATTAAAAATAATTTTTCTATAAACTTTAGACTGTAAAAATTGGTTTATTTAACATATGCCAAATAAATTATTTTCAATAAAATTCAATGATCAGAATTTTAGGGTATATTCTAATAAAAAAATCAGCAATTGTTTATTAAAATCGGGAAATATTTAAGATTGTTTTGTAAGGTTAGAATAAAACACAAATTGTACAATAATTATTATTAAACAAATAATGTTGAGCTAAAATGATTTGACGTTTGAGGTTATGTATCGAGAGTCCTTACGTATCGCATAAAAACTCGCAATACCCATTTTTTCACTTATGGGTTTTTTTTGGGACCCTACAAAACAGACTTATGGGGGTGATACACGTATTTAAAAAGTAATATTTTATTTGTATTCTATGGCTTATTGTGAAAAGAAATGTTGAGTTTCAACTCGATTCAGATAAAATTGAGGATTGTGAATCAAATTTACAAAAACGTAATTTTTTCTTATGGGAAATACGTGTTGAACTTCATGGGGTTTGCGCCACATCTAATATCTAAACTCATTGCTTATTTTTATTGATCAAAATGAAAATGCCCACTATTAAACCTCAAAGCTCTTAAAGGCAGAAGCTTAAACTTTCATTTGTCATAAAAAGATGACAAAATATGCGTTTTACAAAGATTCACAATGTTTCAGAGTTTTTTTTTCAAAAATTAATTTTTGCACAGATTGACTTGTTAATATTGTGTTTATAATTTTCTTCTTGAAAAAAAATGGTTTTTTGCTTTTATTTTTGAAGGCTAAATACTATTTATTTCAAAAAATGTTTCTGATCAATGGAAAGGGCATACAAAACCTATGAAAACTGTACTAAAAAGAATTTCCTATTACCAAATAGAGCAATCAAAACTCGCAAAAATTATGTATAATTATTATAATTCATAATTATCTTGATATTGTTATTATATTATCATAATAATTTATTATTATTAATAGGCTTTAACCAAGTTTGACTTCAGACAGACAACTTTTTTTTTAAGTGGGTACTGCAGTTGCGAAATAATGTCTAGTACGCTCCCTACAAAAAACGCATTTGTTAATTAAGTTTATTTATTAAAATAAGCACTGGTCGTCTTGTCAAATATTGCGCAGCTATGTTAAAAATGAGATTCAGCTAAAGAATTTTTCGCAAGACAAAGATGGTAATAAAGCACTCTTAGGGCCGCATTATGTCTGTAGATATACGTCGTTCCTGCGTGGGTGGGACACTCCGATAGTATGTGTTCTAGGTACTCAGCGTGTGCACGACACACTCTGCACCTATCGCTGGGAACTTCTTGATATAGAATGCGGTCACGGTATGCTAAGGTGGAAATGACACCGCCCTGGCATGCAACAATAAAACCCTCTGTACCTGAATTAAGCCCTGATGATCTCAGGAAGACAAAAGTTTGCTCCTTCGACAAGGACTGTTTTTCTACATTTTTGTGAAAGTTTCCTTGCATTTTCTTGTCGAGCAACTGCTGATTAAATGTTTCAAACTCTGCTTTCGTCACTCCGGCTTTTTAACGTGAAGCATCCAGATGAAGTAATGCAGTATCCTCACTTCTGATGTTCAAATTCAGGCCAAGGGTCTCGGTCGCTTGCACCGCGGCTTTCTAAAGGAACGATCCTTCACCAATCATCTCGTGGTTCCTGACCATTTTTAGAAGAGGATCTGTGCCGTTTGCAACGAATTGATATGCGAGCTTTTATGCATATGCATGGTCTTACGTGTCGTGACATGAAGGGCCTGAAGTTTGTTCTTCGTCCATTGAACTACCCCAAACGAGTAAAGTAGAAGCGGGACTCAAGCATGTTAGTCGCAGATACCTTGTTCAACGCCGACAGATTGGATGACCAAATCTGTCGAAGAAGATGCTTGAATCTGCTTCAGAGATACTCCTTTACTGTTGTTACGTCCTGAATGTGGCTTTGAGGCACGCCCAGGTATGTGTAGGTCTCGCCAGTGTTAAGATGTCTAATAACACTTATATCCGCAAGCTCAGGGTCCTTGGGAACGCCAACAATCTTTCCTTTCTTGTACAAGCGGGGATTGTCGGGAGATTACATAACGTTCAGGGGCACTTTCAAGCGGTCGAGCGCACATCCCATTCTTCGAACCGGTCCTTCAATTGTCCAGGGATGGTCCCGAAGGAATAACCCCTGAGCCTAGGTGTGAAAATCGTGCCGAAAGCTAAATGGCACTTGGGTGAGGTGTTTTAAACGGTGATTCTGGGATACAGAGCGACCTCTCAGAGTATGCAGCGTTGGCCTGGCACGCGGGGCTCTACAAGCATGGACGAACCCTTTTCCTAGCTGCTCGTGGGTACAACAATGACACTACCAAAACACCAAAAAGTTGTAGAAGCGGTTCAAAATTATTGAACGCGCAGAGCACCCGACAATGGGTCGACAAACAATTCCGATCGTCATAGAGTTCGGGGTGCTGAAAATAATTTAGATGGAAACACGATGACTAGACTGCTACGATGCCAGAATTATCCCTTCTCATCGAGGCTTTATGGCGCGTATGCATACCCTGTGGTGCCAGAAAAACCCAGAGCGTCAGCACGTTTCGATTCAATCGTTGCGAAATCAACGTGCCTACCTCTCGAAAAATGGATATGTACGCGGAGCGCATCCCCAAGCGCTGCTTGATCATGCTGCAGCCGAAAAACAGAAAGCGACATGAGGACCAACCGCGGAAAGCAGGCACCTTCTGAGAGATGATCACGATTTCAGGACAAGAAGAAACATTAAGATGCAAGTTCCCCGTAAGCCCCAAGATCTGGCTGAACTGGATGTCTTCCTTCGTGGAGAAATCTCGCAAGAGTTCGACCTCTGGACTATCAGTTGCTCAGTTTATGGTGCTGCGAGAGCTTTGGCTGATTTAAATCGAAGGCTCAAACCGACGATGGATCAAAAGACCAGCGGACATTTTACACCTCCCGGGAACTTTCCTGGAACGTTCCGAAGGTGCCCGCGGAACGTTCCGTGCTATTAGGGAAATTTCAGTCACTGGAATTTCATTCCATTTTTCACGAAATAACAAATTAATTGGTTTCAAATACAACTATACATTTAGTAAATTCCAACAAAAATGAAATTCATTTTTTAAATTGTTTTACAAGTTTTTAGAGGGGTGCCTTAGCTTATCCGCCCTGACGTCAGTGCTCCGATCTCCCCTATTGTTATATATTTTTCGAATTGCCATCTCGAGTGTTACATCCTTTGCACACATTCCTGTAGAAACAGTGCTTATAAACAGAAGTTAGTCAATCATCAGTGACATCAATCATATCAATATAATAATAATATCAGTTAGGATTTATAGGTTGAGAATTCAAAATATTTTTATAAATGTAAATATAATTTGTATGAATAAATAATACATTTTTATGAATAAATATAATACCTCCGAAACAAGTTACATAAACATGCAATAAACATTAATTTATAAATAGTGAACTTTTCCGAGTCTCGAGTTCTGGAGTTTAATTCACTAAAATTATATTACATACTCTTTATACAAAGAAAATTACAAATAATAAAGATTGCATAAATTATGGAAGAAAATAATATAATATTTATTCTTTATTGACATACATATTCGCTTTTACTTTTATACGCTTCAAATTTATACTTCCCATGGGATATCCATGGCTATCTGTGATTTATTTTTGTTGAGCATCATTTAAGAATAAAATTTAATGAACAGGTACAGTGCTACAGATTTCATGCCTTACCCTAATAGCACGGAACGTTCCGCGGGCACCTTCGGAACGTTCCAGGAACGTTCCCAGGAGGTGTAAAATGTCCGATTGTTCTCCAAGACTTCGAGAAACGAACTATAATCGTGATCGAATTCTCGGCTCCTTCCGAATACAACATCACTGCTAAGGAGAAAGAAAAGGGGGAAAGGTATCAAGACCTTAGAAGCGAGCTGCAACGACTGTACCCAAAATATTCGGTACGTGTAATTATCCTTGTGATAGGTGCTCTCGGAGGTGCCAAACTGTCACTGGTTCGTAACCTTAAAGCGATACCCGCGTGCCAAAAATAAGCCAAGGCACTTGCGAGATGGATGCAGAAAGCTGTCATCCTTGGGTCATTTCGTGCCCTCAAAACGCACGAGGGTTTCGCCGGCCCGTCGTTGTGATTTCGTCGTGTTCTGTGACCACCCATCGCACGGTTGTAAGCTCCCAGTGGGACCCTGCGGTGGTTGTGTAACCTTATTTTCTTAGTATATATAGTATGTTGAGACATAGCAATGAAAATATTAAAAAATATTATCTTCAGAATTATCTCAGGGCATCTACTCAAATTTTGTAGAGAAATTCCCTGCCAATTTTGGGGGTTTTCCAGCTATCTACACACTTTTCCAAGGTATAATTATCCTGAATAAGACGCCACTCAAGTATTAATTATCGTGTTTTTTGTGTGTATATATATGCAATTAAAAAACGAAGTTAAACAACCACCGCTGTGTCCGGCTGAGAGCAACTGCCATCTAACAATGAAACAGGCTCCCATTAGGACTGCGGTAAATCTCACTCATGGCCACGTCTCACAACCGTGAGATGAGGGGTCACAGGATACGACGAAATCACAACGACAGGCTTGCGAAACCCTGGTGTGTCTTGAGGACACGAAGCGACCCGAGGATGACAGCTTTCTGCATCCATCTCGCAAGTGCCTTGGCATATTTTTTGCTTGGAGGGAAATCAGCTGATTTGCATGTACCTATTTCTTTTTATCAAAACATTAAAAAATCTATTTAATGCATCACCGTTGCTCTTTCATAATTATGTTTAGCTAAATACATTTGCCTATCATTTGAAACACATTCAATTTTCTATTCAAGAAAACTTGAGAATTCAAATTACCGTCACTCGTAGATTTTTCCGCATACCGAAAAATCTATTTTCACAAAACATGATTTGAGCAAGTACGCAAGTTGCGCATCTGCAATCGTGTGAAAGAACCCTTAATGATTTAATTTTAATATAATTGTATTATCGCTCGCTACAGCTGTCAGCAATGGCACTGTCAGCGGTTTCCGAAATTGTTGAATTTTGAGTAAAATTGTGGAATTTTTCTATTTTGACCCCAAATTTGTGTTCTGTGGTCCGAAAACCCCCCTCGTACTGACGTTCATGGGAATCTGCTGAATTAATAAAAATGTTTAAGGCCATGCACGAAGGAATAGTAAGGAGTGGGATCACCACGAAGGAATAGTAAGGAGTGGTATCCCTGTAAGTGGGGAGTGGGACGAACATCGTCCAAGAATTCCGTAATGCTTGCCACGGCTGAAAACTTGGTCTCTGTATCGCGCACATGCGCACTGGCAGTTGCCATGTCAACGATGTGAACACGCGTTGAAAGTTTTGATTTTGTGTTTTGCCGGCCTAACCTAAAAACGAATATTTTTTTATTAGTAGTAAAAAATAAAAACACAAACGAACATAACCTACGTATGCATCGAGATGTCAAAATATAACAGGGGAGTGGGAATAACACGTCACTGCGAAAACAGCTCTGCGCATGTGCACGATACCGAGACCAAGTTTTCATTCGTGGCAAACATTAACGAATTCTTGAACTTTTCGAATTTTGGTCTAGAAGATCAATTTCATAGTGATAGTTTCGAAATATATTCTGAATGCAGTAAAAATGGTGACAGAAATTTCTTCATGAATTACGGTAACGTTTGCAAATATATTCCAATAATTTTTCATGAATTGTCATGAAAATGAAAAATGCCATTATTAGGACGACTCGTGAGTCTTTCGAACGATCTGCTTAACAAAATCGATCTCTATTTTGGGACCCTGGGGGCATTCACAACTTGTAGACATCCCCGACCCCTTTTCAACATTTAGTAAATTTGGCAACAAGTGATAAGATAAAAAGTTCGGTCAATAATAACAGTTTTTTCGTAAATATTAGTTGTATGGTAGCAAAAACAAGATAGTTATATTTAAAATCATAATGTAATTAGTTTCCTCAAACAAGAACAAAATATCTAAATATTAATTATATATCAATTAGGTTTAGAATTTACAGAATAGAATACCTTGTATATTCAAAATAAGTTTCTTTAATTTTTTTAAGCCTTCGAACATAAAAAAAATTTAATGGTTTGATAATTTCATTTGTGTCAATATAAGTGGCCAATTCGAAGGATATTTTATCAGGGAGAAATACATTGTACTTTACTATGTATCATTTAATGTATTTTTCTATACGTTTAGCGTTTGATCTAATTTTCTCCGTTAAAAAATCAAAAATATTACAAGTATTATTAATTTCTTCAAATATTGAGAAACATCGTTATTTAAGTTTATTCATCAAAAGTACCATTCCTATACAGTTAGATATTCACAAGAACTGAAGAAACATTATTCATAATTAACTCGCGTAATTGTATATTTATTATTATTTAAAACAACTTCAGCGATTTTTTAATGAATTTAGTTAGTGCCAATTCCGACATTCTTGTGATCTCAGAAACTTGGCTTCGTCCGGATGTACCCGACTCAGCGATATTAATTAAGGGTTTTAGTTAGTGCGGGCTCATCGTAAAAGTTGCAAGGTAACGAGAGGTTGTGGGGTGGCTATTTATATTTATATTAAAGATGATCTTAGCTACGAGTCTGTGTATAATAATCATAATCAATTTTTAACGGGTGTTCCCGCTGACATCCCTGTGGACCTATGCCTAGTTATAGTGAAATTTAAGAAAACGCGTCTTGCAATTCTAGGTGTTTACAGGGTCGTGCCACCTGCGAATCCAATCACATGGTTTGCTCAGGAGATTTTAATATCAATGCGGCGGATACCTCCCATATATGCTGGGCTAGGTTGCTTTACATATCACGCTCTCTATCGCTCAGGCGGGTTACCAAAGAACCGACCCGCTCGGACTCAATTTTGGACCTTATTTTTGTAAGCGACGATCTCCCACTTTTAGATTCGGGAGTGGCCAAGCTATCAGGAAAATTTGACCATGACTTGATTTTCTGCGACACAAACCTAGATCTATCAACAAGACCGAGTGTCTACCACATAGGTAGGGACCACAAACGTGTGGATCAAAGAGCTTTCAATGAGGCAGCAAGCAGAATCAAACTCTTAGTCTACAATCATGTCCCCACGCAGATCAGTGAATAGGAGAGTACCTCAGGGGGCCCTCAGTAGCCCAACATTGTTTGCTATTTACGCAAAAGACCTTCCTGACTCCGTGAATGGATTTTGCGTAGGGTAGAGGCGATCTCCAATGGCAGAATTAAAATAACCATAAACATGTATGCAGATGATACACAGGTGTATATCCGTTGTAAGCGGGAAGACATTAATGAGGGAGCAGCCATTTTAAACTTTGCCTCTGGGCATACTGCCATTTACTTTACAAACCTTTTTCTTCGCATACCAAAGGCCAATCTAATAGGTCAATTATTTCGAAAGTTATCGTGCTCGCAAAAAGACATCCATACATACACATACAGACAGACAGACACATTCGTAAAAACCTGTTTTTTGGGTTCAGGGGGTCTCACAACGTGGACATTTGACAAAAACCGGGGGGGGTCAAATTTTACACAAATCTAACACCTTCTATGGATGAGAATGTAAAAATGCCGAAAGTGAAAAGTACTTGTCGCGTTGAAAAATTTAATTAAAATTGGTTTAATAACTCCTTGTTTATTTAATAAACTATACATTACTTTATAGAGTTACACTTTCTGAAATATTGTTTACAGAAAAGTAGCTGACCAGGTAACTGATCCTTTACAGATCAAAAATGAAAAAAAATTCATCTATAAAATGATGATAAATGATTTTATTTAAAATTAAGTTTACCAGTTCAGACACGATCGTCTTTTCCAATTTTTATTATCGAATCATTTAAATTTTCAAAACGTCTAGACTGTCTGGCTCCATTAGGTATCTTCATTTCAACCAGCAGCTAACTTCACTTTATTCAGTGCTGAGGGGAAAACAATGGACTAAATACATGGGATTCGGTCTATTTTTGCGGTATTTTGCTAATATATTCGTAAAAACTCATTTTTTCTATATAAGTGTATTTGAAAAATAGTTTTTATTTTTTAAGAACTATTTAATGAAATAATAATTACACAGGCCGACAAAATTTGACAAAAGTCAAAAGCCAGAAAGCAGACCAAACAGTTCCGAAGGATTTTGATGCGCTGAATCCGAATCCGAACTCAAAATTGCTCCTGTACGTCAGGTTTTTAAGATATCCTTATCGCCCTGAAAGACGCCTCTCTGGAAGGTGACGTTGTTCGTTGTCACACGATAATTTCCAGATGAGATAGTAAATGTAGTTTTCCGAAGAGTCATCAATCTCTTTATGCATCTCACTATGTGTGGATGTACCTTCAAGCTTTCCAACAGGCATATGATAAGTCTATGAGAGGTTGAATCAAAAGCTTTCCGGTAGTCAATCCAGGACATTGACAGGTTGCGTTGATGGGCTGCGGCCTCTTTACAGACACACACAGCCACGTTGTTCGTACATCTCACGCCATACAGGCTCAACTCGCGGAACAATCCTGTTAATTAGGACAGCTGTAAAGATCTTATACAGTGTGTTCAAATAAGTTATTGACCTGTAATTCTCTGGGTTGGACCATTCACCTTTATTCGGTAGGAGTATAGTGCTTCCTAACACCAGCCGCTGCGGAATGGGCGTCTACGACTTTAAATATGAGGTGAATATGCGGGCCAAATGTTGGTGTGTAGAATTAAACTTCTTCCAGCAGAAGTTCTTAATACAATCTGGTCCAGCACCGGAGAAGTTCTTTGTGCCTCTATGTGCTTTTTTCACCTCTTCGGCAGTGAATGATGGACATTCCTCCCCAGATTTCATGAAGTTGTCGCAAAATTCCTTAAAGCGGATGATATTTTCAGTATCTTCTTTCAACTGTAGTGTTTTCGGGATCTTGTTTACCTCTCTCCAAAAAGTCTCTACCTCGTTGGGCTTGGGTGGATTTTTGATAGAAACAGGGTGTTTACTGAAGAGGCGAGATGGGTCAGCGAGAAACTTTTGATACTTTCTGATCCACCTCTCCCTCTTCTGTATTCTCCTCCTTGCGTCAGATAACAGCCGTATTTTGTCAACAATATGTTGCTTTCAAAAACTCGTTTCTCCTCCAAACAACGCATACGCGTACAGAGCCTACCTGGAAACATTGCTCAATTATGGACCAGTTGCAAGAAAGAGCCATCTGACTTCCGCTCTCTGGTGTGTAGATTCTGCAGGAAAAATGGAAGATTTGTCCACCGAAGATACAAGCATCGATATCTGCCGGGCTCATTTTGGTGCAGGCAAAACAATAGATCTAATCGGTCATCTGCATTGCAACATTTTCAATCAAAACAAATTTCTTCTCAACGGAGTCGAGATGCGTCTTCGACTAGTACGTACAAAAGATAGTATTTGCCTTCTAGATCCCGTCAGGACATGCAGTTGACACATTTTGGCAGCATCGCTCCTCGTACGTCGTTCAAAAATAAGCCTAGGTATTTTACTAGCACACGCGAAAGCTCTAGCACAAGGAACAGCAAAATACACGATAACAAGATTGGAGGTCAAAGCGCTCACTTTACATGGCGGAATTCACGGTGAAACTCTTGATAATGTTATTCTCGGCAGTTGCCTAAAAGAATAATCATTAGTTTCATCGAGAACAGAGCCCTTAACGGAAATAGAGAACTTAATCCATTTGACTTCAAAAATTACAAGATTAATTTCTTGTCCCTTTACGTGGATGGCACGCAAATACCCTCGAAACCTCTGCAATCAGATTTTTCCAAAAATAAACTTTACGTTGATGCTTATCCGACTCTTTTCTCTAGTACAGGCATTCACTTTCTTAATGAGGATAATGATATTGATAGAAGCGATTACCCGAAAAGATTCTGCCTGTTTGCTTTTGATCTAACGCCTGATCTTTCTGCAAATTGTTATTCTCACTGGAATCTCGTAAAACATGGAAGTCTACGAATAGAGGTGCGTTTTGAAGAGTTAGGCCTCAGCTACGCTTATCCCCACTTAAGCAGTTTAAGCCTGCAACTAGCGTACGGTGTAAGGAGGCTCAGTGTTGAGAATTACGTCTAACTGTAGGAGTAGATGTTATGCTTCTACATAAGGACGGCAGAATAAAGCTGTATTCCATTTTGCATGATTTCCCTTAGACTTAGAATATACATTTTAGGGACGCTTTGGAAAAAAAGTGAAATAATGAAAAGTTCTAAATTTCCCATTTCTATAACCTTCTTTTAATTATTATATATAGCCCTAAATAAATCAATACATTTTTTACTAAGCAATTAGTAGTTTCCCACTATCTAATTAGTAAATAAATCGACTAATAGAATTATAGTAATTTTTTAATAATCTTTAGTGGCTCACTTTCCTCTGATTGAATTAGAAGAATTTCACTAATTTACATTTATATAGAATGATTACGACTTTTTTTTTAATAGAATGAACTGCGTAATTAGTGGAATATATGTACCAACTCGTACGTACTATTTCCGTGTAAAAATTCCCCTAACGTGGAAAGAATATTGAACTTCTAAGTGCGCAAACTGAATATTCAAGGAATCTCATGACGTACTTCATAATGAACAAAGAACACGTAAGCCAAATATTCGGGTATGGAAAAGAACTGAACCTGAGAACAAACCCCAATCAAAAACTAGTGGAATAAATATAAATTGGTTATTATTATTATTAGAGTGAACCCCGGATTTAGCTCCCCTGGATTGTGCCCTTCCGAGAATTGACGCCCCACCGTGGGGATACGTGAGAGGCGTTTGCGGGGGGATGTGCGGTGTGCACTCAGGCGTGACAAAACAGAGAGATAAAACAGGAGAGAGACAAAATAGTTCCGAGTCTCTGGATTTAAATCACGGACGCATTATTACAATGCAATCAAGTGATCTGATAAGAGCGTGGGCCTTGACATATTGGGCAAAGCCTGGTTTTTAATCCATCATTCACGAACTGGGTTGCAGTCAAGTGCATGATAGGGGGGACCTACAGCTTAAGGTGGGTTCCGAACCACCAGAACCTCGGTAAAGGTAAATAGAAAAATTTGAAGAGGTACCGGCTCAGGGTTCGAACCCCGGACCTCTAAGGTGAAGTCCGAGCGTCTAACCAACTGAGCCACCGAGGCTACCTTTACTTTTCAAACTTGTTCTCGGGTTAAGAAGAACCCGGCTTTTCATCATAGCCACGGACTAAGTCAAGTGACTGATGTGATTAGAATATAGATAGTTAAATTGATACGATGTATGAAATCATTTGCGATGATGTTTTAGACACAAAATTAGGAGCATGGTGTACTTTGCAGGTGGTCTTTTTCCGCTGCTATGCTTACACAGTGGCCTTGAGTGTTGGGGGTGACAGCAGCCGCCTTTAGATTCTTTCTCAGAGCTACCATTCACTACCTTTACCATTATTATTATATGAGAGAAGTTTTAGGCTCCGGAAGCTACGATCATGGTTCCTTTAACCAATCAAAATCGGCGCAACTGGAACGTGTACGTCATCCACTTCTGCTCCTTCTGTGCTAGAAGGTAAGCAAGAGCGGGAAATTTACGCGAGAAAACATCGTTCAACACTGTTCATTGGAGTCAGTCATTATTAGAGAAATTTTAGGCTCCGGAAGCTACGATCATGGTTCCTTAAAGCAACCAATCTCGACGCAACTGGAACTCGTACGTCATCCACTTCTGCTCCTTCTGTCCTAGAAGGTAAGCAAGAGCGGGAAATTTACGCGAGAAAAGATCGTTCGCAACCCGAGGACGCGTTCGGTGGCTTTGTCATAGGCCCTTCAGTTCTATTCCAAAGGAATCGAAACCGAAACCGAAGAGCGGAACCCGCCACCGATTGGTTTTGATCTAATAAAAGCGTTCCTTCCATCTGTGGTCGGAACTCAGGTTTTCATATATATATGTACAATATGTACATGTAGATTGTTAAATAAAAAGCAGGTCACCTCCAGGTGTACTTATATTAATGGACACTGCAAAAATACCGACTGGAGGCCGCAAGAAAGGTGACAACAAAGAGATTATGTTTGTAAATCTGTGCATATTGCATGATAAGTATTTAACTTACCTCGTGTAAAAGGTACGCGCTCCACGATTTGTCCAGATCCTGATACACGTCGTTAAAGATCAGGTTAACAAGTTGCCTGAACGAGGTGAGAAAAACAAAACAAACCTCGAAATTTCCCTTGGGAAATGATGAAAAACGAGACGAGACCAGGGTCAGTAACGTATAATTCTCCACATATTACACGTGGTTTTCTACGCGTATATTAATAAGTATTCTACCTCTCTAGTTTTCTACGTGATTGGACGTATATTACGTCCTAATGGAAACTTTCAGTGCGCATGCGACAATATCGAAAAGTACCTCACATAACCAATTTTTCTTGTCGTGAGTCGTAGTCGCCGTGTTCGCTTTTCAACTTTTCATTGCAGTAAATTGTAAAAAGATGTATCGAGAGGGTAGACCTAAAGGAATAATGTGGGACCAATTATCACACTATGTGTTCGGTGAGCAGAGGTGGGACGAGCGGCGTCCAAGAATTCGTTAATATTTGCCACGAATGAAAACTTGGTCTCGGTATCGTGCACATGCGTAGAGCTGTTTTCGCAGTCACGTGTTATTCCCACGGCAAGATGGGCAATAGATCAACACCATAGAAGTGCCTAAGATGGTAATATAACACTTTTAGAGCCGCATTGTGTCTATCTATGTACCCGTAACGTGCATACAGGTATATCCATTATGCGCTCGCGGTAAACTAAGGTGTCTATAACGCCGTCTTGACAGGCAAAAAGAAATCCCTCAGTCTCCTATCCCAATCCAGCAGACTTGAGGAACATGTTAGACAGACCTATCGAGAGCTCTTCTCTACGTATAATGCCGTAGAATTCTCTTAGTAGAAGCGTACTATATGTTCTGATTTCTATACACGACTTTTGAGCACCGAGGGTGTCGGTGATGCTAGGCTATGTGTGGTGTCGCTGGAATCAATCGGGAGGCGAAGCTCCTCTGCGGCCCTATCTGCGGCATGGTATAGAAACGCCGCAACATTGACGACTTCATGTTGATGTACGAGTAGCATAAGAGAAACTGCTCTATTTAGAACTCAGTAGGCTGTAGCCAGAACCGTTCTTCGATGAAGGCACTCCAAGCTTACCAAGCCTCTACCCCCTTTATCTTGAGGTAGGTATATTTGAGTTACGGAAGATCTAGTATGTTGACTTTGATGGATTGTCATCATCTTGCGTGTGCTTCGGTTATGTTGCTTTAACTCATCGACGTTCCATTTTACTGCACCAAACGTGTAGAGCAGTATATCAGCGGCCAGACTATTGGTCGCCTTTATCTTATTCTTACCAGGTAATTTGAAAGCCCAAATTTTTCTGAGAATTTGGCGATACCTTTTTACCAGGGCCGTTTTTAACACACGCACATTTTGAGTTTCCGCTTGCGGTATTCCAAGATATGTATATGTTTCTCCATTACCAAGATGTTGAATGGTATTTCCGCCTATGAGCAACGAGCAAAAATGATCGCAACAACTGGGTACAACAGAAAGTACATTGCACATGCGCAGTAAACTTTCCGATAGGTGAAATGGTCTATTCGCTATAAGATTGTCGCTTACTCACTCACTCACTGGCTTCCAGTTGTGCAATCGATAAATCCAATCAATAGTAAGTATTCCATTGCACTAATACTCGCCTGAATCAAAAGAATTGAATGCCATTATAAGTTATAAAAAATGTCGTTAATGAGCGTCAACATATGCCAATGATAATGATTTGTTTCAAATGATCTTTTGTTCAATAGAATTCAGTGCAATCGAATACCTGCCATAACTGATATGAATGAAATAGAAGAAACAAAATGGCGAAAGAAACACAGTGGGGTTTCAGTCAGACATTGTTTTGTGCAGTTATTCTTGGAGTAAATATGTTCTTTTTCTAGTTTCAATATAGAAATGGAGCCAAGTGATGCTTCTACAAGTCCAGCTTGGGGAAAATTATATTTCATATACAGTACATTTTTTTACTGTTTAAAGCGTTTTCATGGGGCTGGTAATAGAGGGATACAGTGATTGAGTACTAATTTCATGTTTATTCAAACTGCGTTCACAGGACAACAAAACGGTAGTGCGTATTTTTGTGGCAATTTTACGTGCACGGTTGTCATCTCGACAGACAGATGTCAACTGACTAACGCTGGACGCGCCTCGGCCGACTGTCCGCGAACGCACGACCCTTGCCGATGAACCCAAGGGCCTAACAAGAAAATGTGCACAGCTTCCACACCAATTGTAATCTTGAAACAATCACAAAAATTTGCAATACATCTCGCAAGTGCCGTGGCATATTTTTGGCACGCGGGTATGGCTTTAAGGTTACGAACCAGTGATAGTTTCGCATGTCATTTTTTAGATGACAGTTGCTCCCAGTGGGACCCTGCGGTGGTTGTTAACCTTTAGTTTTTATATATATATACGGGGGTCTAAAAAGTCCCGGGACGGTTGGATATTTCCTCAGGTAAAATATTTTTCCAAAAAGTAAAGGTCATTCTTGAAGTTATTTCAACGAGGAATTCAATGGTGACCTTGATTTTGACCTTGAAGTTGACCTTCATGGCTTTTTGAAGGTCAACTTTGTTTATTTGAATAGAAGCCCCCTTTTTTTACATCTGCAATCGATAGAGCGGAAAATTCTACGTTCAGATACGTACCCAAGTCATAAGTCAATTGTAACGTTCAAGGTCAATTATAGGTTATTTGAAATGAACAAAGTTTTCCAGGAGGTCAGTGCAATTCCTGAAGTATTTTTCAACGTGAAATTCAATGGTGACCTTTATTTTGACCTTGAGTTGACCTTCATGGCTTCTAGAATGTCAACTTTGTTTTGTTTTTTAAAATGGAAACCCCCTTTTTCACATCTTCAATCGATAGAGCGAAAAATACTACGTTCAAGTACGTACCCAAGTCATAGGTCAATTGTAACATTCCAGGTCAGTAAAAGGTTATTTGAAATTAACAAAGTTTTCCAAGAGGTCAGTGTAATTCCGGAAGTAAATTTCAACGAGAAATTCATTGGTGATCTCTGTATTGATCTTGGTGATGATCTTCAAGGTTTTTTCAAGGTTGCTGCTCCGTCCTGCTGGAACCAAATATCTTGAAAATTATCGCCTGTAATCTCCCTTATTCTCGGTACAATTTGGTTTCTGAGAAGTTCTTCATATGCACGGGCATTGAGATTACCATCGATGAAGAAAGGGCCTATCAATGTATCATTCAAGATACCGGCCCATCCCTAGCTGCTCGTGGGAACAACAATGACACCACCAAAACACCAAAAAGTTGTAGATGCGGTTCAAAACGATCAAATGCGCAGAGCACCCGACAATGTATCGGCAAGCAATGCCGATCATCCTAGAGTTCAGGGTGCTTAAAATAATTTAGATGAAAACCCGACGATAAACCGGCGAAACGCCCACATTGAGTGGACGAATTAACTCAAGAATGACTTGCTAGACTGCTACGATGCCAGCATTATCCCTGTTCATCGAGGCTTTATGGCGTGTATGCATACTCTGTGGTGCCAAAAACACCCGGAGCTTCTGCCCGTTTCGATTCAATCCTTGCGAAATCAACGTGCGTACCTCTCGAAAAATGGATATGTACGCGGAACACTTCCGCAACCGCTGCTTGATCAAGCTGCAGCCGAAGATGAGGAAGCGACAACAATACCAACCGCGGAAGGCAGGCACCTTCTGGGAGATGATCACGATTTCAGGACAAGAAGGAAAATTAACATCCTAAGCCCCAAGATCTGGCTGAAATGGATGCCTCCCTTCGTGGAGAAATCTCGCAAGAGTCCGACCTCTAAACCTTCAATTGCTCAGTTTATGGTGCTGCGAGAGTTTTGGCTGATTCAAATCAAAGGTTCAAATCGACGATGGATCAAAAGACCAAAAGACGCTTGCATCAACTGAACAAGAAGATTGGATGGGAAAGACAGAATGTGTCCCGTGTTCAATGTGTGATTGACTAGATAACATCTGGTAGGCCGTTCACGGAAAGGGTTCGAAATTTCGCCCAAGAACTAAGGATCTTGAATCACACATTGAACAAGTCAAATCTGCTGACAATCAAGCAGCATATTGTTGACAAAATACGGCTGTTATCTGACGCAAGGAGTTGAAGATATTTTCAGGTTTACGTTAATTAGGAAATTTTCTGTAAAGAAACATGGTTTATGTACGAGATAATGTTCATATTAGTATAACTTTATGAAAGATTATCTCAAAGAATTTCTTTACATAATTGTGTAAGTTTGTGCATTGTGTTTGAAAAGAATGAGCATCAGTGCTGAGATCTGCAAGTTGCTCCGTCATCAGAAAATAATATAAGTGCAATACAAGGTACATATACTATTTATATATATTATACCATATACTATAAATTATTTATTACATATACTATTTAAAAGTTACAATTTATACATATTTTGTATATATTTTTAAAGTATCGAACATTCAGTGAATCTTGAGGGTAATGAAACGATATCCTACTCGCTGTGATAATTTCAGATAATGGACTTCCAATACAAGGTAAATATATTGAAATGAAAATATTCTACGATGGAAATAATAAAAATAAGAACACGATTCATTATTCATAATGTATTTCAAAATGTATGGTGGGCGAAATGGCACAGACACGGTACAAGGGCGTAAGTGTGAAAATGAGAATGTTAGAGGAGGAGAATGTTACATCGTTGTAAAAGTAGCGACGTTTCACAAAAAACGCCGCGCTTGACACTGGAAAACCTGCATAACTTTTGCAAATTTGAATTTTTTATTTAGACTAAAAAATTTTTTCGAACGATTGTTTTCTTCTATTGATTCGTAAAAAGATCGCCTCAAAAAAAGCAACCACCTCTGAGAAAATCCTTATCAAAGGACCGAAGGGTCCCAAAAAATGCCAGAGTTGACATATAAAAAACTGCATTTTTTTTTTTTTTTTTTTGTACTCAAAAGAAAAACCATAAAATGATCTCGAAGTGTTATTTGGTTCTATTAAATCGTCTACTGGGAGCCGATGTCATTTTTTAGATGACAGGTGCTCCCAGTGGGACCCTGCGGTGGTTGTTAACCTTTAGTTTGCAATTATATATATATTGGACGCCAGATCAAGGTTTCGTTCCAAATTCTTCTGATCGCCGGTGTTTCGTCTAATTGTCTGAGAAGCGTCTGGCGTTTGGAAAAATGGCTGAGTATTCTTTTGAATGCATAAATGAGCTATTCACTTGGACGCCAGGTAAAGAGTTCGTCCCAAATTCTTTTGAGCGCTGGCAGTCGCCTAGGCAGTCAGCCGACTGCCTGAAACTTCTAAATCCTACGACCACACTAAGAAAAAAAAGATATACATGCATACATACATACACATAAACTGGAACCTGGAATTAGAAACCTTGGCTTTACGATATTCCTAGAACTGATGGCCTTCTCATTTTGAAGATTCGGGGAGCGTGTGCCCGAAAGAGAGGCGAAGCTCAGTCAAGCCTGGCAAACAGTATGAGGGCCGCACGCAGCGCGTTAGTTACATCAGTTTGCGTCATGCGTCCAAATCCAACAGAAATTATTCATGCGGATCTGCCTGTTTACGTCTGGATTGCCTAGACTTAAGATCAAGGCCACTGCAAGCCATGGCCGAAACCCTTTTTTCATTCCAGGTTCCAGTGTACTATAATTGAGTAGTCTCGGATCCAAGGGCACTTGAGTGTCCATTTTAGACCCGTAAGATTTAATGATTGATTCTTGTGCAGAATGTTCTTCTGATAACGAATATATTGGGTGCACATGGCAAATTCAAGGTCTTTTTGTTGTTATTTGACATTGTCTGTGTTTAAATAAAAAATGTCATATCTCGGAAAGTTATGCAATTTTTGAAAATATTTTTTCATAATCATTTAAAGCGCCGAACAATCCTGTTGTTTAGGACAGCTGTGAAGATCTTATACAGTGTGTTCAAACAAGTTATTGGCCTGTAATTTTCTGAGTTGAACAAGTTACCGTTTTTCGGTAGAAGTATAGTGCGTCCTAACACCAGCCACTGCGCAATCGGCGTCTCCGACTTCAAATATGAGGTGAATATGCGGGCCAAATGTTGGTGTGTAGGAGTAAACTTCTTCCACCAGAAGTTCTTGATAGAATCTGGCCCAGCTCTCTCTCTCTCTTTCTCCTGTATTCTCCTCCTTGCGTCAGATAACAGCCGTGTTTCGTTCACAATATGCTGCTTGATTGTCAGCAGCTTTGACTTGTTCAGTGTGGGATTCGAAATCCTCAGTTCTTGGGCAAACTTTCGAACCCTCTCCGTGAATGGTCTACCAGACGTTATGTAGTTAATCACACATTGAACACGGGACGCATTCTGTCTTGCCCATGAGAAACTGATGGTCCAGAGGTCAGACGCTTGCGAGATTTCTCCACGAAGGGAGGCATCCATTCCAGCCAGATCTTGGGGATTAGGAGGAACTTGCATGGTAATGTACCTTCTTGTCCTGAAATCGTGATCATCTCTGAGCAGGTGCCTGCTTTCCGCGGTTGCTATTATTGTCGCTTCTTCATCTTCGGCTGCAGCTTGGTCAAGCAGCTGTTAAGGAAGCGCTGCAGGTACATATCCATTTTCCGAGAGGTAGGCACGGTAATTTCACAAGGATTGAATCAAAACGTGCTAAAGCTCCGGTTGTTTTAGCACTACAGAGTTTGCATACGCGCCATAAATCCTTGATGAACAGGGATAATGCTGGCATCGTAGCAGTCTAGCAAGTCATCCTTGAGTTGATTCGTCCACTCAATGTGGGCGTTTCAACTGCGCAATAAACCGACACCGCCTGAAACGTTTTCACTTCATCATATTGCGTAATATACGCGACTGTCTACCTGCGCACTCGACCCTTCCTTGGCGAGAGTTGCAACCGTCTCTCGCCCTACGCTCTGAGAAACTACATGAGCCAGCAGTTCTAGGAATGTTGAGTGTATTTATTTGTATTACGAGTATTATTTATTTCAAATCTCCCGCGCTTTTCAGTTGAAAAAGTTTCATACAGGCGACCCATCAATACAAGAACGGGGCAGCCAATGAGAGTCGCTGGATAAAAAGTATCTGCCCACTCGTGGTAGAGGTGGGGGCCCCTCCAATATTAGAATAACGGAACGGATACGTTTAAAGGCCAGTAGAATAAAAGAAAGTTGACTGTATTTATGACGCTATAATTTGAAAACGATAATTGTACAAAAAACCATAAACGGAAAAAAGTCTTGTCTTGGCACAAACTTTCCGAAACATATTTTAAAGTTTTTTTCTCCTTTTTAAATACTGTATTTGTTTCAAAAAACTTTCGTAAACAATTAACGACTAACCAACATAGAATTTCAATTAAAAACCCTACTCTAGTAGCAAGATAACTGCAGACTGGAGCCAGCTGGGCACCAGAAAAAGAATAATCTGTTTACATTCTGGCGCCCGGCTGGTTCCGCTTTGGCGTGCTGTTCTGGCGCCAGAGTCTGGTATAGCAGATCCTGGGTCAGATTGGTCATGATATACACCAGACAAAATTAAAATAACGTAAAATGGTACTAAACAGGTTTCTGTCATAGTTTTACACTATATTTCAGCCCTTTCTAGGAGAATATACTGCGAAGACGTCACTACATTTCAGGCGAGACACACTGAAATATTACAAACATAACCCCGAAGTTTCAGTTGAAGTTGTCGACTGTCCAGACTTGAAGAAACCACCCTTTAGCTTAGCAGCTTCTGGTAACTTTTTGTTTAAAATCTCCCCGTATATTCTTTACATTCGCTTATGTGCCCCTCTGACACTCTTCTGCTCGCGTTGCATACTACCCACGTAACACCGTGATCTGATAATCTCGTCATAATCAGGAAATGATGCTGATATAAAATATCATTAGTAACATTTACCTCATGCCACAGGAAACAAGATTTTTTTTAAAGAAGAAGAGCATCAAATATGATATTTCTTTCAGTAATTGCCATGATTGTTTTGTGTATTTTTATTGATATACGTAACTCAGGTCTCACAGATCGGTCCCTGTATCCCCTATTGGATCCTATATTCACCTAAGGTTCCTAAATCACCCTATTTATAAGTTTGGGTCTCCATAGTCCCCTATTTGCAGCCCACACTCTAAATTTAAATCAGTCAAACTTTGACTGATTCAATCAATCAAGCACGTTATGACTGACAAATCAGTCATTTTTACTGACAAAACATTCGTTTTGACTGATGAATCAGTCAATATTAGTGACTGATTCAATCCGTCACTTAAAATGACAGATTCTCAGTCAATAAAAGTGACTGATTGGTCAGTAATTTTCTAAGTGACAAATAAATCTGTCATTTTGTGTTAGAATAAAATCAAGAGTGGCGTTTGCTACACGAAAATAATTAGAAATTACGTGAATAATACACTTTTAAAATACTTATATTAATAACTTAATTTTTATCAAATATTAACGATAAGGAATTATTTCTTAATTGATTACAATAATTAATAAGCAGTCGCGGACAATTGTCCAAGGATGGTCCCGAAGGAATAACCCCTAAGCGGAGGCGTAGATCACCAATTCCATAAAAGCATCACCTACTTCCTCAGGATCTAAGTATTTAAGGCTGAAGACGTACCGCAGCCATTTTCCAATCACTGAGTCTGCATCCTTGAAATCTGGACTTAAGCCCAGCTGTTGGATTTTTCTCCACCTATAAAACAATATAATTTTTGTTTTTTAAACAGCCAACTGTATTTTTGTAGGGGAGCGGCGGCGAACGCGGTGCGGGGGCTAATGTGACGCATTCGAGTTTTCGAATATTAACGCATTTTCTCCTTGTGGAGGTAGTTTCATTACATGTATATATGTTTTTAACGTTACATTATTAGTTTAGTTAGTTTTCGTTCTTTCGTTTGTATTTTCAGAGTAGCTAAAAACAAGTAAAAAATTACAGGAGTTTCGTGTAAACTTATACAATTTTTTGAAAATTTTCTGTTCCGAGTTTCGTGAATGCTTTAAAGTTTAACATTTTGAGTAAAATTAATAAAATTTTATGTACAAAATCGTTATTAAATACTATTCACATGCGACTAATATGGCGCATTCGGGACTTTTAATATAAAGGATTGTTTAAAAAGTATCCCCGTTGATAATTAATTAAATATATCTTTCATTATGTGATTTTTCATATTGGTGAGTCATTCTGCAGTGTAAATAAAAATTTTGTTTCTTGACGTTTCAGCAAACATAACCCTCAAATTATTGTGAGACATTCTACACTGTTCAAAAAACATTTTTTCTTGCAATTTCGGCAGACATAATGCCTCAAATATGTTAACAATATTAAACGTAAATATATTCACCTTATCTTCAATACATTTTTCTAATTTTTCTTCATAATTTGTTTTTTATTCAATAATTATGAATTGAAATCGAAACGCGCCACATTACCAAACAAGGTGTGGAGCTCAACTTCTCGCAAAAATCTCGAATCAGGTCAAAGAAAAAATTGATATTAAATTTCAAGAAACTGTCCTTTGGTCTGATTCATCCATCACATTACATTGGATCAATACGTCACCACATATGTTGAAAACATTTGTCGCGAATCGCGTTGCAGACATTCAACATCAATCTAAAGTGGAACAATGGTGCCACGTGCCTTCGATTGATAATCCAGCTGACGCGTTGTCTCGCGGTCAACTTCCGCAGGAATTTTTGAAAAATTCCATTTGGAGGGAAGGGCCATCCTGGTTAGTCAAACCCGAGTCTCAATGGCCTCCACTTGCTCTAAATTTTGAGGGAAATCCTTTAGAACAAAAAAGGAACACTTGCCTGGTTACTTCGGTCAAAGAACCAGAATATTTTCAGACATTTTTCTCATTTTCTGCTTTGAAGTTTTTTGTAGCTTGTTGCTTTCGTTTCAAAAACTTCAAAGACGCGAAGATTATAGGCCCGTTGACAATAAAAGAAAGAAAGGGTGCCGAAATTCGTATTATCAAATTATTATTATTATTATTATTATATCATTAAGCCGTTTCCCTTTCGGGGTAGGCGTGAACTGCTCGGCTGGAAAGTAGTGATGTGTGGATGGGTATATAGGTGATGGGTAGATAGGTATATAGGTAGACAGGTATATAGGCTTCAGGTATAGATATTTTAGATTGATCTAGAATTCTCGTGTTACTTATTTAAATAACTCCGACCCAGGCTGCTGATCAATCTTTCTGGCGATCACCCCACGTGGAGAGCCTCACAAAATTGTTATGTGTCGCTCTCCACTTGGGCCCATTAGTATCCAAGGTCTTTGTTTCAGGCTTCATTCACTCTACTCACATTCTTTTTATAAACGGAGACTTAAGATTAAATTATGAAATGCTAATGGTCCTCGTGTCTTTATTGTAAGAATAATATCCCTTATGGTGTCCGGTTCTGTTATATTTGTTCCCCATGTAGGAATGTTGCAATCGTCCCTGTTGTAAATCCTTATTATAAACAAATATGGCCATAATGCAAGTATATCCACATTATCTACGAGCAAATCGATGTATTTGTCGATCTTCTGTCGGTGAGCGTAGTCCATTCTCGAAATTCTTTTTTTTTCTGTAAGTAGGTTAATATTTTTCTTATTGTTTGTCATTGATTGGCATTCTGGCTTGCTTAAGTCTATTGATATGTACTATTTTTGTTTAATTTTTTATATTCATTTTTAAATTGCCTTTTCCTAACACCTCTAGAACTTCGTATGGTCCTGAATATTGATTTGCAAATTTGCGTATTTTTCCACCTTCTAATAAGAAAACATTATCTCCAGCCTTAAAATTTTGTGGATTAGTTTTTTATCATAGTAGATTTTTTATTTCTCTTTTGCATATATTAAATTATTTCGGGCTATTTCGCGCATTTCATGTAGGCGTGTTATTAATTTGGTCAAGTAATGATCACATGTTTCTAGTTTTTCATGTTCCAATGGAGATTCGCTTGAAGATCAATGGATCCGTTAGATTAAGGGTGAAAAGCTGTGGTCTTAATTTGCCTAATCCGGAATCTTTTGGCTAATCGGTTCACTAAATTATTCAAAAAATCTGTACCCTGGTCTGTTAGAACTCCTTTAGGCGATCCAAATAAACATGTGAATTTTTTCACAATTGAATCGGCTATCATACTTGCTTGATGGTTCTGGAGTGCTATTGCTAGTGAATATTTTGTAAAATTATCTTGTATAGTCAGTATATATTCGTTCATAATTAACCCTACAGTACAGTCGCTAATGACCCTGGTAGTTGATGCGACTATAAACATTCAACTAATAAAAAAATAAAAAAATTTCACTTTAGAAAACTCCTTTTCGGTTACTCATTTAACATATCAAAACCTACCCTCAAAATTACACATTGGTACCACTTATATCCTTGACTTTGAAACATATATAAGCTTGCACATGAATGTATTTACTTTTAAGCACGTATATTTGGGTATGTACACTAACAGTATCACTGGTAATAGACCAAATCTTCTTATGTATATCTTAGTTTAATTCTTTACTTCTGTTGAATACCTATTCTTGATTTTAATCGTTATATCGATCACCATCAGTTTTTTAATTGTAATATATGTCACCTGTTCCTTGTAGGGCTATCTAGCCCTAGGAACTTATCATGAATAAATACAAATACAAAAATACAACTTCGTTAGCCAGCCATCTTGGTTAGAGCATTTTGAAAATTTTTGAGACCATTTTTTTTCAAATTTGAAAATTATATTTGCGGAAGTCCATAGTACTAAAAAATTAACACAATTTATTCCAATGACATTTTTCGATAAAATGAAAATTTTCAGAGTCACAGCAGAGTTACAGAAAAAAAGTCAAGACAAAAAAAGTGATTGTTTTTGCACGCCCTACACGACTGTCGTATCGACTTTTTGAATTTTCGTGAAGAATCAAAAATTCACATTTTTATTACACAAAAAGTCTGCCCGCTGGGCGGGCACATTCTCATCGCGCGCTGCTCGCAAGTTTTAGCGCGCCTAGGGCGCGCGACTGTTGGTTCTAGCGCTTCGCGCTCGATAATATATTTATCTCGCGCTTCGCGCTCGATAACGTATGTACCTCGCGCTACGCGCTCGGTCATATGCTCATAAAACGCCTCAGTATTCAAGAGATCAGGTATCCTTTTTGCGCAAAAACGGATATGAAGCTCTTTATCAACAAAAAGAAGAGCAACATCCTCCAGCGAACATACCACCCGTTCCAGCAAGAAAACCTTTACAGATAGCCGATAATGAAAACATGAGAAGCCGGAGACCTATCCACCAAAAAGTCTTTCTCAGGATGGACAAATTAACTGAAGCTAATAATGCTCTCCCCGATTTTCTTCCCGAAAATGTTAATCTCTGGAATTTTAACTTTGTAGTTTACGAGAAGGCGGTCTCCCTGCTTAGCGATAGTAGAAGTAACGATACTTTGGTACGCCTGAGTAAGACTCGCGAGCGTATTGCAAAGCTTCAGTTTAAAATTGAATCGGCGCGACGGCGTGCATCAAATATTCAGTGCGTGATTAGCTACATAACCTCAAATAAAAAATTCACTCCAAAAGTGAGGGCACTTGCTCGAAACTTAAAAAAAGCAAATGACACGCTGAACAAGTGTAAACTGTTGAACATCAAGCAGCACTGGACGCAAAAAATAAGATCTTTTTCAATAGCGAAACAGTGCCTTGAACGGCGAGTAAAATGGATTCAGGAAAATTCCACCTTTTCAACTCATCCTTCCCGTTTGTTCAATAAAACGTCACGTGCCGTTAAATATCCGCCTAGCCGAGAAGAGAGTCAAGTCTTCTGGGAGAAAGTGTATGGAGATACTTATCATCTAAAAGAAGACGTTTCAGATATATCACTTTTTCGTCACTTTTGCCAAAGGAAAAGTTCGCAGGCTCCAGAGGGAGAGTGTCCACTAATTACTGCTGAAGAAGTGAAGAAAGTTATTGCTAGAACTAAGAACTTTTCAGCGCCAGGGCCAGGAGCTTCGGACTGGACAAGTGTGCCTGCGTCCACCTACACCAAGGAAGACTAGAAACTACACCATCGCGTGACGATCGGGGTGTTCAACTCATTGGCGGAAGTACCATTCCACATCTTGGTAATGGAGAAACATATACATATCTTGGAATACCGCAAGCGAAAACCTAAAATGTGCATGCGTTAAAAACGGACCTAGTAAAAAGGTATCGCCAAATTCTCAGAAAAATTTGGGCTTCCGAATTATCTGGAAGGAATAAGATCCAGGCGAATAATATGCTGGTCGTTCCTATACTGCTCTATACGTTTGGTGCAGTAAAGCGGGGCGTCGATGTGTTGAAGCAACTTGACCGAAGCACACGCAAGCTGATGACAATCCATCGAAGTCATCATCCTAGATCTTCCGTACCTCGTATATACTTACCTCGTGATAAAGAGGGTAGAGGCTTGCTAAGCTTGGAGTGTCTTCATCGACGAGCGGTTCTGGCTACAACCTGCTCAGTTCTAAATAGTGCAGATTCTGTTATGCCACTCGTACATCAACATAAAGTCGTCAATGTTGCGGCGTTTCTATACCATGCCTCAGATAGGGCCGCAGAGGAGCTTGGCCTCACATTTGATTCTAGGGACACAACACATGGCCTAGCATCACTAACACCTTTGGTGCTCAAAAGTCGTGTACAGGAAGCAGCACATACGCTTTTACTAAGAGAACATGCTGACAAGCCTCTTCATGGTAAATTCTACGGTATCGTATGTAGAGGAGAACTCTCGATAGGTTTGTCCAACACGTTTCTCACGTCTGTTGGATTGAAATCGGAGACTGAGGGATTTCTTTTTGCCTGTCAAGACGGCGTTATAGACACCTTAGTTTACCGCGAGCGCATTATGAGTTCACGAAACGTCGGCAAGTTTCGTAGTTTTGCACACGATTGAAACCCGAAAAAGCTTTAAATTTAAATTTACCATAAATTACGATATTATCAAATTTTCCACATTCGTAATTTCAACATCACAAAACTGGCAAATATCCACTTTTCTTTATAAATAAAAAAATGTATCAAGTCACTCAGCAATAAATTTCAGAACCCTCCAATTTCGAATTCTGAAATTTCCGAATGAGTCCATCTGCAATTTTATTTATAAATTCCAAGTTTAACAAGTCGCCCAACTATAAATTACGACACAACAAAATTTCCCACATTCGTAATTTCAATATCACAAAACTGGCAAGTGTCCACTTTTCTTTATAAATAAAAAAATGTATCAAGTCACTCAGCAATAAATTTCAGAACCCATCAATTTCGAATTCTGAAATTTCCCAATGAGGCCCTCTGCAATTTTATTTATGAATTCCAAGTTTAACAAGTCGCCCAACTACACATGACGATATTAACAAATTTTCTACATTGATAATTCCAATATTACAGAACTGGCAAGTGTCCACTTTTCATTATAAAGAAAAAAATGTATGAAGTCACCCAGCAATAAATTTTAAAACCATCAATTTCAAATTCTGAAATTTCTAAATAAGGCCCTCTGCAAATTTATTTCTAAATTCCAAGTTTAACAAGTCGGCCAACTATAAATTATGATATTACAAAATTTTCCACATTCATAATTCTAAAATCACAAAACTGGCAAGTGTCCACTTTTCTTTATAAATAAAAAAATGTATCAAGTCACCCAGCAATAAATTTTAAAACCACCAATTTCGAATTCTGAAATTTCCGAATGAGTCCCTCTGCAATTTTATTTATAAATTCCAAGTTTAACAAGTCGAATAAAAATGTGAATATTTTTTCTACCTACCTATAATACCACATAATTAAAAATATTCTGTTGCGTTCGTCGTTAACGAGGTGCAGAATTTGTTATGAAGAAATATATGTAAGAATCAATGTAACCTTGCAATGAAGTTATGAATAAAGATGGTTTAAAAAACAAAACAAAAGCATGGCCAGAAAAGAGAAAAATGTTTACTGAAAACAATAAGATGTTCCAAAATATTACAACACAAAGCGACTAAATTTAAAGCAGAAAGATTAATTACCCCCCAACGAATTCTCTACAAAATACATGAATTCTTAATTAGGGGCCTTTGATAAACCACATAGCACCCTAGGGGGGATCGACGAGAATGCCGCGTTTGACTACATGGGGACAAAAAGTGGCCTCGTAGTTTATGGAAGTCTGCATACAACTTTAAGATATTACATTAAAAATGAAAAAATAAATACGAAACAAGATTGCCGTAATATGATTCCAATTTGAAATTAAAATTATAGAAACTTTAAAGACGATAAATATATTATTGATAAGTTTCATATAAACTCAGTATTAAGTGACATTCACAAAGACTGGGTAGATTTTTTTACTGAAAAATGTGATTCCTCTTTCTCAAAAAAAAAAAGAAAAAAAAATCATTTTTACTCAAAACTTACAAAACGGGAAAATTATGAAATACCCCTGTGTAATATTTTTCTCTCGGTGCAAGTTTCTCTCGGGTGAGTGGCCACCTTGAATTTAGATTCTTTCTTCATTGAGTACACACCACGATAGTGCGACACAAAACGAACAAACAATAGTAAAAGCAAACATGTAATGGCAATGAAAAACTAACCCTCCGTTTCAAGATTTGTTGGCCCTGAGAAGGGCCGATTGGTAAGATCTCAACACACACACTAGCCTAAGTTGTACCCTTTAGTGGTCAGTCCACAATTTTTCAAAAAAAGACGTAGAATCGGATGTGATTTATTAGAGGTACCTTACTTCAGTTTCGTTCTTTTTCTTGATTTTGTTGTGATTTTTATCTTCTTAATTGTTTGAAAATGTATGTATTAAATTTTTATACATATAGAGTTCTTGCCTTCTATATTATCATTATTGTAAATAATGTAATTAAAATTTGTAAACTCATTTTCAATGAAAATAATCAGTTTTATTCACTTTTTTTTACATTTTTCTATAATAAGTAACTTTTTTAATTCATTACTTGTGTTTTGTAATTTTTACAACATATTTCAAATTCATATAGAAAAATGTAAAACAAGTGAGATAAAATGTATAAAAACTGAATGCATACATTTCCAAGGCATTGAGTGAATGAAAACAAAAAAAATTAATAAAAAAAGGCAAAACGAATATAGGGGACCTGTAAATCATATCAGATTATCTCATTTGTTGTCTTGAAAAATTGGTTGACTGGAAAGGTACAACTTGGGCTAGTGTGCGTGTTCAGATTCAAAAATCAGTTTTCGTAGCTATATAAAATGAATCACTCCAGTATGTATGCACATATGTATGGATGTATGTATTTATGTATGTATGCATATGTATGTATGCATATTATATGTATGCATGTGCATATCTGTGTATGCATACTTTATGTACGTGTGTATGTATGTATGTGTTTTGTGTGTATGTGTATGTATGCATGTGTTATGATTGTGGGTATGTATGTACGTATGCATTATGTATATATTTGTGTGTATGTGTGTGTGTCTGCGTGTGTGTGTGCATAGATGGATGTGTGCACGGATGTACGCACATGTGTATGTTCGAATATGGTTACAATAATTAATAAGCAGTCGCAGACAATTGTCCAGGGATGGTCTCAAAGGAATAACCCCTAAGTGCAGGCGTAGAAACCGTGCCGAAGGGTGAATAACACATGGGTGAGGTGTCTTAAACGGTGACTCTGGGATACCGGGCGACCTCTCACAGTATGCAGCCTCATCCTTGCACGCGGGGCTCTACAGAGATGGACCAACCCTTTGCCTAGCTGGTCGTGGGAACAACAATGGCACTACCAAAACACCAAAGAGTTGTAAATGCGGTTCAAAACGATCAAACGCGCAGAACACCCGACAACGGGTCAGCAAACAGTGCCGATCACCCTAGAGTTTGGGGTGCTGAAAATAATTTAGATGGAAACACAACAACGAACCGGAAAAACGCCCACATTGAGTGGACGAATCAACTCAAGGACGACTTGCTAGACTGCTACTATGCCAGCATTATCCCTGTTCACCGAGGCTCTATGGCATGTATGCATACTCTGTGGTTCCAAAAACACCCGGAGCTTCAGAACGTTTCGCTTCAATTCTTGCGAAATAAACGTGCCTACCTCTCCAAAAATAGATATGTACGCGGAGCGCTTCCCCAACAGCTGCTTGATCAAACTGCAGCTGAAGATGAGGAAGCGACATTAATACCAACCACGGAAAGCAAGCACCTTCTGAGAGATGATCACGATTCACGAACAAGAAGGAACATTAACATGCAAGTTCCACCTAAGCTGCGAGAGCTTTGGCTGATTCAAATCGAAGGCTCAAACCGACGATGTATCAAAAGACCAAAAGACGCTTGCATAAACTGAACAAGAAGATTGGATGGGCAAGACAGAATGCGTCCCGTGTTCAATGTGTGATTGACTACATAACATCTGGTATGAGTAGATCATACCAATTTATATTTGTGAATTGATTTTAGTACTTTGAATGGAATTAATTAATTAATTAAGAAAGAGATTAATTTCATGGTTTTCACTGAATTTGATAATAATGTTCGAATATTTTTTCCATCAATTTGTAGTGATTTGAATTTGAAATTGTTATTCTTTTTGAATTCGACGGAATTCTCGATTGATTTTAATGGTTAAAAGGAAGTTTCAAAGCTTTTTTTGCCTGTTATAAAAATCATGGCATTTTTAGGACTTTTGGACAGGTTCCAGGGACTAATTTAATGTTTTTCACTGAATTCTATAATAATGTTCGAATATTTTTCTAATCAATTTATAGTAATTTGAATTTGATATTCTTTTTGAATTCGAGGAAATTCTCGATTGATTTTAATGGTTTGAAGGAAGTCTCAGAGCTTTTTTTCCTCTTATAAAAATCATTACATTTTTAGGACTTTTTGATAGGTTCCAAGGACTAATTTAATGCTTTTCACTGAATTCTATAATAACGTTCGAATATTTTTCTAATTAATTTACTCAGAATAAATCAAGACGTCCACAGTATTTCAGGAATTCCTTCTCTTTTTACATTTTCGAGAATATCTCAGAGGGGTCCACTTAAAGCCCTCAATATTTCCAACAGTTAACTTGAAAAAAAAGACGTTATTGTAAACTGACCCTTGACACATGGTAACCCTTCATCCTCAAAATCAGTCGCGGGCGTGCTTGAGAAGAGGAAGGTCGGGTCTCCCAGAATTTGGGAACGAAACAAAATATAAAATGCTAAAGTTTGATTATTTGTCACAGTGTAACCTAAAAATCGGAAAGAAAATAGAAAATGTTGGAGTCTACTTTGCCAGATGAGTAGATCATACCAATTTCCATGATTTCCTTGAATTCCATGAATTCCTTGAATTCCATGAATTCCTTGAATTCCATGAATTCCTTGAATTCCATTAATGCCTTGAATTCCATGAATTCCTTGAATTCCATCAATTCCTTGAATTCCATGAATTCCTGGAATCCCATGAAATCCTTGAATTCCATGAATTCCATGTATTCCATTAATTCCTCGTATCCCAGGAAATCTTGAATTCCATGTATTACTTGAAATCCATGAATTCCTTGCCTTCCAAGAATTCCTTGAATTTCAGGAATTTCCTAAATTCCATGAATTCCTTTAATTCCATGAATTCCTTGAATTCCATGTATTCCTTGAATTCCATGAATCACCTGAATTTTATGAATTCCTTGAATTCCATTAATGCCTTGCTTTCCATGAATTCCTTGCTTTCCATGAATTCCTTGAATTCCATGAATTCCATGAATTCCTTGAATTCCATGAATTCCTTGAATTCCATGAATTACTGGGATTCCATGAAATCCTTGAATTCCGTGAATTGCATGAATTCCATGTATTCCATTAATTCCTCGCATACCAGGAAATCTTAAACTCCATGTATTACTTGCATTCCATGAATTCCTCGAATTCCATGAATTCCTTGAATTGCATGAATTCCTTGAATTCCATGAATTCCTTGATCTTCATGAATTCTTGAATTCAATGAATTTCCTGAATTCCATGAATTCCTTGAATTCCATGAATTCCATGAATTCCATGAATACCTTGAATTCCATGAATTCCTTAAATTCCATGCATTCCTTGGATTCCATGAATTCCTTGAATTCCATCAATTCCTTGAAATCCATGAATTCCTTGAATTCCATGAATTCCTTGAATTCCATGAATTCCTTGAATTCCATGAATTCTTCATAAATTTCTACAAATTTCATAATTTCCACAAACTTCATAAATTTCAACAAACTTCATAAATTTCAAAAAATTTCATTATATTTATAATTTTTCAAAAAATTTCATAAATTTCCACAATAATGATAAATTTTCATAAATTTTAGAAATTATGGTAATTCACCAAACTTTTCATACATTTTTGAAATGATGGTAATGGATGGAAATATATGATACTTTAAGAAAATTCTAGAAAATTTTAGAAATTCATGGTAATAGATCGGTAAATGTTGTGATCAGTCACAGGGGTGCCTTCCAGCCCCCCCTCCCCCCAACGAGACGTTGGAAAGGGGTAGGGGTTTAAACCAACATTATTTCTGTAAGCAAACACAGGGGTGCCTTGCCGGAAGAGAAAATTAAGATCCGGCAAAATATGTTCGAACAGAAAATTAAAATCCGGCAACATATGCCGGAACAGAAAATTAGAATCCGGCAAAATATGCCAGATTGTTAGAAAGGGGTAGGGGTTCAAACCAACATTATTTCTGTAAGCAAACACAAGGGTGCCTTGCCGGAAGAGAAAATTAGGATCCGGCAAAATATGCTGGAACAGAAAATTAAAATCCGCCAAAATATTCCAGAACAGAAAATTAGAATCCGGCAAAATATGCCGGATTGTTCGAAAGGGGTAGGGGTTTAAACCAACATTATTTCTGTAAACCAACACAGGGGTGCCTTGCCGGAAGAGAAAATTAAGATCCGGCAAAATATGCCGGAACAGAAAATCAAAATCCGGCCAAATATGCCGGAACAGAAAATTAAAATTCGGCAACATATGCCGGACAGTTGGAAAGGGGTAGGGGTTTAAACCAACATTATTCCTGTAAGCAAACACAGAGGTGCCCTGCCGAATCACACTATCAGTGAGTCAGTTTGTCATTCCTGAGAGCCTGTCTCGAGGAGTTCGCAATGTTGCAAACAATCCATGAGCAGTATGGTTCTCATGCCTGAGAGCCTGCCTCGAGACGTTTGCAATGATGAGAACGATCACACTATCAGTGAGTCAGTTTGTCATTCCTGAGAGCCTGTCTCGAGGCGTTCGCAAGGTTACAAACAATCCATCCGCAGTATGGGTTTCATGCCTGAGAGCCTGTCTCGAAGTGTTTGCAATGTTGCAAACGATTCATCATCAATATGTCCGTCATGCCTGAGAGCCCGCCTCGAGACGTTTGCAATGTTTCAAGCAATCACACATTCAGTAAGTAAGTTTGTCATGCCTGAGATCCTGTCTCGAGGCGTTCGCAATGTTGCAAACAATCCATCAGCAGTATGGTTGTCATGCCCGAGAGCCTGTCTCGAGACGTTTTCAATATTAAGAACAATCACACAGTCAGTAAGTCAGTTTGTCATGCCTGAGAGCCTGTATCGAGGCGTTCGCAATGTTGTAAACAATCCATCAGCAGTGTGGTTTTCATGCCTGAGAGCCTGTCTCGAAGTGTTTGCAATGTTGCAAACGATTCATCATCAATATGTCCGTCATGCCTGAGAGCCCGCCTCGAGACGTTTGCAATGTTTCAAGCAATCACACATTCAGTAAGTAAGTTTGTCATGCCTGAGATCCTGTCTCGAGGCGTTCGCAATGTTGCAAACAATCCATCAGCAGTATGGTTGTCATGTCTTAGAGCCTGTCTCGAGACGTTTGCAATTTTGAGAACAATCACATAGTCAGTGAGTCAGTTTGTCATGCCTGAGAGCCTGTCTCGAGGCGTTTGCCATGTTGCAAACAATTCATCATCAATAGTATGATAGTCTAGGATAGGATAGGATAGCATAGGGTAGGGCAGGATAGGTTGAATAGGGTAAGATAGGAATGATATCATATTATATGAGAGGATGGAACTTGATAGTATAGGATAGGATATAATAGGATAGGATAGGGTAGGGTAGGGAAGGATAGGATAGGACAGGAGAGGATAGGATAGGATAAAATAGGATAGGATAGGAAAAAATAATATAGGATAGGATAGAATAGGATATTCTATGATAGGATAGAATAGGATATTCTAGGATGGGATAGGATAGGATAAGATGAGACAGGTCAGGAGAGGAAAGGATATGATAGGATAGGACAGGACATAATAGGATAGGATAGGATAGGAAAAGATTGAACAGGACAGGACAGGATAGGACCGGAGAGGATAGGATGGGATAGAAGGGGATGGGATGGGATAGGATATGATAGGAAAGGATAGGATATGAGCGGATAGGATAGGAGCGGATAGGATAGTGTGAAATAAGATGGGATAGGTTAGGATAGGATAGGAAAGTATTGGATAGGATAGGACGGGATATTATAAGATTAGACAGGACAGGACAGGAAAGGATAGGATATGATAGGATAGGACGGGATAGAATAGCATAGGATAGGATGGGATAGGATGAGAAGGGATAGGATAGGATAGGATAATCTAGGCTAAGAAAGGATAGGACAGAAAAGGATAGAATAGGATAGGACATTACAGGACAGAATAGTATAGGATAGGATAATATAGGATGGGATGGGATAGGATAGGATAGGAAAGGATTGGATAGGGCAGGAAAGGATAGGATAGGATAAGATAGGATAGAATAGGATAGAATAGGATATGATAAGATAGGATAGGACAGGATTGATTGATGAAATTTCATCTTATTACATACAGCTCTGAGTAAATATATTCATTTGCATCAAGAAATTAGTTGCTTTTCATTCAAGAATTAGCAAATATTTCAACCAATCAAACTACTAAGTTTTTACTGCTCTTTTGTGGCTAAAAAATTTACACTTATTTAAGCTGATGCTTAATCAAAGCAAATAATTTGCACAAATTTTGCTATACAATTTAAATTTTCTATAGATCATAAGGAAAATATACAACCGAAAAAAGTTTTGAAAATCAAGAGCGATATGTGTGATTAATTAATATTTTGATCCAGAAGGCAGTTTAAAAAAATGAAAAATCACTGGGTCTCATTATCAATGTCTCGGTACGGCCTTCTTCTTGTTTCAATACAGATAAAAATGTGACACCATCGCCTCGATTTATTAAACTTTCATATATTCATGTTTTTCATGCTTATAACTTTTTTTCAAATTGTCATAGACGCAGTTTAGATTTTATTTCTACAAAGCAATTATTTTTCCACTCTTGCATAAGGAAATATCTCGATAAGTCGAATTAATAATTTTCTACCAATCTTAATTGGCTCACTTTTTGCTAATTGAATCTGGTAAACGTTGCTAGTAATTACTTAAATTTCACTCATTTTTATTCAGTAAGAAAGAAACCTTTAAAAAATCTTCTCGTTCCTGATTGAGAATATAGATTTTCTTGAAATTTTTTTATTAATCTCTGGTACAAAATAAAACTCTTTGCTTCTGTAACATTTTCTTGTACATCGAGGCATTAATTATTCACAGCCCAAATATTGGCATGGCAAAACCCAAGGTGAATTGATTTTATTTCAGATAGACATCTGATAACAATTGTTAATTAGTATATGCAAAACATGATGAAAAAATGTACTTTATAAGAATTCAGAATTTTTGAATAAACAGCACAAGGTACGAAAATAAAGTAATAGACAAAAGTTTTTCACCGAAAAAGATCTACAAATTTGTTGTTAGTCATTTTTTGATAGGACGCGTAGTTTTTGTTTTAATCGTAAAAAATGACATTATAAATAAAAAATTATTTTGAAAAAACGACATCAGATACCAAAAAAATGAATAGACAAAAGTTATTAACCCAAAAAAGATCTACAAATTTATTAATTAATAATTTATTCATGAGACCCGTAGTTTTTGTTTTAATCGTAAAAAATAACATTAAACATTACAAATTGAATGTTTGAAAAAACGACGCAAATTACGCAAAAAAAAAATTGAAAAAACAAAAGTTTTTCAACAAAAAAAGGTCTAAAAATTTGTTTTCAATCATTTTTGATGGGACGCCTAGTTTTTGTTTTAATTACAAAAAATAACATTAAAAATAAAAAATTTAATTTCTGAAAAAACGACACAAGTGACGAAAAAAAATAAGTTGAAAAAATTTTGCTACCCAAAAAAGATCTTCTTTGTTATTGATCATTTTTAAATAAGACGCGTA